>JAGRRH010000004.1:0-1200000 GCA_019154785.2 Nitzschia inconspicua
CCCAACCCCAACCCTAACCCAACCCTAACCCTAACCCTAACCCCAACCCTAACCCCAACCCTAACCCAACCCAACCCTAACAACCCTAACCCCAACCCTAACCCAACCCTAACCCAACCCTAACCCCAACCCTAACCCTAACCCCAACCCTAACCCTAACCCAACCCTAACCCCAACCCTAACCCCAACCCTAACCCAACCCTAACCCTAACCCCAACCCTAACCAACCCCAACCCTAACCCCAACCCTAACCCTAACCCCAACCCTAACCCCAACCCTAACCCCAACCCTAACCCCAACCCTAACCCTAACCCCAACCCTAACCCAACCCTAACCCCAACCCTAACCCAACCCTAACCCCAACCCTAACCCCAACCCTAACCTCAAACAAAACAGGAACTTATAGACAACAAAATCATTTGACAAACGCAATACCAACGCCAACTACAAAGACACAAAGACTATTGCCCGGAGTGTCGACACGAACGAGGGCCAGAGTTTCAATAAATTGCTTCTGGACGAATCGCATCGGAATGGTAGCACTTCTTTGGAATCCAACCTGAGTTCGAGGAAACCAAGATTTTCAGCATCCATCGTTGGAAACAAAGGGAGAAATATACCTTTTGCTATATTCCATAGCTGTACAGTCTTGACAAGGGAGGCTAAAAGGCTCGGTCGCAGATGAGCCACACGAAAAGAGGTGCGATTGTCAATCACCAGAGGAAGTCAATCCCATCATCCCTTCAACGAGCCTTCCTGAAAAATTCACTTCTGCAAGAAAGGAACATACATTCCTCTGTATCCCTTTCGACATAGAATTGATCCTAATTTGGCCAAGGAATTTGCTGAACGACAATAGATATCGGTCCGATCCACCGTGGTGTGGAATTTATCCCTAACGCGTGTTGAAAATACCATGACGGGGTGGGTCACTCTTCGAGGATGTTTTCTGTACAAGCCTCGACAATACTGTCACGACTTGTATTATCTGCGATTCCTATCGTTTGGTCTTGGCCGGCAGAGGACAAGATTCTGACTCGGTCATCCAAATCAGCGTTAGGCCTGGAGGAAATATACTGTCAGCCTGTAGCCCAAGGGGAGACTGGATTTAACCACATGTGTGGTTGTAGCCAATCCTTCTTGGTCCAAGATTCGATTATTTTGGAACGACGGCGAGGTGACAACTCCACAACAATTTGGCGGGAGTTGGAGACAAGACCTACAACAAGGCGGGTCTCGCTATACTCCAGTTCGATTGTTTTCATCAAGAGGTCTTATTCCTCACAAATCATTGGACAATGGACATCCAATATCGAAAGATGCATAGTTTTAGGTCGTGGAGATTCTGCGTAAAGAGTTTGTCTCATCATGTGAACAACGCGAAAACAAACAGCAACCATCGTAAGTAAGGGAGGTTGGACAAGGACCATGTCTAAGGAGATCGAAAGTACGGCGCACGAGGTCTGGGGCACGTTGGAAGTCGGATGTACGTTGTGAAAAGGCCATTCGCACCGGTACCCTCCCGCGCGAAATTGAAAGAGAATCAGTTGTCAAGGTTGGAATTCGGCGCGGACGCTTTGGGAAAAGGAGCGCGGAACATGACAGAGAATCAGTGATTTGCTCGACCCCTTGGGGCCAGGTGGGGGAGACAACCTCTGAGATGCAGAATAGATAACAGCTGGTAGTTGATAGCCGAAAAATGATTTTTCTATTAACTGTAAGTTCTGTCTAAAGAAAAATTGGGGAAAATAATACGAGCTTTTATAACTGTAAATATGATTTTTATTTCAATAGACCTGTAATACGACTAGCTAGTACTTGAGAAAAACGCGGACGTTGCGTGAATAGAGGGGATATGAACAAGACCTATTAGTTGAAAAATAATTCACTGTCAATTTCCTAATAAATTCAATGACGTTCATAAAAACGGACGATGACTAATGACTTCAGAAAGTTACACGGACGTAGGGCGAAAAGACGCGATGTACAATCGTACAAACAATCTCCCGTAAAGAGGAACTCACCAGCTACACTACCCTGGGGAATGCAGGAAATACACATAAATTGTGAAAGTTATTTTATTTGAGTGTCCTGTCCAATAAAGTTTTAGTTTGAATCATTGTCCTATATAATCTGATAGTTTAGGAACTAAAAGCAAAAGGATCATGAAGTGGTGTCAATAATCTGTTCCATATCAATGATGGAAATGATAATCAATATTACTGTGTCTGCAGTGTTCTTACAGTTAGCCTTTTGTTGACGGTCTCATGCCAAGCTCCAATCACAGACATTTCATTAGCATGCTGTCGTTTATTTACTTGATAGGGAGTGTGAATAACCATCATAGGAGGGTAGTCTAGTAGGTAGACTACGACTGTACTCCGAGTAAATGAAAGATGGAGGCTAAAAACCCTCGGAACATTTGGAATCATGTACTACTAGTAAAGTGCTACGTATTTTACCAAAGAGCAACAAGCAAGGCCATCCTATTGATGGACGTACGACTTGACAATCTCGCCAAACAAAAATTAATTTGTCAGTAGGGATAGATTTCATTTTTTTGTTGGCGTTTTCATGGTACTCCTAGCTAGTAGTCAGCCATCCTTCTCCGTATTACACTACCGGTACTGCCAACTTACTTTTCGAGCACGACGACTGTAGGTAGAGCACACCTTGCTAGCTATGGAGGGTAGTCTAGTCTAGGTAGACTACGACTGTACTCCGAGTAAATGAAAGATAGAGGCTAAAAACCCTCGGAACGTTTGGGATCATGTACTAGAAAAAAGCACTACGTATTTTACCAAAGAGCAACAAGCAAGGCCATTGTGTTAAGAATCTCGCCAAACAAAAATTAATTGTCAATTGTCAGTTGGGATAGATATCATTTTTTTGTTGGCGTTTTCATTTACTTAGATTTTTGCACTGACAGCTTTGCTCGCTGACAAGACGCTCATTCAGTCGTGAGGAAGGAAAAAGAAACAAATTGAATATCATAGAATGGCACATAACATAATTAGAAGTATTTTTAGAAATTTTTGGAATATTTTCATACAACATTTCATATCAAATATGATATGACAATTTATGTTTTTTTACCGCGATATGCCGTGCTAAATCCATACAAAAAACAACAGAAAATGTTATATGAAATTCTATGAACGTCACATAAATTTGATGCGAAATGTTGTGTGGAAAAAATATTCAATGTTATATGGAAGTAAGACAATCTTCTACTCCGAGTAAGTAAATAATTCGTGGTATGACGAAATAGCTAGTCCAAGCAATATTCAACGAATCTTGCAGCAACCTAAACTCGGAAGCAATTTTCGTGTCTACCGTAGCAGTCGAATGTCATTCGATCCAATCGCTGCTTTGTATCAACTGTCATCATCATACATACATCCTTAAATTTAAGCGTAAATACTACTTACATTTTAGCGATGGCAATGGCCTTTTCTCTTCATGGCAAGACTAAAAGGCAGGTGCTCTAGCTCTTGTATTGTTGTAGAGTTTGCCCCCATAATTGTCTCACAAAACATACTCGCCATTATTTAACTTCTTGCAAGAATGGTTCGAGCAGTTGAAGCGCCATGAAAAAAGAGAAACCACACGCTGTTATTGTCCTTCTTTACATGCTTTGTGTTGACGACAAAATTGAAGAAAGAAAAAAACATCTACCACGACTTTCTGAGACGTCAGTTCGCAAAAAATACCTATGCTCAACGACTATGCCTAAACTAGCTTCTCTTCTGTCCTGTCCAACAGTCATAAGAGTTGCGGAAAGGAAGTTGCTGCTCGTGTTCTTCAAATTGTAATGAGACATCCTGCATGAAAATCATTTTTCAATCTAACAAGAGTGGTATAAATGTCTATTCTGGTGGTGCTTCTCTTGCTTCGTCTATGGAAATAAAAAGTATGGTCAATCTAGGAAGTCTTTGGCTGGAACCAACAATAGAACGACTTCTTTTTCTCGATATGGAACAGATTACAAACGTATGATTGAAAATGGAAATCCACAATTTCAGACCTTCAACTTAATTGGTTCTTTTAAGTAAGCAAAAATGCGTGACATTAAAAGTAGTAGACATGAAACTTGAATATTGACTCTGGGGAATGCAGGAAATGCAAATAAATTGTGAAATTTATTCCATTTGAGTGTCATGTCCAATATAGTTTTAGTTTGAATCATTGTCCAACATAATCTGATAGCTTGGGAACTAAAAGCAAAAGGATCATGAAGTGGTGTCATTAATCTGTTCCATAACAATGATGGAAATGATGATCAATATTATTGTGTCTGCAGTGTTCTTACAGTTAGCCTTCTGTTGACGGTCTCATGCCAAGCTTCAATGACAGACATAGCATTGGCATGCTGTCGTTTATTTGCTTGATAGGGAGTGTGAATAACCATCATCATTTCTGTAACGTTGATTGCTGATGTTGATGTGAAAAGAATGATGACTTGAAAACCGTAATCACAACAAACAATAGCACCCAAGAAGGACTACACCAGCACCATGGTCACGACGGTCATTCATTTTCTAAAGTAACAGTAAAACGGATGGATTTATCAGTTTGTTTGATATTTCAGTCTATAGTATTAACAAGCATTTTGGAGATTGTTTGGTGAATTATGTGGTACTCCTTGTCAGCGGGTCATCCTTCTCCGTATTACACTGCTGCCTACTTACTTTTCGAGCACGACTACTGTAGGTAGAAGATAGAAGAGCACACCTAGCTATGAAGGGTAGTCTAGGTAGACTACGGCTGTACTCCGAGTAAATGAAAGATAGAGGCTAAAAACCCTCGGAACGTTTGGAATCATATACTCGGAGTACTAGTAAAGCACTACGTATTCTACCAAAGAGCAACTAGCAAGGCCATTATTTTGTTGATGGAAGTAAGACTTGACAATCTCGCCAAACAAAAATTAATTGTCAGATAGATTTCATTTTTTTGTTGGCGTTTTAATTTACTTAGATTTTTGCACTGACAGCTTTGCTCGCTGACAAGACGCTCATTCAGTCGTGAGGAAGGAAAAAGAAACAAATTGAATGTCACATAAATGGCACATAACATAATTAGAAGTATTTTAGAATTTTTTGAAATATTTTCATACAACATTTCATATCAAATATGATATGACATTTTATGTTTTTTTACCGCGATATGCCGTGCTAAATCCACACAAAAAACAACAGAAAATGTTATATGAAATTCTATATGAACGTCACATCAAATTTGATTTGAAATGTTGTGTGGAAAAAAATTAAATATTCAATATGTTATGTGGAAATAAAACAATCTTCTAAGTAAATAATTCGTGGTATGACGTAATAGCTAGTCCAAGCAATATTGAACGAATCTTGCAGCAACCTAAACTCGGAAGCAATTTTCGTGTCTATCGTAGCAGTCTAATGTCATTCGATCCAATCGCTGTTCATCATCATACATACATTCTTAAATTTTTTAAGCGTAAATACTACTTACATTTTGGCGATGGCAATGGCCTTTTCTCTTCATGGCAAGACTAAAAGGCAGGTGCTCTAGCTCTTGTATTGTTGTAGAGTTTGCCCCCATAATTGTCTCACAAAACATACTCTCCATTATTTAACTTCTTGCAAGAATGGTTCGAGCAGTTAAAGTGCCATGAAAAAAGAGAGATAATACGCTGTTATTGTCCTTTGCATGCTTTGTGTAGACGACAAAATTGAAGAAAGAAAAAACATCTACCACGACTGCCTGAGACGTCACTTCGCAAAAAAATCCGTTGCTCAACAACTGTGCCTAAACTAGCTTCTCTTCTGCCTTGTCCAACAGTCATAAGAGTTGCGGAAATGAAGTTGCTGCTCGTGTTCTTCAAATTGTAATGAGACATCCTGCATGAAAATCAATTTTCAATCTAACAAGAGTGGTGTAAATGTCTATTCTGGTGGTGCTTCTCTTGCTTCGTTTATTGAAATAAATAGTATGGTTTATCTAGGAAGTCTGTGGCTGGAACCAACAATAGAACGACTTCTTTTTCTGGAACAGATTACTAACGTAAGATTGAAAATGGAAATCAACTATTTCAGATCTTCAACTTCATTGGTTCTTTTAAGTAGGCGAAAATGCGTGACATTACAAGTAGTAGACATGAAAACTTGAATATTGACTGTGATTTCCACACTTTACTCTAGCTACGGTAGTCGTAGGTGTATTTCCTGCATTCCCCTGATTTTCACTTACTCTATTCGTAAGTGTATTTCCTGCATTCCCCTGCTAGGACAAACAATGGGAGCTATCTATCGAATCGAATCTTGTAGTTGCTATATTATAACATTTCTAGAAAGATCGGAAATCACATCAATTAAAAAGTTGCCCTTAGAAAGCGGCTGCTTGTCTAGAGTTCTCGATCAACATACTTTTGTTCAATCAATGCTTCCTTTAGCGCTCTCTGTGCTTCGTGCATGTACTTGCCTTCTGTACGACGGAACCGTTCCAGTTCTGCTTCTAAGGCTTCTTGTTCCATTTTCTTTTTCAATCGACTTTCGGAGGCAACTTGGACAGTTTTTTCAGCATCCTTCCTTACTTGTTCCATTCCTTCGGCAATGCTCTTGACAGCGTGCTTTCTTGCATCGTCCAACAGTTTCGCTTCCCGTTCTGCCTTGGCAATTTCTTCTTCTATTTCTTGTTGTCGTTTCTTGGCCAAGTATTGCTTGAACTCTCGTTCCTTTTCTTCTTCTGTCATTATATCCTTGTTGATACGTCGTTGTTCTCGTTCGTCATAATCTGCCTTGAGACTTAAAAAGGCCTTGCGATCAAAAGTGTTACGAAAGTCAACCATGATTTTCTTTTCGAACGGATTCTTCAACATGTCGACTTCGACTTGGACACGCTCTTTGAGTGGAACATCGGGATCGGTCAAAATGGCCAACTTTTCCAGAACGTCGAGGGGGATGTCATCTTGCGTCACAATTTCCTTGGCCGATTTGGGTTTGGTAGGACTTCTTGGTTTTATTGTGGACGGCGACGACGTCAACGAACCGGTGTTTGTTGCTCCTCCTGCTCCCTTGGGTAAGGAACGGTTCCGAGTCTTGAGTCCACCAGGCGATTTGCTGCGACATACTCGACTGGAAGGAGAGTACGTTCCACCTTTGGTGGGTGATCGAAGACTACTGGATCGTGTCTTGCTTTTCAACCCGGAATCCGATTTGGGCTTGACTGGACTGAGCAGAATGTCATCATCGTCATCGTCTAGACTCAACATTCCAAGGGAGTTTTGTAGTTTGGATCGGTCCGTTTGAGCATCAAACTTGCGTCGTCGATGAAGTGCGGCTGTGTGAGGGCTCCATCCATGGCCTGGACTGACGCTAATTTTGTTGAGGCTGTCGTCGTTGTTGTTGTCCGAGTTCATGGTTCATGTACTTCCACGTATGATATTGAAAATGCGTATTATAAGAGTGGACGATGGGAACAGTTGTGATGAAGGATGAACAGCAAACACACAAAGGTTTTAAAAATAAGTACTTCGAAGTAACCCTTTGATGATGATCGGTAGTTGAGCACAAAGGAAGAAATATAAAGAGAGTAAAAACAGTCAACGTATCAATTAATTCTCCTCTTCATTCATTCGCAGTCTTGGAGAAGATACGCGAGCGGCACGGGAATGACCGCATGTGACCTTTTCAAATGACTCCATACTACCGGTAGTACTTCCATAGTACGGTAGCTAGCTCTCGTAGCTCGTTACTAAAGGTACGTCGTGGCTCTATGAAATACCGGAGAACGTACCAGTAGGAGCTACCGGTACTCCGAGTATCATATGACTACCGGTACCGGTATTAGCATTATCTACAGTACCAGGTACGGAGTTTAACTACCGGTACTGGCACTCTACCACTCTACCGGTACTCTTCGAGGATTTCGGTATTTTTACGGTGGTGTGTCATTGTTTTCTGCAACAATAGATGAAACTTCTACGGTAGCTTCGTTGAAGGTACTCGGGTACTCGAGTAGTGTGGTAATTCACACGACAGAGTGCACTGACATCGTATCAGGTACTTACAGTTAGTAATAACTTCTAGTAGCTACCGTAGGTATGTAGGTAGCTGATAGCTACTATCATAGAGTAGAGAGGTATTAATTGCGTATGATACACTTTTACAGTTAACTGTAAAACAATTTTCATTTTATTGTTGTTTTGGACTCCCAAATATTTTTTGTTGATTCCCTGCTGTCACTACCTAGTATTTCGTTTTGATACTAACGCAATGTTAGTGTGACTGGTGGCATGGTTTTGTTCCTGTTGTTCTAAACTAATGATATTAGTACGGTTGTTCTAATTTTCGTGGTAGTGTTACTTACGACTCCGGAGTAGACGACGGTTGTGTGGGTGGCGGAGCATAATATCCTTGAATGAGGCGATTGACTTCTAGTTGTATCATAGTCTTTCCATTTTGTAGAGCATGTTGTGCAGCGGCCGTCAAAATGGCTGCCGTTTCTTCGAGTGTGGATTGCTTACACGAGGCAGCAAAGGTAGTTTCGGCTTGGATGGTGGATGTGGCGGTCCGAATGGTCCCATCCGGTTGTTCTCCACTGTTGGTCAAGGCCGCTGCAGACGATCCGACTGTAACTTGTGTAATTGTATCAAAGGGTTGTAAGCCACTAATTTCGGCCGTTTTGCCCCAAACACCCGTGACCAATACCATAGGACCGACCGATTCCGTCAAGTCCAGTTCTGGCTGTTGATCGACGGGCAAATCCACAAAGATCCGACCAATGGCATAGACCATATTATTGTTGTTGTTGTTGTTGTTCTCATTCGTATCTTCGTTTTCCTCTTTCTGAGTGTTGTAGCTATTATTGGTGTCTTGTTGCCGTTCTTCTTCTTGTTGTTGTTGCGATTGCATGGCCATGGCAATTTCATCTTCCACTCGTTCAATGGCGGCGAGGAATACATTTTGATCGACCAAGTCGGGACGGTTACTATTGTTGGTATTCGAAACAGTGGAATACAAAGGTGCTGCGCAATGTCGATGTTTAGGTCTTTGTTGATGATTGACAGTTGTACTAGCAGTGGTGGTTGTTGTTGTTGTTTGAAAGGCATCCACATCCACCATACATGCCATTATTGTGACCATCCACGCCACAAGAAAAACGAAAGAAACGTTTTTAGGCTTTTCTGAAGTGAAGAGTGGAACTCGTCGTGGAGGCAAAATCATCATCTTCGTTTATTCCCAGTTCCGATGTTGTATCTGTCATTCCAACAAACAAAACCATCAACTACCAACAGTGTAACAGTAAGAAAAGAGTACGATGTTATTTTCACAGTCGACTGTTTTAACTGTAAATTTGATCAACAATGATGAAGTACGACTACTACCATCAATGACGACATTTATTGATGATGATGAATGCCTGTAGTCATCCAAGTACGTACACGTGGAGTCTATGACAGATACTCTGGTACTGCAGTACTTACCGTAGTACGTAGGGTGAGCATACTACCGTACCCAAGAGTCATACCGTAACTATAAACGGTAATCTACTACCTAGAGGTAGGTAGTATTATTATTTCATTTTTCGTACGAGTGTATCATAACATTCCAATTCTGACGTCAGCATGGTGAAACGTGTACCCACATGACCGTGAGAGTGCCTGGTAAATACGTTAATACCGGTACCGGTACTATCGTAACTCGAAGTTTTATTTCTACCACAAACTTTTATTATTACTACCGTGCATTAACTGTAAATTGTGTGTATTGTGTCGTTCCCAAAAAGAACAAGCCAAAAAAACAAGGTAATTTGATTTGTAGCACGTTTCTACTCTCTCGTGCGAAGTACCGTAGCTCTCTAGAGAGTTGCTGCAGTAGGAATACAGTGCATAATCTACCCTTGCAACATTGTTATTCTTCATCCTCTCCTCATCTCATTGACACTCTCTACTAGAGAGTAAAATCAAACCAAAAACCTTTTCAAGGATAATACAATAATATTATTGTGAATTTATACGATTGGAGGTCGAATGAACGTTGTCGCTTCGCTGCTCAAGACGACGACGACGCCAAGTATCGCTATTCGAAGATTCCGAAAACAATTTACGACGATTACTGCAAGTGGTACAATTTTGTACAACCAAACCATCGCCAGCAGCATTCTTGGTGGTGACAAGCATAGAATGAAATTGCTGGTTGGTGTTCGATCCTTTCATATCTCAACAACAACGGTAGCAGCAGCTTCACTCTCTTGCTTGCTTTTTGCCACCAACATTCCAACTCCGTCCACAGTTTGGGCACTTCAAAATACAATCAGTATCACACGCAATACCATGTCATCATCTTCGTCGTCGTCGTCATCATCATCATCACTATCGGCGGCATCCTCCTTTACACAACCGACAACAACAAACATTGGAAGTCTATCTTCTTTGGTTTTGGACAATTCTTGGCCTCGAGAGTTATCTTGTGAAACATCTGAAAATTTACGGAAATCACGGGACTTGGAAGGATTGAGCGAAAACGATGATAATCGTACACGTCGACCTATATTCAATGGACATTATGTTTTGGTCCAACCGACGGGACTTCCCAATCCAAAACGTGTTTTGGTATCGGATGATGTGGCATACAACCTGTTACAACTCACACCCGAACAGGTCCAATCGGACGAGTTTGTGCAATGGGTGTCTGGAAATTTGGTCTTGGCCGAAACGTGGGCTACACCGTATGCCTTGAGTATTATGGGCAGTCGGTATACGTCGAATTGTCCCTACGGTACCGGAAACGGATACGGAGATGGTCGTGCTATATCGATTGCCGAATTCAACGGATATGAATTGCAATTGAAGGGTGCTGGGAAGACTCCCTTTCATCGTGGTGCCGATGGACGTGCCGTCTTACGATCGAGTATCCGTGAATATCTTGCTAGTGAAGCCATGCATTATTTGGGAGTACCGACCACTCGAGCCTTGTCTTTGGTGACATCGGAATCGTTGACTGTCCAACGGCCATGGTACAGTGATGATGCTGTATTACGGATTCCTGATATGGATGATGTACGATTGGCACAATATCCGGAAGAACAACGTAAACAAATCATTCAACAGATGCGGACGACACAAAAGGCCGATCCGAACATTTTAATTTCCGAACATTGTGCCATCACCTGTCGTGTATCGTCTAGCTTTGTTCGGATTGGTCATATTGACTTGTTTGCAAGACGAGTCGAAAAACAAAGTTTGCAACAACAAATGAGTGACCAAGGAAGTGATGACGACGATGTTAATGACATTCCACGATACGATACATTCTCTCAAGAATGGAAAGAACTCGAACAAATTATTTGGCATGCCTGTAAACGTGAATACAGAACCGATGCGTACGATCCCTTTATTGCAACAAATGATTTGGAAGGAGCAGCAACCAAATTGTTGGAATTGGCGGCGGTAAAAATTGCCGATATGGTCACTGGTTGGGTCCGTGTTGGCTTTGCTCAAGGGAATTTCAACGCTGATAATTGTTTGGTCGGTGGAAAGACCATGGATTATGGTCCCTTTGGATGGATGGAAGAATACTCACCCTTATTTGCCAAATGGACCGGATCCGGACAACATTTTGGATTTCTCAACCAACCTACAGCGGGGATTGTAAATTATCAAGTTTTGGTGGAATCGGTCGTACCAGTCATTGCTGCGGCTCGTCGAGGAAAGGAAGCCAACCCTGAACAGTTGGTAGAAGAATTTATGATGAAAGCCAAAGTGATCTTTGAACAAAAGATTGATGGCGTCTTCAATGTCAAATTGGGATTTCCATCCGATGCCGATGTCGGAGAAGAATTGTGGGATGCGTTGCAACCCTTGATCCGTCAATCCAGAACCGATTGGACATTGTTTTGGAGACAGCTAACGTATATTATGCGTGATTTGCCCGATTTATCATCCGAGGACTATGAAGGAATGATGAATCGGTTGGAAGGAAGTGAGGAGGAAAGCAACAACAATACTACTGATTCCAGTCCATTTTACGAACCGTTGACTCCCGAACAGCGTAAGGCGTTCGTTTCGTGGATCAAAAATTGGAGACAGGTCTTACAAGCCAGTCAACTATCGTCCGACGAAATTTATCACCGCATGAAGACAGCCAATCCAAAGTATGTATTGAGAGAATGGATGTTGGTGGATGCGTATACTGCCGCTGCCAATGGAGATTTTTCCATCTTGAAGGACTTGTCCGAACTCATCCAACATCCCTATGAGGAAGGCACTGCCGAAGAAACAGCATCCTATTTCCGAAAAGCCCCAGAAAGTTCTCATGCAAGAGGTGGAACTGCGTTCATGTCCTGATCCAGTTAAGCGGATCGAAAGTGCGATGGGGAGGAGGTATACTGATATTTTGTGGTTGTTGATTTGTCATCGACACCTCTCCCTCTTTTGTCACTTTTTATTCGCGAATACAAAAAAAAAACTTTAAAAATATGCACTGCCCGTCCTGTTGAAGCGTGAAGTCGATGATGAACGAATGCACGAAGAATGACAACATCCAACAGTTCCTTGCAAGGAAATATCTTTCCTCTACGAACGTTGTTTTGTTTGATATTTCGGTATTCCCCAAAAGTTTATCTCGGTCTTTCAATCATCAAAGGAACCAATCAGACTGCATCACGTCTAACTAGATTTTTTTATGTAATACTAAACGTATTAATATGAATATCAATATAATACATTCACTTTGATAATTCCTGCAATCAAGTATGTGTATGTTATGGCGTGTCCTGCATCTTCCTTCTGTGATCGTATGTATAATAAGGGTGGTTATTATTGTTGTCGCATCTTTTGAAATCCATTGAAGGGTGCACACCATACACCTTGACAGGTATCTTGTGTAACATCGGGTTGGAATTGGACACTCCAGGCACCAACATCGTTGGCAGACCAGATGACACGACCCGTCGCATCCATCAGTTGGTACGTTTGTTTCAACCAATAATCCTGATTGACATTGACGGGTGCTAACAGTAAGCCATTGTCATTCAACATGGTCGTGGCAAAGTGGACGGCCTTGTCTGGATTCACGGCAAAGTTAAATGCAATAATGTCGTACTTGTTTTTGTTTTTAATGAAGTATTGTTGGACGAATCGTTCATCGTCCATTTGATAAAAGTGTACAGTTGATGGACAGTATCCTTCTTCGACGACGTTCTTTTGCCAGGCATCACCACTCCAATCGACAGCGTCACTGCCCAAAAAAAGCAAAAACAAAACAAGCCAAACGAGGGGGAAAAAATTAGAGCAAGACAACCACAGAATATCAATGATAGATGGATGCAAACGCCATCGTGTGTACGTGACGTACATTTCTGTATATCCCATTTCGTAAATGACTTGAGTGGAGACCCCCGCACCCGCTCCAACATCCAAGGCTCTTCCTGGTGGACGAAGAGTCATCATCGTAGGATCGGGATGATCATGATTGGATGTTGCGTGAAATTGTTCGCTTTGTTGCTGGTATAATTGTTGTTGCCGTTGTTGTTGAGGTATCAGCCGTGCTTTGAGTGTGTCGTATACTTCAAGAGGAGAAATGTTGGTGTCACGCGATGCCACAATGGAATTGGTATATTCCTTTTTGGAATATGCGGCTGATTGAAAAGGTCGTTCCTTTTTCTGCTCCTTTTCATAGTCTTTTTCTTCTTGTTGTTGTTGTTGTTGTTGTTGTTGTTGCTGCTGGTATTGTGTTGGTATCATGGATTCAGGGATAGACCCTGTGGACACGTCTGCGTCCGATACCTCCATGGCTTGGGAAGGATTGACAACTGTGACAAAAACAGCTGCTGCTGCTGCTGGAATGGTAAGAAATAATCGTCGATTGAAATTCGGTTCCAAATTTCCATCATTCCAATTCCATTGACTTTGAGATTGGATCCATTTTTGGTTCAGAAGAGAAGACGAAGACGTCGTCGTCGTGTGCTTGAATAGTGGTCGTTGAATCCCCAATGAATCACAGACACAAACAAAGGCTACTGCTACTACTGCTGTAATCAATAGTGTCATGTGAATGCAATTGTGACTTTCGGTAGACTAATTAGTAGTCGTTCCATCGAAGCAACCTTGGTGGTGGTGGTGGTGGTAGTGGTGGTGTGGGTTTCTCCTATTTTGGCAGCCCGTCGTCTGTGTTGGTGTTGGATTGAATGGGTGGTCGGAAGATTCCGACTGTGATAAGGAAATGTTCTGTGGGGATTAGGGTTAATTAGTGATTTGTTACCCTTGGTACGACAATACCGTAGGTAGATAGCTACGTCTTAGTAGATGCAGTGTTACGGTATCATAGTAGTTGACTGTGAATGTGAACATCGCGATCAAGGCGAACGATTTTGAATTGGGTAGTCTACGGTAGGTAGAGTAAAAAGTACTCCGAGTAACTGTAAATAAATTGTTCGCAAAAATTTGGTTTTGGTTACTACGACAGAGTCTGTCGTTTTCATACCATCGAATATACTGGAGTATAATAAAAAGACCTACGATGCATTGGGTGAATCTACTAGAGTAGAGGGTTTACTTCATTGCGGTTCAATTGAAAGACCGTACAATAGAGGAATACTTTTCCGAAACGAGTTTGCACGAAAAAAAGGCCGGTAGAATTTACTACCAACGCTGAAAAAAGAAGTGATATTATTGTCTTTTACACGGAAATTTGTAGTAATAGACTTTATTCTATTATAATATATTATAATAATATCACCAACACTATAATTTTTTAAACATCGCGTGAGTTTACTGCGACAAGTAGTAGTAGTAAAGAGAGAATACGGTACTTGTCGTACGTACTATTGTAATTATTACTACTCCCTCTCCGTCTCACTTCTATATTACACTTTCACAACTTTAAATAAAAAAAACCGCCAACAAGCTACTTAGAACATATGGCTGTTATCATGTTTAAATTCACATTATAAGCTATATTTCCATGTATATATTATATTTAGAATTATTAAGTCTTTCAGTCCGTTGAGCCGTTCAAAGTAAGGAAGCCGCCAACAATCCACCCTTTTTCTTACGGATCTCCCCAGCAAGTGAAAATTCGACGATCACACCAGCACAAATCTCTTTCCTCTGAATATAAGCAACAACTTTGAAAATGGTGACAACAAGGAAAAAGAGGGTTGCGATGACCGAAAAGCTGAAAAAAGATGTATTCATGGCGTGCGTGGTGAGGGTGTCGCGAGAAATTTTACCTCACGGAAGTTTTAAAGCTGTTGGCGAAACACACAAAATCCATCCAAGAACTGTTGCTAATCTGTGGTATTCAACGCTGAAGCAAATACCGGGATATCAACCCAATACCCCTCTTGACCCTGTCTCTCTTCTTGCAAACGTTCCAGAAACGGCATTTACTACGAAGTTCGAAAATTCTGGAAGAAACCCGAAGCATGACCGAGACATGCTGTTGCAAGAGATCAAGAATATTGATCCTACCGCTAGAAGAACCATCAGATCTCTTGCTGGAGCTGTTGGTATTCCAGTTATGACCATCTGGAGAATGAAACAGTCGAAGAAACTGAAGGTTCATACCATGGCTTTGAAGCCGAAGTTGAACGATGATCATCGCCTCAATCGGCTGTTTCACTGCATCGCAAAGATCGACAAGAACACTATCAATTCTGTGGCTGAAATGACGTTCAAGAGCATGTATAACGAGATTCATATTGATGAAAAATGGTTCTTTCTTGTACGGGACGGGCTTCGGTGTATTGTGACCCAAGACGAGCCACCGCCTAAGGCAATATCAGTGTCCCACAAGAGTCACATCACTAAAGTCATGTTTCTTTCCGCTCTTGCAAGACCAAGATTCAATCATACAACGAGACAGGAGTTTGATGGACTAATTGGAATCTATCCAGTAGGAGAAATCGACATGTATGTGAGAGCAAGCCATGGTCACCAACCAGGAGATCTAAAGTGGTTTAACGTCAACATGGATAGGGATTTGTACCGAGATATGCTTTTTAATTTTGTGTTACCGGACGTGAAGAAGAAGATGCCAATAGACAACAACATTATATTATAGCAAGACGGTGCCAAAGCTCATCTACCAGATGACGATCCGTTGTTTGCAGCAAAGGTCACAGAACTGTTTGGAGATCCAACTGCTGTGAAGCTGTACACACAACCGGCACAGTCACCAGATTTGAATGTGAATGATCTTGGCTTTTTCAATTCTCTACAGTCAAGATACTACCAGACAGCTCCAAAGGACGGTCTTGAATTGATTGAGATGGTAGAAGAAACTTACAAGAACTATCCAGCCAAGAAACTCAATCGAATTTGGTTGACACTGCAGAGTGTGATGAATCAGGTCATCAACCAAAGAGGAGACAACGACTACACAATCCCTCACATGAAAAAAAAAGTTCTGGAACGACAAAACCAATTGCCACTATCGTTGGATGTAACTGCAGAGGCAAGCACGTATCCACTCGACATCCTGGTTGATTGATGCTCTCAATAATAGTCTCTGATAGAGTTCTGTTTCCTTTTGTTGATGTTGTCACAACGTGAAATGAAAAATTTAGTTTCTCTAATGCTTTTTGAAACAGTCGTCGAGCATTCTTCTAAATATTCATAAAAAACGAGCCGGGTCATATAAAAATGAGTCGCGCCATCCCCTGTGGAAATCCTAGGAGGTCTACACAGCTCGGCACGCTTCATTTTTGTTTTCTGACTGGCACGGCATCCTCAATAGGAATATAGAAGTGAGACGGAGTAGAATGAGTATATCAAAACCGTTATCTCATGATAGCGATCGAAATTGGAGCCGTACTGATGTTGGAAGGTATGATTGGGATTACCGAGTCCGTGTTTTGTCCTCTGCCGACCAAGACCTAACGATAGGAATCTACTCCGTACGCCTTCTTCTTAGTAGAGTTTCCTTTTAAATACATAGAATGAGGATATCTTATCGTTCATCTCATGATAGCGTTCATACCTGGAGCCGTACTGATGTTGGAAGGTATGATTGCGAATTCCGCGTCAGTGTTTTGTCCTCTGCCGACCAAGACCTAACGATACGCATCTACTCCGTACGCCTGGATTATTCTTTCTCTTTTAGCATACTGAAAGTGGAAGTTATGATTGCGAATTCCGCGTAAGTGTTTTGTCCTCTGCCGACCAAGGCGTATTCCTTCTTCTTAGACAAGTTTTCTTTTGAATACGTAGAATGAGTATATCAAAACCGTTATCTCATGATAGCGATCGAAATTGGAGCCGTACTGATGTTGGAAGGTATGATTGGGATTACTGAGGCAGTGTTTTGTCCTCTGTCGACCAAGACCTAACGATAGGAATCTACTCCGTACGGGTGTGTGAATGTGTATCATGATGAGAATTGAAATTGTGGAATGATTTGTGGTGGCGGTTGTATTGTATGTTCATTCATTCATTCGTCATCAGGCATCCGGTGATGGTTCACTGGAGTATTTTTGCGAAAAGTGGTCCAATTCGGCCCTTTTTTTTGATTCAAATCGATGTCGAAAGGTTTCATAGTTGACACCAACTCGTGCAATGATTGATTCCAAGGAATAATCACAACAATGTGAAGGAGTCGAGACGATTACTTGTTGAAACTTTCCCACTGCTTTGGCATGACGATATCGTGGATCATTTGCATTGCAATACTCCCAATCTTCATAGCCGGTACCATGCAATACCATATCAACTTTCAACGTTTGAATCATGTCAAGAGTAATCTCCCACGGTGCATCGATAAGGACATCATCGACATATTTACATCCCAAAACACTCAAAACACGTTCGTGTAAATGGAAGAGGGGCAATTGTCTACCTCGTACTTGATTGACGGTATCATCACTATGAATACCAACAATCAAGTAATTGTGTGGCTTATTTTTTTTGTTGGGTGCATAATAAATATATGCGGTGTGACAAATATTGCATCAAAACACACATTAGATGTGAGTAATGTACACGGAAAGAAAAAAGACAACACTGGAAGGAACCAACTTTTTCAGTTTCGCTTACCGTTTTGATGGCTTTTAACAGTGCAACGTGACCGGGATGGAACATATCCCATGCACCATCAATGTAGAGTATTTGTTGTCCCGGTTTGGGCAAAGATCGGTCCGAATAGAATTGGTGTAACAAGCTGGTAGTAGTCAAGAATTTGGATTGTTGTCGACCCAAACAACCGAGTGACATGTTGTTGTTGTTGTTGTCGGGTGGACTACTTCCATCATCATCATCATCATCATCATCATCCTTTTGGTCTTTCCCATCCATTGTGTTGGTCAATCGCAATATACGACCAATAATATCCGTCGTCGATACACCTTCGGTGCGAGGAATGGTACGGAACTTTCCAGCTTGTTTGGCCGTTTCGTATACATCCTTCCCATCAACAATACAAGGATCTTCTCCATGGACGATATAATCGATGTTGTATTCGTCCAAGATCCAATCAATATATTCTTGATTCATAATGTATGGAGTATTGGGTATCACTTGCTGTACAAATTGACAAGATTCGACCATGGTCAATCGATCTTCATGTTTCATTAGTGGTGGACCTTTACACTGTGATATCGATTCGTCCGAATTAATACCAACAATGAGATGTGTCCCTAATGTCTTCCCAAGACGAAAGGCATTCATATGACCATAATGCATCATATCAAATGCACCTTCCATAAAGATACGAATCTCCTGTTTGGAATGTGGTGACTGCTGCTGCTGCTTCTGCTCCGGCCGCTGTTGCTGTGACGAATTGTCAGATGATGATGGTTCATTTTGTTGTTGTTGTTGGTCCTGCTGCTGTTGTTGCTGTTGCTCTTGACTTGATTCTTGGTTTCGTAGCGTTTGTTCTTCTGGTAATGACTCATAGTTATCCATGATTGAGGCGAATCTATCACCCCTCCAAGCCACAAAAGCAAAAGTATTAATGGTAGTGTTTGTTGTCTGTTGTTGTATTGGATAGTATAGTAGTAGGATGGACACGGATGCAGAATTCACCAAACGTCAATGGACCACTTTCTTATAATTCGGGAACTAACAATGAAAAAGGCAAGATATCACTGTCAACGTTGATATCCGGGGTATGTCCTCTTCCAACAAACTGTCCGTTGTTTTGTCGTGGAAATTATTACTACAGTATTTTGTTGATTTTGTGAGATTGATGGTGATGATGGCATTGTGATGCTGTGTGCTGTG
The DNA here is from genome assembly GCA_019154785.2 of Nitzschia inconspicua. NCBI lineage: Eukaryota > Bacillariophyta > Bacillariophyceae > Bacillariales > Bacillariaceae > Nitzschia > Nitzschia inconspicua. Next base: position 19,199 of record JAGRRH010000004.1, read on the forward strand.
TTTTTTGACTGAGTATCTTGTGCATCAGAATTCCTGTGTGACGTACAGTCGCATTGTTTTTTGACGCGTTAGCTGTAAATACTACAAATTAATAGTTGTATTGTTGTATTTACTGTGAATATCAAAACTTTTGCCGTAATAAAATGATACGAATCGTTAAGGTACCGAAGAATATCCAAAGTCTGTTATTACAACGTAGTATTTGCTACGTTAGGTCTCTCTACTATGATACCTTACTCTGAGTGGAGTCATCTGACAAACTGAGAAACAACACCAACGATTGACGGGGGTGAAAGGACTTCACGCTAAGGTAGAGAGGACAATATGGGGTGTTCAGCCGCCATCAATCGTAGATAGATACAGGTTTTGTTTGCAATGTCACGCTGAAATTTGGATCGAGTTCGTTGGAACTTGGAACAACCACTACTACTGCTGCTACGTTAGAGACGAAAGTATCAAAACATCGATGCTGCCATAATGGTATATACGGAGGTAGCATGATATTATAAAGTATAACACACAATTTACCAGCCATCAACTTATCTATGTTAATCGACCGCTGGGAGGTGCCAGATCGGCATCACTGCCGTCGTCCGAGTCTTCGTCTTCTTCATCTTCCTCCTCTCCATCGTCGTCGTCCTCGTCACCATCTTCTTCTTCATCATCATCATCGCTTTCTTCTTCTTCTCCTTCTTCTTCTCCTCCGTTCGGATCTTCTTCATCTACTTCACCATCGTCGTCGTCGTCATCATCATCCTCGTCGTCGTTGTCGTCATCATCATCATCTCCTTCTTGGTATTCATCCACAAAACCTTTTTGATCCTCGGCATCAGTGTCACCAAGATTCTCATCCTCATTTCCATCTTGTCGTTGCTTGTGACAATAATACAAGAGACAACACAGGCAACACAATAGTGGTATCAGTAGCAGCCATAATAGTTTCTTACTGCCACCACCATCACCATCGTCACCGCCACCATTCGTACTTTCGCCCGCACCACCACTTGGCCCAGGAGAATTGGCAATATCTTCGGCCGATCCCATTACACGAATTGTCACTGTGAATTGCTTACATCCCTCGTTTTTACATCCCCTCAGTAGGATACGATCCTCGCCTTCCCATCCCTTGCGGGGTGTATAATGAATCGTACTACCATCCAAATCGGCCTTGACTCCTGTCACTTGAGATTCCAACAAGAAGGATAGATTACTATAATCGGTCGCAATACTCACAGCCGTGTCCATGGGGGTCCATCGATATAAATCGCGGCCGTATGTTAAATCGGCAATGGGAGTATTGTCGGGTTCGTCCACCGAATCATCCTCCGTGACGAATAATTCGAAGTCGCCCACACTGTTTCGGCCATGGACATAAATATAGTACATTCGTCCTGTTTCTGTCAAGAACGAAAAACTATCGGGTGCAAGGTTCATTTCAGTTTGCAAGAGTCGTTGTCGTCGTCCATTATTTTTGTCACGACACAACGAATCGGCAAAGGTGGCACCCGAGATACAGGTCAACACGTCACAGCTACTGCCCTTATCATCTGCCACAAAGACGGATACTGACACATCAAAACCATCGTCCTTGGAACACACGGCTGTATTCATGGGATATCCAGTACCGACAAAACGGTACCACAGTCCTGGACTCGTAATGGCCACACCACAACTGTCCGTAAAGATTGAGGGATGACTAGCATCGTCGGTAGAACCTGATATTTTCTCTCCATCGGTTCCTACGACCAATGCTTGTGGACAAAATTGATTGGCCGTGACAATATCAAAGGTACCGGCCAGCAATTCAAACTTGCCCATGCTATTGGGTGATTCTCCATGTACAAAGATATAATAGGATATTCCTCGTTGAGACAACCACGTGGCCGTAACTCCACCAGTCTCGCAACTTGGATCCGGTGCAGCGGTACCAGTAATACATTCGAGCCCATTACAAGATCCTTGAAAGATGCTGATGGCACTGCTGTAGTCATTGCTGGGACAAGTACTTATAGACATGGCCTTGCCATCGCCAAGAATGGTGTACCAAACACCGGGACTGTCCAGGGCAATGCCGCAACTTTCGCCGAGTGGAAAATCAATGGTGGCAGTTGCAGTAGAATCGACGTTGGCCTCTCCAACGATAAGTGGAAAGGCATTGGCACAATCGTCGTTGGTGGGAGGAGTGACTTCTGTCAGGGTCAAACCAAAGGATCCACTGAGCGCATCCACGCTACTGACCAAAATGAAATAATCAAAGCCATCTTGTGCCAGAAAGTTGACCGTGGCAGATCGTTCGGGATTGTCCGACCTACAAAGCGCCGAATTGCCATGTTCGGTATCCATACAGGTTAAACTCTCGCAGCTACTTCCGGAAAAAACATGAATGGCAGTCCGATGCTTCGTTTCGGCACTACAGGTGGAGGCGGAAACAACCTTCCCCGTCCCTTGGAATTTATACCAAACTCCATAGGCATGAGTAACACTACCTTGACATCCTGCGGATATGGCATCGGGTTTAGCACCGCGGGTAGAAGCGACAATTTCCGTACCGACGGTAATTTCTTGTGCCGTCGCACAATTATCATTGGCAAGAGGACCGGCTTGATCAATCTGTAGGTTAAAGGCCCCACCACCCCCAAACTGATCGTCACTGCTGCCATGGACTACAATCATCACAACATCTTCTGTTGTAGGAGTCCAAAACGTAATGGACCCTGGTGATCCATCAGGACACGGGAGGGTCTGGGCATTGTCCAAACAGGTCAATTGGCAATCCGTAGTAGTTGTAAAGACCGATACTTGTGCATCAAAATTGGTTTTTGTTTCATGACACGTTGTGGCAGTGTAAACGAGATTGTTATTCCCACCTTGTTCGGGAGAAAGTTTGTAATACACTCCAGGTCGTTCGACATCAGCAGCATTATTTGCGTTGCATTGATTGATCATGACTGAATTTCCTCCCATTGTCGTATCGCCTTGAATTTCACGCTCTGTCAAAGTAATCGCCGATGGACAACTGTTATTTTCTGGCATGGTCAGTTCCTTCAAAGTTAATGTGAATGGTACCGGGAAGGAGGCAACTGATGCCAAAACTCTTCGTTCCTTGTTGCCACTGGTGGTTGTGGTACTCCCATCTGACAGTAATGACGATGATGTAACTGTCGTAGATACAGATCCACCGGCTCCCACGGGAAGACCAACAACCAAAACATGATATTGTACATTGACGTCCGTGACCCACGAAATGGCATATCCATTGTCACAGGTAGGATGTTGCCGAGCAATAGGTTCGGTACAAGCAAGGTCATCACAATCCGTGCCCTGAAGGACACGAATGGCAATACTAGACGCAGTCGAACCATTGGAACATGCCTCGAGAGAAATGGGACCACCCGTTCCTTCCACGATGAACCACCCACCCATCGTTTCGAGATTGTTCATACAGACAGAGTTGACGGAATTGGGAAAGGTGGCACGTGTAGACGGGTCGATGGAACCTTCCACCGATAAAGTCGTCATCAAGATGGGCCCACTGCCACAGGTAGTGTCAGACCCTCCTCCAATTGTGGTCGTGTTGGCATCTGACGTTGGTGATGATGAATCGGCAAACAGGGGTTCATCGTTTTCATTGTCACTGTTGCTATTGTTTGTATCTTGTCCATCTTCTTGTGGTTGTTGTTGATAATCGATGAATTCACCACCCCGGCACACACAACAGGCCTCCCCCATGGTAAGTCCACTGATGGGATCTCTTATTTCTTTTATTGCCTCATTGATAACGCCATCTTGTTGGTTGCAGTCTCCGTTCGCTTCGGCACTCTCACATGTCAAGAAAATTTCACCTTCTTCTTCTACTGTAGTATCATTCGCTTCTGATGGTAACGTTACATTGTAAACTCCATCTTTACACTGTAATTCCAACGATCGAAGATTTCTTCTGGAAGATGAAGAAAAGGATGATGAACTGTGTCTGTTGCTATTTCTGTTCCTGTTGTTGTTAATATCGGATGTACTTTTGGTGCGTCGATCATGGTTTGAGAATTGGGACTGTGCCGTGTGGAGTGATGAAAAGAGAATCACCCACACGATTGGAGACAGTAATGATTGCAATGATGGCATGTTTACAAAGAAATGGACGCCAGAGCTGGTGACTGTTCTTGCAGTTGTTTCTTTTTTTGGTGCCTCTGGTGATTATATTGCCGTCTTTGCAGTTGTAAGGTCTTAATACAGTCTGTAGTAGTGTGGTGGCAAGCTTCCGAATGTATAATAGTTCGAAGTATAATCCAAAAGTAGCATTCGAAAAGACCTGACGAGAGATCCGACATCCGAGGACCCGAGGCTTCGTTTTCGAAATGTTTTGACTGTGTGAAGAAAGAGAGAATCGAAAGAGACGAACTACATACATACCGGAGTAGCAGTAGTACCGTGGTAATTATGGAGAAGATTTTGTTGAAGGGTCATTTGAAATGTCCAAGAAAAATGACCCAATTTGTCCTTGGGCATAGGGTACGAGAGTACCGTTAGGAGTACCGGCATTATCTTTGCGTACTACGGTAGCATAGGTACGTATGTATCTACTACTACTTTATTGTAGAGGTTCTTTTATTAGTGTTGCCGTTAATGAATGTGTACGGTGTCCGTATTGTATCATACCGATACCGTAGTACCGGTAGCATCTTTGCTACCTGCATGTATCATCACGACGTTGAGAATAACGTTAGGGTAGGGAATCAAATAATCTACGGTACGGTAGTACTCTACTCCGTACTACATTCGACGTGCGTCGTAGTATGGTTGCAAGTTGCAACAATAACAACAACTTCGTCTATATTAGAGTTGATTCTTCTGCCATGCCGTGTTGGTGTGTAGAGAAAGTTTCATACTAGCTAGAGTAGCTACAGTTTCCAAAACGCCAAGGATGTTTGTTGATGGTATTGCCGAGCCGACAAAACGAGAGAAAAAGAGTGGTGGTGTTTTTGCGAGGTACGTAGCAAAAGAGAAGTGGTATATTGAATATAACCAGTGTCGATTTGAAAAGAAAAAGCTATCGTTTTATCAAATTTGTTTACAGCAATTGTTACTTTTTCTTCTTTGATTCTGTTGTCCATTTCTGTGAATCTGTTTATGTGTGCATCCCATGTAAAATTTGTTGTTCCAAGCCAGCCAGCGTACGATTGCCACATTGTATATAAATAAAATAGAACATGATACTTTCCCGGCATATCTGGCAATTTTTCCATAAACCATCTGATAATTCTTTCTACCAGTAGTAATCATCGTAGTATCCATATCCATATCGTCCAGGGTCTGGAGAAAAAGGAGCGGAGGGCGATGCATAGCATACCAAGTCAGCGGCCAAAGAACAGCAAAAAATTTCGAAACGAGCCAACCAAAGTTATGGTTCCATCATTCGAAGATCTCTCGTTGGCATCATCATCATCATATTCATGGAATGATCAGTGTCATACTTACAGCCATAGTTGAAGGAAGAACCATAGTAGGCATTTCGTCCATACCCGATGCCTCCACGGCCATATCCACCATTGTAGAGACGTCCTATGGCACAGCAACAAAACACGAAACAAGCGGTAAAAGAATGGCAAGATGCAAACATTTGGTTGTAATGAGCAATTCCTTCCTTCCAATGACAGACAGGTCGGACGCACTGTATGGCGTCGCACTCCAAACACATAATATGTTCCCATGACTCTTACCTCGACCATATCCGGAATCCCATGCAATGTTTTCTTGCATGGATCGTCCATTGCGGCTCACGTTGACTTTTTTGTTGGAAAGTCAATAGGAACGCAAACACAGATACGACAGAGGGATAAATCAAATGAATGGTATCAGTCAAACGAAACCATTGCAGTAACCCAGGCTCGAATTTCTTTCTCCTTCATACACTTACTTCCTCGCTCATACCTGTATCACATCACACAGAAGAAATGTGATGATTCAAAGAAAACAAAAAATCAAGAAATATACCAAGGGTTTGTTTTTTTTTCAAAAAAAAATCCGAGGGTTAAAACATATTGATTGTTGGTGTATTTGGATGTGCAACACAGACAAATATTAGAAGGACACAAGGTTTTGGATACTATTCACACACTTACGTTGGATCGTATCCTCCGTAATAATATCCCCCGTAACCGTACCAATCGTCCATATCGTCCCAGTAGCCACCGTATCCGTATCCACGACCGTATCCACCGTATCCACCGTATCCACGACCGTATCCACCGTAGCCTCGACCGTACCCGCCATAGGATCGACCGTAACCACCATATCCACGTCCGTATCCGCCGTAACCATAGTCATCCCAATCGTCGTAATAACGAGACATGCCGCCGTATCCACGTCCGTACCCTCCGTATCCACCATATCGTGCCAAGCCGTAATGAAGAGACGTACTAGACTCTTCCGCAGAATGTCCCTTCTTCCTGTTGTTGTTGTTTCTGTTTGTAACAACGAGAGGAGAAGAAGAAGGAGAACCGGCAACTTGGGAGACCACCGGTTGATGTTTCTGTTGTTGTTGCTTCCAAAGGTTATTCGCGGTCATCCCACCCGTTGTGGGGTTTGGAACGACAAAGGCATGAACAGAAGCCGCAAAGGCCGTCAAGAAAAGAAGAACAACCGACTTCATTATTTTATGTATATAACAGGATAAGAATAATAAGAGATGGTGTTTGTAATGATGACTACTATTCGTTGGTGTCAAGTTTCTTCTTCTTCTTATGAATGGCTTTTGTTGTTTGATATTACAAGAACAATCAACCAGACTACTTCAGACTTTTGTGATTGATGTAATAATGTGTCGTAGAGGCGTAGAGGCGTAGAGGCTGGTGGTGGTAATACGGTAGCATAAAAATACACCCCAACAACAACAGCGGGTAGAAAATGATTCCAACACACCCGAAAAGCGAGAGAAGAAGAAAAGGACAAAACGATCGTCTCACACACTCTCTCTTTCCAAACAACACGAGAAACATACCATAGATAGCAGTAAAAAAAAAGAATAATAACGCGTAACACTTGTCATCATCTGTCATTGCGTCTATTAGCGAATCAGAACCAACCGAACGGTTCATAAAAGGTGACGTGGTCAATGCTGACGTAACGCATGGGAATCAGGAGTCATCACTCTCTAGTACAGCTAACAGCTACCGTAGGTAGCTACCGTACCTGGTATGGTACCTAGGTACGTAGTAGAGAATTCATTTTCTGAAGTACCGGTATGCTATTACGGTACGTATATTGCGGCATAGAGTCCTTTAAGATGGCATGATACCCCCGATAATATTATTATTACTAAAACTGTATGGTGGGAGACAAGAAGGAGTTTCCACTGGTAGTAGTAGGGTACACAAAAAGATGTCGTATCCGTATATGCAACATCTATTTGTTTCCCCTTCAAAAGGAGAAAAAAAACAATGTGATACGAATATACGGATACTATCGAATTTTTTACGCTTCTTCTTCTTCTTCGAGGTGGATACAACACCCACCAGCGGTGACGTCGTGCTTTCCTCCGAACATCGCGTTGGGAGGTCCTACGCCGCTGCGTACGTTGCATTGGGCGTTCTTTTGCAACCCGATGATGTAATGGAACCAATAGGACGGCAGGAAAAGAACCTCTCCGGCCTTTAACACCGTTTCGACGGCCAAGGCATGTCTGGCCGAGTCCAAGGCCAAACGTTCCGTATCGTCTTGGTCATTCTCGATGATGGTGTCATCCCAACCATAATCGTCGCCTTGAGACTGTTGTTGTGATTGTTGTTGGTTTCCCATCATCCGTCCCAAGTTCAACGTGGAATGTCGAAAGAGCGGATGGTCCCGGTCGGTAAAGATCGACAGTTTGGAACATTGGTTGGGCGGCAACAGTATGTACCGTCTGGCACCGGTTATCATCCCGATCATGTTCCGTCCCTCGTCGTAATGCAGGGCGGTTATTATCCCACGTTCCCCGAACCGACATTGTATCCCGTTCTGTTCCTGCGGGGACGGTGATAGTATGGTCCCATTGGGACTGGAAAAGGAGGGCAAGTCCAACGATACGAACGAGTGCTGTCGTTTGTCGTCGTCGTCGTTATCGTTCGGAACGAACCGTTCCTGTCGATCGACGTTGGTCTGGAAGTAAAAATGCGGACGGTTGGGATGCAACCGCGACGAGTCGGCGTACCTGGCGTGATCGCTCCATTCTTCGAAGGTCATGTCGTTGTTCCGTGTCGGTGGGAGTGCCTGCAATTCTGTTATGTTCCATTGACGTGGCTCGAAAAAGGTGAAGAAACCGGTGGGCGATTCTTGACATTTGCCCTGAACGGGACGACGATGATGTTGTCGTTGTCGTTGTCGTTGTTGATTGTTGTTGTCGTTGTCGTCGATACTGCTGTCGTCGTTGTTGTGGTCGTTGTTGATGTGGTCGTGCTGTCGTGAAACGTATTCGTCGGTCCATTTTCGATTCGCTTCCAAAAGTTCCGGAACGTTCGTGAACTTGAACGGTAAACCAAGATCGATGTACCGTCGGGCAACATCGAAATGATCCGACCGAAAGGGAAGATGTTGCAACGTTTCTCTTATTATCCTCGTTACGGTGGTAGTACCCGTACCTCGATCGATCTCGTGTTGCGGCCAACGTTCCATGATCGATCCGAGGGACAGGAGAGTGGGATACTCGAGCGACGGATACTTTTGGACGGACGGATACTCGTAATACTGGTCGTTGGTATAATCCACGGCAAGAGGTTTCGATTGTTGCTGCTGTTGCTGCTGTTGTTGTTGTATTTGCTGCCATTCTTGTTTCCATTGGATGAAATGGTTGTTCTTGTTGTTATGATGGTCGTTGTTCTGGTTGTTATGGTCGTTGTCGTTGGTAGTGGTATTAATGTGATTTCGGGATCGTCTTGATACACGAAAGAAACGTCCATGCGTACTGTACGGAATATGACGTCGGTCATTCGGAATAGGACGACGGTGATGTTTTTGTTGTTGTTGGTGTTGACGATGTTGACCGTGAATTTTGACATTCCTCCCAACATCATGATCATTCTTATTGTTATCATGATCCATAATGACAGTATTGTCATCATTTGGTCGTTGTTGTAAGGAAGGAGGAGGGATGAACCTTCGAAAGGGTGTGTATTGGTTGTTTTGAATGGCGTATTCCAATTTTTCCAGTTGTTCTTCCCAATACTCGTGGGAAGTCGTGATGATGTTGTCATCGTGTTGTTGTTGTTGTTGTTGTTGGTGATGATGTGGTGGTTTTTGTTGATGGTTATACGTTCTTGTTGTTGTTCTGTTACTAAGGCGTGTTTGCTTGCTTGTTGTTATTATTCTCTCATGATGTTGTTGTAGTAGTAGTTGTTGTAGTGGTGATGGTGGTTCGTTTTGTCGTTGCATTCGTCGTTGCGGTTGGAGTAACATTTGTTGGAATGATATCTGTTGTTGTTTAATCATTGCAACCAAATTATACACAACAGTAGTGACGAAAATGAATACGACCGAACAAAGGACAACTCGTACACGAACGATTGCTTGTTTCCTTTCTTGGTAGGATTTCGACGACGACGACGACCATGAGGATGATGATGACGACGACGACGATTTGGTTTTCTTTCGACATGGACAGTATGATGGTCGTCGTCGTCGATGTCGATGGTGTCGTCGATGCTGTCGTCCCACGGAAACACCACCAATCACTACCGTCAATGAACGATCATTACTGTTGGTGTTGTTGATACCGTTGTTACCGTTGTCGTTGTCATTGGCCGATCCGAAACCAACATCATCAGTAACAACAGATTCTTTGATTGGTGCGTTTCGTCGTCGTCGTCGTTGTTGATGATGATATTGATGATGTTCATGTTGATGATGATCCACATATGATAGCGTACAGATCCTGTCGCTCATGTTGTTATCAGAAGCATTCATTCTTACGGTTTTACTATTATTAATAATCTTTGTCTACAAAAAAAAAAGAGGTTGACAGTGTATTATTATTAGTAGGTGGTGTGTGATGGAGTTTTTTTCTACTCCTACGATGTACCGGTACTGGTAGTACGTAGGAGATCAAAGATTTGTTTGTTGACCACATTATTTTTATTTTTTCACCTGTTGCTCCATCATACCGGGGTCACGAAGCTCTCATCCGAATAAAATTTGTAATAATATATAATAATAATTGATACCATAAAAAATATCATAGCACATCTAATACCTATCTATGACGTAGTAATTTGTTGACGTAGAAGTTTAAATAAAAGTCGACTTTGTACTGGTTCTACGTGGGTTGTATGCAAAGTTGTGTTTTTACTACTACCGTACTACGACGTAACTGTAACTGTAAATACGGTAGTACCTATTACTCAGGAGTCCGGAGGTATGTACATATGAGGATTGTTTGCACTTTGCACAAACAAGACACGACATTGGACAGCTGCTTGGTGCTTCACCATATTTTAAGATACATCACAGCCTACGATATCTCTCATCACTGATAACAAATAAACAGCCATTCCACAAGAGGAAGAGATTTGCCCCGAACTGAGACTGTGAAAGGAACCACCAATGTCTGTCTGTTCCGATCAGGTACCTCCAACCTGGTGCCAACATGATTCTTTTCTTATATACTGCTTTATTAGAAAAATCGCGAAACGAAACGAAACGAAACAAAACAGAACAGAACCAACAACTAGTCGGATGTCTTGCTCCTTCCGAAACGGATCGCAGTGGGGTGTGGGGTTACCATGGATGGATGGATTGGGCGTATCCACTTTCCTTTTTCAATGTATTTAAATGGAAATTATGATAAGAAGAAGATATAGATCTAGGCGTACGGTGGCGATTCCTATCGTTTGGTCTTGGTCGGCAGAAGACAAAATACCGACGCGGTAAACATACCTTCCAACATCAGTACGGCCACACTTGTGCACTCTATCATGAGATCAACGTTTGAATTTCCTAGGAAATCGTATTAAAATGGATAATATGAAAGTAGAAGGTTTAAATCAAGGCGTACGGTGGCGATTCCTATCTTTTGGTCTTGGTCGGCAGAGAACAAAATACCGACGCGGCAAACATACCTTCCAACATCAGTACGGCCACACTCGTGCACTCTATCATGAGATCGACGTTTGATTTTCCTTTGAAAATGTATTTAGATGGAAATTATGCTAAGAAGAAGGTAAAAATCTAGGCGTACGGTGTCGATTCCTATCATTTTGGCTTGGTCGGCAGAGCACAAGCGATTGATGCGGTAATCCCAACATCACCTTCCGATATCAATACGGCCACACTATTGCACTCGATCATGAGATCAACGTTTGAATTTCTTTATAAATTGTATCTTGATGGAAATCATGCTTAGAAGAATATATAAATCTAGGCGTACGGTGGCGGTTCCTCTCGTTTAGACTTGGTCGGCAGAGCACAAAATACCGACGCGGCAAACATACCTTCCAACATCAGGAAGGCCACACTCTTGCACTCTATCATGAGATCAACGTTTGAATTTCCCTATAAATTGTATTTAAATGTATATTATGCTAAGAAGAAGGTGTAAATCCAGGCGTACGGTGGCGATTCCTCTCGTTTGGTCTTGGTCGGCAGAGCACAAAATACAAACATACCTTTCAACATCAGTACGGCCACACTCGTGCACTCTATCATGAGATCAACGTTTGAATTTCCCTATATATTGTATTTAAATGGATATTATGCTAAGAAGACGGTTTAAATCGCGATTCCTATCGGTTGGTCTTGGTCGGCAGAGGACAAATTACTAACGCGGTCATCCAAATCATACCTTCCAACGTCACTACGGCCACACTCTTGCACTCTATCATGAGATCAACGTTTGAATTTCCTTATAAATTGTAATTAGATGGAAAATATGCTAAGAAGAAGATATAGATCTAGGCTTACGGTGGCGATTCCTATCGTTTGGTCTTGGTCGGCTAAAGACAAAATACTGACGCGGCAAACATACCTTCCAACATCAGTACGGCCACACTCGTGCACTCCATACCGAGATGAACGTTTGGATTACGATGTATTCAGATGGAAATTTTGCTAAGAAGAAGGTATGAATCTAGTCGTACGGTGGCGATTCCTATCGTTTGGTCTTGGTCAGACAAAATACCGATGCGGCAAGCAAACCTTCCGACATCAGTACGGCCACACTATTGCACTCGATCATGAGATAAACGTTTGGATTTCCTTTTTCAATGCATTTAAATGAAAAATATGCTAAGAAGAAGGAATAAATCTAGACGTACGGTGTTGATACCCAAATGATTGGATTCGTATAATGTTTGAAATGATATTACAGTTATACTTTTTTTGTCTCCAATGTCGGTGGCAGTGGGAACTCGTACAGGATGTATGTGAAGGAGGACAGCTCTTGAAAGTGCAAAAAGCATTCCTCGTCATCCTCATTTATTAGGGGATTGGCATGATACTCCTGGGGGGCGACAGTTTCCTTCCATCCGGGACATTTGGATTTCATTTCCTGTACGAATAGGTCCAACCCGTCCCTACCGGTATCGGGTGCCACGTAAAAAAAAGTTCCGCCCATTTTCAAGGTTCCCCAAACCACCGACGATAGTAGCGGTACCAACGATTTTTGATAGATCAAGTCGCTGCCGACCAAATAATCCACACGTTCGTTCGGCCAGGTCGTTTGGTCACTCCAATCCATACAGGTGGCGGTAACAAAATCTTGTACTTGATTCAATTCGATGTTGTATTGCAAATTCTTCACAGTTTCTGGGTTAAGGTCGGTCAAATAAACGTGTCGGGGATGGCATGTTGTTGTCGCTGCTGCTATTGCCAAGCCGGGAACACCACAACCACTTCCCAGCTCCAATACAGACTTGTCCTTCCACAAGTCTTGTTTGGTTTGCATCCAACGTGCTATAACCAATGATGCCGACCATATCGATAATCCCGTCGTGTCTTGATCGGGCCGGTCCGTGTCGGCAAAGGGATTGTCAGCATTTTTCATGGCCAATTCACGAATCTTCAACGGCGTTTGAGGATTGAAAAAATGATGCACATGCTCGGCGAGATCGGTTGGATGGTCAATCTCTTTACCCGTAGAAAGTAACTTTTCTTCCGTCGCGGAGTCATGTTCCAACAATGACTTGACTACCTGTTCCTTTTGAGAAGTAAACCCTTCCGTCAACGCAGATCGACCAAATTCATTTTGGGCCAATACATCAATGGGAACGATGGTTTGTGTGGTAAGAAAGTCAACAACGTCTGCCTGTCCATTGGCGGCAGCCCAATGAAGGGGAGTGTTTCCAGCCAAATTCTTGGAGTATGGATGATGATGACCTAAAATCAGCAACTTGACAACCGACACGTGTCCATTGGCACTGGCCATATGCAGACCAGTATTCTTATTGTCGGTTGTACAATAATGGATAAGAGATGGAAACTTTTCCACTAATGCACGTACAACATCGACATCTCCATAACGACAACTTTCCATCCATTCCATTTCCGCTTCATGAAGGGAAAGATCTTCCACTTGGGATTGCAACTCTTCATACTCTTCGTTCGACACTTCTAGGGGCGGTATTTGTTCGTTCATAGTCATCTTTTTCGAATTGGAACTAGAAGCAGCATCCACAACTTCGTCTCCGACGTCGTCAGTCTTGTCGATGGAACATTTTTTTTCTTTGGATGATGATGATTTAGATTTCTTTCCCATCGTCTAACCAACGAGCGAACTGTTCTGTTGAATAAGTCCAAGTAGCCACGACTGTTGATGAAGGAAAGACGCCCTGTTTCTTGTTCCACTGCCTATCGTACTCTTGTATTCGTTGGCGGATAGTTTCCATCATCCCTCCGTCTTCTTTGAACCATAGAGATTAACGTTAGAGTGACGATACGTACCGTACTCCACTCTGAGTAGACAAGTACTTCGATTTTTCGACGTAGCAGTACCTCTCTATTCTCTATAATAAAATAAAATGTATAATATTAATAATTCTCGGAGCAGATAAATTGCGTATTAAAAACATACGTATATTCTTCATACACAAATAAAAATGAAAATTTTCATTGGCCACGGATGCGACGTCCGTACGTCAAAACTTCCGGCTGCCCACCCGACAAAACAACTCCCAGAGAGGTACATACCGGTACTTTTGTCCCATAATAACTGTAAAAGTTATAATAATTAATAATTTTCATTTCTTTGACACGGAGACTATCAAACGAGACTATCGTACTTCTAATGAGACGCTTATAAGTGTATGTTAAACATGTTCGGATTGTTGCTCTTCTTCTTGTCCGAACTTCCTTATTGGTTCATCACTCAACTTCTTCTCTATCCATTCAGAACAATTGTGTCATACAAATGGCAAGAATACCATTTATTGTACTCCGTGAATGAAATGTCAATTACGGTAGCGACCTACCACGTGTCAATTACGTAAACATGCCCAGAGGTTTGCGAAAATTCGAAAAGAACTCCTCGAAGTTCCAAAAAGGTACGTACTCTAGGTAGCACGGAGCAGAAACCAAAGGGTACCCGGTACTCGTCATTGGCTCGTGCTCCATATGATGAGCATTAATTAATCAACAAGATTGCATTGAAAGATATCATTCAACTTCAATAACACTTATTGTAAGTAAAGGTATTATCTCACGCCAGTCTGGAATGGAATGTCCATGTAGTTTCGACAGAATCCATTTTTGTCTGAACGATTACAGTCTCTCTTTCCAGCTTTTCTACTCCACCAGTAGTATCAATTACCTTAGAATTCTTTGCTGCATCTCACTATTGCTATCTGAACCATGTCGTATCTGTTCCCACTACTCGTTCCTCGTTCCTTTTCTTGAGGATGATTCATTTCCTGTGGATTTGACACAAGTACGAAGACAAATTCATGTTCTCCATCATGATGCGTTATATAGAAACGGAGCAAACAAGATCATCGTCAACATTCTGATCTAATGTTGTATATATTTATTACTTAAAGTGTATTTGTTGAATTGGCGGCTGAAAATTTGATTCACCCGGGGCATCTCGCAACTCGCAACTACAACTATGGTACCACTTGGTCCTGTATTTTCCGCTGTACACAACTACACTGCGTTGATCAGTTGGAAAAATCGTAAGTAGATCAGATCAGCATTGAAGAGATTAATAAACACAAAAAATACGATAGCAGCCAGCAGCCACCAACAACATTTCGTAACTACAGTGCTTATAATATATCATTACCACAACAATCAACAATACAAATTGTTGTTGCTACTACACATGTTTCAACAAACCAACAGTAATCATAACTGTGACAACATTCCCAATAACGTTCAAGCAACCGGAAGAATGACCGCCAAAGTCCTCGGGCCCATGTCCGCATCCTCCTCTTTGTCCTCTTGTTTGTCTCATCAGCAATACCGTCGTTCCTTTCAACATCAATCAGAATCGACGAGAAATGATGACGAAGATGAAATAACAACAGCAGGAGCATGGCAACGACCAAGTTTGCGGCGAGCACAGAATGCTCGCAACAACAGCGCCAACGCCTGTTGGCAACACAACGACGCAACTGCTGCTGCTGGTCATAAATCGCTATCACAGGGCCGTATTACCGAAATGTCTCATTCCATCGCCAAGAAACGAAGGACTCAACAACACTCGCATCGATTACGTGCCATGCTCCAAAAGGATTTGAGAATTGTTTCTGTATCTACTAGAAACTCTCCCAACAACCACAACAACAAGAAAGGCAAACTATCTCTTTCGGACTATAAACAGGACATTGATTCCCTATTGAACTCGTTGCATTCTACTGATTTTGTGGGAAAAATCGACCCCGAATATCATTCCCAATACTTGCCTACCAGTCACACCATGCCAACATTTTAAGTAGGCGACGAAAGCAAAGCTACTACTTGCTAAAGAGAGAGAGAGAGATTGGGGAAGGACGATATGACTTATCGCCGTTATTACCCAACCCGATTTGCTACGATTACATCATTGTTTATACCTATTATATTACAGAATCCTATTTTGCTTTTCAGTTGTATGTTGATCACCATTACAATATTGTTGTGATATATGATACGTAGTGCTCGAAGTCTATTGTCATGTGAACGGTTCGACACGATCGCAGACACCAGTTTGCAAGTTATAGTGCCATACTAATGATTTCCTGATATTATACTCGATCTTTCTCAAGATAACATACTACTATCGCACGTTCCTTACAGTTAGTGCGTCATACTACAGATTTCCTTATTTTACAGACTACCGGCAAATTCGGCAAAGGTGGGGAGTGGGCCGATATTTTTGTCGGAATCGGCCTTGTATTCTTTCAACAAACGATCCAAATCGGCACGGGAATCGATCCGAATCAATCCATCAGCCTTTTCTTGGGCGTACGTACGAAGAAATTTGGATGTTGTGGTAGAACCACCACTTTTTTCTTGAGCGGTTACGACCAATCCGGCCATTAAATCGCCAATATCTTCCGACAACGGTCGAGTTCGTGGATCCGCCTCACGGACATCCAAAGGACGGTTGACTTGCATCCCAACCCGCAATTCTCGCATCCAAACGGACGGATCATTTTGAAGGGATCGTCGCAAGGCTGCCGACAATCCCCATACATGATGCGAATTCAGTTCCCCCATGGGAGTTCGTAGTGATGAAGGATGACCACCACCATCACCAGTAACAAAAGTATAGGTACTTTGAATCATACTGTTGGGATTATCCAATGACGTGGGGTCTATCTTGGGTTTTTGCAACTGTGGCACCAACTGTTGGGCAGCCGCAAAATGCATCCGAGCCAAAGTGGAAGATGCCGTCATAAACTCCTCAGGAGAAAGTTCCAAAAAGTTTGTGGTCGGTTTCGTCAACGAAAAGGTTTCGTCACATCCCGCCTGTAACGTACTCCAATACCGTACTGCTCCATGGGCGACGACATGATCCAATCCTTTACCAGATAATTCTGGTTCTTGCAACGCCCGGTCCACAGTATCCTTGGCTTGTTCTGGTTGCAATGATCCATGAATAGCAATGAGACGGGTAGGATGTTGCAAATCATTCAGAATACGATCCAATCGTTCTTCGCTACGACTATTGACAATCACTGTAGCTCCCGCTTGTAACAACCCCCGAGCGATGCCACGTCCTACCACACCCACACCGCCCACAATCCAAACGGTTTGGCCGATCAATGACATGATGAATCAATTTAATCAATCAATCAATCAATCAATCAACGAATGAATGAAGATTCGATTACAATGGAACGAAAATAGAGTCTAACCAATATATCATATTCCATAAGGAGAGGAAACAAAAACAGTAGCAAGTACTCCGTAACTGCTGCCGGTAGTCTGGAAACACCAGCAGAACAGAGTGGAGAGATGATTGAGGTTGAAGAAACGTCAAACAAAAAATTTGAGAGAAAAAAGTATCTTGATGACCTCTGACGTGGGCACACTATTGACTAAAACGACCTTACCAGTACATTTGACGGCGCCGATAGGAAGGGGCTTGGGAAATTGGGGTACGGGGTGGGAAAAGCCCTAACTGTGAAGAATGATAAGCTGTGTTCGATGACTTCGATTTCCTGAGGATGTTTACTATACTAAGCTACTGCAGTACCGTGATGAATCAAATAAGCTCTACAAATCTATTAACAGAAGCATATATGAAATAATAGTAAGAAGGGCATCGGATATCGACAGGGGAAAATTGTTGATAGGAAGAGCCTTATAGTCTCCCGTAAAGGGAGAGGCCTCTCCAGGGGTGGGAAAATCAATATTTGAGGATGTTTACTGTACAAGCTTCAGCAGTAACGTCATGAATCGAATGTTGATGAAATTTATATCCAACAGTATTAAAAATTCACCAAACGACGGTCAGGGGGACATCGGATGTCGACTCCTGTAACAGGCAGGGGTGGGGAAAATCGAACGATCGGGAAAAGATTTCTTGGGTACTGAGTGAATTAAATAATCTGTACTAATGTAGCAGAAGCATATTTGAAATATGCAAAAAGACAATGAGAAGAGCATCGTATATCAACTCCTTTCAATCTATCGGGATGGGAAAAGCTTTAACTGCAGTGCAAGGGGGGGGGGACTCTGGCCGGGTGGGGAAATCACAGGATGTTTACTAAGATTCAACAATACCGTCATGGATGGAATATTGTGAACAGATGTAGCAAAAACATATTTGAAATTTGCGAAAGCGCGGCAAAAAGGGGTTATCTGATATAGGTTCCTTAGATAGGAATAGTAGGAATACTTTGCAGCATTCACTGAAGGGTTTCGGGAGGTAGATGTCGAAACTCATTGATGCAGCTGACCGTGTGAAAAGGAATGTCTACTTCCATGTCATTTGGTAGGAACAAGGTCGATAAGGTGGACTTTCGTATCGCCGATAGTCTCGTGAAGGCATTAGTGTCACAATCAATGACAGTAATGCTTCCATTGTAAATCTTCTGGACTGCTGACAATAGGATGGGTTCTTGTTTGAGTACCCCGATAAGGATTCGAATAAACGCAGAATGCGAAACAGCAGCAATAGCTGCTGAATTGCCTTCTCGGGCGGAACGAACAAGTTCGTTCAATGCAACCGTTGCACGGAGGAATACCTTAAATGATATGATTGGATGAGAGAAAAAAAAAGAACGGACACAATACACTTTGTCAGGAGGAATATGTTATAAAATTCACTGTACACATGGCTATGGGGAACGAATACCTCGTGGATTCGCATACTCAATTGAATTGTTCGAACGGATTCGTTTTGTCTCTATTGGCAACGTACCTCTCGTCCACTTTCACCCCCTCCAGGAGGACGATAATCAATACTGCCGAGGGACCATGATGCATACGCTTTGGTGATTTGTTCTTGCACCCTTTGAATGGGTTGTCCATCCGAGAATGGACCAAAATCGATTTCTCGAAGGGATTGCAATGTATGAACGGAGAGTGACGGAGATGATGACAATGATGATGCTATTGTGTTTTCTTTTCTCATTTCTTCTTGACTGGCAATAGCAATAGCTGCAGTCTGTTGTGCTCTTGTCAGGGGTGATGAATACCACAGTGCCGGTGGATAGTCAGCCCTGGCAAGTGCGTCCCCCAAATGAACGGCTTGAATTTTTCCATTTTGATTAATGGGAGGATCAACTCGTGCTCCTTGGACTTTTCGTAGTCGATTATTTTCAGTTTGTCCGTGTCGACAAAGATATATCCGAACGGAACCATTCCGGAGTGGAGGTAAGTCTTGAAGACAGTTCAAATCGATGAGACGGTGCGTGTCAGTGGCGGACAAAGATGATGATGTTTTGGAAGTTTGGGGAGATGCAAAACATGGTGGAATCCACGCTGTGGACGTCAAACAATACTGGGATGCCACCAACGATGCAGACTGTTGTAAAACATTCCGGCGTGATGTACAGCTTAGTAAACGACTATCATTCAGCAGTCTTTCATCCTCGTCTTCTCTTTTGACGCTGCTTTGTTTTCGATTGGACTGGAACAGCAACGATGGACCAGACTTCTTTTTCTTTTCCGAACGTTTCTCTGGGCTTGTTGTTGTTGTTGTTGTTCGAGACCGTATTCTACAGACATTTTTTGGCATGGAGGTAAATGCATCAGCATACATATGTCTGGTTGGAGGTTGAATTGTATCAAAGGACAGGTAAATGATGAGGGACCATGTTATACATGGCAGACGGCCTTTCGCCATGGTGGAAGGTCTCAAATCGCATGATCGTTTGTGATGTGCAGGACGTTTTCTGAGCCAGTAGACGCCTCCGATCTTCTACTGCGTATCTTGACGGTGAATGATGATGACGAATCTTCTGATTCTTCCACGCGTAAAGTGGTCCGAGTAGTGAACGTAGAATTCATAGGTCATACTATTACCGTTAGAATACGATTTCATACGTACGTACGGTAGTAGGTTACTCTCATCAGCTGATTGCACTTAGAAGTACATTCTACGTCGTAGATAATATTGATATTCATTGTCAAGTTTCTCGCAACACTTCGAGAATATTTTTTATCGTTTTAAGCTGCAGCCGCACGGACATAGCCGTCTACATCGACTGGAGCCCACACCTCGGTACCATTATCTAGGCGGATGCGGTAGACATTACCGTCGTCCCAATGCTTGATGACCTTGCCTTTTTTCCAAGTGCCACAATTGGCCATCACCGCATCTCCTACGGCAAAGCGAGGTGGGATGTCACTCACCATACAAGCTTCAAAGCCTACCTTGAGGAACTCCACATCAAGATTCTTTCCAATAAACACAAAGGAACTTGCTCTCACTTCGTTGGATTTCCACGTGGAACCTTCCATAAAGGTACCGGAAAAAAGCATGCCAACGCCTTGTTGTGGAAAAGGAAAGAAGAAACATGACAACAGTGAGATGGCATTTGGATGAAATTATTTCCAAAAGAAGTTTGCATGACAAAGAAACCGTACCTTGAAATACAAACTTTTCATCCTTTCCCTTTACTGCAATGAGTCCCTTGTAACGGTAGAGGTTGGCTCCGTCCTCGGAAATGAGACGTTGGATCCATGCCGTCAAGAGTTCCAAGTTGACATCCCCTTCCAACTTCATGGCGGTCGATACCACGGACGAATCATGTTCATGTTCTTGATCGATGTTTTCCAAAAAGTCCGGTTCAAAGTCAAGAACACGTTTCAAATCAAACGCCTGTTGGTTGAGGAGTTCCTTGGGACAAATCTTGCCGTGCGTGGAATGAAGGATAGGAGCGGTCGGATTGAGAGCACGTAGACGTTTTTCAATCGTCGCAATAGCAGTGGTGTCCTCCGATGGGATCAAATCGACCTTGTTCAGGATGATCTTGTCGGCAAAGACCACTTGTTCGACGGCTTCATTTTCGACGCCGTCTGGCTTTTTATCGTCCAACCGAGTGATGATGTTTTTGGCATCGACGACGGTAATGACACTGTCCAGTTTGTACATCTTTTGTATGTCTTCGTCGACGAAGAAGGTCTGGACGACCGGGGCCGGATCCGCAAGGCCGGTCGTTTCGATGATGACGCCGTTGAAGGTGGATACCTTCTTGTACAACTTTTTGAGCGCTTCGACGAGATCGCCACGGACGGTGCAACAGATGCACCCATTCATGACTTCGATGACTTCCTCGTCGACATTTTCCGACAGGATGTTCTCGTCGATACCGATCTCACCAAATTCGTTCTCGATGACGGCAAACTTTTGGTTATGAGACGTATCGTTCAGGATGTGGTTGAGTAGGGTCGTTTTTCCACTCCCGAGAAATCCTGTGGAAAGATAGAGAAAGAAGAGTAAAAAAAGAGAGGAAACCAAGCGATTTCAGCGTCCGAGTCCAAGGGGATGGATTTTCAGCGCGATCATCATCTCTATCATTTCTTTCTTCCCTCTCACCTGTCAAGACTGTAACGGGTACGATACTGGGCTTTCCGTTTTTCCACATGGCAGAAGTGTGTGAATAAGAATCAGTTTTCTGTCGTTTGGTGTCGGAAGGAGAGGAGGATGAGTGATCTTCTTTCTGCCGTTGCTTTTGCTTCTCGCGATCAATCTTCATGTTCTTGGTGAATGATTGTATATGATACCGACTACCGACCAGCACCGGTAGTAGAGTAGACCACTTACGTTTTGTTGTTTGGTTTTGGTTTTGATTCTGTTGTTATCGTTCTTCTTGTGATTTTTCGAAGCCACTGTTGTCACCGCACGAGCGTAATGGAAACGAAAAAAGCCGACACCACACTGGAGAAGTCGAATAGAAGTAGTAGTATATTTTTTTAAAATGGCCTTGTTTCTTGTGGGGTTGGGGAGGACCTCGGAAGAGGACACAACTGTTTCGAACTCCGAGGTAGACTACCGGAGCTACAACCGTACCTACCGTAGCTCACTACTACCACCTACCGGTAGCTACGGTAGAGAGAGTTAGTACCGGTACTCTTTAAGCAGCCAGGTGATGGGGCTCTATTATCGTATCGTATCACCAGAGTTTGGCTTTTTAAGGGTTGTAAGGCCAGGCTCTATCATCCATTCATGGGACAGAAGATCAAACCTTTTGCTCGAGAAAAAGCCTAGAGTTAATAGCCTAAGAAATAGGATTGAGATTTATCCACAATAACAACAAAGAGGCCTTTTTTGTTGGCCTACCTACGATTATTAGTAGGAGTAGCTATCTACCGGACATACCTGTACCGGTATGATAGGTACGTAGCTACCGTCGGATAGCTGGTGTAGAGTTGTATCACATACCTGTACGTGGTACTGAATACGATACCCAATCTGTCGTACGGTCATACCGTATAACCCAACTCTTTCCGTGATTGGAATTGTATGATAAAAAGGTACCGTACATGAAA
Organism: Nitzschia inconspicua; assembly: GCA_019154785.2. Classification (NCBI taxonomy): domain Eukaryota; phylum Bacillariophyta; class Bacillariophyceae; order Bacillariales; family Bacillariaceae; genus Nitzschia; species Nitzschia inconspicua. The sequence goes on from JAGRRH010000004.1 coordinate 41,579, forward strand.
CCCTTATCAGTAAAGTATCAACGGAGGAGTCGGTACATGAAATACGGTACCGTAATGGTCTGTGAATACCGTAGTTTGATGTTGGATCGACCCAACCACAATCATCGTCCACGACGACAACAGCAACAAGACGAACAAGAAGAAAGACACATACCAATTTGCCAAGTATATAAACATCAAAGGACGAAAGGCATATATATTATATACATCAAAGGACGAAAGACAATCCTTTTTTTCGTACAACAACTCGTCGCGAACGTACAAGAAGAAGATTCTGATCACATTCCAAATCACGACACTACCACCATCGACGCATCATCGTCGTCATTGCATCATCCTTGCCACGTCAAAGCAACGACGGTACATCCGACCATACTTTTCCAATTGCGTCCAACGTTCCATGGACGACGACGACGACAAAGGTTTATCCAAGGAGTGACGACAATCAAAAAATTGATACATGGTACTTTTCAATCGTTCGGGGACCATGTCGACGACGACGACAACAAAATGTTTTCCAAAGAAGCGTCCACACTAACATTACGAATCGTATAATCTGTATCCATTCGATACAGAATTGTCCCCAATTTTGCCCGATAAACGATGCACGACAACATCAGATCGACAGGGATTGGGTAAAACATTTCGCTAAATAACGCGCGTGATAAAGGGGTGGGGGTGGGAAAAGTAACCTCGACAGACGGGTTGGGAAGTCACTTTTTGACGATGTGATCTATACAAGTATCCTCAACTACGTTACGAATCGTTCAATCTGTATCCATTCGAAACAGAATCGTTCCCCAATTTCGCCCAATAAAACGATGCACGACAACATCAGATCGACAGGGATTGGGAAAAACATTACTACTAGTATTTCGCTAAACAACGCGCGTGATAAAAGGGGTGTGGGGGAAAAAAAAATCTCGACAGACGGGGTGCTGGGAAATCACTTTTTGAGACGATGTTTGCCATGAAAAAACCTCTCGGCAAGAAACATTACGAATTGTGTAGGAACTGTAGCGGTGGTTGTAGTTAACAGTTACTGTCGTAATAGTAGTATTAGTAGTAATAACGTCGGAAACAGAAGAAATCCCAAGAAGGACGATTACCGGTATGAGTGTATTGATTGGTACTACGTATTTGGTGATGACTACTACTACTACTAATACCGTACCTACTACAACTACCTACTACCGTACTACTACTATCGTACTGCCTACTACCCACCGGTACCTACCGTAGGTACTACCGTACTACTACTACTACTACAACAACAACTATAATGAAAATACAACAACAACTAATTAACTGTAAAATACAAAAAACCACAAATATTACTACAACAACAACAACTGCAACAACAACTACAACTACTACTACTACTACAACTATTACTACTACTACTACAACAACAACTACTACTACTTCCAGTGGTTGTAAAAGACGATCGTCATCACCAATGTTGTGTTGTCATGATGATGATGATGATGATGATGATGATGATGATGATGACGACGACGATTCGGACATGGTTCGAACGGTTGGTGGAAGAAGAAGAAGAAGAAGAAGAAGAAGAAGAAGAAGAAGAAGACGACAACGACCACCACCACTTATCAAGCTATTTGGACGATTGGAAGAAGAAGAATTGTTACACCGAATGATTCAACAGACGATTGATGATTCACTGTCAATTCCAGTACCAACAACAACAGTACCAACAACCGTACCAACAACAACAACAGTAACAGTAACAACGTATCCTCGTCTCGTGATGATAGAAGGCGATTCGGGAAGTGGCAAGTCGACACTTGTCGAAGAACAACGACTATTGCCGACATCCACACGACTGCAACTTACAACAACAACAACTTCTCCATCTCAATCCTCTTTCACATCTTCCTTCATACAAGGATACCAAGTCTTGTATTATGGATATGTTTCCTTTTCCGATAATACTACTGCAACCACAACAACAAATACTACAACAACAAATACTACAACAAATACAGCTATATCCAACAACAGTAACAACAACAACAACAATAACAACGTAGGTGGCGTACCGTACGGTGCCTTGGGACGACTTTTGGGTGCCTTGATACGACGGTTACTACAAAAGGGATGCGCCGAAACTATACAAACTATGAAACAAGTCTTCTCCAGAGACGATCGGATGCTTCTTTCTTCCCTGTGGCCCCACGAATTCGTGCCTCTCTTCAACGACAACAACAACCAACAACCAACAACAACTACTATTGATACTACTACCACTACTAAAACTACTGCAACTACAAACAGCCTCGGAATATCGGATACGACCAGAAGGACGGTATTACAAAATTTGGTGTTACGTTTCCTCAAGACCCTTGCCAGGGCCACCGATACCGGAATCATTCTGTTGGTGTTGGACGATTTGCAATCGATGGACCTTGACACGCTCCGCATCATTCAACATGTTCTCACTGTCAATACAACTGCCACTCGCATCAAACATCACCAACATCAAGAACAACAAGACACACCACCACCACCAACAACAACTACAAAGTATAATACCGAACTATATCAATATCCAAACGATAACTCACTAACATCACCATCCAACAAACACAACAACAACAACAATACTAATACTAGTACTACTACCACTATTGATATTGATATTGACACGAAACTGCAAGATTCCACAATTTGGATCTCAAAGCTTTTCATTATTGGTTTGCATCAAACACCAACGACAACAACAACAACAACAACAACAGCATCTGCAGCACCGGTACAGTTGTGGTTACGGAGTGACGCATTGAAACGATCCGTCCACGAACATATCGTGCTGCAAAATTTATCTCCACGGTCGGTACACGAAATGACGGTCTGTGATAGCAATGGCGACTTTGGTACTCGTAGTGGTAGTAACGCAAACCACCAACTTGTTGCCAACCAAATTCATCAAAGGACGAACGGCAATCCATTTCTCGTACGACAACTCGTCACTACGAACGTACAACAACAACAACAACAACAACAACAACAACAAGCATTATCAGATGGTATTCCAAATCACGACACCACCACTACCAACAACAACAACAACAACAACAACATGTCGTCATCATTATCATCGTCATTATCTTTGCCGTGTCAAGGCAACAACGACGGTACATCATCCAACCATACGTTTCCAATGACGTCCAACGTTCCATGGACGAATGATAATCCAAAAAATCCTACTAATCGTTTGGGCAATGTCGACGACAGCAACGACATCGTCATCAACAACGACAACTACAACATTCCGAACATTATCACGGAGCGATTACAACAGTTACCCCAATCGGTACAAAACTGTTTACAAGTGTGTGCCTGCTTGGGACCCTACTTTCCCATTCATATTTTGGAATGCATCATTCAACAGCAGCAACAACAACCACCATCACAACAACCAACAACAACAACTGATACTGTCTTGACAAAGTCGACAGTATTCTCGTTTACCATGACCGACGTTGAGATTGCCCAAAGGACGAATTGGATCGAGGAGACGTATCTTCAACGCCAACATCCTCATCATGACCTTCATCATGATCATCCGTCGGTGTTGGTGTTTTTTCGGTTCGGACACGATCAAATCTATCAGGCGGCATACCGACTGCGCGTGGACAACCACCAACAACGACAGCAGCTACATTTGCATATTGCCAGATGTATCTACTCCACGTACTTTATCAAACCATCATCGTCATCATCATCATCATCGAACGTACAGACAGACAACGATCATGATGATACAGATACAACAACACCATCTTCATCATCACCATCACCACCACCACCATCGCAAACAGATAATGATTATTGTTGCGATGATCATTTATTGTCGGAGGAAACGATCGATGATACGATACTGTTTTTATGCACGGATCAATTCAATCATGGAAAGGATCAGATTAATGACCACGACGAGACGTTACTTCTTCTTGTTCGACTCAACCTACGAGCCGCGAATCGATGTTTCGAACGCATCGCGTATGCCGCAGCAGAGTCGTATTTCACGACCGGCATATCGCTGTTGGAACGGTACAGCACTCGTCGAAACAAGTCCAATGTTCTACACCTCATGGTGGACCTGTATACGGGTCTTGCCGAGACGCTGTTGTGTCTCGGAGCGAACCACACAAAACTTCAAGATCTGGTCGTCGACGCAACTGTGGCGACTGCTGCTGCAGCACAAGCAACGTCTACCATCGATGTCGACACCTTTCGATTGAGGTATGCGTATCTCATTTCACTCCGATCAAACAACGACATCGAACGACTCGTCGATGAAACATTGATTCTACTGAAGGAATTGGGAGAAGAACCAATCGATTCCACCGTGTCTCGAACTGAATTGGAACTGAAACGGGAGGAACTAGTCCAAGACTTTCAACGACTGTCGGATGAGAACATCCTTCAACTACCCGACATGGACAACCAACGTTGTAAGTTTTACAGTTTATTTTGTGGGGGCCTGTATCCTGTCGTTTTTTTCTTCATTTTGCCGACGATTTGATTTGATCCTCTCTCATTTTGGCCGTTCGTCGTTTCATCTACCAACATCCCACCTCCGTCATCAACAACAGATCTTCGTGTCCTTCAACTCTTGACTGAAGTTTTGTCACAAGTCCAGTTTTTGGTACCCAATCAATATCGTAAGCACAGTTGCGGGGGTGACTACCTTACTTTTTGTTGTTTTTGTTGTTGTTGTTGTTATCTAGAGTAGATTTTCTTTCGGCCGTTGGTCTCATCACTCATGTTTTATTACAATTTTTATGCCCCCGTTTGCAGTGATTCAAGTTTGTCAACTTCGAGCGGTACAGATCGTTCTTCGGCACGGTATCTGTAAATACGCTCCAAGTTGCTTTGCCTTTGCTTATCAAGCCCTGTTGGACGATTCGAACGATGATTGGTTTCGGACGGCCATACGAACGGCGGAATTGGCCATTGTTCTGGCCAAGAAACAAGCCAGGAATGATGATGATGACTGGCGACGGCATATCGTCGTGGAATGTATATACTACCGACACTGGATTTGTCCCCATGCCACCAATATTGCTGATGTAAGAAACGAGTGCAAACGATTCTTGTATATATCTTGAGCTGGAACCAAAATGACGATTCGTATCATCAACTCACTCACTCTTGTCTGTCTATCCATCTCCTTTTTTCTACTGTTCTCATCATCGTTGTTACGTGCGTGTCTATGTAATGATGTTGCAGTCCCTATTCTGGTACCATTGGAATTTGCATCACGGCCGCATCGACGCTGGGATCCACGCAGCGGAAGTGTACATGTACTCGCATTATTTGAGTGGCAACGAGCTGATACCGTTGTCCAAAAACATGGGCGACATGTGTGCACTGTTGGGGAGGTGTGGAAAACAAACGCCAAAAATCTTGCACATGTTCCGTCTGTATCAGCTGGTACTGAAACTGATTGACGGTACCAATGATGACAACGGAAACGGTAATGAGGCACGTTCCGACATGTCTTCGGGCCTTACCATGGAGGTTCCTATGCCATTCGGATGTGATGGGGGGGAAGAGGAGAATTGCGACGAAGCTGAGGTCGGTAATCCGCAAAACGAACTGTCGCAATGTTCGTTTTTTTACTCCCTTCATTTGTACGTGTACCGTGAAGAATGGGAAAAGGCGACGGACCTGTATCACAGAGTGGTAGAATTGGACGATCGATGGGTACGATCCTCTCCCGTATGGCATTCCCACGTGTTCTTCTTGGCGGTGATTGCGTTACAGAATGCGAAAACGTCGCCATGGATCCAACGTCGGAAGTGGATGCGTGCGTTCGAAAAGTATTTTTCTTTGATACGGATGTGGGTGGTGGATCGCAAGGCATGGAATCTCAGTCACAAGTACGAGCTGTTGGAAGTGTTGAAAATGACAGTCGATCAAGGACGACGGAATCCGAGTGATACGTTGTTGCAAGCCGCCTTCGATCGCGCGATTCTGCCAGCATTGAGAGCGGGGATGTTCCAAGATGCGGCGTTGAGTTCATCCTTTGCGGCTGTGGCCGTACAAGACCGTGACGCATCGTTGCGGTATGCGGCCTTGGCGCAACATTGTTACTCGAAATGGGGTGCAAGTGGAGTCATCCATCATTTGCGGTCCACCTCGACGCTTCATCGAGAGGTGGACGTTTCGGCATACTTTCAGCATGACGATCACCATCATCGTGGAAGAAGTACCGGAGGAAGTAGTGCTAGCACTAGTATCAGTACCAATAACAGTACCGGTGGCGGTGGTAGTGGTAGTGGTGGCAATTTGAATCAATGCCAGGTCATTATCCGTTCATCACAGTCTACCGAACCAAAGATTTCCTCCCCGAAGAAGGTGTCGACTCGTTCGAGGGATCGGTTTTCGTTGGTGAATTTTCCAACGATGCTTTTGGACAACAAGAAAAAGAGTAGAAAAAAGACGCTTCACAAGTGACAAAGAGGAAAATGATAGCACTATAAACTACTCCAGTATGTATTATGATGAGATATCCTATCAAAAAAAAGGAACGATGTGAAATGATGATAAGGTACGACAGGGGATACCACTACGACCATAGATGGCAGTAGTAATTCACAAGTCAATCAATCGTCTACATAACTGGAAAGCTCTAAAAGCACCGTAGTCTCCCTACCAAGCTACCGGTAGTCTCTTTTGAAGTGTATGTTTGTGTTGTTTCTGTAAATACTGTTTTGTTAACAGTTAACTGTAAAGTACCGTACGTAGTACCGTACTACTCCAGCATTACTACCGTAGGACAGGAACGAGGCGAATGTACGGAACTACGGAACTCCCTCCCCAGCTCCCCACTTTTCGAATAAAATGCGGTACCTACTACCTACGTATGATAGTACCTGTACGGTAGTACGAACAGGAGTACTACCGGTACGTATTTACAGTTACGGTACTACCGGTATTGTCCCCCGAACGAAGAATGCGTACGACGTGTACATAGGTAAACTAGTTCCCTTCCTTCTGCAAGGGTTAAGGTGTTCCCACCCCGTAAAGTTCCCCTCCTTCTGCACTATGTTCTTCAAGTTGTTCGAACGAACGATGATTTGAAAAGTCACAGACATAACAGTTACATGAACGTAGTTAATAACAGCATTGATTGTGGTGTAGTCTTCGACGTTCTTTCCGTCGTATCATAGCAGAGATGACTTCGACTACGATACGGTTCGTACTACCGGTACTCTACTACAGTTAGGGTATCATACAGAGAGCGCATGATAGTTACTACTGACAATTTGTACAGCAATTTGCTTTCTTTTACTGTTAGTAGTTATTTTGTATTTCTGAGAAATGAATTACTGTAGTAAAAATGGAAATAGGTTGGATCGGTCTCTCATCAAAAAGACAAAAAGACCCTCTCCAATAATGGCATCAAGTTACCGTAGTACGGATAATCACCTTTTACGTTACAGTTTTGTTTTATGATAATAACTTTTTGCATCATCACTCGTTCTTAACACTACTGACTGCAGGTAGAGAGAGATCAAGAGCCGATCAGTGAGAAACGAAAGTGGAGTGACAGGACTGTAAACTGGTGCGAGGGAAAAGAAACCCTTTTCTATATACGTAACAACAATAGTGTTATTAATTGGATTCATCTCTTGATTTGTGCATTTTTGGGAAGACATGCCACCGTCGACGAAAAAGGGAGGAACAGGGGTAGCCCAAGTAACGACAACAACAACAACAGCAGCAGCAACAACTGCAAATACTACTAAAAGAGGATCATCGTCACAGTCCATCAAGATTTTGGTCTGTACGGCCAATTTGGGGAATGCCAAACCGGATGCCTCTTCGTGGGATGCTTGGATTCCGAAGGAAGGACGTATCCCGTCTCCCTCCACAGAAGTCCGAATGACACTTCCCGAACGACGAAAACCACGTCGTAGTAGTAGTGCCGACCAAGATATTGGAAAGGAATTCCGGACAAGACACGTATCACCCAATACAGGTAGTATTCCTTCAACGTTATCAAAAAACAATTCCAACACCAATTCTACTACTACTACTACTACAAAGTCTACTTTGTCGGCAATTCCTTCCACTTCCAAGCAACGCAAACAAAGATCCTCTCAAGATGCTACGGCTTTTTCATTGCAACGAAAGACAACAACAACAACAAAGTCGGACGACAATGCTTCTTCTGCTGCCTCGTCTCCCATGAAACGACGAAATCGATCCGATCCCAATGTACTGTTGGCATCCTTTCCGACAACAACAGCAACAACACGCAAAGACAACAATGACGATCATGTTGATAGTGTTGGTATCGATGATTACGAACAATGGCTACAAAAACAAAAGCTCAAACAACCAAAACAACTGCAACCAACGGAGACTGCTGGCAGTATCGATGATACTGAAGATGACGACGATGACTTTAATTGGGTGCCACCCCCACCCACTCCTACTGGCAATCATAAACCGTCAATTTCCATTTCTAGTTTGAAACAACGTCCCAGTACTTCCGACGACGATGACGACGACGACGACGACAGTGATTCCTATGAGAGGTTTCTTCATCACTTGCAGACACAAAGTATGGAAGAAGAAGATGAAGAAAAAGACGAAGTAGAGGACGGTACATCTGATACTGAACAACAAGAGAAGGGGCATGGCAATCCAAATATTGGCGACGATGCCGATTTGGTGAATGCTATTGCTAGACAAAAACAAGAACAAGAAGAAGCACCGGGAGAGGAACGCATGTCCCTGACACCTCCCAAACGTATAGACAGTACGCTTCGACCGCAACCACCATCAACACTACAACCAGAACAACAAGAGCAACAACCAAAACAACCAACACCTGACCCTGTACTACCCATGAGAGGTCGACGTGATGGCAGTCATGACACCAAACGGCCCAAATCATCGTCGTCCAAATCCAAAAGCAAGTCACGATCACCAACACCCCAACAAAACGACCAAACAACAACAATCCAAGACGAGTACTTTGATTTGATCGTTATTGGAATGCAAGAAGCCACCTTTGAACCGACCAAGACTAGTAGCAAAACATCCAAAAAATCCAAAAAGCAAAGCGACAGTAAAACCTCCGCGACCAACCCAAAATCAACGACACTATTGAAAAAGAAGAAGAAAAAGAATGTCTCCAAAAATGACAATTCCAACAACAACAACAACAACAACGTGGTTTTTAATCTGCCTTCCAATGACCCTTCCAACAGTAAGAAGAACAAGAACAGCAATCGCCTTTCTTCCACCAGTTCCCAATACTCCACCAGCACTGGCGGAGATGATGACTGGGATGACGACGACGACGATTCTCTTTCGTCATCGGACGATGAAGAGATGTGCATCTTGCACGACGACGGGACCGTCACCATCGTCGACGATTACACGAAACTTGTTCCCCTCGACAACGAAGAACCTACACCCGAAAAGGGAAAGACCAACACGACCAGCAAGGGCCTCAAAAAGTTATTGGCCAAGGGAACTACCACCACCGCCAAGACTATCGTCAAGGTCGGATACAAGGCCGGCAAGCAGGCTGGAAAGGCAGGATACTTGGTGAGCAAAAAGGTTAGCAAGGCCGCCGATGTGGCCAACCGGTACGCCGGATCTGGGAAGGATCACACCCTACGACAAATGCCGTCCGCCATTCGTGTTTCCAGCAACGCCACGGCATTAGATGACAAGAACGCCGGTGGATGGACGGACACGGATACGATCCATTACCGATTAGAGGCAGAACAAATTCCGGGATATCGACGGGCGTTGTCGTATCAGTTTGGTGAAATGAGACTCTTGGTATACGTCCGACTGTATTCGGTGGGAGGCAAGAAACCAACCATTCGAACCATTGACATTGAATCCGTCAAGTATCAAGCCACTGGAATCGGGGGCGTCTTGGCCAACAAGGGTGGGATTGTCGCCGAAGTCTTGATCAACCACAACACAAGACTCTCTTTTCTGTCGGCCCATTTGGAAGCTCATGAGGGAGAGGCACATTTCAATGCTCGTTGCACATCCTTTCAAGATATACTGATGGGCGCCGGTCACAAGTATTATGATGCCACTCAATCGTCCCATTATTCTTTTGCCATGGGAGATTTGAACTTTCGCACCCGTTTGGTCGGTGTGAGTGCCGAACGACACTTGCAAACGACACACAAAATGGCCGCCAACAAGGATTGGCGGATCCTCAATCAGTACGACGAGTTGCGAATGGCATTGGTCACCAAAAAGTGTTTGGTGGGGTATGACACACCCTATTGCAACTTTGCACCGACCTTCAAGGTGGCACGACACAAGGGGTATCAATACAACATCAAGCGATCACCGTCGTATACCGACCGAATCCTTTTCAAATCGACGGATCAACTGGACGATTTGGTCCCGTTCCTGTACGAGGGTGTCGACAATTTTGTCTCGTCAGATCACAAACCGATTCGTGGTGAGTGACTACCCTACTTTTGGTCGATTTTATTGTGTTTCCGGTGTTTGTCATCGCTAAAATCAACTAACAAATGTGCCAAACCACTCTTTTCTTACATTCTAACCATTTTACAGGTGCTTTTGAAATTCCGTTGAATCCTTCCCTCAAATGGAAACCGGCAGCACCAGACAAAAAGGCCAGAGGGACCAAGGTCAAGCTCACGGCCCAACGCGAAACGATGCACTTTTTCGTTTCCGATATCCGATGCACTATCAATCCTAACGAATACGACCGATTGAAACGGACGGAAAAGGCCGACACACCCAATCCAGTATTGCTTTTCGTCACCAATCCCAACTCGGCCATAATCAAAGATGACATTTCCTCCAAAAAGAATATCTGGAACAAGTTGGGATTGAATTCAATCAAAAAGGCCGCTGCCGATACTCCAACGGATTCCAGCAGCAAGTATCCCTCGACATCAATTCTAAAAGACACCATGCGACCGGATTGGGGAAAGGAGAGTGTCCATTTCACTGTTAGTACGCACAAGAGCTCGGGCGAACCTGTCTTTTTGTCCGCCTCCATGTTGCATTTTTGCCTCCGAGATTCTAAACAGGCATTCTTGATTGGATCGTATGCCTTAAACTTGGCGAAATTGATTGCTATTACTCGAAACAACGGCCCATCTACTCCCAACTCGAATGGGGCTGGTGATGGACGACGAGGATCGGTGAAAACATCGAATCGACGCGGTAGTACCGGTGGATTCAACCTGGCGGCTCCATCCAAAGCTCTCTTGTCGGCGGGCGTGACGGGATCTTCCAACGAACATGTCCAACGCGCAAGTTTGACATTGAATCCTAACCAAGGCAAAAATAATGCAAACAGTTTGTTACCAACCAATGCCATTGGCGCCAAATCGTTCCAACAGACACTCTCTCGGACTGGATCCGTGCGATACATGGGCCGAGGACCGTCGAACTCACTGATCGAGGCCATGATGGAAGATGGCAACGCCTCTACCGAGAACCAAGGAAGAGAAAAATTCAAGGGATTAAATCTCATGTCCTTGCGATTGGAAAACGAGCCTTTGATTGGTGGCGGCCTTGAAGTTGCAAATATAAAGTGTAGCATCGACGTCTGGTGGACTCAAGATGATGAGTAGTTCTAATTAACAGTAAAAAAGCATGCTTCCAGTCATTATTACTATGTGTGATGTATCTGTTACCGATCTTGCCCCATATCACGAAATATCCCATCAAATTACGCAGTGTATCACTTCTCCCAAGGTGCACCATCTTTTTTCTTACTCGTTCATTGCCGAAACCAGTGTTGAGTCTTCGTCGCCTTCATATGCCTCCAACCGACCAAAGGTATTGCTGTCAATTTGGTGCCTTGGAATGGTCGACACAACGTCTTGTTTCCGTCCCTTACTAAGTTCTTCTGCTTGGTCATCCATTTGTTTCTGATTGGCCGTCTTTCGTTCAACGATAACTTCCACCGGTTTGCAGTTGCTGCGCCGCTTTTGGGACGCATTGATGCTTTTATCCTGTCTGGACGATGCCTTGCGACTGGATGTCACCCTCTTTTCCCAAGACGATTTGGAATACAAGGACTGTTGCTGCTGCTGCTGTTGTTGTTCTTGTTTCTCTTCTCCCCGCTTATCCATCAATGACGACGATTCTGCCATACGACGACGTAAATTGCTCTTGCTGCGACTCAGCAACGATTCATATTCTTGTTTGTAATGACGATAGGCATCCCGCGCCTCCCTACGGGAGGAGGACGATGACTGTTGCTGTTGTTTTTGTTCCTTGATACTGTCTGTAGTAATTTTGCCCATGTGTCCGTGCTTTATGACCAAAGAGCGTGAATTGGCCTTGACCTTCTTTTGAGACATGCTGGTAGATCGATCGGACGGTGCCAACAATCGACTTAACAAGTCATCATCATCCGCCGCCGTTACTTGTCCTGTCGTTTCTGTTTCGGGAGTAAACCATTCCTTGACGGACGCTACTGCGTCCGCACGGGGAGACGGCACGGCATTCCGCATCCGCTCAATCCGGTCATCGCCGTCACTGGCACGTTGATGTTGACGACGGTGGCTTCGTGGTGGTGTAGAAAACTGACGATCGTCTCCCATGGATGGGGGTGGATCCCGTGTTTCGGCCAAATGATCTTGCCGTTCCATCGCTTCTTTGCCACCAATGATAATGTCCATGATAAGATCTTTGGGAGTGATAGTTTTTTTGTGATTGGTGGTACTCGTAGATGATTGAGTCTTTCGTGGCGAGGTGGCAAAATCCGAGTTTCTATCCCTCGATTTTTTGGGTGTTGGTGGCCGAGCCTTTCTTTCGGTCGTTTTGGGAAGATCGTCATCAGGAGTTAATGTTCCATTCGATTTGGATGGTGAGGATGATGATGGTGGTGGTCGTACCATGAGATGACATTCGTGGACGTTGTCATTTTGTGGAGATGATGTTGATGCGGTAGAAGGAGGAGGCGGATCTCTTTGCTCGTCGTCGTTGTTGTCCCCTTGATGATTTGTTAATGGGCTATGCCTTATGTTGCTGGAAGAATCTTCCACTGTCGGTTGCATTCCATAGTTGTTGTTTGATTCAAGGGAATTATTCGTCGGGACAAGTAGTAATCCTTGAATCTGCTGCAATAGTTGTTGTGATTGTTGTAAATCTCGTTCCTTGACTTGAAGCTGCTGTTGCAATCCCTGCACTTGCTGTTGCAAAGCCGATACTTGTTGCGATTCATACTGTTGTAGTTGTCCCTCCAATTGTTGAATCCGATTTCGCCACGTATTGGCTTCCATCGACTGTCGTTGCTCTCGTTGCGATTGAAGATTCCGTAATTGTTCTTCCAATTCTTGAATACGTCGTTCAGATTGTGCCACGTCATTCCAATATTGTTGCTGTTGATCCTTGTATTGTTGTTTCATACTTTCCAATTCCTCTTGACACGCCGATGCTTGATCTTGGGCATGTTGCAATTCCTTTCGCAAATGCCGTTCCAATGCTTCCGCTTGGAGTTTATCATCATCGTATTGTACCTTGACAGTTTGGAATCTATCTTCATAGGATTGTAGCATCTTATGGAATTGTTGTTGATAGTCCTGTTCCAATTTTTGTCGTGCTGCAGCATGTACATCAATGAGAAGAGGAGCAAGAGTTTGCAACAGATGGACGGCCGTTTGGGCAGCCAAAGACATGGTGGAATCTTCCGGAGAGGTCTGTGCAACAAACTGGGCGTGATCCAACGGTGTTTTGTCCGAACTATCGGCTTGTAACGTCGCCTTGGGATGGACAAGTAACAAGAGTAATAAAACGTCTTGTGATGCTCCCCATTTGGTAGCCAAATGCAAGGGCAGTTTATGTTCGGAATTGTGGTTGTGTCGAGAGGCACTGGGAAATACTTGCACTAATTTGGCAACGACCAGTGTCGACGCACGACTGCAGACGGCAAAATGCAATGGTAGGTATCCCCATTGTCCCGGCATGGAAATGGCAGAGGGATATATTTCCAATAACATTTCGATCAATTCGATTGGTGCATGATGATTACAAGCTTGGTGTAATGCCAAGTTTCCATCAATAGGACTTTGAAGTGTTGCTTCATGGGGTGCCATATGAAGACGTTCGATGGCATGTTGATATTGTCGATTGACAATCAAGTCGTGCAATAAAATGGCAGACGTCGCAGTCTCAACAATAGTTGTGCAACAATCACGACTCCTGTCGTCATTGTCACTCCTACTACTCGTTCTGCTTCTGCCACTGTTGGTGTCATGACAAGACGAAGACGAACAAGACGAAAAAGGAGAATGGTTGGGCGTGCTAGTAATGGTAGGACGACGACGAGTCGTTTCTGTTTCTGTCTCTGTTGTGGTGGTGTTTGTGGTCAGAGCTTGTTCCACGAATGGAAATTGCTTTTCGTCGGAAGAATGGTTTTCTACTTCTGTGTCTTCTAATTGTTGTTGTTGTTGTTGCATTGTCAACGGCATATAAGTATCCTCTTCCATCTGACCCATCCCAGTTGTTGTTTCCTTTCTTTCACCATCTTCTCCTTTTTCATGATGCAACATCATCATTTTTTTCTGCAAAGCTCGACTACGAGGAGTCCGAGGCTCTTTCACAAAGTCTCGAATCGTCAAGACCATGATGGGGAAGGGATAGGGGGGAAGCTTTGTGCTGTGGATATCGGTAGTTGGTTGCCCTTTGCCCTTTTTATATGATATTTCTAGTAGCAAAACAGAACAAAATTAAGCAGTAGTAGTTTGTCACTCACTAGCTAGCTTGGTCTTGATAGAACGATAAATCGATCGACGTTGTTGTTCCAATGCTTCTGCTACAGTGGAGGCAACAGACACGTTCCAATCAAATCAAATCGAACTTTTACAGTTAATGCCTCAAGCCTACCAAATCAGTGTAGTAGTGTTTATCGCCTAAATTCTAAATTGAACCATCGCGAAAAAACCAACCATCGCCGATTTTTCCTGAGGTTCTAGCACGCAAAGGATGGAGTTTAAAAATGATACGAAGGAAGAACTCCTCGACAAGAACAACGAGCTACTCCTACTTAACTGTAAATTAGAAGGAAAAATGTCATTCAACCGAAATACCTCCTTAATTAATCAAGAGAAATGATAGCTTTCCCACGACCCCTTCGTAGCAATTATGATATATATATATTTTATGACAAAGTAGGTAGTAGTGAAATTGACGGTATGTACTCGTATGATAGAAAGATTCGTGTTTGTAATTTGGGCGGTAGGCAGTCTTGCACGTTCTTTCTCTGCTCTTTGTATCATACATACGACAATTTGATTGACTGTGAAAACATTCCACATCGTTTCCTCTCTACTCTAGCTAGTATCGATACATCTACTAATTTGAACATAGACAGAAACAACAATCCTATCCATTAAAAAAGAGAGTGACGAAGCAAAGTATTCGTTCTGGTTCTGATCTCAGCTGAAACAGAAACCAAAAAAAAAAACAGAAAGAAAAACAAAAACAACATTGTTGTTCCGAGTCGCTCGTTGAAGAAAAGTAACCATCTTTCTTTGTAAAACCAAAACCGAAAAAAAAAGCGCAAGAAAATGATTTCCGAATGGAAGACGATTCATCATCATCATCATCATCTTCGACGAGTGTTGCAAGATAATAATAATAATATTTCCAACGGCAATACCCCCTCGGATGGCAATTTTTTGTCTTCTTTCGGAGATGAGATCAATGTCGTCTTGACGACCAGTCCGAAATCTTGGAGTACAACACAAATCATTTCTTTGGTGGTGGGATCAATCATGGTATTATTATTGTCGATACTCGTGTGCTGGTGTCGTCGTCGATACTATCATCCAAATGGCAAAGGCAAGAAAAAACGACAACAAAACGAAACAAATACCGTCGATTGGATGTATACGATGAAACGGCCATACATACGTCGTAGCAGTCGTTCGGTTGCAACGATAAATGCCATGAAACCATCTACCTTACCGTTGGGAGTGCAATTGCATGGGGCCTTGAAACTACATGATTGCAATTTGTTGGGACAAGGCGTCCGGGTGGCAATCATCGATTCCGGTATCGACAGGGACCATCCTGGATTCCATGGAAAGGTTAAACGACAAGTTTGGTATCGCCATGGGACACCACTCAGCAAAGATGATCATGGTACACACGTCGCGGGTACCATTCACTTTATGGCACCTCAAGCCGATCTGTACGATTATCGTGTCTTTGGTGCCGAGGGAGAACTAGATGGGGACAATGCCATTGCTGCAAGTATTCGAGAAGCGGTCGATGTGGATCGGTGTCATATCATCAACATGAGTTTACGAGTATCCTACCCGATTGTACCTGCCGTCCGGAAAGCCGTCGAATATGCTCATGCCAACGGTGTACACATGGTATGTGCGGCTGGAAATTCGGGGGATGGTGATCCCACCACCAACGAACTGTACGCGTTCCCAGCACGGTGGCAAGAAACCATTAGTGTGGCGGCTGTCAAAAAGGCTGGCAAACTACCCGTGGCATACTTTAGTGAAAGCAACCCCCAAGTGGACTTTGCTGCCATCGGTGTCGATGTCGTTTCGTTGAAACCGGGTGGTGGATTCCAAAGTATGCAAGGGACTAGTATGGCATCACCGCATGTGACAGGGTTCATTGCCGCCTTGTTATCGAACCATGCCGATCGGTACACACCCACGGCATTAAAAAATGTACTGTCATCGCGATATGCGGTAGATATTGATGCAAAAGGTCCCGATACCAGTACTGGCGTTGGATTTCTAACCTTCTTGTCCAAGGAAGAGTTGGAACAGTTTTTGATAAATCACAAACAACAACGATCATCATCGGCCAAGATCCAAGCATACACCTATTGAAATAAATAGCCTCTATTGAGAAATCGGTCGTAACCAGATATTTTTCTTAAGTTTATTAAATTCACAGTCAAGTTTTTATCTGTCATACATACAGTTGCTGCGCCCCAAGACATGGCGAATGGTACCGTTGGTTTGTATAAAAACAGTTCGTTCTTGTGTATGAACGTTGGCTTTGCTGTGTTATCAGATGAAAGTAGTGTAGATGTATGGGTAGTTAATATTATAGACGATCATAGTGAACTTGTGATTTCAATGCATTTACATCAATACACTGTCGAGATATTTGCACCGCTCTGAAGTAGAGTTTGCCCCTCTGAAAATAGTGTGGATGTATGAGTAGTCAATATTATAGACGATCATAGTGAACTTGTGATTGATTCAAGAAGTTTCAATGCATTTGCATCAATACTCTGTCGAGATATTTGCACCGCTCTGAAGTAGAGTTTGCCCCTCCCTCCAAGTCGAATCGATTTCCCCTCTCCAATGTTGTACGAATTGACTGTGATATGCCACTCCCTTCAGCTATTGTTTTACAAATTTACTCCATATCCTACAAACAAACTGGTGAAAAAGAGTATTGTAAATAGTAGTGAAAGGAGACATCGTCTCCCAATTATGGCATTTGATAATATGCTGTTGAGCGATGAATTTATTCAATGACATCCCAGGTAACCATTTGGTTGGTGAGCATCGGTACGAAGTCGCATAGTGATGGATCCCAAGACCTCTCGGGAGGTGGGACGGGAGTCGCTTCGTTTCGTCGAGGCCGTGGCACGTGAAAAGCACTTGCCTGCAAACTTTCTTGTTGCGCAAGCCATTGAGCGTAATGCACTTCCTGTTGTACGTGCCGTTGATTCAATGGATGGCTGTAGTATTCAATGCCGCACAATGTCGCATAGGGTGGAAAGGCAGGGCGATTCATTTCCTGTAGAGGTGGAAGTTCCACCTTCATTTCTTCGTCGTCTTGTTCCTCGTGATAATAGGCGTCGCCATCCCTTTTCGGGTTATCTAGTAATAATTTTTTGCTGGACCAAGGTTCTTCATCTTCTGGGAGATCCATATCCAAGAGCATACCATGACCGAACCGAAGCGATACTGGAGATGGTGGTATACATGCGATTGCATATTTCATGACGTCACTGTAGATATCTTTCTCCTCCTTGACTTCCATTGCATGCTTCAAGTCTTGGTACGTGCCTTGGAGCTTATCGTCGGTAATTACAACATCATTAATGGATCCACAAAATGAACCGTTTCGATACGATTGAATGTGGTTGGGAGAATCCGATGCCAATTCCACTTGAAGGGAATTCTCAACAGCCCGATCTTGGGCCATACGAGAGGCATCAATTGCATACGGCCGATACACCAGAGACAACGCACTGTCGCTGCATACTCCCGTATGAAGGTTGCGATTCATTTCTTGTTCCAAAATGACAGCATAAATGGAGTCACGACTACGACCCTTTCGATGACAGCGTTGTATCCGCGACTCCAATCCCAGTACATCATCAGATAGGGATCGAATGGTACCCAAATTGGACAGCTGGCGAAAGAGAATTCTTTCTCGCTCTCGAATGGCAAAGTACTCTTTTGGAGTATAATAGCTGGCATCGAGTTCTTCGTCCGACATATCATCAATACATTCAATCCACAAAACCGTGGCGATTTCCTTAAAGTGGACATTTCGACCTTCCTTGGCCTTGGTAGGATAGGCCGCCTTCAATTGCTTTGGTCTATTGCTTGATCGGAGACAGGATGGTGGTAGTCTCTGTCCTGCTCTTTTCTTGTTTTCTGTCGTTGTAGATGAGGACGATGAGGAATGAGAGGGATTTGAGACTTTCTGCTGCTGCTGCTGCTGCTTCTGCTGTTGTTCCATCGTAGCTCTCTTTCGCAACTTTATATCCTGTGGATCGAAAGGAAGATGTATTGTTTCGTTGGTCTGAGTATTACAATCCCGCCAAGGCCGTAACGGTAGTTTACCTTTGCCCATGATCTTCATCTGTAGTATCCAGTGTATTATCGAAACAATGCGATGAAAATCCTGTGTGATCTGTTCTCCCGACAGAAATCTGAAAAAATGGTCGGAATGTGAAAACCGACCGCCGGAAAGCAAAGCCAGGAACGTGGAGTTGGTTGAGACCCCTCCCCACAGACTCCAACACTGCCTGTTTTTCACTTTCCATCGTGTATTATTTTATACTACGGGGTATCATATTATTAAAATCTCTCCAACAGAAAAAATCTCGTCGACGGGGTTCCCCTATTTTTTTAAGATTTTTCGGTAAAGGTCCCATGAAGCGACCTTATTAGCACATAGGACGACGCGCGTTTGCATGTCGCCGTCAATCCGATGGACGATATATGTCCCTCAGCAAATTGGTCGAAGGGGGGAAACGATATGATAAAGGCCAATGCTTAAATAAGCCCCACGTAGACTTCGTACAACTTACTACTGTTAGTAATGAAGATGGATAGGTACTTTTTTAGTTTTTTAGTAACGTATGTACTACTCCGGTACCGGTATTCACGTAATACGTCCCGGTAGTAGAAAAGAATACCGTATGCAGTACCCGTACTGTATGTAGTAGTAGTACACGCGAGATCCATGGTTGTTCGACACTCCGAGCAGCAGAACGATTTTCGGTGGTTGTTCTAGCTAGGTAGAGAGCAGAACGTAATGAAGCGGCGTCGACACGAACGATGATCATGAAAAACTCACAACAACCGGTACAATGATTCCGAGGGCCCCCGTTTCTGTCCGAAGGAGAGGTCGCTGCACGTTCGCCGTTCCATCTTTGACGTTTGTGTTACTTGGCATTGCAATGTTGTTTGGAATGGACCACATCCTTTCAATGATACATGTCACCAATAATCTATTGGGTGGAACAAACAATGGTCTTATGGAAACGGCGGGCGATGCTTCTCTTGGTGCCGTCAGTAAAAGTAAAAACGAAGGTGTGATGATCCAAAATCGTCCATCTCGAGGTGACTCCTCACAACATCGACGACCAACAATAAACACGCAAGAACTACAAGAACCATCGCAGAAACAATACACTCATTACCCACACTCGGTCGGACCTTTGACACGACAGAGACGAGGGTTGCCTCCCAAAATTCTCTTTCATCATGCACACAAAACGGGAGGGACCAGTGCTTGCACCATGGCCCAGAACAATGGGGAAATCACTCCACCAAATACCGCTACTGACATTCTCAGCGATGGCCCTGTGTGCTACTACCTAAATGTCCCGTATTGTCAGAAAGACTTAGAGGAATTGGCCCAAATCAACTCGACAGTAACCTATGTTGACTTTCATTGCAGTTCTCGATCTAGTTGGTGGGAGTTCTTGAATGGCCACAGTCACAACAACAGTAATAATGCCAACAATGATCACAAATCTTCGGGCCGTCCTCGACAATGGATGTTTGCTACATTTTTGCGTCATCCTGTCGAGAGGTTACTGTCCGAATACCGACATTACGGATTCCGTCGTGTTTTTGACGCCAATTCGACCCAAAATCTCACCATGGCACAGAAACGAAATGACAAGGGTTTGTTCATGAAGTATGCCCGTGACAAAAATCGAGCCAATTATTATCGACGATTCTATCTACCACACTGTTTCGGAAAGAGCTTTTCCGAGTGTGCAAACCAGACTCTCCGGGGATATGATATCTTGATCATTTTGGAAGACATTCAACAAGACTGTCCTCGATTGGCCGATGCTTTGGGCTGGAATGCCAATGTCACCTGCTCCGCACGCAGAAATGTCGACTCGGGTAGAACCACAGACGCGTTGACGTATCTAGGAGAAGAACGATTCAAAGAATTGCTACAACTCAATGCACTGGATGTCGATATTTACAACTTTGCGCGGATGTTGGCCAATATGCAGCGTAAATCTTGGCGGCGGATCGCAACTGACCATTCAAAAAAGGCTGCGACTGAAGTCACAGCTGCAATACTTACTACTCCGTAGTAGACACTGTTTTATCGATTACAGGTTATCATACAGTACCATGACTCCAGTAGTACAGAACAAATAGGTACCGTATTCGGAATACTATTTTCTCATTGTTTTATTTGTTATTTGGTTCGTGGTCGTTCGGAGAACGCTAATTCGTCGGAAATCAGAAGTAGAGATGGAAGGCTTTGTTCTCTTCGGGAAAACTGTCTTCCTTCTTTTCCATGCTGCTTGCTTTATGAGAATAATAACATCATAATAATGGTAATATTATTATTTTATTATTAACTGCTTCCGTTTGTCTTCACGAGCTGTGCGTAATATTTCTTGGAGACGGAAGGCTTTGTTCTCTTTTTTGTTGTCGGGAAAATTGTCTTCTTCTTTTCCATGATGATACTATCTTGCTGTAAGTTTCTTCTTCCGTTCGTCTTCACGAGCTGTCTGTCATATTTACATTTAATGTTCAGTGTTCGGTTGGGCTCACGAGTAAAAGCACCTTTCAGTTTTATCTGTAACATTACATCGCCGCTATGCTCTTGTATTGACATGTCAATGACTGACAGTGATCACCAGAACTTTCTCCACTGCATGTGAAATATAAAATGAAGAAGTCGAACAGGACCAAACCACTCATAACACACGGAGAGCACTTCACAAGTGACAGAAATAAGACTGCATGGGCTGTCGCGCTTGTGACAAGAACACAACAACCTCTACCGTTCAAAAGTTGTTGACACATGCGTGTCTTTTTCACAAAAAAAAAGAGTTTTAAAAAGTATCACAATTCACGATCTAATCAAGAGGAGTATCATAAAACACATTCTATTCATCGTACATCATAAAGCTTCTCCATTTTTTTTACGACGATGACGAATCAGCGCAACTTTTCCGATCAGACTATGATCCATACGGCTCGTCCAGCGTTTTCAACCACGAAGCAGACCCTTGATGAAGCTGCCACTTCGGCAAGAAGGAACCAGAAATCGGTTGAGTTTGACCAGAATGTCCAGGTTCGACTCATATCGTCCCACAGGACGTACACTGCGGAGGAACGAGCTGCCTACTGGTATCAACCAAATGAATACGAAGCGATTCGCAGTAAATCTTGGGCTTTGGTGCATTGGTGTTGTGGTGGCTTACGGTCATCCTCGTCCAAATCACCATCAACATCCCTCCCGTTTCGATCTTCTTCCTCGAAAATCCGATACTGCACTCGTGGGTTGGAGAGCTACATGGCACCTCAAGAAAAGGAGTTGCGGCGCCAGTCATTACTCCGAATTGTCATGAGACTGCAGGTGGATCCGTCCTATCTGGGACCCTCCTGTTCCTACGGTGACGGGTTATTGGAAGAAACGATAGCTTCAACGTGTCGGCGCGAGACGCTGCCCAGTTTGGAGCGAGCGCTCCAGTGGGGAGCCCATGATCGAGCCGAGGCCAAACGATGTTTGGGGGTATCGTGGGGATCCAAAAAAAAGCGAGTCCTCACAGCTTCCATGTGGGAAAAAGGATAGTAGGAACAATCCTTTGGAACGGCCATTGCAACGTTGTTCCATCGCCTCTTGGTCGTCTCCATCATTATTAAACCACCCTACATTTTTTGGCATGGTTGAAAAGAGTGTATGGTTGGTTCGGTTTGACGGACGTTGTCCCCACCTACACGCAATGTTTCTTTCTCTTTTTACAATAGACGTACTATTTTTTGGCTATACAGTTTTAGTCTTGCTGTCTCTGAATTGTATTTGTGTACGTTGTTGTTTTGCTCACCCTGCTCTGCTTCATTTGGTTTGTCCTCTCGTCAGGTTTGTTGTATGTAAGAAAGCATTAGTCTCATGTTGTTTCTCCTGATCGAGTTGTTTCTGTTGTTAACTTCTTGTGATTGTATATATTCCAATGCTTATTCCCATCAACAATGCTGTTTACATAATAATATCATGATGGATCAAAACAAAACAAATATGTTCACATAAAAGGCACGTATATAATAAAATAGGAAAGTATGCTGCTGTTGTTGTCGTCTCTCTTTGTTTTCTCTCTCTTTGTAGTAGGGTGTCTGTCTTGTTTTGTTTTTATGCGTTGGTGTTTCTTTAAACTGTACTGTTAAGCCTCTACGAGTGTTTCTGTTGTTGTTGTTGTTTTGGTGACGACACCATTCACACCATTGACTTGACCGTTCATGATGGCAGTAGTAGGATACTTGGCGGCGAACGCTTCTTGTAGTAGCTTGACCTTTTGTTGTTTTTGTTTCACAATGACTTCAGCGACGGCCATTTCCTTGTAGAGCGCCAAAAAGTCGACAAAGTCGGCATCGGATTCTTTCCCCTGTGGATCGACCCGTTGTTGATACGCCAAGAGTGCAGCAGCGTTGTACGGAATCGACACATCGATCGGTTCTGGCTCTGGTTCGAGAATAGCCTTAGAAGAAGAAGAAGAAGAAGAAGAAGATTTTGTTGATGTTGATGATGAGTTGAAAGAAGCTCCTTTGACACCACTCATTACAGCAGCAGCTCCCAAGATCAAGACGGCAACACCTCCCAGTATCAAAGGATCGATAGAAGCACTGGTGAAAGCATCGATACTACCAATAGATGGTACAGAAACAACAGAAGTACCAGTAGCACTCTCTACGAGTTTACTTGTCAAGTCTTCCACGGCGTTCAAACGAAACAGAAACACTCCACGTTCTTGTGGACGGTGAATGCTTGCTGAGGTTAATCCTGTTGCTGTCGTCATGAAAGCATCGGCAACATTCATACTACAAAGAAGAAGAAACGTAGCAACAGCAGTTGCAGTAGTAACAGCAGCAGTACCAACGGTGGTAGATCTCATCATGGTGATGGATTCGATAGTCAAATATAATACTACTATAATAGTAACAATGTTTCGTGGTGTAATAATACTACCGGCAGGTAGAAATAACCGTGAATTGATGGAGATGTGTTGGCTTGTGGATGATGGAACGCTTTTTCTTTTCACGTAGGTCAGCAGCAGCAGATCACCGTTGGGATGACGTAGATACGGTTGTTGGTGAAGTGGCCCAGATTTGACTGTGAAGATTTTACACTGTTCTACTACGGTTGGCCAATTCTCCAGTGGCGTGCACACACGTCATTTCACAACTCACAACTCCACACCGTCAATCTACCGGTATGATACCTACCTACCTACCGGTAGCTCTCTAGCTAGTAGAGAGAGAAATGCTTTCGAAGATGCAACGCAGGGTATCATATCTTTCCATCAGTCAAATGTTCAATAAACGAGTACAATACGTATGATACGTATCGCACTACGATAGATATTCTTATTACCACCAGCACTATTGTTAACTGGAGGATGCGCGAAAATGTACTAGAGCGCGATACGTTTAACTCGAGCGTCATAACGTCTGAAAGACTACCGTTAACTTTTTTAGAATGATGTATGTGTACTATAATTTGTGCTATGGCAGAGTCGATTTTGTACTATAAAGTTATAGTCATAGTACAAATTATAGTACAAATTATAGTACAAAATATAGTACATTTATAGTACAAATTATTGTACAAATTATAGTACATTTTATGGTACAATTCATAGTACACTTTCCAAGGTATGTTCCTACGTATTGTAAGTAGTAGGAAAATCATGTAGCGACATGACGACACCAAACACAACAAAGCATCAAAACTGTTCCATGTACGACAGTATTAGGTACATTCAACACCTCTCGTCTTTCGCAATCTGTTACTACAGTGATACAGATTAGTTCGTATTCCATGCACGAATCCAGCGGATGCGATGACTACGTTTTTCCGATTGTGATACTCTCGTAGGTGTTTGCGTTCTTCCTGCCGCCGTTTTTCTTAAAAGTCTGCATCTCTCTACTACCCCTCGAATTAATCTTCGCGCCAGATATTCCAGGCAAAAAGATATAAACAACTCGCTTCTACGTAGTACTATGTACATATAGTTGAAAATTCAAGTCTTATAATCTAGCTAGCGGACGGCGGTGATGGATGCAATGATGATGTTGTGTCGTTGTGTCTTGTCGGATGATTGTCCCACTACATACTACGTAGTAGTACGTATTTTACGTATTGATGTACGTAGGTGATTCTCGGAACACACCTTGTATGTATGATACAGTGTACGATAAATTGTAGAATTTGTACTATAAATTGTACTATAAAATGTACTATAATTTGTACTATCGCGATGGTCGTTTGTACTATGACTCCTGGGAATTTGTACTATAATCGGAGTTTACGGGGAGATCTTTTAAAAGACAGGCGTAACGGTTTGCGAACGCCGGATAACCGTTGAGGCAGTTTCAAAAAAGCGCATTAGTACATTCTCGCGCATCCTCCTGTAAATACACTCTAAACAGTTAAATTTACTGTTATTGATGATGATGATGCCTCTGGCTGGATCAAGCATCGCTGTTCCAGGGGTACTATAGTAGCATAGTAGCTACCGTAGTACGAAACCATCAACAGCATGTCGTGTTTGTCACAATCAGCAGCAGATCATTACTTCGAAACAACAGCAGCTATCATACTTGTTATTACACTTAAAGCAGAATCAAGCCACTACTTCGGTAGTATAATCAAAGAATTTCTGCTACATCCACCATCATCATCATCACCACTACTACTACAGTTATAAATCAATACAGAAATACAGTGCAACATAAACTTCAAGATGGACCCACCGCTGCAACAACAACAACAACAACAAGTCCATCGGGATTCGCCAATTGATCCAATGAAGACTGGCATCGCTTCAAAATTGATGAAACTAAAACTACAGATTGAGGGCAAGCAACAGGAGATCAATTCCAAACAACAACAGATGGATCATTTTGAACAAACACTTGAAGAGTCCAATCAATCATTGAGGCAACTGTTGTCACTCAAAGACGAGCTATTGTCACTCAAAGACGAGCAAAAGTCACTCAAAGACGAGCTATCGTCACTCAAAGATTCATTCACGGATGGACTGTATTTCGCTCCCCTTTTTGATTATTGGAAGCTGAACATACAAAACATCGAGGAAAATCGAGACTTGAGCGGTATCAAATGGACAAACTTTTGGCGGACGGCAGATGAAGCTGACTCTATTCAAGTCCGGGAAAACAGAGATCAACAGGGAATTTCATTTTCTTATTCCAAACCTTACAAGAACACCAGACAAGGTGCGGAAAAATCATCTACTCATCCTGTTGCATCCGACACCGCCAGAACAAGCCAACATTCTCAAAGTTCTCCACCATTACGCAACTTGGTGTGGCCAATCGACATTTTTGGAAATAGTGCAGATCTCTCTCAACCGATTGCACATCTGTTGCCCGCGGGACAATCACACAAAGAGTGGACGCACATTGCTGCATCAGTTGTGGGATTGGACAAGGATGGATTGCCACTCGATTGGATAAAGGCTGTCAGGGGGTTCAAGATTAATGAGAACACAACGACCAAAAGGGCGCCCGGTTCAGGTGTTGTCCATTTTGTCTCAAACAAAATTAGAATGGTCAATCAAGGTACTCTTTTTGATGGACCAAACGCAAATGTAATTCTCATTCCAACCATGAGCTTGGAGTCTGCCAAAGCTTGGAAGGGAGAAGCTTATAGTGCCCTTTTTGCTGCTGGTTTACCAAATACTTTGGGAAACAAAGTAGGTCCTGGTGTCCCCGAGCTATATCAACAGGTTGGCTTGACATTTAGCGGTGCAAGGGAAAAGGGTGTTATCCGGGATGCTTCTGCAACTGAGATTGAGAATGCAAGAAAGACGCTGACTCATGCAATTCTAGCAGTGAGAGATTATCTTCGAAATACAAAATCTGAAGTTCGAATTCAGAGTTTTGGCATTAAAAATGCGAAGGATGTTGCTGGTGTGAAACGTTCCCATGAAGTGGCAAAATCGATCACTTACCCACTTCCAGAAATTGATAAAGAGGACAAACAACGAAAGCCACTTTGTTTGGTGGAATTTGTTTAGCTTTTTTGGAAGCGCGCAGTGGATTCAAAAGACCACAAACATTGGAGGATTTGGCCATTGGATTGGGACAGCCAAACGGATATCAAGCGTCTCGACGAAAAGTAATCTGACATTATTATTACACGCCGCAATTACTTCACAACGACAGTATTTTGTCATTTGCATGAAAAAAGGTGGTGTTGCCCTTCTACATTGACTGTGAGCAGGTAATCAACACAATGGTTCTCCACCTATACACGACTTTGTTCTTCCCACTCTTATATGACCATCTTTTGTTGTGCCAAATATCACATGCACAAACTGTATGAAGTCATCCTATCCTACTATGTTACTTGGAGGAAATGGCCGCCGTGGAAGAGTCAAGATGCCAAAAGGGGTGGGGTTAGTGGTTTGCTTTTTCAAGTTCTTTATTAATGATTTAACACCTTTGAAGCATATAAATCATTCATGTACTACCGGTAGTTTCGTAGGTAGTAATGGAGTGCTGATTTTGTTATCTTCTTACTGTTAATTTGGGTGCACACTCTATCGGCTCATTATCCTCGACAGTTGGGACTTGCCAACCAAAAGGATTCCGTGGAAGATGGCAACATTGTGCGTCGAGTACCGTCCTTGCCACACAACTTTTGCCATCGCGAATGGACCTCGTCGACGATTTGCATCGCCTGTGCAACGTTTCGTGGCGTTTCCGAGGCAAGACTGTTCTCGGGTTTACCGTCCGACGTCTTGTATCGTTTCAACCAGTACTTCAGATTTTCCACCATTCCAGGCTTGACTCGTTCCAAATCTTCCAACGAATGGACGGATGCTGCCAACGGATCGTCCAAGGAAAGGACAAGGATCTTATGATCCGTCTCGCCTTCATCGATCAACTCCAGTTCACCCAAAACTCGACAGGCAGTGATACTTCCCATCAACAACGGTTTGGATCCCAATTCGATCGCGTCAATAGGATCATTATCACCGCCGTATCCCATGGACTTCATCTCGGGATCTTCCCACGTTTGTGGAATGAGACCGTAGTTGAAAAAGGTAGTTCCAAAACTGTAATACCGAGGTTGGCCGTCCTTGATATCTTGGGTGATGGGATTGCCGGGCAAATCCTTGTTCACTTCCATCTTGGCTGTCATGTACATAGGAATCTCAGTGCTGAACAAACAAACAAATAAACACACAAACACAAGTTATGAAAAGGATGAACGAGACGACAACGAAAATGATCAGTTGGGAGGAATCTTGTAATTTCATTCCTTATGGTTTCTTTTGGGGAGGTGACGGGTACTTACATCATGTTGATGATATTGCTGGTGGCACTTTCTCCTGTAGGTCGCAACGGAACATCATGCCACCAACTCGAATATTGAGTCGATGTCATGCTGAATGTACTGAATCCAAAGGATCCCTGTTGACTGGTATTCGGTGCGGACGGAGCGTCAGTGTGAGGTTGACTCCATGGGACCCATCGTGTGGTTTGATCGATATTCTTGTAGTAATCGACGACGATATCCCAACCATTGGGGACCATGAATCCACTGGGGACACAATTGGCTTCGACCAGGTCCGTGGGGATGTTGGTGGGACTGCACGGAACGGCACCGTTGCGTGCCAACAATCGCATTTTGGATCCCGAAATGGAAATGAAATCGTTCAACCGCGATTCGTCGGGAACCTTCATGACATTGTCGGTGGTATCGTACATGACCTTCACGAACGACAACATTTTCATACTACCAATACCGGGACTGTTTTGCAAGACGTATCGGCCATGATCGCCATCGTACAAGTCGTCATTTGGATGAGCGAGTGCCAATTCCGATCCTGGCATACCGGCAGGATCCCGACCGACAACTGAAAAAAAATATAGGAGGGAAGAAAAAGAATGTTGGCAGTGTGAGATGTACTATTATTTTCGTCTTCTGCATGGCATATCCTCCCCATTCTGACGATAATCATGCCTTTGTGTCAACAATCAACAGCAACAATCAACAATGTTTGTGTTTTTATGTTACGTACCAAAGTAACTGGCACCGGCACTGCGTCTCGATTTGGCATGGAACTGAACTTCGGTAGGACCGGCATAGACCATGGGTGCCGGCCAAATGGCCATAACGGTCGAGGCAGGATCCAAACCACCGGGATGGGACAATCCAGCCTTCAAGACTTCTTCGTGTTGTTTGACACGAACATCGAGAGGTACGTCGTCACTTTTGGTCCATCCTCCGAGGGGACTCAACCACAAGACGGGATTTTGATATCCCTTTTTCTTCAAATCGTCTCCGGCACTCCTCATGAGGTAGGCATGTCCGGAATGGGTCGGATTACGTGTTTGGAAGGCGTAGACAGTATCGGCACCCTTGTCTTGGAATTCTTGCATGATTTCGGTGGCGGTTTTTCGCCATTGGTCCAGTCCGTCGTTGTATCGGATCCGTTCCAACAATTCGATTTCCCCTCCAATGAGATACTCGCCACCGGCGTATATATTTTGAATGTAGGGATGACCCATATCGATGACACCGTACATCCGAGTAACGATTTCTTCCTTGCGATTGTTATAAATTTCGTAGTTCCGAAGAATGGCGACGGTATGACCCATTCGTGTTACCAAGGCAACGTCTTGTTTTCCCGATGCTTCGATTTGGAGTTTGGTAAAGTCCGTGATGGATAGTGTGATGGGAATGGGCATCGATACCCGGTCTCTTGGTTGGAATGGAGGAAAGTGTGCAAAGTCGGTTTGGGTTTCGAGTCGCAATTGATTGCCCGTGACGTTGAACGGATCGACGAGGATACTGTTGAAATGGAGTGTCTCTAACAACAGTCCTTGTCTCATAAATCCCTTGAGCGGTGCCGCCCATCCTTCTCCGATGGTCTGTAACCAATTCAAATCGATATCGGTCAAGAGTACTTTGGGTAACGTTTCTGCCTCGGCACGTTTCATCGCTTGTTGATCGATCGGGACGTGTAAATCGACGACGAGATCACCATCGGGATTGGGCAATCCAGGAGGTGTTACCTTGGGTGCACCAATGAGGATCCCATCTCGTTCCAACCGACGAAACAAAATGTTGACCGACTCTTCGATTTGTACTGATGGGAGGAAATAGAAATAATAATAACAATAATAATAACAGAAAGTGTGTGTGTGTGAGAGAGAGAGAGAGAATCCAAATCCAACAACAACACCAACGAAAACGAAAGAAATGGAATAGACTTGTTGTAGTAGTGGTGGTGATTGTACGTACATTCATGTGTCTTCAAGACAATTTCGGGTTTCAGTGGTTCTTCGTACGGGTCATCGATACAGGTGAAGTGTTTGAGTTCACCACTTTTGACACGGGCGTATTGTCCCTTGGGATCCCGATCGAACAGTTCTTGGATGGGAACATCCAAAAAGACTTCGTAAAAGGGAATTCCCTGTTCCTCGTGTCGTTTCCGAACCTGATCCCGATCGTTCCGGTAGGGACTGATCAATCCGACCAACGTGATGACACCCGAATCGGAAAAGAGTGTCGCCAGTTCCCCCGTCCGACGGACCGATTCGGCACGGTCCCATTCGCTGAATCCCAAATCACGGTTGAGTCCGGTACGTAAGTTATCTCCGTCGAGTCGGTACACGTGTTTCCCGTATTGCTTGACGAGCAAATCTTCGAGGGCGGTAGCGATCGTCGTTTTACCGGCACCGCTACATCCCGTCATCCATAACGTGGCACCCTTCTGTCCCAAGGCCGCGAAACGTTGTTTCTTGGGCAGATGACATGCCGATTGCGATTCTCCCGCTTCGGCGGCGGAACATTCGATGATGTGTGGTGGCGTATTCGCAAGGGCCTGTTGACGAAGACGTCCCATCAGTTCAACGTCCGACGATTCCGTTGTTGTTGTTGTTGTGACAGTAGTGGCAGGACAATCACAATGAGTCGTGGTCGTAGTAGTGGCATCTTGAGGATTGGCGGGAGCAATATCATTGGTTTCAGTGGGTGGGATATAGTAGGAAGGGGTGTTTGGGACTGTTGGGTTGTTGTTGGCAGCAACAACAGCAGTATTGACTTGTTGTTGTTGTTGTGGATCGGTTCGTAACCCTCCATGTGGAATTGGATATTGATGTTGTTGCTGTTGTTGAAGAAGAAGTTGTTGGTGTTGATCAACGAAACCTGTACCGACACCACCGGTACGACTCAAAACATAGACAATCGCCAACAAGACACAGATGCCAACACACATGGGCATTCGTTCTTGAATCAACTTGTCTTCGTCGTCACCGTCATGATGATGGCGTTTGTTACTGTTGCTGTTGTTGTTGTAATACGACGAGTTGTTGGATGGTCCCTGTCGACGTTGTTGTTCCTATAGAGTAGTATGAAAGAAACAACAACAACATGATCAATATGAGAATGAATCATGAATTATGAACCATGACTGACTGTGAAGGCAGGAGTACCGTCGTACCACTACCGGTACACTGGAGTACGGTAGTCAGTACTACTACGGTATATCAATGGGGACAAAGAATGGACAGTCAACAACAACAACAACAACAACAATACACTCATCATCATCACAGTCATTCATGATGGTGCTATGCTGACTGTAAAAGACACCGACTGACTGTGACATCCATGCAACAATGACCATACCACCATGGACAACAACGACTGCCACCAACAACAACGACAGCGTCCACACACAACCATGTCCTCTCTCTCTCTCTCTCTCTCTCTTATACACAGTTGTAGGGTACTTACAATCGACAACGGAGCATACGCGTACTTGGCCATGGTGATGGTAGTATTATATAACAGTGTCACAAGATCTCTCCTCGTCGTCACGCATCCCAAAACACACACAAACCAATGATGATGAAACACGAAACAGAAGAAGATGGTGTATTATATTTATTACTGTTATTATATTAATAATTTACAGTTTTTATACGTCGTATTCACAGTCATTCAAATAAATCATGTTCATTTTTACAACATTATTGGAATTACCTTGATTTATTATAATATGTATTGGATTAATTAATAAAAATTACCCTATTTTTTATTAATATCTTTTTCATGCTGGAGAGCATACAGTACCGCCCTACCGGTAGGTAACATAGTACGGTACGTACGGAGTAGTAATATCTGGTATTTTCAAAAAGGTGCCTGCATGCTCGACTCGCGACCATCATCAGACCGGCTGGCAGTTGTTTCATTGTGTGTACGAGCAACTGTATTAACTGATGATGATGATAGAGAAACAAGCACAACAAACAACAACATCTTCTCTCACTTCCGATGGTGCCTCGCACAAAAAAAAATACTCCGAGTAGTATTCTCCACCCCCCAACCCTAACCCTCCTCTCTCTTCTGTCACACGCATCCACACACACACACAAAAACGAGCGACGACAATGATATATACCGCTGCCAAACAAAGAGAGGTGGTGTGTGTTGTTGGATTTTTATTATTCATTTTAAAAAATTGTTCATTTATTTAATGATAGAAATCTTATGATTCTGTATTGCATTGATTTTCATTATTTTACCATCAGATCTTATTTACAGTTACTACGTAGTACTACCGTACCTGGTACTACCGGTAGTACTACGTATGTACCGTACTTCCGACCCGTTTCAAAAAAAAATGACAATAGTACGTCTATGTAGACAGTGGCTATGATACCACGGTAGGTACGTAGTAGTATGATACACTCGCATTCTTTGCTCGTGTATCATATCATACGAAGAGGGATAGGTACGGTAGATACCTACTGAACTATCAACGGTAGGTACTCTCATACCATATCATACGTATCGTAATATAGTACACGTATCATACTCCGTAGTAGGTATTCATCTTGTCTGATTTGAAAAACAGTACATATATATATTATGTACTACCGGTAGTACGGTACGGTAGTACGAAGTGTGTGCCTGCATCCTCGACTCGCGCGACCATCACATCGAATGGAAATAACACACAACACCAACAACAACAACACCAACAACACAACACCAACAACAAACACCAACAACTTCTCTCTTTCTCTTTTTTTTTTTATCGATCGATCGATCGATCGATCGATCGATCACGGTTCGATTTCCTCCACCCCCACCACCACCATCACACAGACCACAGACACACAAAAAAAGCAGTATTCTCCCTGTTTAGGTAGTCTACTACTGGAGTACTTCACACAGAGCTTGTTACTACTATTACTGCTATTACTACTACACAGTTGTCTTTTCGATAACAAACAACAACAACAACAACAACGTTGTATCGGGATCATCCGTATCACAGTCACCAGTCGGTACTGTACCGGTGCCTGCCTGCCTGCCTGCCTGCCTTGTATTTCATCACAACAGTCATCGTCCCGTTCCCGTTCCCGATCCCGTTCGGTGTCCCTTTTGTCGATCCATTGTCCGAATCCATCGGATCCTTCTGTGTTGCATATCCATACAATACGAATGGCAGTACAAGTACTACTATGGACCACCACCCAACATTATCATCGTCGTCATCTACTACTACAAATTGCTGTTGCGACGACGACGACCACGACGACGACCATCACGACGATAACAGCAGCAACAACAAAACCAACAAAACCAACAACACGGTCGTTTCGATCAACGGTATTCCAATGTTGGCGACCAAAACATCGTCCGGGTCGACCATCGTACAACCTCAAATGGCCAAGAATGATGCAAACATGATCCATTTCATTCCACGGACCAAACTGCTCTTCTTATTCACGCAAATCACCCTCTTGGCACCATCCAAACAAAAAAAGAACAACAACAAGAACAAGAACAAGAAAACGAAGAACAAACAACAACAACACCAACAACAACAAACAACCAACTCTGTCACCTGTTTCGAGGCGATTGCGTATTATTGTCATAAATGTCAACAACGATTCCCCTACAAACGAAATTATGAATCCATACGACGACATCTCGTCAATTATCATGATTTGGTCCTTCCATCACCCGAAACAACAAGTACTACTACTCCTTCCTCCAAGTCTTCATCATTTTCTGTTGCTTCTGTTGTTGCTGCAACTAGTGCTACAACCAATCCGGAACGAAAACGAAAACGAAAACGAACCACTGCAACAATATCATCATCAATATTATCAAACAAAAAACAGAAACAACCATGGAGGAATCGACTCAAAGTTAACGTCCATCCGGATTTTATCGTGGATGTACATGGAAATGCACCCGTCACAACAACAACAACAACAACAACAACAACAACAACAACAACAACAACAACAACAAACACAAAACAACAACCAAAATCCAAAACAACAACAACCAAGGCCGGTTTGTCGTCGTCATCATCATTGTCGTCGTCATCATCATCATCATCATCATCAGTACCGTCTGGTCTGATCCTTTTCAAACCAAAACCTAGAAACCATACCAATGCGGATGCCACGATCCGGCTGTATCAAAATGTTTCGTTGGTGGCATCCCACAATCCCACAACCACACATCAACAAAAAAAACAACAACAAAAAAAACAATCCAACAACAGCAAGAACAACAATATCAATCAGGATCAGGATCATCCATACAAGGCGAAAGACGCCACGGCCTTTTTTTGTCATTTCTGTCATCAAACATACGACTACAACGGACGGGCCAGGTATATACATGCACATCTCAAACAGTGTGCTGCTGCTACGAACAACAATGTCAACGTTGTTACTGCTGGTCGTCGTACAAAGGGACAACACAAATGGTTGCTAGATAGTAGTTCGGACAGTGACAATGACGACGACGACGACGACGACGAAGAAGAAGAAGAAGAAGAAGAAGAAGAAGAAATATCGGAGAATGACAAACAACATGGGTCGGAGGAAGATGCGAATACATCTCCTTCTCCTGCTGCTGTTGCTCCAAGAAGAAGAAGAAAAAGAGAACCCTTCTTCAATCATTGGAAATTGGTCGATGCTTTGGTCCAGAATAAACATGTGGATGATATAGAAAACCCATCACCCAAACTACCCACCGGCACAGAACACGATGTGGGGATGTTTATGCAATCACTAGTCGATGATCTCATGACCAAACGAACCATCAATGACAGTGACGATTTAAATCGGGAGTATGAAGCCACACGAACATCAACATCAACGACGACAAAGACGACGACAAAGACAAGTGTCACTGAAAACTTGCTGACAATAAACCATAAGAATCACAAAAACAACAGTCACATGGACGATCCCATGGAGGACGGGACGACGACAACATTGTTCACTGCAAACAACAACAGACGAAACGATACACCAACTGTCACAACGAATTCTCGTGATACCTTCCTGGAAGGAAACAAAGAAATTGGGGAACAACGTAATCACACGAATCGTGATAGTACCTGCCTCTTGGAACAAGAGGAAGAAATTGGGGAACACCATACGCAGCATCGTCACGGATATACCGACCGGTTGGAAACAGTGAACCATGATGATTCGCTGTCGTTGTTGCCTTCTCTCTCAACAGACGTCCTTGGGAACAAAGAAAAAATTGATCCTGTACCAGACCTATCAGACGCCACTCTGACTGAAGTTGTGTCTGGTATGGTCAACCAAGTCATGGAATCTATCACAAAAACGGAAACTTCCAAGAAGAACGACAGTATCGTTGTCACGTCCTTTCCAATACAGTCATTGGAAACGGTCCTTTTATTGAAACAACGGCCACAAACGACGACGACGACGAGACGACGACGACGTTTCTTGTACAACCGAGTGGTAGTTTCCTGTGAGGAGTCTTCTTTGACCGTAAAAGGTTCTGTCATTGTTTCGACGACAATGCCCAAACTCTTTTTCGTAATGGATTATGATGCACGCAGCCAACAACTCGTTTTGATTCCCATGGTTCCAACGGAACCAAACAGAGAAGCTACAGTTGCAGCCAACAAAGAGAAACGACTGCTCGAACGTGTTCGACGAAAATACCGTTGTAACGTACTGGAAGATACTCGGAATTGGAAGGTTGGTATCGCAACCGACTATCGGATGGTGTCATCGACGGAAATACGGGGGGTAGATTCAGTGAAAGACGAGGAATGGAATGTCGTCTTTTTATTACAAAAAAGTAAAAAAGTAACAGATGACGACAGGAGATGATTCCAACCGATGAGATGAGCGACAGATAGACAACATTGGATATATTCTCTGTGAAATTGGTTTACGTACAATGTGTTGATGAACAATCGGGACAATTTCTTCAGGGTCTCAACAACTACTTGGATTCTACTGAAACGCAACGTCAGATAAGGAAGTAGTTCCGTAGAAATATGACTCCGTTAGAAGGAAAACTGGTGCCAAAAAAAAACAAAACATTCCTTTCTTCTCGAGGCATCCAAAAACCAGTGTCCCATATAAAGGTATTCCATGCCAGAGTCACAACTCAAACTTACTCTAGAAAAATAGCATACTATTCTATGAAATCAACAAATCAAATCCTTCCATATCATTATAGACAGCACGACTGTGTGGCATCATTGATGTCGGAAGGTATTTTTCTTGGACTGCCGCGGCCACGATTTGACCTCTGCCAACCAAACTAACTTAATCTTCACCATCATACTCTTAGATTTTCCTTTCTCTGCAGCAAATAAAGCTTGCAATTTTAAAGTTCTCCTTTCTCTGCAGCAAAAAAAAAGCTTGCAAACGATTATTGAAACGGAAACTAGAGTCGTCTATATCAATTTTAGACAGCTCGAGTGTTGCGCCACACCAGATGTCGGAAGGTATTTTTTGGACTGCGTTTCGACTTCTGCCAACCAAAATAACTTAATCATCACCATACTCTTATATTTTCCTTCCTCTACATTTTCCTATTCTTTTGTTACAATAGGTAAAGTAAATCCAATCGTCCATGTCACTATCGACAGAACGAATGTGGCGTCATAGATGTTCTCGGAAGGTATGATTTGGACTGCGGCAACGCTTTGACCTCGGCCGACCAAACAACGGTATTGTCCACCATACTCTTAGAATTTCCTTTGATATTAATCGATAAGGCAAGTCAATCCTTCCGTATCGTTATGGACAGCATGAGCGTGGCGTCATAGATGCCGGGAGGTATGATGTGGATTGCGGCTGCCATGTAGTGACCTC
This sequence comes from Nitzschia inconspicua, assembly GCA_019154785.2. Classification (NCBI taxonomy): domain Eukaryota; phylum Bacillariophyta; class Bacillariophyceae; order Bacillariales; family Bacillariaceae; genus Nitzschia; species Nitzschia inconspicua. The sequence goes on from JAGRRH010000004.1 coordinate 78,520, forward strand.
TGCCAACCTAACAACTTTAATCTCCACCACGCTCTGAGATTTTCCTTTCTGTAAAGCAAAAAATGCTTACAAACAAATATTGAAAGTACATCAACTTGTCCGTAAATTGTTGACAGCATGTGCGTGGCGTCACAGATGTCGGAAGGTATGATTCGGACTGCCACGGCCACTATTGGACCTCTCCCAACCAAAATATCATAATCTCCACCATATTCTTAGATTTGCCGCTCTCTGTTTTATACTGTTCTCTGATATCAATGGTAAAATAAAAATAAATCGTCCGTATCATTATAGACAACACGAGTGTGGCGTCATAGATGTCGGAAGTTATGATTTGGATTGCGGCTGCCACGTAGTGACCTCTGCCAACCAAACTACTTTAACGTACTGGTAATCTCCAATATACTCGTAGATATACCTTTCTCTGCATTATGGTATTCTCTGATATCAATGGTAAAACGAAATCACCTTTTTCACATCACTATAAACAGCACGAGTGTAGCGTCATAGAGGAAGGTATTTTTTGGACTGCCGCGGCAACGCTTTGACCTCTGTCAACCAAACTAACTAAATCTCCAACCTACTCTTAGGTTTTCCTTTCTCTGGATTATACTTTTATCTTATATCAATCGAAAAGGCAAGTCAATTCTTCCATATCACTATAAACATCACGAGTGTAGCGTCATAGATGCTGGAAGGTATGATGTGGACTGCCGCGTCCGAGTTTCAACTTTTGCCAATCAAACAGCTTTAATCTCCACCATACTCTTAGATGTTCCTTTCTGTACAGCAAAAAAATGCTTGCAAGCGAATAGTGAAAGTAAATCAACTTGTCCATATCATTGTTGACAGCATGAGCGTGGCGTCATAGATGTCGGAAGGTATGATTCGGACTGCCGCGGCCAGGTAGTGGTCTCTTCCAACCAAACTACTTTAACGTACTGTAGTGCAGTTCCCCTTGTTACAACCAATGCTTCTCCAGCCAATGTCATTACCCACCAGCTCCTCCTACAGATTATAACAACAAATGCATGCCGAATGGGAATTCTCATGTAATACTGATCTTTCTTCGAGAAGATCAGCAGAAGTTTTGGTGGAAAGACCACGTCTGACATTTGAACATTCGTATGATTTAAACAACAGCGACCAACAACAACAGCGCTCGACGACGTATCGCCTCTTGTCTAGTAGATTGAAAATCTTTGTCGTTGGCGATCAAAACAACGAAAACGTTCAACGACATACCCCCCCCCCCCCCCCTCCGGTCTTTCTACTTTCCCCCTCCCTCCGGTCTTTCTACTTTCTGAGCGCTGCTCCATATGTTCGTTCGTTTTCTTTAGGCAAAACAAGAACGTTCAGCAACCTGCCATTGAATCAAGTTTCCTATCAAATGAAGAATTCCGAGATGACTGCAGCACAAATATCCAATTGACAGCTTCAAAACGAGAAGATAGAAAGGAGCTGAGACGATAGATAGGGTACGGACTATGATTCTTGCTGTTCATGAATCAAGGATTAAATTTATCGTCACAGTTATGGCTTGGTCAGGCCCCTCTATTCACCTGGCAATTCCTTCGACTGCCAGCTTGTTTTCAATATCGTGTGGAAGATCAAAAGGATGCTACTAGCTTACAGTTACTTCCCCCCGTTGTCTTCTAAAATACAACGAAGGGCGGAAAAAGGTTTTTTGATGTTGTCATTCACTACGGTATTTTACAGAGGACTCTTCCTAGCTAGCAGCTAGCTTGACCAACAATGATCTTACTAATGGTACCTACGGAAAGTAGGTTTGTACCGTAGTCATATGCATTCCGACGTATGATACGTAGTAGTACCGTAGGTTTGTAATAACGTAATAATCATACATTAGGTATTACGGTAGGTACTTCGAAGTACGGTAACTACTACGCTATAAAATCCCACCGGTACTCGGAGTACGTGCTTTTAACTGCGCCTCGAAAGGTATCATACACGTTGTTACGACTTGATACTTCGTGTTTCATCTACCGGTAGCTAGCTACTACCGGTAGTAGCTATCTATGATAGAGCTATGCATAGAGAGAGAGAGAGGACTTGGGAGATTCTGTGAACGCACGAAGGGCCGTTAGCAGTAAATGGGTCTACTACAGTGTCGTACGTACCGCATCACGGATCGTAGAGTCATACCGTACTGTACGACCTACTCTGTAGTAGAGCACCTAAGAAGTAAGAAGGGTTCTACAGTATCTACTGGTAGCAATCTCCACGTGTAATCTCTCTGGTGTGTTCATTTTGCCACGTCCGATTATCAATGTCTGTCCCTCTTCCCCACTTAATGGATGACGTATTGATGAAAGAGGTATCTTTGACGCTGACGAGGATCGTTCTCCCTGTTTTGCGTCATCTTTTACAACGCAACCCATTGCGTCGACGACTATCACCACCACCACATCTTGTGTGAATTGCATCGCTTCTTCTTCTTTTCTCGTTAAAACCAGTCAAAGACGACGACAACTGCTTGAGTAGAACAACACATTGTGGAATCTGTTTCAGTAGGTCTGCATCATCGTTGTTCAATCATTCAAGTGGAACTGAAGCAACCATTTCAAGAGAAGTTTAGAACAGCAGAAGAAAGACAAGCAAATCCCTTCTTTTTCCGTCTCCCTTTGTTTCTTCCACAGTAACGCCGCTACTGCTTCCGTCGTTTTCCAAGTTCATTGCTACTTTGTGGGATTCCTTTCCTCTTATCTTCCAGGCCCTATACTGCTGTTCTTATCAAACTCAACGAACTGTCGATCCTTTGAAGAATAGCCATTGCCGAGAGTTCCACTTTACCTCCTTATCCGAGAACAGACAGAAGAGTTTCCTTTCTTCCCAATCTCTTCTCCAATCGAACTTTTTTTTGAAAGAGGAGCAACAACGCGACATATATCATAACGTTACTTTGAAAGAATATGGCTTCCAAACCTGGATTGTTGTACAAATTTCCCTGGGAAGATCTTGGCAATTACAAGTACGTCTTGTTGCTTCCCTTTGCTGCTACGTTCGCCTCGGGAAAAGACGATCAAGATGATTGGTGCTTCCACATGCTATGCATTGTTGCGTTGCGATATGTCATCGCCCAGTTTTTCTTGACGGTCAGTCGTTTACATGCCATAACCAAGCATTCCCGCATTCAAGAAAAGGGCATTCAGTTTGCCCAAATTGATCGTGAGGATCATTGGGATGATTACATTTTATTGCAAGTCTTTGTCGCTACTGCCGTCCACCATCTGCCCTATTTGGGATATTCGAATTTTCCTTTGTACAACAAACAGGGACTGTACCAAATGTTATGGTGGCATGCTGGTCTGGCCGAGTTTGTGTATTATTGGTTGCATCGAGCCTTGCACCATCACTTTCTTTATTCTCGCTATCATTCACATCATCACGCTTGTAAGTAAATCATCCTTAGGGTGTGGATGATTTCTACAAAAGCACAGTCACTCACTCAATTTTATATTGAATTCTCCTCTTCTATTCCTTCCTTCCTTCCTTCCTTCCTTCCCCATTCTACCCGGACGGTAGCCTTCGTCACGGAGCCGATTACGGGATCGGTCCATCCTTTCATGGAACACATCATGTACACGGCTGTCTTTGCCATTCCGTTGCTAGGGCCATTCTTTCAAGGAAATGCCTCCAAAACAATGTTCTATGCTTACATGATTGGATTCGATGTAATGAATATGATTGGACATTGCAACTTTGAATTCATGCCACGTGCGCTCATGAACATTCCCGGAATGAAATACTTGATTTATACTCCTTCGTATCACTCGCTCCATCATTCTCGCATTCATTGCAATTTCTGCCTCTTCATGCCGATCTATGATGCCATGTTTGGGACTGTGAATTGGAAAGTCACCGATACCTTGTACGATCAAGCCAGTCAAGGCAAGGCCGTTCCCATTACTCCTCCCGATGTGGTGTTTGTCGGACACGGAACTACCTTAACATCGGCCTTTCATGCACCCTTTGCGTTGCGAAGTTTCTCTTCCCGCCCGTTCGTCGAACATTGGTATTTGAAATTGGCATGGCCCTTTTGTGCGTTCGTGGCAATTTTGGTGCGACTGTTCGGCAAACCCTACACACACGATCGACATCGGCTCCGACAATTGGTATTAGAAACTTGGGTCACACCAGCCTTTGCCATTCAATTTTTCTTTCCCAGTCAATGGCCCTGGATCAATGACAAGATTCGATCCGCCATTTTGAGCGCCAATGAGAGCGGTGTCAAAGTGATCGGATTGGGAGCACTCAACAAGAACGAGGCACTCAATGGTGGTGGTAAATTGTTTGTCGACGAGCTGGGCGACCAATTAAAAGTCCGTGTTGTGCATGGCAATACCTTGACGGCGGCTGCCGTCATTCAAAAAATTCCCCAAGATGCCACCGAAGTGTTTGTGACGGGAGCCACGTCCAAATTGGGACGGGCCATTTCTCTGTACCTGGCCGAAACAAGGGGCGTTAAAGTCGTCATGTACACCAAAGCCAAGGAACGATTCGACAAGATTAGAAACGAAGCATCCGATAAAGCCAAACCACTATTAGTCCATGCCAGTAAGGTGGAAGCCGGTGCACACATTCGCGATTGGATTGTGGGCAAATTCTGTAGTCCCAAAGACCAAGCCAAGGCACCGGCCGGGGCCACCTTTCATCAGTTTGTGGTACCGCCGTTGGTAGAAAGTCGCAAGGACTGCTATTATACAGAGCTACCAGCCTTCCGAATGCCACCTGATACCAAAGACTTTAAAACGTGTGAAATGACTATGCAACGGAATTGTGTCCATGCCTGTCATGCGGGGGCTGTCGTTCATGCTCTGGAAGGGTGGGACTATCACGAAGTGGGTGCCATTGACTACACCAAGATCGATGCGACATGGGAAGCGGCGGTCAAACATGGACTGGTGCTGCAATAGAAAGACAATGGAACAACACGGTGGGAATTTTAGAAGTATAACTAAGCCCAGCCGCGACATTTATCTACATCCTGGAACCCACAAATTACCCAAAACCACATTGTCATCATCCTCTATTATATGACTACACCTTAAATTACCTCCTGCTACAACATTTCAGTTAATCTAATAGAAAGTCTATTTTAAGGCTTCACGAACTACCAGCTCCCATCAAATTACAATTCACTGTCATAAAATGTATGATCTGTACCTTTTATAATCCACTCGGAAACGAATTACACGAGAAACACACAGGATAAAATATTTCTTCGGTCCCTGGTAGTGGTATCATCAGAGTCACGAATGCTATAGCAGGGTCCGCATGGAAAATTGAGAAGAACTTTTAGCTTGTCCGCAAACCCTCCCGCTATCGCAACGACCACGACGAAATGTGATCTCTATATTGCTTCTGCAAAAAAAAGGCTCTGGACGTTAAGCCATAGTCTTCGTAGTATTGCATGGCTTGTTCGAAACGTCGGCCTGCCTCAATGGTGTCACCGAGACCCTCGAAGAATCTACCGAGGCGCTCATTGGCAACGGCAGCATCCAGTATCATCCCTCCACGGGCAGATAGTACAATAGCTTTTTGATACAAGTCCTCCACCACATTTTTGTCCGATCCATTCAGAATTGCAAGTTCCGCGTCTAGAATGGCAACATAATGAACAACGTTGGGACAGCCATCCTTGGCCCACTTCCTCAATATATCATGGCGCTTTTTTGCTAAGCTTCGGAGCGTTCTTCGAGTTCTCCAGGCTTGTGTGTCTTGGGATGAGACGTAAAGAGAAAAGGACTGGTGAAAAATCGACGGCATATTGGCAGAGGCAGACAGTAGTTTCTTCAGCAGAATTCCAGTCTTAATTGCAAGAGCGGTGCCTTTTTGGTAATCTCCTGTAGCATAATAGATCTGCCCCTGAAAGACATTTGCCATTGCACTATTGAATTTATCGTCGCCGATTAAGCTTCCGGCCTCTTCAAGTAGAGATTGCCTACCTTCTGTTTGTTCTGAGTCATCCAGCAACATCTCGACACTCCGTTTAAGTAAAATGGCGTTGTTGAGCGGGAGACCTGTGTCCAACTCGATGGTTTGACGCATGTAGACATCAATATCAGATTTTAGTGTAGGAAGATGAACTTGTGCAATGAAACATGTCCACAACGATGCCGAAATGCACTTGAACCGTGGAGGGAAAGTTAGATGAGTGAAGGGGCTGGATACCAGATATATCTTAACGACATCTGAGCACTTACATAGAGCGCGTTCCGAAGTTGTCCCTCCCGCATCCCGGTTTTATATCCTTCGCGCAAAACACACAAGCTATGGCTCCAAGTGTGGGCCCATGGGAGGTTGAAACAACCCTGAACCATATTAAAACCTGCTGTGGTTTGGCTCCCGTGTTCTCTCACTCTCATTGCATCAGCATAGCTTGCAATCTGACTAGTGGCCTTCAAGTCATTGAAAGCAACCATAAAGAAAGGAGCGAGAGTCACAAAGCCATAGTATGAGGAACCGTTGATCCCCTTCTCCAAAGTGATGGATAGCTGCTTCATTGTACACAGACCACTGAGTGTGGTTTCTCCCGTTCCATATGCATGGAGCGATAGCTCATTCAACATACTGCCCATCTCACGTATCTCCGGACTTGTGACAACGGGAAGATTTGAAACCTCCTGAATCGTTCTTTTCTTGAGTTCGCGCTTGTACTTCAAGAGAGAGAAAATGAGAGAAATATTCTGTAAGAGTGAGCTTCTTGGAAACCGACAGCCGAGTTGATCTAACACTGCAAGGCACCGCTCCACTGATTTGTCATCATTCTTCATGCCCCAATACTGAATTTGGGCACGATATACCCGCAGTTTGTCCAAAATTGTTAGGTGATCTTGTTGCAGTACTTTGCTTGCATACCAGTTCATAGCATCCTCGTGCATCTGTGCTCCCTCTACTTCTGTTGCAATAGTGAATAGACCCAAAGACAGTTCCGTATGCGATTGCCAATGGCATTCTGGAAGGAGGGCGATGCCGCTCTTTACGAAGTATGATGTACTGGAAATCGATGAAAGTTTGCTAGACTGGGTCGAAGCAAGGTAATTAAGATTCGCCAACTGGAGCCTTTCATCCAACGGCAAGTTGTCTGCATCGAGAGCAAACGGATTTAAAAGTCCAAGAATAACAAAAATGTACCGTCCGGTATCTTTCTCAGCAATTCCTGACAGGAGCAGCTTTCCCACGTCGTATTTGAATTTCAAAGACTCATTTGTTGGTATCAACGATGCTGCTGCTTCTTGAACACTGTCATGAGTCCAACGATACCGCATCGATTTCCGTCCAGTAAGCAATTCAAGCATTCCTTCCTCTTGGGCCACCGCGAGGAAATCGTTCGTCGAATATTTTCCACATGAAACAATATCTAGGTCTTTCTTCTCAAATGAATGCCCAAGGCAGGAAGATAACGCTAACAGGGTCTGGTAGTCTTTGCTGAAAGAACTCATCTTGAATTTTGTCAATTCAACAACATTGGTAGTGGCGACGGTCTCTGACTCAATCTTTTCAAGGTCCCATGTCCACTTTAAAAGTCCGAAGTTGTATTCCAAATACCCATTGTCTTTGAGCATCCGTAAAAACGCGAGAAGAAAAAAGGCATTGCCACCGGTCCTGCGACAGCACAATGCAGCTAGGTCAAGTGTAGCACTGCTGGAATCCATAGACAATAAGTCCAAAATGATGGAGTTGACGTCGTTCTCGAAAAGACTTCCAATATCTATTTTCATTAGCTTCACCATCTGCTTTGATTCCTTGTCCCTAAGTTCCTCGGATATGTTTGCTATCATGGTTACGAAGTCACTCTCATCCGATCTGTAGAGGAAGATGAGCATCAAGTTTTGTACGGCTCGATCTCCTAATAGATCGGAAAGGAGCTCGATGGATGCAGTGTCAGCCCACTGAAGATCATCCAAACCCATCACGACCAAAGGTAGATGTTTGCAGAAAGTGCGAAAGAAGACTCGAAACACAAAATGCAGTTTGGCTTTTGCTTCGTTCATTTTTCCATCGTTACTTGCAAGCTGTTCTAGAATCCCCTCTGTTTCCATGGGTGATTCCAGCTTTCGTTCTTCGCCTACCCCAAGTATCTTTGAGACTAGGGGCAAAACTCGTACCAGAAGACTCAAGCCATTTTGGCCGAGGTCATTCAAAAAATCCGAACGGATACCGTCGAGCGTTTCTGGCGATGCAAAAAAGTTTGTGCCACCATCGGAGTCTATCATTTTCCGCAACATTTCTTGGCAGGCAGATATAATACCCAGATATGGTTGGGCGGTTTGCTGCAAGTCATACTTTCCAATGGCAAAGATACCGCACATTTCCGCTTCGACGTGTTGGATGAGAGTATCTTGAATCAAACGAGTCTTTCCCACACCTGAAACACCTGAAACGAGAACGACTTGTTTCGCACGGCTATTATTGTGTTCTTCCTGTCGGCTCTTGCCACCCATTGGGTAATTTTCCCTCAAAAAATCCAACAGCATCCGTTGCTCGTTATGCCGGCCATGCAAATGTAACTCTGAGAACCGAAGCTGATTAATGGTCATTGATGGGACTTTACCCGACTTTTTGAACGGCTTCTTTTCCCAAACGAACGACGACGAGCACGAAGCTGATCTTGGATCAAGGCATGCTGATCTTTGATCAAGGCATGGATCCAAATCGCCCGTGACGTACAACTTCATTCCTTCCATTCTGGTCCCTGGTTGAGATTGTAACAGATCCAAGTTTGGGAGGTACTATATTATTGGCTACTTCAGTAGCACGGAGTACCATTGTAGAAGTTTGGACCAGGAACGAAGGAATAGTGTGAGCATGTCGATGATGATAATAATGATGCTGTGATTTTGCGGTCATTATAACTACGACGAACTTCCAAGAGGGAAAATAGCCCGATGGCAGAATTGTCAACTTGTACAGCACTCCTTAACTAACTGCCGATTGCGCAGCTTCTTTCTTCTACTACTTCGGTAACGTTGTTAAAAGTTCGTGACTGTGATATATGATAAAAATATCAGTGTACAAAAAAAAAGTTCCATATATCGAGTGAGAACGATTGGTCTCTTCTTTAGTTAATGAGAGTCTTAGCTACTCGGAGAAGGCGATAGACAGTTCCACAGAAAGCTGGTGAAGGGTTCTCATCACAACAACAACATTATTTTCTGCCGGTAGCTACCGATACCTACTAGGTACCTAAAACGGTAGGGCTGCCGTAGCTTGTCTCTATTCTACAGCGGACCTCATTAGAGGCGTATTCCTCATGGTCCTTTTTGACCCCCATCTCTACTTTTTCATAATTAACTGCTCTATATTATGATAGGATTATAAAATCTAGGGGAAATTGCAATATCACCAGACCCCGATAACTTTCTCCACCTTTTTCGTTATTTCACCAGACCAAAACTATTTCACCAGGGCACAAACTTATTTCACCAGGCCCAACCTGCGCGCATTGTTACTTCACCAGGCACAAACTTATATCACCAGACCCTACCTGCGCGAATTCTTATTTCACCGGAAACAAACTTATATCACAAGACCCAACATTCCCAAATTCTTATTTCACCAGGGCACAACAATATTTCACCACTGCCACCGATGCAATTTGTTATTAGACGAATGCTACTACCACCCGTCTTTCTTTGTTGCAGCTATCTATCTCCGTTGTGGCCGTCTCTTAGCTGCGTCTACGCATACCTCTCGTTGTTCTCAATATGTATGTGTAGTGCATGTCATATTACATTCATTCAAATTTGTTGCTTTGCACATTAGACTCTACAAGTCTACCTTCATGAAAGATCAAGATCTGTATTGCCCCCTCCGTCCCTCCTCAAGCATGTTCTCACGTTGTGCCCTGTTTTCTTGCACCTGCTACACCGAATGTTGGATTTCTGAGGGTCGTGTGCAAAACGTGTACGTTTTCTCAACCGAACCTTTTTGGGGCGGCCACTTGGTCTTTTCACTACATTTGGTGGCAATGTAGTTCCATCTGCAGAGATGGTCTCAAGACATACTGGGATGATGTTATCCTTCACGAGTTCATTTACTGTTTCGAACTTGTATTGTCCACTCACGTGATTATCGATGATGTACTGAAGTGTTTGATTTTCGATCTTCTTGTAGTATGCAATCGCATCAATGCATGGAACCTCGTGATCTTGCCATTTTCCACATTCACACGTTTGTTCCCGGATATTAAGTACGTAACTTCGCTCTGGTTCTGTTGGACCCCTTGAGGTACGACATACTCTGAAGATGCCTCCGTTCTCGATCAGTTCCCAGACCTGGAAGCCAGCACAGTTGTTCCATCGTTTTTCCAATATTCCACGCATCTCGTCGACGACACCACTTCTGCCTCTGTGCTTTTGCCGAAGGGTACAAATTCTCTCCAACATTATTGATAGGATTTGGTCGATGCAGTCCAACCAACTTCCAGTACGTGCCTTTTCCAACATGGAGTTGGCGGACTCGGACATGTTTGTTGTTACTATTCCAAACCTGGGTGGGAGTGATGGATTCTCAATCCACGCAGTTCCCTCCCATTGTTCTTTGGGTATACCTTCCAAGTATGCACGACCTTTGGGAGAAACTTGCTCGATTGCAGCCCAACATCGCCTGGATTCATATCCGGAAAATGTCGTGGATAGACTGTGAACTAACTTTCCTATCTTCTTGCCACCCTTTGTTTCCGCATTCCTGGCAAGGTGAACTGAGCAAAAACAGGGATGATTGTCTGGGAAAACCCTCTGCAATGCATTTACTGGCTCCAAGTGTGGGCCCATGGGAGGTTGAAACAACCCTGAACCATATTAAAACCTGCTGTGGTTTGGCTCCCGTGTTCTCTCACTCTCATTGCATCAGCATAGCTTGCAATCTGACTAGTGGCCTTCAAGTCATTGAAAGCAACCATAAAGAAAGGAGCGAGAGTCACAAAGCCATAGTATGAGGAACCGTTGATCCCCTTCTCCAAAGTGATGGATAGCTGCTTCATTGTACACAGACCACTGAGTGTGGTTTCTCCCGTTCCATATGCATGGAGCGATAGCTCATTCAACATACTGCCCATCTCACGTATCTCCGGACTTGTGACAACGGGAAGATTTGAAACCTCCTGAATCGTTCTTTTCTTGAGTTCGCGCTTGTACTTCAAGAGAGAGAAAATGAGAGAAATATTCTGTAAGAGTGAGCTTCTTGGAAACCGACAGCCGAGTTGATCTAACACTGCAAGGCACCGCTCCACTGATTTGTCATCATTCTTCATGCCCCAATACTGAATTTGGGCACGATATACCCGCAGTTTGTCCAAAATTGTTAGGTGATCTTGTTGCAGTACTTTGCTTGCATACCAGTTCATAGCATCCTCGTGCATCTGTGCTCCCTCTACTTCTGTTGCAATAGTGAATAGACCCAAAGACAGTTCCGTATGCGATTGCCAATGGCATTCTGGAAGGAGGGCGATGCCGCTCTTTACGAAGTATGATGTACTGGAAATCGATGAAAGTTTGCTAGACTGGGTCGAAGCAAGGTAATTAAGATTCGCCAACTGGAGCCTTTCATCCAACGGCAAGTTGTCTGCATCGAGAGCAAACGGATTTAAAAGTCCAAGAATAACAAAAATGTACCGTCCGGTATCTTTCTCAGCAATTCCTGACAGGAGCAGCTTTCCCACGTCGTATTTGAATTTCAAAGACTCATTTGTTGGTATCAACGATGCTGCTGCTTCTTGAACACTGTCATGAGTCCAACGATACCGCATCGATTTCCGTCCAGTAAGCAATTCAAGCATTCCTTCCTCTTGGGCCACCGCGAGGAAATCGTTCGTCGAATATTTTCCACATGAAACAATATCTAGGTCTTTCTTCTCAAATGAATGCCCAAGGCAGGAAGATAACGCTAACAGGGTCTGGTAGTCTTTGCTGAAAGAACTCATCTTGAATTTTGTCAATTCAACAACATTGGTAGTGGCGACGGTCTCTGACTCAATCTTTTCAAGGTCCCATGTCCACTTTAAAAGTCCGAAGTTGTATTCCAAATACCCATTGTCTTTGAGCATCCGTAAAAACGCGAGAAGAAAAAAGGCATTGCCACCGGTCCTGCGACAGCACAATGCAGCTAGGTCAAGTGTAGCACTGCTGGAATCCATAGACAATAAGTCCAAAATGATGGAGTTGACGTCGTTCTCGAAAAGACTTCCAATATCTATTTTCATTAGCTTCACCATCTGCTTTGATTCCTTGTCCCTAAGTTCCTCGGATATGTTTGCTATCATGGTTACGAAGTCACTCTCATCCGATCTGTAGAGGAAGATGAGCATCAAGTTTTGTACGGCTCGATCTCCTAATAGATCGGAAAGGAGCTCGATGGATGCAGTGTCAGCCCACTGAAGATCATCCAAACCCATCACGACCAAAGGTAGATGTTTGCAGAAAGTGCGAAAGAAGACTCGAAACACAAAATGCAGTTTGGCTTTTGCTTCGTTCATTTTTCCATCGTTACTTGCAAGCTGTTCTAGAATCCCCTCTGTTTCCATGGGTGATTCCAGCTTTCGTTCTTCGCCTACCCCAAGTATCTTTGAGACTAGGGGCAAAACTCGTACCAGAAGACTCAAGCCATTTTGGCCGAGGTCATTCAAAAAATCCGAACGGATACCGTCGAGCGTTTCTGGCGATGCAAAAAAGTTTGTGCCACCATCGGAGTCTATCATTTTCCGCAACATTTCTTGGCAGGCAGATATAATACCCAGATATGGTTGGGCGGTTTGCTGCAAGTCATACTTTCCAATGGCAAAGATACCGCACATTTCCGCTTCGACGTGTTGGATGAGAGTATCTTGAATCAAACGAGTCTTTCCCACACCTGAAACACCTGAAACGAGAACGACTTGTTTCGCACGGCTATTATTGTGTTCTTCCTGTCGGCTCTTGCCACCCATTGGGTAATTTTCCCTCAAAAAATCCAACAGCATCCGTTGCTCGTTATGCCGGCCATGCAAATGTAACTCTGAGAACCGAAGCTGATTAATGGTCATTGATGGGACTTTACCCGACTTTTTGAACGGCTTCTTTTCCCAAACGAACGACGACGAGCACGAAGCTGATCTTGGATCAAGGCATGCTGATCTTTGATCAAGGCATGGATCCAAATCGCCCGTGACGTACAACTTCATTCCTTCCATTCTGGTCCCTGGTTGAGATTGTAACAGATCCAAGTTTGGGAGGTACTATATTATTGGCTACTTCAGTAGCACGGAGTACCATTGTAGAAGTTTGGACCAGGAACGAAGGAATAGTGTGAGCATGTCGATGATGATAATAATGATGCTGTGATTTTGCGGTCATTATAACTACGACGAACTTCCAAGAGGGAAAATAGCCCGATGGCAGAATTGTCAACTTGTACAGCACTCCTTAACTAACTGCCGATTGCGCAGCTTCTTTCTTCTACTACTTCGGTAACGTTGTTAAAAGTTCGTGACTGTGATATATGATAAAAATATCAGTGTACAAAAAAAAAGTTCCATATATCGAGTGAGAACGATTGGTCTCTTCTTTAGTTAATGAGAGTCTTAGCTACTCGGAGAAGGCGATAGACAGTTCCACAGAAAGCTGGTGAAGGGTTCTCATCACAACAACAACATTATTTTCTGCCGGTAGCTACCGATACCTACTAGGTACCTAAAACGGTAGGGCTGCCGTAGCTTGTCTCTATTCTACAGCGGACCTCATTAGAGGCGTATTCCTCATGGTCCTTTTTGACCCCCATCTCTACTTTTTCATAATTAACTGCTCTATATTATGATAGGATTATAAAATCTAGGGGAAATTGCAATATCACCAGACCCCGATAACTTTCTCCACCTTTTTCGTTATTTCACCAGACCAAAACTATTTCACCAGGGCACAAACTTATTTCACCAGGCCCAACCTGCGCGCATTGTTACTTCACCAGGCACAAACTTATATCACCAGACCCTACCTGCGCGAATTCTTATTTCACCGGAAACAAACTTATATCACAAGACCCAACATTCCCAAATTCTTATTTCACCAGGGCACAACAATATTTCACCACTGCCACCGATGCAATTTGTTATTAGACGAATGCTACTACCACCCGTCTTTCTTTGTTGCAGCTATCTATCTCCGTTGTGGCCGTCTCTTAGCTGCGTCTACGCATACCTCTCGTTGTTATCGCCGTCGTATTACCAGCTGTTTCTTCTATCTGAGCGGCAGTCTCAGCAGAATTATGTTGCCCCCACCAGGACGTGTTCTCCGCACTGGTCCTATCCCATTTGCCAACGATCCATGCCGTTGTTCCCATCTTTCTGTTACGAATGACTTAATTTCACCCTTGGCAGGTGCAAACCACCTGTCCACTGCTTTGGTGGATTATCTCCTGCACCGCTCAATATCAATGTCAAGTAACTTGCGAGACGATGTATTGATTGGTTCCTCCAATTCCTTCAGCTACTTTCAGCTCATGAACAAAAAAAATTCAGGCTCCTTGGACCAACACGAGGCCATGAGTGTCAATTCCGCCCGGCTTCAGTATCAACATTACAGCCGCAAACGTTATGAGTTTATTTCCCCCTGCTGTAGCCACAACCATTTCTTTGCGGTCAAGGTGATATTTGACATTCAGGACCCTTCCATCTTTTCCGAAGTTTGTGTGTATGATTCATTGCGCAGAACTGGACGCAGAACTGATGCATTGAATCGCCATGCTCCCCCAGCCCAGTACCTGTGTCAGCTTCAGCTATTTCTTGCACAGTTTTGTTTTGTTGGACTCCCTCAAAGTGAGGTGCTTGCGAAAAACCCTGAGTACATCCTCCGAAATGCAGTATACGCCCCATGTCCAGTACAAGAAAATGGACACGACTGTGCCTTGTTTGCTTTTGCATCGGTCCTTCACATAGTCCACGGTCATGCACTATCTGCTGTCACCTTTACGCAGCAAAATATCTCTCAACTGAGGGATGGTTTGAACACAGTGCTTGCCTGTAACAAACCTGATGTGAACACTCCAGATCCGAAGAAATTCCTGTCCTCTACATTTTTGCGGTCGTTCTTCCCTTGTCTTTCGGAGAAACAAAATGACGACGTTTTTCTCAAGTTACTGTACAAAAAGTCGGAAAACGCCTCGCCAGAAGGAAAACAATCCAAACGAAACCCTGCAGAAGGAAAACAAGCCAACGAAGTACTTACAGAAGTCGACTCTGCTTATCGTCCCGTTCTTGATGATCCTCAACCAGAAGCTGACATTGTATCGGACCCTTCAGTTGCTTGTAGTCTTCCAGGTTCTGCGACAAATATTGTCGAGGTCCCTAGAACGCTGGACGACGTGTTCACGTCAATGTTTATGGATGTGCCTACGGTATTTGAAGACATGTCACAAGTCGACCTGGCCATGGATAAGTATGAAGAATCATCGGGCGTGAGAGTCATTATTGCAAAATCATGCAAGGGGCGATCCAGGCTTTACTTATGTGCCTCGCATGAAGGCTGTTGTTTTCGAGCAAAATTTGGGAGCAAACAAGGTATGGATAACATAATGCTGAAGAGAGCATTTTGTGTACCTTATCACAGCGGTCCATTAGTTCCTGGAGGAAAGAGACGACGTGCCCCAAAAAGACGACTCAGGGGACGACTCAAGCAAAGTGTTGAACTTGTTATGTCCGTGAAGGAAGCGGACCCAGTTCCAAAGGATGTGATGAGGACAGCTGCCAATCATCAAAAAAAAGATGTGACTTACAACCAGTCCTTTCGGGCAATCCAGGAAGTACGTTTTTCCAGAGCTGAGTCACAGCTAGTGAGTTTTCAGTTGATCCGTTCCTACGTTGATCAATTCCTGGAAAAAAACCCGGATTCGACAGTGAGGGCTGAGTGTGACGGGAACAATCACATTGAGCGGGTAGGAATTGTCCCCGGTATCATGAAAAGAGCAATGCGGTTGGTACGACCTGTAATGTCACTGGACGGTGCCCACATGAAATCAAAATGGGGAGGCACTTTGTATGTTGCATCAGTGAAGTCTGCCTGTAAAGAAATCTATCCAGTTGGATTCGCAATTATGAACGGAAATGAGGATGAGGCTGGATGGTTGTGGTTCCTTGAACTCCTACGTTCTACAATCGATATTCTTGTAATGGACCATCCCAGAGCAAGAGTGGCATACAAGTACTTCTCTTTCATCTCGGACCGGCAAAAGGGACTAGTAAATGCATTGCAGAGGGTTTTCCCAGACAATCATCCCTGTTTTTGCTCAGTTCACCTTGCCAGGAATGCGGAAACAAAGGGTGGCAAGAAGATAGGAAAGTTAGTTCACAGTCTATCCACGACATTTTCCGGATATGAATCCAGGCGATGTTGGGCTGCAATCGAGCAAGTTTCTCCCAAAGGTCGTGCATACTTGGAAGGTATACCCAAAGAACAATGGGAGGGAACTGCGTGGATTGAGAATCCATCACTCCCACCCAGGTTTGGAATAGTAACAACAAACATGTCCGAGTCCGCCAACTCCATGTTGGAAAAGGCACGTACTGGAAGTTGGTTGGACTGCATCGACCAAATCCTATCAATAATGTTGGAGAGAATTTGTACCCTTCGGCAAAAGCACAGAGGCAGAAGTGGTGTCGTCGACGAGATGCGTGGAATATTGGAAAAACGATGGAACAACTGTGCTGGCTTCCAGGTCTGGGAACTGATCGAGAACGGAGGCATCTTCAGAGTATGTCGTACCTCAAGGGGTCCAACAGAACCAGAGCGAAGTTACGTACTTAATATCCGGGAACAAACGTGTGAATGTGGAAAATGGCAAGATCACGAGGTTCCATGCATTGATGCGATTGCATACTACAAGAAGATCGAAAATCAAACACTTCAGTACATCATCGATAATCACGTGAGTGGACAATACAAGTTCGAAACAGTAAATGAACTCGTGAAGGATAACATCATCCCAGTATGTCTTGAGACCATCTCTGCAGATGGAACTACATTGCCACCAAATGTAGTGAAAAGACCAAGTGGCCGCCCCAAAAAGGTTCGGTTGAGAAAACGTACACGTTTTGCACACGACCCTCAGAAATCCAACATTCGGTGTAGCAGGTGCAAGAAAACAGGGCACAACGTGAGAACATGCTTGAGGAGGGACGGAGGGGGCAATACAGATCTTGATCTTTCATGAAGGTAGACTTGTAGAGTCTAATGTGCAAAGCAACAAATTTGAATGAATGTAATATGACATGCACTACACATACATATTGAGAACAACGAGAGGTATGCGTAGACGCAGCTAAGAGACGGCCACAACGGAGATAGATAGCTGCAACAAAGAAAGACGGGTGGTAGTAGCATTCGTCTAATAACAAATTGCATCGGTGGCAGTGGTGAAATATTGTTGTGCCCTGGTGAAATAAGAATTTGGGAATGTTGGGTCTTGTGATATAAGTTTGTTTCCGGTGAAATAAGAATTCGCGCAGGTAGGGTCTGGTGATATAAGTTTGTGCCTGGTGAAGTAACAATGCGCGCAGGTTGGGCCTGGTGAAATAAGTTTGTGCCCTGGTGAAATAGTTTTGGTCTGGTGAAATAACGAAAAAGGTGGAGAAAGTTATCGGGGTCTGGTGATATTGCAATTTCCCCTAAAATCTATTGTATGGCTTTAAATAAAATACCTGCGGTATAATATTTCTGATGACACCATCGGATTCAGCGATGTCTAAACCTCGTTGTGTATCATACAGGATGTCATGCTTTAATTAATTTCTGTCCCTTCTATCGCAACGGACGACGAAGTGCCGCTTGTGACCGCCATTTTTGCGCGTCCGAAACAACATCAAAATTCATCTCTTTGTCGATCATTCGACTAAACCGTTTGTCTTCATATTACAGTCGTTTTGATTTCTTTTTGTTGCATTTGCTTTTTTGTTTATCATGCCAACTGTTGATGTTGATCAAAGGCGGATTGTTGGCGCTCGGGTCAAGGCAAAAGCTGTGCATTTCACAAGCGAGAGCGAAGCTACGCATCGATACGG
This sequence comes from Nitzschia inconspicua, assembly GCA_019154785.2. NCBI lineage: Eukaryota > Bacillariophyta > Bacillariophyceae > Bacillariales > Bacillariaceae > Nitzschia > Nitzschia inconspicua. The sequence goes on from JAGRRH010000004.1 coordinate 96,569, forward strand.
TCAGCTCTCCAAGACCAAATGCTGTTTGGGACAGTTTTATCGGTCGACACCGCCGTGAATCCTACTACCAATCTTTCCACTACTACTGTTGTTGCAGAATATGACTTTGGTGGAGGTGTTACCAAGAGAAAATCTCTCAACATTCGTAGTGTTCATGCCGTTGAGCCGGAGGAAGAAAATCAGCAGTCTCCGCCCGACCGAATCACCAAACGAGCCCACTAGAACCAACAACGATGACAACCCCACTGGAACCAATAATCAAAATGCTTCAGTTGCTGCTCCATGTGCATTTGCGGGCAATAATCAGAGAGCAGTCAATGTTTATCCGGTTGCTCCCATGTTGGATCCTCGTCCTGTCCGTCAAATTTGTCATGGTACCGAGTGGAGGGAAGGCGATACTGATACATTGTTAGAGGTAAATGGTCCAGTCCCTCATCGTTCGTGGTCAGCGCGTACTACCATTGCAGGCGAAACAATCGGACCTGGATATGATATCTAGCAACGTCTGTCTCGCCTTGATTACTTTCTTCTGATGTTCCCGCCATTGCAATCGAATTTGATGCATCTTTTGATGAACGAAGAAATTCAGAAGATCAACACTATTACGCCAGTGACACGCCAAGCCATGACAAAGGGTGAACTTCTGAAATTCTTTGGCATCATCATCTTGTCCACGAAATTCGATTTTGGCAAACAGATCGCTCTGGTCTCGAACAGCAAAATTCAACTATATTCCTGCACCTCGTTTTGGAAACACCTGCAGAATCGCACGAGATTTGAACTTCTTTTCCGATGCCTTCGGTTTTGTCAAGGCCCGGGAAGATGACGGATTAAAGCTTGGGACCACGGTCGCAAAATATTTGGTGGAACCATGGGCAAGAACTGATCGTATTGTTTGCGGCGACTCATTCTTTGCTTCCGTCGCAACAGCCACGCAAACATACTAACAACCGAAATCCCGAAAACCTGTCTCCGTGAAAAAGGTCACTATCAAAACGTTTTTCCGTTACCAACAATTACCGTCTCTTCATTGACAACTGCATTTGTCCCACAAAACACCATACAAAAGCTCACAACCATTTTATTTCGTCAGAACAATGTTTGAACTAGCTATCAGGTTGATGGGGAACCCAAAAGCCTGGTACAGATCCCGAGAAAAAACAATTCCCTAAACGAAAAAGGGGAATGGCTGTACGAGTATTGCAGTGAGATCTTTTCGATAAAAGACGAAGGATCGGACGATGATCAACAGGAATTTCCCGTCGCTGATTCCTTATGATACAAACAGCGACATCGGGATTGGCGTTGAGGATGGATCGAATACGTTGGTGGAAGGATGCTCACCCTGTGTTTCAACTCGCAGGGTGGGGAAGAAAGCAAAAGCCGCCGTAGATGTATCTTCCGACTTTGGCTCCATCACGGTCAACGGGAGGAGAAGGTCTGCAAGAGATCAATCGCCTCTTGGCAGTGTTTTTGTCAATGGGAAAAGGAGATACGCAAGGAACATGTGATCTTTAGGGATGAGGTTTTCGTCTTGCGAAATCAAAACTTTGGGGAAGGAGTGGGAGGGAAAGCTGCGCTGTCTGTTCAAGACATTTTATTGGGAGGTAAGTAACGGGCCACGAATCCAGCAACAATCCGGGATTTTGTTCGAATGGGTCACTGTTGTTGCTGCGTTCTGGTAGCGCTGTCGCAATTTTGATTCATTGGCACTCTCTTGCAACGTGCTATTGACGATGTCAATGTTGGAGTCCCTGGTATGAAGATAAGCCCTTTATATCATAGGTGTAGAGCCGTGGGTTTCTCTACATAATTCGTACTCCCCACTGCCAACGGAAACAACTTGACAATTCCACATCACAATGCTTGAAGACGGTCTCGACATCGTTGTTTACAATTGGTTGATGTGAAGTGAGAGGGACTGGACGGCTATGTGCCATCTGTTTGACGACAAGGCTGTTTCTTTGGCTCTTTGGAAGGTCGGCTGCCCTTTCTATTGAGAGGTCGATTGCGCCGTGTTCTGTTTCGTTTTTTTTTCAAACACTTTTGGTTGCTTGAGCTTTTCTGTTGAGTTCTGTTTGCATGCATTTTCTGAGAGTAGATGACGATTGGTATATCAACAGTTTCGATCAGTTTGTTAGTACTGTAAGTTACGGACAGAAGTCATGAATAGAATCATTGAATGCAGAGTTCAATATAAAATAATCATCTACTTCATTCAAAGAAACTTATTACAGTGCACGATCAGTCTTTTGGTCATTCCAATAACGAGAATTGATTCGAATGGTCCAATCCATTAATGTTCAAACAACAGCGCACATTTGAACATGTTTGGCCCCAAAAATGAGTCTGCCTACACATTTCACTCAACTAAACTAACGAACAAGTGGCACTACAATCAATCATACTTCATTTCAGTGGAAGAGTGTGGATAGCCATAAAAATAGCAGCAATCGTTATGGTCTCATCAGCATCGTCATCCATTCTATATCTCAGTCTCATCCAAAACCAATAATAAATTGTTTGTTCCTACTCACAATCAATTCAGGGCGAGTTTGGTTCCAATGGCACCCATGACGACACCCAAAACGGCGATGATTTTGGCCAACGTGGTTTCCTTGGTTTTGTTCCCCCCCTGACTTTTGATGAACATGATGGTCGGATAGATAAAGACCAATGCCGTTCCGAAGGTGGCACCACCGACACTGGCGACCAATCCCAAGTCGGTGAGTTTGGACGCGACGAGTGTCGTCGCTGCCAGTACTCCCAGAGTGAGTTTGTTGAAGAGCGAGTTGGTACGTTTTTCTTGCGGGACCTTGAACAGATCGAGGAGTCCATCCCGTGTACCGTCAAAGAGGAGCGGATACGATCCCGTGACACTCAAGGCGACGGCGATCCTGGCCAAACTCATGAGGGTATCCTTCGTCGAATAATTGTTGAGAATCAGTCCGTTGGAGGCCGCACCGAACGTCAAAAATCCCAAGGCTGTAATGATACAGTACAAGGCAATGGAGGAGGCAAAACTCCAACTGATGACTTGAGTGAACCGTCCCATGGTATTGTTTTTAAGTTCGGCCAAGTACTTGGGTGCATTAAAGTGAGCCTTGTTTTTTATGAAAACACAAAAAAGTAGGGTTTGCCCCAAAAAGAAAACAACAACAACAACAACAACATGTTAGTCGAAAGACGATGCGATTTTGTTGTCGATGGTAGACGAATGACTGAACGAATAAATAGGTACGTACAATGTAAGCGTTGGAGAGCATGCATGTCAAGATGAGCGATTTGGCACTGAGTGCCGCTTTGGCACCGGCCGTTCCAAAGACGGGTGCGGTAAGTGCCGTTGCGGCAAATTGTCCACCCGGAACCACGTACGACCCTCCAAAGTATCGCATGGCCATGGCAAAGGTCGTGTATAACATCCCAATGATCCCGACCAAGGAAAAGGGTGCGAGGGACGACAGGTTCTTCATTAAACACAGGGGCAAGAGTACCACACTGGTAACTCCCAACAAGGATTGTGTTCGGGTGGCTGCGATCCCGACACTGGCCAACAGATTGGTGATGGTATCGGCCAAGATCATACTGTACGACAAGTTTCCGAACCAACAATCGATGAAACACGAAAACGCGATGATGTACGAGGTCGATTTTCCGACGGTGGCATCCCATGCATCCGAATACGACATAGTGTTGGTACTCTTGGAGACCCGTCCGATGAGCGCAAATGTGTAGGCAGAAATGATTCCCATGACAGTGATGAGAATCGAGGCGGGGATGATCGCCGAAGGTGCATTACCAAACACCGCCACACCTGAAAGAAAAGACAAAAGAAAAACGATGCATACATACAGTTTTCCATGAAACCAAAATATGAGATACACAGCGAATATACCATCATCATGAAATAAGCAGAGCACAATCCAATAACATTTATCAATCCGTCCGTCAGTGCAGTCGACACCATTTCATGCGCTTTTTCTTTTCTTCTTCTTCTTTTGTACACTTGCCTGCGGGCAAACTGAGAACACCGGCACCGACGATGCTTTTGATAAGATTGAAGACCTCGTTGGGAATGGTGGCAGTTCCACCCGATTCTTTGTTGTTGTTGTTGTTGTTGTTGTTTGAGGAAGCACCGCCTCTGGGCAGTTCGGAAGCAGCTGCTGCCGCTGCTGCTGCATCATTTCCAAGTTGTGTTTTACTGCGAGTTGTCAACGTCGACGACGACGTTGGTTTGGAAGCAGTAACAACGACAGCATGATGACGAGACGGTGTCACCAACGCGTCCGAAGTACTGATCGTAATACACGCCGCGACAAGTGCAAACAGCACATAACAACAACGGCACCGGCGGAAAGTTCGCATCACCATCATCATCATCATGGAAAGTATGACGGAAAGATTATTATTTTTTTATAATAATATGATAATAATATTATCTTCTTTCGTCACTGGTCCTGTAGTTTAGCTGTATCGGGAGGATGTCGGTCAATTTCGGAAGGGGGGGGGGAGGAAAGAAGAAGAGATCCGATTATTTGTGTTGTGTGTCCATGAATGTTCGTGTAGTACTACTTACGTAGCAATATACGTATCGGAAGTATCTTTCTTCTTATACACTACCGTCGTCGTACGAATGTTGACACACAACAACAACAAGCTTTTTTACCGCGGTTACCGCACTTACTCGTTTTTGACGCGTATTCAACTATAATATTTCTAGTATTATTAATACATTATCCCTTATACTAAATACGGAGTATCGTTAGGTACTACGCGTAGTATTTCCCACCCAAAGAGTTGAGGTTTCCAACGGCATCAATGGAACGTATGTACCATATGATGATACAGTAGGTGTTGGTCGGTATGATCGAAGGCTACCGATACTACGTACCGTACCTGTACATAGTAGAGAGGGATACGCAGTACGATCGTCGTCTCAAAGGAAAGTCCCTCCGTGAAGAAAGGGGGGATAGAAATTCTCCTTCGTCTCCTCCATTAAAAGCGGTTTCAATTGCCCTCTTTTCTTTTCAATGCGGCCATTCCAAAAGAGAGTTTTTATACTGTCACGATGAAGAGCCTTCTGTATGATACCGGCATGGAAAAAGGAACCGAAACGAATTTTTGAAAGATTTTTTTTCTCCACATAATACCGCACACCCAATGCGGCCATTCCAAAAAAGAGTTTTTATACACTGACACGATGAAGAGCCTTCTGTACCGGCATGAATAAAGGAACCGCAACGAATTTTTGAAAGATTTTTTTCTCCGGTAGTGTGATCGTACGTCTGAGATTACGACTACACGGTAAACCTACACTGGTATGCCATAGTCACCGGTATTCATTTCCTACTACAGTATATAATTATTATATTATTTATCGCAACCACGTCGAATGAAACGAGTGAGACAAGTCGTATCATACCTGGTTCGTACTCCGAGTTCAAAACATGTTGTTCTACTGTTGCACTATGATACGTACGTACCTACTGTATTTTTTACTGTTGTTGATTGAACGTCGTTTATAAAAAGAGGCTGTTCCGAAACAGCTGTTTTGCTTGCTTGCGTTTGTTTTATTATGACGCGTATGATAGCCACTCTGGCCAAGCATCATCATCATAATCAGCCACACTCTCTCTTTTCGGAGGAACAGTCGTGAACTCGTCAACAACACATTCATCTCAATTCTCCTTGATTCATCCTCTTCCCTCTTTTGTCTCCCACCAACTCACTCCAACGTACTACGTACGACAGTAGGTACCGTAGTACCGTAATAAATCTACCGGTACTGGTTTATGTAAGGCCTAAAATAAAAAAAACATACACCAAAGAAAACAAGGTCATCTTCTCTTTCTCTTCTTCCATTAAAACCTTCTTCTCCAAGTATCGTACGACTCTCTACAACCACAACCACCACCATAAATAACAACTGCAAACAACAACATAATAAGCATACTTGCAACTATTGAAACAACCAACAAAATGAACAACAATTCGTCGTCGTCGTCGTCGTCGTCGTCTCCCACAACAGCTGCCACAACAGCTACTGGTACAACTGCTTCGGCGGGTTCCGGTAATACCAGCACCACCAACGGCAGCAACGGCAACATGAAGAGCAACAACAACAACAGCAGCAACACCACTACTATTTCCACGAGTGGTAGTTGCAAGATGGAGGTCGATCATGTTCCTGTTTGTGATGATATCACTCCAACAACCAAACACACAACATCATCATCATCATCTCTTGTTATTACTACTACCACTACTACTTCTTCTGTTGGTACTACGTCCATTCTTTCTGGCAAGAAGAGACCTCTACTACTAGAAGTCGTATCCCCAACAACAGATACTTCTTCTTCTTCTTCTTCTTCTTCTTCTTCTTCTTCTTCTTCTTCTTCTTCTTCTTCTTCTTCTCGACAGACTACTATCACCACAGAGGACGAACCATCTTCATCTTCTTTTATGAACACTGGCAACAACAACAACGACAACAACAACGACAACAACAACGACAACCACCCAAAGAAGAAGAAGAAAAGGACCGCAAAGAAGTTCGCGTCTCTGCTGTCCTCCATGATGAAAGGATCGTCCAACAAACCGACACGAGAGCAACAACGCGACGCCATCCGAGGAATGGTCGGTGGGGGACAGTTCCGTAAGGTCGACCAAATCTAAAACCAAAACAAAAACAAAAAACACCCAAAAAACCCAAAAAAAAACACCATGATAAATAATTATAATAATAATAAAAATAATATTCTCTCTCTCTTGTTGTTGTTGTTACGATGTCGTTGAAGTAGTAGCAGCAACAAATATAATAATATTATAGTATCAGAACGGTTCGACGTGCGGTGTGTGTCGGTCCAAAGTCCAAAATACTACTCCGTACTACCGTACTATGATACAGTACTACGACAGTGGTAGACCACTAGAGCTCGGAATTGTATCCTACAGCGTAGCAAGCATGTGTTACCCGAAATAGTAGTAGTGTATGTATTAGGTATACTGGTTCACTGTCACTACAGTTGGAACAACTGGGGGAGATGGTATTGATGCACTTTGCTTGTCCCAAAAAAAAAAAGAAAAAAAAACAGAGAGAGAAAAGAAACCAGGGTTGGCAAGAAACTAGAAACCAGCTAGCTAGACACTATTACTACAAACACTAAAGAAGGGATACAAACACACACAAACACACACACACACAAACACACACACACAAAAAGTCGGAACTCCCGTTGAGAATCGTATTGTCGACACCTTCCGGCGAACATAAAACAGATATACTTTTTTCTGTTTCGTCGTCTCCATCGACATCCATCTACCGTTGCATAACACTGGTAGTACGATATTACGACGACTTCGTACAGTTTGAGCATACGACATTGGATACAAAATGAAAAAAGGGAACCTGTCATGGTGGTCACAAGGAGAGGGAAGAACGCAGTCGTGTGTAGGATGGACATATGTTATAGTTGAAGTGTCTGCTCAATGTTGTTAGAAGGGCGACAACCACTTATCCGTTGTGAGGTATGACAATAACACACTGTCAGATTGCTTTTTCGTCGAGACGCTTGATTATATCCATATTTTGGATGTCCCAATCCAACGGCCAAACCTTCCAACAACGTCTGGGGTCTCCTTGAATCACACTTCACGCTTCCCAAAAAAAAACCTAACTCATCGGCCAAATAATATCATAGTCGGCCCCATCAACTCATATTTGCCGTCGAAGGGTCTCGGGCGGGGCCTCCCCATTTTGATAGCAATCTTTGTGTTCGGTAGTATCCATCCTTCCTCTCAAATAGCTGCTGCTGCTGCTGCTACTGCCTTGCAGGCCCTAAAAGCAAAGGACCTGGGGCCGGATGTTTGCCTTCATCATCACAGACACACACAACCCCAAAAAATTCCACCCAAACAAAAAGCGGCGCTTTCGATGATGCTTGTCCATTTCATCGTCGAGATATGGAAGTGGGTGTGATCGATCGAACTTGCCACGTCAGTGGGAACGTTTGACAGCATGCCAACACAAAATAATCAGCTTTTTAATGCCAAACTCCTCCATTCATCGAACTCAAGTTTTTGCACTGCAAAAAAGCAAAGAATTGCATGACTCGGCGTCGTTCTTGCATTTCTCGATCTCAGTTTTAGAAAAGCATCCCTCCAAAAACACCATGTTCGATCGCCTCACTCAATGTCAAGCCGACGACCGTTGGATATGGCTTCCAACCAAAAAAAAAACCAAAAAATACCCGTAGCTTGTGAATGGCCGTTCTAATTTTGTTTCGAAACGAAAATAATGGACAACAACAACACCTGTGGACCGGGCGCCCTTAACAGCCTTTTATCCAATCCAAAATTGGAACACCATCCTTGTCCAGTTCCCACAACTTGACGCGGCAATGTGCGTCCATTCTTTGTGTGTGCTTTTTCCCGCGGGCAACAGATGTGAGATTGGGTTGAGAGAGAGAGAGAGAGAGATCCGAAACCATTCCCAAAAAAAATGTCTGTTGGCCATCACACCATGATGTTGTTGTCGTTGTCGTCGCGTATCAGTTCAGATTTTTGAAGAGACTGCTTTTGGCTTTGTTCTGGACGGTGTGTCGGATTTTTGCAACAGTACAATTATTATTGGATGACTTCCCCCCCCCGCACCTTGTCTCTGGTGTCCCTGTAAGGACGGGACGAGGAAAATCGCCGTTGATTTCTGATTTCTGTTGTATTGTCGTCGGACTTTTTTGAATAGAATCAGCTTCATCATGCCGTTCGCCAAAAAAAGGGTCGGTCCATTTTGATACCGGTCCAATTCCCCATTCGACTCGATGGTTTGTTTTTGTTGTTCAACTTCTGTCCAACGATCCCAAGTCCGTCATCCGTGTACAACATCATGTTTTTGCTCATCTCTCGGAGCGACGGTAGCTGTTCCCGTTCGAGGGACGACGGTTGCTTTCATGATTTCATTGGACTCTTCAAGTGTCTTGTTGTTCAAAATTAAAAAAATGATCAACCTGTCGTTGTTTTGGAATCGATCTCTTTCTTCTTCTTCTTCTTACTTTGGAACGGATCTCCTGTTGCTTGCCCTAAATCTATGTGTTTGAAGTTTCATCATGACCTTTTGAAACCGATGCCAGTCTTCAATGGATCAGAAGCCGGATCCCCATCGACTTGATGTTGTAGCGGTCCGGTCCATACTGAACTTTTTACGTTTCATTGTACCCGGAGTACTACGTATTACTTGCTGTCGTTGTATCATAGTGGTGCTGGTGGTGATAGTGGTACCTACTTTAGAGTAGTAGTAGTTGTGGATGCAGCAGAATTTTCTGTAGTTTTACTACTACCGATAAACTAGTTTAGAAATAGCTTGATTCTGTTTGCCTCTCTTCTCTAGCTAGCTACTACTAGAGAGCTACCGTGACAAATATGATGCGAAGTGTTGTCGGTGGTTTCGTATGATAGAGGTGTATAAACCGGTAGGCAGCGGTGCTTGATTCGTGGTGGTAGACTACCGCACCGGTATGATACGGTAGGTGATACCGGTAGTACCTAGCTATGGTAGCCTACCGGTAGGACGGTATCGTGGCAAGTCATCCAAAAAAGTGATACGTGCTGTAGTCTACCATCTTGTTGTATGCATACGTACCCTCGGTATTGTAGTAGTGTGCTTCCGTCGAACGATTCTTAACGACAGTCATGACAGAAACTGTAGTACGTCGTAGTAAATAAAACATTATCATCGCACCACACGACAGTCCCATCCCCATATCGATATCATACCAAGTCTACAAGAAAGCAACGTGTTTTTTTTCTTCATGAACTGTACCCAGTGCAAAAGGATGGACCTTATGGAGGACTACAGAACACTTCGAAGCACCAGACCAGCTACTACCGAATACTTTGGATCGTCGATCGATCACAACATTTTTCGGTTCGAGGTATAATATTATGAGTTCGGCATTTTCACAATTCGCAAGTCAATGGCTCTTGTCATGATCATATGACATGGCAGGCATCCCCTGTCGTATTTCACCATTTCATTGAGAGACCGCTAACCCGACAACAATCGTTCTTCCTTTGATCTCCTTGACTATTGAAAATTGGCAAATCCAGAACCGCTACGAAAATAAAAAAGACGACGAAAAAGACGAAAAACGAGATCCAGCGCTTGGCATGGCATGGCATGGTATGGCATGGCATTGAAAGGTGTTTCAGCAGCAGCCCTGAAACAGAAATAAGCATCGCCGTTTTGATTTTTGCCAAAGTCACGTCGAATCCGACAGCAGTAACAAAAGGCAGCTTTCGCGAAAGCTGGCAAACAGACGTCGATTCAAGACCGATGGAACAAACATCGGAACAACAACAACAACACACGCGCCCGCCATGGTGATTTTTTCCCTCACCATTCGGGTTCCGTCTGTCAGCAGTTTCTCTGGTGTGTCAACTCGCAAATATATAACGATACAGATTTGTTGGTAAGCCACATCCAACCAACGGCGAAAAACACTCCTATTTTGGCCTTTTGCTGGAACGGACAGTGTTCAAGACGACACGGTCACCAATCTTTCAAACGTTCCGAGTCGTCGTACGTACAGCAAATGGATGTTGTGGTCTTGTCCATTTTTTCGGAACCATGATGAAATTCCTAAGATACCTCGCCACGAACAGAACGGAACAGAACAGAAGCGAACACAAAACAAGGTTAGAAAAGGCTCCATCCACCGTGGATTTCTTAAAACGTCCATTCATGGACGTGGCGAAATATCGATTTTGAACATGTGATCCGACGACGATCCCTCGACTTCACAATTGCACTAATACTCGTCCAAGAGAATCAAACCGACATCGCCGATACAGGCACCGTGTTGCCCGAATCTGGAGTTCAACCATGAGATACGATCACAACAACCCGATCGAAAGTAGGTTTCAACAACAGATACTTCTTCTTCTTCTTCTTCTTCCGATATTGCTTCTCCTTTTTTGTCGTCTCTGACTCTCGTCCATGTTGAAAAAATCTTCCAACAAACCAACAGGAGATCAACAACAAAGAGAGAGAGAGAGAGAGAGAGAGGCAATTCGACAAACGGTCCGTCGGGGGACAATCCCGTAAGGTCGACCAAATATAAATCGACGTATACGTGGTGTCAGGTCCAAACATACTACCAAAAAAGAACTATGATGCAGTGGCCGCAACAGAAGTGTTCCCAAAATATTTGTGATAACAGATGGAAATACACAAGAGGATTAAGAGGAATTCAAGTGTTTGAATCAAGTGTTTGAATGGATGGATGAATGGATGGATGGATGGATGGATGGATGGATGGATGGATGGATGGATGGATGGTAAATGGAGTGGTTTGGGAGGATACTCTGGAAGAAAAGAAACCAAGTAATTGAAGGAAACATCAACAGTAGCTGTAAATGCTGCTATTATTATGCTACTAAAAATGTACGTCGTATTACCAGCATCAATAATCCATGCCGGGAACACTACTACCGTAGATAATGAGATTGATTAGTATGGATACACCACAAGTTGAAAATTGAAACAGCAACATTCATATAATGCATAAAATTATGATATCTATATAAACACTTTTTTTGTAAATAGACCACCAAGGAGGTCGAATTGGCTTGGTTTGGACTGCGTATTACATTGCCCTCTCTTCCCTCACTCCATCAATCTCTTCCTCTTCGGACGAAAGGGACTTTTGAGACTCGTTGTGGTTCTTGTTGCTGTTGGTTTCTTCCTTCACACCCTTCTCGACGCGTTTCTTGTTGGTGGGGTCGTTCTCAGGTCCAAACCCAATCTTGCATAGGAACCATTCCATCGACCACGGTGACGGCTTGTCTTCTACTATCACCCCTTCGGGAAGACCATAGGCCAAGTTGTGGAGACAATAAAATGTCAGTAACATCCCCCAATGGTACACCACCGTTCCGTACACTCGATGCCACAATTGAAAAAATGTTTCTCCGGCATCACCATCACCATCACGAATCCAAACTGTGACCATCAAGTAAAACGGATACATTGATCCAACTGACCATTGCAACAGTATGCCCGTTCCAGCGGCAAGGTGTGTCGGTAGGCCCAAAATCGTCACTGGCCATTGCATCGCCGCTGCGCGTAACAACAATCCCACGGGCAACCATAACAGAGCATATGACACTTGTAGGGCAAGATCACCGTAATCCATCAAACGAAAGCATGTGTTGATATCTGCCGTTGTTGTTGTTGGTTCAGCATCGTCCAAAACTGTCGATACATGAAGTTCGGACGATACAGAACACCACACTCCGCCCGTTACAAAGACACTCAAGGATGCCACCAACAGTACTTCACAAAAGGCAATGATATATCGGTGGGGGAAACAGGTGCCGGGAAGGTCCAAACTGGATGTCGCCCAACACATGTTGAATCGTACTGGATTCAGATTGCGAGTAACGGACAATGCAAATTGTGCCATGCCCAAACCACTAATGGTAAAGAATACCGAAGATCCAATCCAAACGACCCAATATCCCAATAGGCCTTGATTGTCATCGAGACCACTGTTGGGATACATCCAATTATCGATCCCCATCAGAACAAAGGCACCACCCATAAACACTTGAACCAATATCGCCGATTTGTGTACACGGGTCCGTACCAGAGCCAGATGGAACGCATAACAGAAACAAAAGAAGGATACAAAAAAGTCGGAACTCCAATTGAGAATCGTATTGTCGACACCTTCAGTATAACAGTTACTTTCTGATTCTTCGTCTCCTCCCTCGACATCGTCGTCGACAACATTGTCTTCCAAACAGTCACGTGGTAAGAAATATTTCAACAAAACGACCATTCCGACATAGGACAATGTCAAGAATAACAGTCCGGCTGTGAGGAAACGACAACAACAGCAACAGGAGCACAGCTTCATTGTTGTTGTTAGTATGAAAAGTATAATCCAAAGCGAAGGAGAATGAATATAGAGTAACGCAGGATTGGTATCAGCGGCAGAGAGTAGTAGTAAGTAAAATCCAACAGATACTCTGTGGAGATATAAGGCATAGGACACCGACGGTGGGTGACAAGAAGAAGTAAGAAGAAGCGATTTGAAAACTCCCTCCTTCCTTCTTTCTATTCAATCGTGCTGGCTACCATTGAAACTGTGTGTGACTACTCCATCCTTTCTCAGCTGCAGGGATTCGTTGGACGGGTAGAATTCATAAGTCACGAACGTTCTGTTGGGAAGGTTGATGCCCGACGCAACCATATCAACACATGATGGGGAAGCAATGAAGTGTTGTCGGTTGTCGAAGATAAATTTTGTGAATCCAACTGCAACCGAGAATTCTGGGTCGCCGTCCTCGTGAGAGGTGCGCTTAACTTCGATCTCTAATTAACTGTTAAAGTACCTAAGTCGTAGAGGTATCATATCATACCCATACACCGTATTACCGGTAAAGTACTGCGTAGTACTACAGAGAGTACCGTACCTGTACTCCGTACTCCCAATTGCGACGAATGTGTAATACGACGTACGGTACGTTACAATCGTAGTAATAACTCGTACTCCGGAGTATGATACTTCACTGTCAGCACATGGAAGTGACCGGTAGCCAAGTCGTAGCATCGAATGGTGTGTTCGAAAAATCCATATCCCATGCTATTGAACTCTAGTAGTAGTATACTACAGTAATTAGGAACTTTCTATCAAAGCTTGCTCAAGCGGCGATGAATTGCTTGCTGATTTGTCCACGAAGTGTAGTTGCGTTTTTGCTCCTACCTAGTACAAGAAAAGCTACCGACTAAGGAGCTGACTCACAACCCCGCCGGGCCCGTCTAGTCGTTCAGGCAGGTCTCGATAACTCTGTGATTAATTCGTAGTACACAACATTCATCAATCCAAATATCTTTTTTTCAACACAAATCAATGGCTAAGTTATTCCCAGCCCGATCGATCCGTGTACCACATCGCAATGGGGCGTTTCAACCAGTCGACATCCCATCTATCTCTCACAATCGTTTCTTGATCTGAACTTGTAACTTAGAAAGCCTGAGTACATGCTAAAGTCAAGTGATAATGTTATTATCGACGCGATGGCATTATGTTCCCCTTATCATAGCTCACCAAGCCCGTATTACACACTTAGACGCAATGGGCGCCCCCTTCAATCTTTTCCCGCTGCGAAACATGTCAAAGAGATATGTGTCAAATGAAATGTGATGTTAAAAGATTGTTGAAACAACCCAATCTATACGTAAGCAATAAGAATGGAGTTACAATGTTTGACAGAAGAAATTTTCTTTCACAGTTTTGATGCTTCTCTCCTTCAAGGAACCTTCTTGATTGTTACCACATCGGCAACGGCTCGTAGGTAAGAGGATCCAATCCAGCATCTTCCATGAATTTTTCATGACGAAAGGCGGCAATCTCTTCGTCGTCGTAAAAGAAGTCTCCAGATCGACTACGAGGTATAATGGGAATAATGATGGTTTCTTCCATCTCTTTGCTGAAACTAATGCTCCGGGGTGGAGCATGACGCTGCGGAGCTTTTCGGGCGCGATATGGCAGTTGTGTGGACGGTTTTGGTGCCTTTTCTTCGTCCGTCGCACATTGGCGGGTATCCTCATAAGACACTTTCCGCGGTATGCCGCTTCCCATGGGTGGAGGACTGTCACTGCCATTCTGTACTTCTATACGAGTGGCGACAGGAGACGCCAAAGACAGGTCTCCTATACCGACAGAGATTGTGTCAAGATCTATCGAATCCACTTCATTGTGGTCACGATCGGTCGATCCATAGGAAGATCGGCGAAGGATTCCTCGTGTGGCAGGAGCGGCGGATGGCATGTCCTTAGAAAGAACCACGAGAACAGCAATACAGTTGGCGGTCTTCGGTACGTGCTTGATTGGTGTGTTCAATGGAGAGCAGCAAATTGCGGTCGAAGATAATATTTTATTGTGTTGACTGTGAATTTATTGCAGATTGGCAATAGTAAAATAGTCGCTTGTGATTTCACAGTCAATTCCAAGATGCAGACAGGAAAAAACGGCTAACGTGGAGAATCATGACAAAGAACAAAGAGAAGAGAGAGAGAAAGGATCATTGATAAATCATTGGGCCTTTATTGGACGTCGTCGTTAAGTGAGAACGAGTCATTTTTTCTGATGACTCATGCGATTTTCGGACGATCAAGATCCAAGAGGGAGCGATTGACAAGATGTCGATATGAGGAGATTCAAACATGGAGGTATGTACTATGTACCTACCTTCTGTTTCATGACACGAGTATTATTAACTACCGGTAGACTACCGGTACAGAAACAACTGCCGTTGACCACTACCACATCGTAATGGTATGCATAGCTCATCCGCCGAAGGCCTCCAATGTATGATACGTCTGACTTCGTGCGTCCATAGAATGCATTGACTGTGAACGGTTAATTTCTTATTTTGGTATTGTTTCAAGAATTCTAGTAGGTTATGGTAAAATTATACTGCTACTTCAGTGCGTAGAAATAACGTTACTGATATATATAATTATCCGTTTACAGTTAATACGCAGCACTGAAGTTGTGTTTCAGAGAAGAAGTATTTCTATGCCGCACCTGCACAGGGGTGACCACGGAAAATCAAGGGTGCGGCGTTGCAGAGGAATCCTTCCAAGTCCATGCGGGGATGTCGTGGAAGTAACATCTGCTGCTGCTGCTGCTGAGAGGATTGATGTCGCAGAGTTGTGGATGAGGAGGTGGATGAAGTTATGCTTATCCTGCTGGTACTCCATTGCTGCGTCACACTATCGGCCGCAACCACAAACATGATTGTGGCCAGTAAATGTTCCAAACATTGTCGGTGTTTGGAATGGTTATGGACCAATCGATGAATTTGACTCAAGTTATTGGAAATGATCATGTTGAAACGGATGCTGACTACAGACGAGGCATCCAACTCGATGTTGTTGTTGTTGTTGTTGTTGTTGTTGTGAAAAGTCCTTTGCAGTTGCTGTTTTTGTCCTTGCTGCCATTGCAGTTGTTTTTGAAGGGCATCTTCTTCCAATTCAATTTGCCATCGGTATGCTAGTTCGTACAAGTGTAGTATCTTCTGAAATGTGTCTTTGTAAGTGCTGCAATTGGTTAGACCCCTGTGTGCATGATCATTGTTATTATTTACATCAGAATAATTGGTTGTTGTCCAACCAAAGGTGTCCATTGCAGAGAGATGATGCGCCAAGGCCAAGTTGAACGTAACAATTAGGGAGAGAGTAGCACCCATGTAATGATTTTCTTGCATGGATTGAGTGGTGATACTAATGGGTCGTCGATGAATGTAACCATTGACTTCTGCATCTCCATCGCCGCATCCGTCGTCACTGAAAGGACCTTCGGTGCTACTCAGAGGAATACGTTCCGAAAAGAGAATGCATTCCTCCAAACTGCAGTGTTGGCATTGACAGGCCAGGGACGACCATTTTCGGATATCAGCTGGGTTGTTGGTGGTTGGATGATACTTTGACGAATGTTGACGATCCGAGAGTACCAGAGCTTCCATCAAACAAGAAATGCCACGATCGTACTGTCCCGTTTCGATCAACAAAGCGGCAGAGTTGTTAAGCGTCTTCGCCATTTGATGCGATTGAAAGAATGAGTTCATAGTGATGATGATGATTCGATGATGATGATAAGTGATGAAAAAATTATTTTCTCAATCAATGATTTTATCGTTGATAGTCAACAATATTATTGCTGGAGTATTTCGACTTGGAACTGAAATTTATAGGGGAGAGGAAAATCACTTCTGTAAAGGAACCAAAGACCAAAGTCCATACAATGATGGATGATGGATGTGAAAAAGATAAAAAAATGATGATGGATGTTTGTACTTCGAGTAGCACATACATCGTATCATAGCTGTTGTCGATGATGTGGAAGCATGTTGAAGACGTGACTGTTTTGATATAACAAATTACTTCGAAGTATTTACTACGACTACTTCTTGGTCATCCTAATTAATGTTGTCTCTCTGTGATGAATCGGAAGAAAAGAGAAAAAGAAAAGAAAGGTAATGGCACGATTCTTTCGATGGTGCTGCTATTACGGGTACGACTTTTACCGGTGGTAGTATTCTATGATGTATCTTCAAGGAAGGAGAGCTCTTTTGTCCTACCCTCGAACTTTCACAGTAATAAGGATCAATTTCGTCTGCATTCTCCCCTATGCCACGCTACTAGCTAGCAACGGTAGTTATGAGAAAAGGGGAAAAGTAAGTACTCGAAGTAGTAAATTCAACTTTTAATTAGAGTTTCCAATTTTAATTAATAAAATGATGTTGTTATAATATTATCCCTCTCTAACTTCTCAAAATCCTTCCCTCTCGGGACCGGGACTGATAGAGGTTTTACTCGTAAAAATCAACAACTGTATGATAGCTAACTGTAAGTCGTATCTTGTTAGGCTCTACGGTAGCTCCATGCTCTACCGTAGCCGGTAGTAGACTTCCGTATTGTAAAACTTCTTCTTCCATGTACCGCTAGTAGGTACCGGTAACACGGTGTCGTACCTACGGTACTACCGTGGTATGTACGGTACTCTAAACGGTAGCTAAATGCACTGTGTTGTTAGCCTCGATGTTGGATTGTTGGACTGAGCACGTGTTAAATAGTGTAGGTTGAGACGTTGAGGTAGACTACGTAAATCCAACTGCAAACTGTAGCACAGTATCGTGCGGCAGTTGACTGTATTGCAGTACCGAAAATGTTGGTTCTTTCATTTTATTATACATTTATTTTTATTATTTGTTCTTTCTGTCTTTTTCACTACTATGGTAGTCGTACTGCGAAACACTCCCGCACTCCGAAACTATCTCGGTACTACTATTGACAAGCCCCCAGCCCGCCTTAACAGTAAAAGTTGAAATTCCTCATCCATGTTATCTTCACAGGGAACGAAAACGAACCTTTCGAGAACTCCTTCCAAAGCGCGAAGGAGACGAACGAACGGAAGGGAAAAGGGAAAAAAGAGTCTACAGAAGGAGGAGGATCGATGAAACGAATCTATCAACCTAGCTCTAGGTACCGTTGATAAATACTCCAGAAGTAGCGATTGCTCTTTAATCTAGAATCTACAACAAGAAACTACGATACTCCGTACTGCACCAAAATGGTCTGTCCGACCCCGTATGTTCGTCAACAATCAAACTACCGTACGTGAGTACAACCAATCTACCGGAAGATAGTTCATAACAGAGATATTCACTAGAGTAGCTAGTAGTGATATTGATGTCGATGATGGTAGTGGTAATCAAAAATGTATAAGATTTATAATAATGGAAATATAATGGAGAGTTTGAAGGATTTCTGCAGTTGCTTTCTGCCACAGTTTGTCCAGGAAAAGTCAAGAGTACTGAAAAAAGTAGGTTGACTGTGAATGCGTACTTTTCTACTGGATAGTACCGATGACAAGGATAATGGCGGTCGTGTGTGATATAGAGAGAGTTTCACTGGTGCCACTGTTGCTGCAGTTTTTATCGATTTGTTTTCCTCGTCATGCTGCTCCAGCACAGATATCGTACAACATTAGTGGTGATGCATTGCGTAAGAATCCATCGAGTTCTTCTGTGGACACTGTTGGGGTTGTTGTTATGGGGAATGTTGATATCGATGTCCTTGTTGTTCCGGATGACGAATTGCTCCTGCTGGTGATCCCCGAACGGATCCTGTTGTCTTGATTATCATTGTTGTTGTTGTTGTTGTTATTGTTGTTGTCCATCAAAAAGTGACCATCTACCATATACATTATGGTAGACAGCAAATGTTGCAGACACATGACATGCTTCGTTGTGTTTTTAGCCACACGATGAATCTCTCCAAGGTTGTTGGAAACAATCATGGTGAACCTCAACATGCCCATCCGTTTGGATTCGAATCCTTCTTGTTCTTGTGCTTCTTCGCGATCCTCCCTCTGTTGATGATGTGTTGCACAATTGGTAGTAGCAGCCATTTGCTGTTCGTCCACATGCAGCTGATACGCCAGTTCATAAAGTTGCAAGGCCTTTTTAAGAGCCTTGGAATCGTAATTGACGTCCATATTTGGTACCGAATTGTTCCAGCTACTACTTCCAGTGTTCTTGATGTTGTTACGGCGGATTCCCATCAAATGATGAGCGAGAGCCAAGTTGAAAATGATTACAAGAGACAGAGTCACACCCATGTTGTGGCAATAATGTATCGTGTGTGGATGAACTCGTAGTGCATGGCGATAGACATAACCACCACAATTGAAGGGTTCTTCTGTTGGATCTTGTGTAAAGGATGTTCCGTAAGATGATGAAACAGAAAAGGAAGGTGATACTGGTGCAAAAGGCATCACTTCTTCTTCATCCTCCATCATGATCACGTCATTATCATCGTGATAATATCCATCTTCTTCTTGTTCTTGTTGTTGCTGCGAGGCCTTTCTGGAGGACGGACGAGGAGTCGACTTGTGACCTTGGGGACAACTCCTCCTCATCAAAATTGGGGACAAAGAGGATGTAGAGGAAGATGCAGATGTAGACATGCATGTATTCAAACTGCAGTAGCGACATCCACATGGAGCATGGTTGGCGCTGCTCTCGGATAGCTTGAGAGCCTTGACGTAGGTTGAAATTGCAGATTCATAGTAACCTTGTTCGGCTTGATACGCACCTCGATTGTTGAGCTTTTGGGCCAACAGATGAGGAGGATACGATTCTTGAACGAGGGATGGCATGATAACACAATAACGGTGGGTTCGGATGTTCTTCTATTAATGAAGTGTTATTCTTTGCACAAACGAACGATAGGGAGTAGAGAGAGAGAGAGAAAATAACAAAAGATTCGAGCTGTAAATTGGATCTACACCCAAAAACATGCATTTGCAAAATAGCTCTCCGCTAGCTAGCTGAAGAATGGAGAGTGTGGAGAGGATGCTGTTGTTGTTTGTACTGTTTTATCATCAAGTTTTCCACACAAGAAGAAAGAAGAGATTGCACTATGAAGGCGTGATGTAAAATCATTTCGAGAGAAAGACTCCCGCCCTCCTTCTCCTCTCCCTTTCTCCTCTCTTCTACAAATAACCTTTCGTTGGATACCGTTCCGTAAACCTCAAGAGGATTTACAGTTACGAAGATAAAAGCCAAAGCGAATCCAAGCTGTTGACACAGGAATTCGAAAGATGAGAGGTTTGGGCGAACTAAATGCACTGCTAAATCACAGAAAACAATGTGTCTAAGAAAGATCGCCATTCCAATTACTCGACACGTCTCTTTTAGGAGAAACTGGATCTTGAAGAACATCGATTTCTCATCACGGCAGCGCCATTCTTTGTTTAGGAAGTGATAATTTTCCACATAGGTACATAAAAGTCGAATGTGAGATACTTATTATGGTGGAATAATTGTATCTCTTATCAAAAGCACGTGCTGTTGCAAGAAAATGAGATCAGTACCTCCCTCAACTTTATGCTGTGGTAGTAGGTAAACACGACAAAAGTTGGAAGAGAAAAGCTTGTCTTTAAACAACGTTTTCACACAATTCAATGCCAACAGAAATTAAATGTTCGTTCAATAGTTCCCTAACTCAGAATCTTCGTTATAAATCCAGCAAAGCAATGTCATACACCCATGACGTACGACGGTTTCGTGACACACTGATATTTCCTTCCTCGCTCGAGAGAGAATACATGAATAGATAAGAGATGATGATCCAACCTTTCACTGACAGTTGTGTTCTTGTTTTCTTTTTATGACAACCATCCAGTTCGCGATCCAAATACCGTAGCGCCGCTATCCGCTCCATTACCTTTACTACGCTGAATGCTGATAGAATGAGAGAATTGTAAAAGTGTGCCAGTCAAAACAGAAACCAGATGTCAATCACCCTCATTGTTACGTACCGGTACTTGCGTACTACGTACGTACGGTAATGTCTTGATGCCGTATTTTACACAGCCACTTCCTACAGTACATCCGGTGGACTGCGTAGTACGTACTTTGAGATACGGTACTACGGCCAACGGCATACCGGTACTCCTTTCGTTGAAGCAACTCTACATAAAAAAAAGTACGGTATCGTCTACGTACTTGTACATAGTTGTCTACGAATTGGGTATCCTTTACTCACTGTCAGGGTTTCAGCAGAATTCGCGCTCCCATGATATACACGTACGATGTATGATACAGTGGTAAATACACCACGTACGGTGTACGCTAACAGTTATTAATAATAGTACGACAGTAGAGTACTAAAACTGTAAGTTCAGCTCGCAAGTGAGCGAAGACTTCATCATGTCAACCTTATTACGTTTCAGTCTAACTCCAGGGGGTACTTCGTAATTAGAGCTCTTACAGTTATATGATAAAGGTTGTTAGAGCACTAATTTTCACGTCATCACATTTTTTACTACATTATAACATCTATCGTAGCTAGGGAGTAGGGATTCACTGTTGCAGGTTGCAGAAGGTGGCTGCGTCTGTAGGTCTGTAGTAGACTCGTGACCCCGAAAAAAATCATCAACAGACAAGCTTGTTCCATGCATCAAATATATTATGGTGTCGAGCAACGGAAGAGCGGTAGTTACGAAGTACGCGGAATTGTATTTCGTTGCTGTTACATCACCGCCATTGCGCTCAGCTCAGCAACAATTAAAAAACGTCTATTTCATTAGCCAGAACGGGAAAACAAACAGTGCAAACGATACAACCTATCTATGTTCTTGTAGATGGTAATCACGGCCATCGGTTCATCCTCGTGTGTTCGACGTTTATTAGTCCTCATCACTGCTAGAAGAACTAGATCCCTCACTGTGACTGCTCCGGTGTAGTTGTGCAATGCTGTGTACAAGGTCACCATCATCGTCATCGTTCTGTCCATTCTCGTCGTCTGGTCTCAATCGGACAATTCCGAATCGATTTTTCGCACCCGCTACTCTATCGAACCGTCCCATTTTGGGTTCTTGTCCAACCGCTACGACACAGAATCGAGCTTTGGGTCCAACGGCAATGCCATTCACGTATCCGGAGAGTGGAATCGTTTCCATGGGTTCGATACTTCGACTGTCCAATGTCTGTCCCATCATGACTTTCCACAGTCGCAAATGTCCGTCGCAGGATCCCGTTACGACCATATCGGACCCACGCAAGGATCCCAGAGCGGTAATCCCTCGTGGGACGACACTGTTGGGGTGTGTTCCATGCGCTTGTTGGATGCTCGCCACGGCTCGTTTCTTATCCGTCCTCCACAGACCCATATAACCATCTTCGTGTCCCGTGACGAACCAGTCTTCCTTGAGGATACGAACACAATCGGCCGAGGCTACCTTGGCTCCAGCTCGAAAGATCAAGTGTGTGTCATCAGCAATCTTCCAGGCCCGGGCGGTTCGATCGCGTCCCACCGACACGGGACGTTCCTTGGTGTGACAATCGACGGCAGTGACACCAAATTGATGTCCGTACAAGGTTTCGAGCTGGAGTAGTTCGTTCAAATGGTACTGTCGGAGGCAACGATCGTCACTGGCAGAAAAGAGTTGTAGTGATTGCGTTCGAAAACAAAGGGAGGTAATGGGTCCCTTGTGCCCGGTAAATGTCTTGACTACTGTGGAGGTAGTGTTGTTGGCGACCCGTACATCGTAAATGGAGACAGTGGCGTCACGACGTCCCACAGCAGCATATCGACCATCATCGGAACAGGCAACCGACAAGACTTGTCCCATAGTTCGCGACAATGACGATTCGTTGGTTTTGGAAAAGGTAGGACAAAGTGTAAAGGCACGGCGTTCCTCTTGAATATCCCAAAGAATGACAGAATGGTCCTTACTCCCACTGATGGCCCGTTCTCCGTTGGCTTGTAGCGCAACACATGTGGGTGTCAAGTCATGTCCACGTAACACTTTGATATGACCTGTTTCGATCCATTGCTTGGCTTCATCCATTTCTTTGGTTGACAGTATTGGATTCGATCGGATGGATTGTTGGATGGCATGGACACTGGCTTGTACCTTGTCGGCTACCAACTGTTCGTAGGTACCTTCCCTCTGAAGACGTTCTCTTTGTAATTTGACTCCAATCCGATCACGGGGATCATCACTATCACAGTTTTCGTCGTCGTCGTCGTCATCATCATCCGAACCGCTGTCACTGTCATCGTCTTCGTTGGCTTCCAATTTTCGAAGATACTCTCGTGCCAATCGAACTTTTTTGGCATCCAACGTTTCTTCCTCTTCTAACGAATCATTGTCATCCCCAAGGTCATGTTTATGACGACCGTCCGAGTTGTCATCGTCATCTTCGTGATCCGAATCGATATTTGGATCATCCTCTCCAAAATCAATCGTCTTTTGCCGTTTGGATGTGAACGACGACGACGACGATTTTTGGAGTGACGTCGTGTCAATCTTTTGTTTCCGTTGTCGTAGTCGGGACATGATGGAATGATATAAACTTGAGCGTTGCTGGTGTTATCTCTATTATATATAGGGTCTATATTATTGTTGAACTGAAATGACTACGGTAGCGAGCTAGAGTAGAGTTGCCCACCATATAGAGATCGATATTGAGAGGTGTACTCGCTGCTATGGTAGAGAGTAGACTCCAGCAGAAGAACAACAACACCAGCCAAAAACGAAAAATAAAAAATGAATCAACAGAAGATCGTTGGTGACGATTGTACAATAGCACGTCCGTCGTCCGAGAAAGTACTCGATTGAGGTACGAAGGTAATAACAAGCCTGGGTGCTATCATCCAATCTCTTGAAAACTGCTGCTGATTAGCTACCTGTAAAAATAATGTTCTCCAGTAAAAGTAACACTACATGAAGTACATACCGATAGTTTCGTTTTATTGTACAAGACTAGCAGCGTATGATACCATCCGTTTGTTGTTTGGGAGGATGTGTGTTGTTTGATTTGAATCATCTCATCCTCAGAGGAGGACGAGCCAAAAAAAAGTCCTTGGGGCTTGGGGCTGGACATCCGATCTTGAACGTACCTATGATAGTGGTACGGTAGTATGACGCCGGCGAGTTGTTTTTTTGGGTGACACGTGATGATGGAGACAGGGACTGGAATCGTGAATTTTGGGAGTCCCTCCAAACTCCAACAAGATACGTATGATACTCGTAGTATTTGGAGATAAATAACTTTAACCTTTTAGAATGATGACCTTAAAGTGACCTGACCTTGAATACGTCGTACACAACACACTAAAGGTAAGACAGTATCATACTGGTAGTAGTAATATCTGATCCCTCCTCACTGCACCTCTTGTCTCTCTCATAATGTTTTAGTGCTCTATACAATCCAAACAATGACGCCACAACCACCATCACAACAGAGAAATCGAGCGAAGATACAGACGGCCTCCTTGTCGAGTCGGCACGGAAGTCATTCGACGACAACAACAACAATATCCTCACCAACGAAACAACGAACGCGTCAATTGCTGTTGTGTTGTGGTACTCTTCTGAAACGACGACAAGTCATATTTTCAGTCGTCGTGTCGTTAGTGTTTGTACTGATTTGTGTCTCTTTGAATGTCGTTTTCGTAACACAGCAGCAGCAGCAACAACAACAACAACAAACACAACACCAATCTACGAAACTTCATACCGAACCAACGTTACTGTCCAATGAAGAAAAAACAACAACAACAGAAACAACAATCATCTCCCCGAAGACTCCTCTCGCTACGGTAGCTCATGTAGTATCCTTGATCAAATGTAACAAGAAGGCAAGTGTCACGGGATTCTTGGATGCTGCCGCTGTCTTGCGACATTCCATTCATCAACAGTCGATTCATGCCAACAACAGTAACAACAACAAGACGACAAATAATATTAGCAAATATTCGTATCATATGTATGCCATCGTCCACGAATCGTGCCAGGAGAATGCAGAACTTCTCTCTCGACTGGGTTATACATCACTCGTTCGACCATCTCCTGTGGTATTGGAGGACATTCAACCCGGTTGGTATAAAGATCACGTGGAGGGAGAAAATTGTTGTGGTTCGGCCGAATTTATCAAACTATATGCCTACACTCTCGACCAACATCCGATTGTGGTTCATTGGGATTTAGACGTCGCACTCTTTCAACCGATGGACGATCTATTTGATGCTATGCTATTTGACAAAGAGTCCATCCAAGGAAGACAAGCACGACAACGATTAAACGTACAACATCCCCACAAACCATTACCAGATACAATCGATGCCTACTTTACCCGTGATATTACTTCGGCACAACCCTGGGAGATTCGACAGGGTGTCCAAGGTGGATTTCTCGTGGCACGGCCCAATCAATCCCAGTTTGACCAGTACTTGCAATTTATCAAACGAGGCAACTATGTCGGACCCGGCCGTGGCTATAACAAGGGATGGGACGGACTCGGATACGGTGGATTTCAAGGTGCCATGGCCTATCAAGGTGCCGTGGCATACTTTTACGACCAGTTGGCACCCAATACGGCTGTCGAATTGGATATTTGTATTTGGAATCAAGTCGTTGCCGACGTCATTTGGCGTGGACCCGACGGTCCCCGTGAGCTGTTGGGACATTGTCGAGAATATCCCACTCAAACGGGTGTCACCCTCGAACAAAACACACCCGAAAATGGATATTGTAACGATTGTCGTATTGTACCCGTACAGGACGTCAAATCGGCACACTATACCGCCTGTAAAAAACCGTGGGAATGTACCTTACCGTATCCACGCAAACCCAAACAAAAACGAAAAGAATACAAATTGAACGAGTTGACCAACGTCACGACGTGTGGGTTGTTATTCCGGAGATGGTTCGATTTGAGGAGAGACTTTGAAGACGCCTTGGAACGTGCAGCGGGTGTCGTACCGTCGCCGCGGAATGGCAAATACGAGCCACAATATTTTGGAGGTTATTGTGAGGATCGTGGCAGGTACATTCCAATGAATCCCCCACCACCGTCGTCAAAGCAACAGGGCCAAGCGGACATTTCTCAATTGCTGTACGAGGGGGTGTGAAATTTAAAAATGCGTTTGTATCAATAACTACTTTTTGGAGGCATGAGGCTTGGACGAGGAACAACAACCGAAATTTCATGGCAAGATCGGTTTCTTTTTTTGTTTGTTTGTGTGTATAATAATCATTGACGGGGTGTTGGATTGCCTACATCTCTTTGGTGTGTGAAACTATAATATTTTATAATACTAGTACTCTCCATATATTATCTATGTATGTATACTCTACCTACCGGTAGTAGAGGGTTACAGGATCTTGCTGAGGCCAGAAGAATGGATTTCGGAACGTATCATAGCGACGTTCTATCCACAAGAGTTCCTACGGTAGCAGAGCACGGTAGTATTACATATACTACTTGTTCGTACGTTCGTACGATACTGATTGCGAAACGAAATTCCCCCGAAAAAAAAGGCCTCTCAACTCCTTGAGCTTCGAACGACTTCTCATGGAAGGGCCTTTTATTATCTGTCTTCATGCGAACGTCACGTATCTTCAACTGAAAACGATTCTTTTTTCATAAAAAAAAAATCCGAAAACTCACTACTCTACTCTTTCTCTACGACGTCGACTTCAAGATCTTCCTTTTAACCCAACGCTCATTGCCTTATTATGCGGACTAGTAGTAGAACAATCTTCGTTTCCACAACAGCGCTCTTGTTACGATCCACCATAACCACACCTGCCAACGCCTTTGCATTGACAACTCCACCAGTGATTCCAGCATCATCATCAACATCATCCATCCGTCGGACAACAACAACAACACCACAACAATATCACAACAACAGAATCAACAACCTTCGTGCTCTTCGTCCTCTTTCTTCTTCGTCAAGCCCGTTTCATCCGTTTTCGACCTTTACAAAGTCTCTTTTCAACATGATGATGATGTCGTCCTCTCCGGACTATTCCAGTCGCAAGGCCGAGTATCAATTGGCCGATAAGGAAGTTTTGATGGAACAATTGAAAAATTCTGAAACGATCGTGTTGGACGTACGGACCGAAGCCGAAATTGCCGCCGATGGCAAATTTTCTCCGTCTCATCTTCAGTATCGTCACGTCCCGTGTACCCCCACGGATGCGTCCAATTTGACCATGCAGGCAGCGACGTTGATCCCCTCCCAAACCACTCCCATCATCGTCTATTGCAAATCGGGACGACGGGCCAGTACCGCACAAAAAGCCTTGAACGAGTTGGGATACAACCATGTCTTTAATGCCGGTGGATTTGGTGACATTCAAGATATGAAATTGTAAGAAGAAAATAAAAATAATAAGTGGTAACAACAACACTGCCAAAAATAACAAGCAAGATTTTTTAAAAAAAAGAGATCAGAAAAAAAGGGAAACAACCTGCCAGCCCAACAAATAAGGAAAAAGGAACCACTACTACTACAATTAACAAGAACAACATCAAAAACAATCAAATGCCAACAACGGAAGAACGTCCAATGCATACATAGTTTGGATAAATTAAGCATGAGTACTACCGGTAGACTACTGCTACCATATTTCTGTAGTTACTGGTATGTCTCAGTATCCCACCATTTTCCGGTATAGTATACTGCATATTGACCGTGAGGAGAATCGTTTGAATGGCAACGAACCAATCTATCTACCCCCTTGTGACATCTACCTTTCACTGTCCCCCTTTTTCTTCAAGTTTGACCAGATTCGTTGGTTGTTGTTTATTTCTACTTCTTGGTATGGAAGTTGATGTTGTGGTTCTTCTTCTTATTCTTCGTTTTGTGTAGCAGAGTCTGAACGGCATGATCGGCAATCAGCATGGACAACAAGAGTTGACAGACTCCCAGGAATAATTGCGAGGCATTCCGAAGCGGTTGTTGTGTCATGACCCGGAGAAGGGGCGGTGTAGTGGTCGTGGAGGTATCCCTACTCGAAGAGGATTTGGTTTTGGCAGCAGCATTGTCACTACTTGAACTGCAACAACTCTCCTGGTTCTCTTGGATGATCATTCCATCAACGATTGTTATTATTTCAGTACTTTCATTGTACACACCCGGTGATGATGATATTCTATCCAAAGGAATACGATCCAATGCGTCCATGGATGGTTGGATTTTTCTTGCATAATCGTCACCTCGTTCTTGTTGTGCTGCAACCCATCGTTGGGGATTGCAACAGAGTCGTGAAGCAAACAAGGAATCATTCTTATCTTCTTGGGCATGTACTTCGTCGTAATGAATGATTATATCAGCCAAGGTAGACGCAGATGTCACGGATAACTCTTCTTCTTCTTGTTGTTCTTTATCAGGTTTGTTTACTTTGGATCGGATCGTTTCAGAACTTGTGGCATCGTTGTTGTTGCGTAAATATCCCTGTTGTTGCGTCGTCGTTGACGATGTTGTTGTTGCTGCTGCTGTTGTTGTTGATGATGTGATACAGCAGAAGTCACATTTATTAGGAAAGACCCGCGGTCGTGGTGGTAACCAATCCAACGAGGGAGGAATATCGAGAAGCCGTATTTCGTCCGTTGGTTCAACGCCATGGTCGAACACCGTTGGACTATTCTTGTTGTTACTACAGACTTGCTGTAAAATACGATACGATTCTTCGTCCATTGTTGCTGTAGAAAGATTCTTTATATATGTATAATATATGAATAATCAATTCGCAGTCCGCTTGCCTTTTGCTTCTCTTGTTGTGGTGGAAGGAGGGTGCTGTACTACGGTGTAGTCGTACACAAGTCGCCGGAAGAAAGAGGAAGACAAATTCGAAAATGAAGTGCAACGGCAGAGAAAAAATGAGAGAATTTCATCAGGAAGCGTGTATTTTTATATTCACAGAAAGTCGTATTCGAAAAACTAACTAATGAATTGTATTCTATGTCCAATAAAATTGACAGTGAGGACCGTTATATTTCACATGCTACTCCGCTACTACTACCGGTACGTAATACGGAGAAAGTCGTGTGAAAAAATGACGTAGAGGGAGTTTTCATAGTCGAACTACCGTATCACGTACTCCGGTAGTTTAGCTAGAGTACCGGTAATATGTACGACGTAGACTACTACATAGACTACCGTACTCCGTCAATTGATCAATCAGCCATGGAATCTCAGAATCAGCATCAAATCATCAAATCATATATATTATACATTTTCTAACAAAATGCAAACTACCGTACACACTTTACTACTCCAACCCCAGGCCACTCCTTCGAAGTATACCACTGCCAATATCATCATTTTGTATAAATGGTCTTAAAACTTCGAACGATAGAACCATCCGAGTAGTGAAGGATCGGATTACGACGCACAGTATGTGACGTCGCAATTGTTTGTGTGATTTACTGTTTAAAAAAATCGGATTTTTGTCGCTCGTGTGTGGGGGTGGTCGTTTGGGTGGTGAAGATGGCGACAATCAACAGCTACCCATTGATTATTAGAGAATACAGGAGCAATTTGGGATCAACATTCTTCTTGCTCCATCATCATCAGGGTTGGTAGGTTCAAGAATGCGGCCTCTGTTTGGTGTGGGTTTAAAAAAAGAAATTGTGTCATGGACCATTTACAAACAAAATACGGCGGATGGAGTTGAGAGCTTGGGGGGCTCTTGCTATCGGAATCTTTCCCATGTATGGTATGCCTCTCCTTCTTTTGTAATATAAAAGTGATGCAGTTGTAGTCGAATGACGATGCAGGACCACCAATGACCGTGATTTCTGAGTTTACGACTGCCCAAGCCCAAATTGTTTGGGGTCAGGCCAGGAGAGAAAGTCTACTCTCTCTATCTACTTCTTAGAGAGGGTCATAATGGGCGAGCACTACTCGAGTAGGTGAGGAAATGTAGTAATGTACGAGTACTCAACTAAAACGACGTTTACAGTTAGTAATAAAACAAAGAAATTACCGTACGTCGTTTACTAGTAGCTAGGTAGCTAGCCTGAATGTATGTTTGCTCAATAAAATATTTTTGTCTTTCTTTCAACGTAGTAGGTTAAAACCCTTTCGTCCCAAACGTCGTGTAATAGGATAAATATATTTCCTAAGTGATTCTCTTTACTCTATTCAATGTTGATTGTAACACTTAACCGTAATACGATCAACCTTTCGTCCCAAACGTCGTGTCGTAGTATCAATATGTTCCTTTCAACCTGGTGCTGAAGTACGTTATGTAAAGAATCTTTCATCTAACAGAAAAACGACGTCTAGACTATTCTAGTAGTAGAGAGCTTGAATTATTAATACAAGTGGCAACATTTGTCACGATCTCAACTTCCTACGGAACGTAGTAGGTTAAAACCCTTTCGTCCCAAACGTCGTGTAATAGGATAAATATATTTCCTAAGTGATTCTCTTTACTATTCAATGTTGATTGTAACACTTAACCGTAATACGATCAACCTTTCGTCCCAAACGTCGTGTCGTAGTATCAATATGTTCCTTTCAACCTGGTGCTGAAGTACGTTATGTAAAGAATCTTTCATCTAACAGAAAAACGACGTCTAGACTATTCTAGTAGTAGAGAGCTTGAATTATAATAATACAAGTGGCAACATTTGTCACGATCTCAACTTCCTACGGAAGAGATCACCTTCTTAAAAGCGGAGGTAAAGAGAACTGCTGTCCCATGCACGACCTCATCCGAAAAGAAATATCGTTTTTCTCTTCTACGAGAAGAGGAAGAATGCATCTATATGATTCCTGATAGAGTTGTGGTAGTAACTCAGCCGAATGATAGTGCAATCTACTATCCCCAGTGGCATGAACCTTCGCCACCAAGAAGCTCTCATCAAACCGTTCCCTTTTCCTGAGAATGATGAGTACGAAGACCCAAACAACCCGCTTTTATGTGAAGACCTTAGAAATGATCTCCTTTAGGGCCAACTACAGCCAAAGAATTACGTAATAAGCAAGTCATTCATCCTGTTACAGCTGATAGTTCAAAGAGCCAGGGAAAAACAAAGTTCACGGACTCCGAGTCATACATCTTCCTTGGGTTGAAATGGCGACAACAGATACGCCACTGTATCGACTCCAGCTTACTCAACATCTGGCAGTTTGGAGGCCTCCCAGCAGGACGAGATGCCAGAGCCAATGTCTTCCTCGAGGAACTCCAATAAGAGATCTCTGGACTTTGATGCTCCCAGCTGCTTTGACCGCATCATTCCTAATATTGCCACCGTAGCTGGGCATAGCTTTGGCCAGCATCGCTCCTTTTGCTTCCTCCACGCTCGAAGCCCAATGGATCGTCAAAAAAACTTGGACTATCTGACGAGGCC
Source organism: Nitzschia inconspicua (assembly GCA_019154785.2). Taxonomy (NCBI): domain Eukaryota; phylum Bacillariophyta; class Bacillariophyceae; order Bacillariales; family Bacillariaceae; genus Nitzschia; species Nitzschia inconspicua. Next base: position 127,805 of record JAGRRH010000004.1, read on the forward strand.
TGCTCCCACTGCGATCACAAACGATGGAAGCATGGAATCATAGATAAACTTGGTTCGTACTATCATAGTCTAGTTTGAAATAGAAAAGATTTCAAGTACCTTTCATTGATGCAAATCGACGTGAACTGGGTGTCTTTCCACATGAAAGACTAGACGAATAAAGTGTACAGTCGCACTTAAGGAAAAATTTAGTTCGTATTTTGCAATCTGCTATATTCCTTACTCCGCATAGGGATTGAACAACATGTTGGCCAATGCGGTGTAGTTGATTCTTCCATCATCTACGGCACATTCATCAATCAACGTTTGGACTTCACTTCCCGTCATCTTTTCTCCCATGGTGGTCAAAATATGCTTCAATTCGGTCACGGAAATGGTTCCATTGCCGGTCGCGTCGAAAGCTTGAAAGGCATCAATAATCTCGTCGGTTGAGTCTCCACATTCTCCAAACTTCTTGTTCATGAACTTAATGAATCCACCTTGGTCCAAACCGGACTTGACTTCCGATTTCCATACGTCCAAATCGGCTTCGGTGGGGTTCAGTCCACCGGCACGGCAGGCCTTGCCAATCTCGTTGGAGCCGATTTTCCCGCCGCTGGCGTACTTGGCGAAAATGTCCACCATTTCGTGTTCTTGATCTTCTGTGAGAGGCATGGTTGATGTGCGTAAGAAGAGGTAATTACGCAGGCGCCGTTAATTGGAGAAAGATAGTTACGGTTGTTGTTGGTGTCCTGTAGGATTTGTGGCGGAAATGTATCCTGCCTTCCCTTTCGATGCTGTATCATAGCAGTAGATGCTCTCTGTCTTGGGTTGTTTGATTCGAATGACCTTTTTTTGAAGATTGATGACCTGAAATATGACTGCGACGACAAATACCCTCAATTTACTACTTCTACTACCTACTGTCGTAGTCGTACGTGTGAACCTTATGATCTGATTCGTGCCCAAAAATTTGTCGCTGTACGACTGTAAAACAACCCTCAGTACTTAAACAAACTCGTGCGAATTCACAGTCACGTGCTCCGAGAAAAAATTCGCTTTGCCCACTTGTGCTACGTTGACTTCTACGGAGTGAAACATGTTTCTGCATTTTTTTGAAACATGTCTAAAAATCCCAAAATGAAAACAAACCAGACTATCTAAAAGAGCAGGAGCTGAGCATTCCAAAACATATTTTCAAAACAATTTTAGTCTGTTGTAGCAAAAGTTATACTCTTATTGGTTTCGGATACTAGTTGTTGTACATCACTGGTAAAAAGCAACACTACCTACACTTAATCACAAATACAATGTACGAAACCTCCTCCATACACTTACTTTCTGCTGCTGCGTCTTGGATGTAACGATAACTGCTCCTCCTTTGGGAACTGTTCCTTCTCACCATGCATTTTACCGCAACAAATAACACTATTGTGGCTTGCATACTAATCGTGCGCATCGACGCAAGTAAGATGTCGACTTCCCGGCGGACCGAATTCTTCGTCTTTGGATCTATCAGTTCTGCACAAGGGCGTGTGGCATTTGCTACACCAGAAGGATGTCTTATTGTTAATTTGCTTCCCCTTTTTGGAGAGGTATCCTCTGCATACGAAACAGTTCTGCACATTTGCATTACCAATGTTCCTTCCTTGCTGCTCCTGTTGTTTAATGGGAGGCTTGGTTCTTTCCCCATCCTTACCATAAATCCTTGTTAGGCGTCCATCTCCTTTCCCATCTTCATTTCCAATGATGAGAAAGTGTTGCTTTGGTTTAGGCCAGGCAATTCAATAGACTTCCCTCGAACGAGATGTGGTGCAAATGATGTCCTTCCAGATATGTTTTTCCAACGTATTTGACTAATCATGCGAGTGGTTTTGTTTACGGAAAGAGAATATCACATTTCTTCCTAACCCCACCAAATGTACGGCCTTTTCTCCTCTGACTTTCCTTGGTTTCTATTTGTTTTGCATTCTCCCTCTCGGCTTTTGGCGTCCTTCTTTAGGGTCTGTATATCTGATGATGGCATGTAATAAAGAAAGCCTAGTATTCAGTCCAGGCCGTAGTACTTATTCTAACTGACAAGATTTGTTGGTTGATTGCGGTGATTATCGGTGATTGAAGGAATTTGTTGATCACTGTATCGAGGACAACCAATAAATGCCAGTCATTGGGAAGTGCATATTTCCATGCTTTTTTTTGGAAAATGATCGCAGGTGCCGCCAATTCAAGATTGGCCGACAAGAACGTCAAATGTTTGGATAGATTGATTCTTCTTGTTGTTGAGAAGCTGATAACGAAAATGATCGTTTGGACAGACTTTTTCATATCTTGGTAAAGGACATACACTAACAGTAAGGTATTTCCAACAAGAAGTATTATCCGTATACTGTCGTGCAGCTGCAAGAAATCGCAGCATTAATTGCATTGATTGGATAATTGTTTCATTGTTGTTGGGAATTTTGTTTTCATAAATAATATATGATATACGTATAAAAAGGTCTTAGGCCTTAGCCTTGTTTTCATTTTATTACGATCGATACATTGGATGCATTCGACTCATACCGGTAGAACTTTCAATTAGATCAAAGAGTACTACCATATATATATATATATTATTATTATTTACTCTCTCTCTATCGCATTCATGGTGAGCCCAGCGGGATCAAACTATCAATCTTGAAGTTCGCTTTCTTTCCCTCTATTCGATAATCAGCCTTCTTTTCTATCTCATTTTTCTGTACGACAATTATTAGATTATTAGAAATCATACTTAAAGTGGATTCTACAGTCTTCAGTTGTCAATCTTGTTCTTAATAACCCAAGAATTTGATGGCGGATCATCGAGATAATAGCTCTTGAACGCTACGTCGTACAGCTATGATAGATGGTTGAGGGATCGATCCCATTTTACCACACACAATTCGATTTTCTCTTCGCTGTCTTTCTCAACCCAGCTGGTATTAATTTACTTCCAGTTAATCCAAAAAATGAGAAAAGATCGTTCCTCTTCTGCCAATCGCGATTTTTCCGCCAACGGATGAAAAGAAAACAAAAGAAAAGAGATACACCATTCACTTCATCGTTGCATAAAAAGTTGGAAAGCATTCATCATCATGAATAATAACAATCCCAAAACGTTACAACAACTAACTGATGGTAGCAGCCTTCACCAGCCACTGGTGGGCTCTCACCTTCGGTTCTTGTTGCGCCGGGAGGACTTTCCGTATTCGATGCGATGTCCATCGACTACGGGGAACCAAACGAGGCATCAAACTCTATTGGAAATTCTAAATGCCGTTGAAACCATCATCGCTGATGTTGGTGGTGGTACGCATGATGAAGAAAGAACGGATGAGACACCATTCATTCACTGTCAGCAGGGAGATCAATGTGAGAGGAGAAAACAACAGAAGCCTAGCTAGTGCTGTGAAGACGAAAGCAAGGAAAAAGGAAAAACCAAAAATGAAGATTGAATGAAGCACGTTCTCATCAAGCTGGAGTTGGTTTTGAAGGGGGAAATTCCTATTGCGACACTCTTTCATCGTCAATCGTGGCTCTGTTTTGACAACTGTTTGGACGTGGACGAAAAACTGCATGATCTTAGATCTAAAATTCAGTTGGTATATATTTTTTGAGTCAAGAATCAATCGTTCCTCCTCTTTTTTAATAATTATTACTTGGGAAAGTCAGTCTCGAATAGAGGCTTGGTTGTGGTGTCCCACACTCGTTCGATCCGTATTTTTAAGGTGGTGATGCATTCGAGTGATCCACTAAAAAGAAAGAGCAAGCAAGAACAAGATGATGCTAGCTGGGGTTTCCTCGTTGTCACTGTAGTCGTCGAAACCTCGTCGTCGTCGGTCGAAAGATAAAACGGTTACATATATAGTATGGGGCTAGGAGTGTTTGGTGTCTCTCTACTACATTAGTAGTAGTGTACATCTACTACTTGAAGTAGTAGTGAAAAAAAGGAGAAGAATAGAACCGGTGAATGCGAAGTTCCGACGTTGTTCTTTGAATATATATACCGGAGTAGTAGTTTGGGATAGAGTCATCGAACTCTATGATACCATACGATATTTTCGTACATATTATACTACAAGGGTAGGTTGCTACCGGTACCTACCTACCTAAATAGATACAACTCTCCGGTACTACGTACGACGTACGACATGATTGTTCACATCGTGATCATCATGATGTTGTGTCCATCTAAATCCTTGCACACAAGAAGACGAAACATCAACGATGGTCATTACCAAACTACTCGAGAGGTAACTAGAGTACTTCGCAACAAACATCATCTATAGAAGAAGATATTCTATTATGACAATCATCGGAAGATTTGTGGTTTTGGATTTGTGAACTTGTTCTGTGAAAGAACTTTCCAAGTGTGTGTTCAGTGTTCCGTACATTGGATCGATCCATGCTTCGTTTTGTGGACATTGAGTTCACAATAATGACGACAATAATGACGACAATAACAACAACAACAATCGTTGGGATGATGACAACATTAATAGTTGTTTGTCTAGTCATGTCGCCATTGCACAGCAAAATTGTGGTACAAGGCTTTTCCTTTTCCAACCAGCAAAGACGAAAGGATGTTACAATAGCTGCTTCCTCTACTTCTTCTTCTTCTTCTTTGGATTTGGACTTGTTACGAATACAAGCAGGAGGAAACAGTAACAAAGCGCAACGAAAGAAGAAATACACTGTTATCAACAATCAAGATCGCAACGATACCTGTGGTATTGCATCCCCGTCGTCACCATTACTTCTTCCTGATCCATTGGTACCGTTTGATGATATTCAATCGGTATCACTGATTCTACTAAAGGATATAACATCCAAAGAAAAGGAACAACAACAACGAATAATGAAACGACAGGACCATACTGCAACAAATACTTCTTTTTGTCCCACCGTCGACTCGGTGATGGTTGTGGCAAGAATTGTATTGCAAAATGGTTCGGTTGTGTTGTTGGATCCACGAGATTTGCATCAAACGGTTGATCACAAACTTTGGATGACGTTACGAGATCATGTCGACGTGTCGGCCTCACAGTTCAGTGTCGTTTTGGACAAGAATTACTTTACAAGTCGACAGTCGTATTTGGAACAAAAGGTTCATAAGACTCCCACCAAGAATTTTACCAACAACAACAACATCAACAACAACAACATCAACCACAGCAACAACAACAACATGTCACCCGCATCAGCTTGGGGAATCAAAATGGAACCGTTGGCCTTTCAACAGTATCAACAACTCGTCAAGCAAAAAGAAAATGGAACTGTCATGGAAACGGGTATGTACATTCTCACTCATACATCACAACATACTGGAAAAGTATACACCTTTGGAGCGTCACCAGACGGAATTGTCCAATACAACACTGAAAACAAAGAAAACAAACAAAACAACAACGACAACAACAACGACGACGACGACGACGACAGTATGAGTAGTGGACTTTTGGAAATCAAGTCGTTATGGGGACGACGCAACAACAAGGGATTGCCACAATACGAACATTGTCCCAATAGATATTACGATCAAATTCAAGGACAATTAGCTATTTGTGACAAACCATGGTGTGATTTGATGCTCTTTATACCACCCAACAACAACAACAACAACAACAACAACAACAACAACAACAACAACAACAACAACAACAACAACAACAACGGAGGTAGTACTATGAAATGCAAAAATAAGAAGAAAAAGTCCAAACGAAATGGCCAAAAACTGAATACGGCTGTCACAAAAACTGACGGAACGTTCCATGTCCAACGACCACGACATGGACCCAACTACTCGATTGTTCGTGTCTATCGGAATGAAACCTATTGGAATCAAACCCTATTACCAGCCTTGATACAATTTTCGGATCAAGTGCAGGAACTCCAACAACAACATCAACAATCGCTACAATAGTATGATTTACCACTTTCAAGTATATTGTACACTACGATTACGATTCAATCCGTATACCACTACTGGACAAGACATCTTTATTTCAGTGACGGGAACGGCGGGACGCGATATCCTCGTGTGGATGGTCGAAGAGTCATGTCCTTCGTAATGTTTTGCATCGCAATTACAGTTATTGATGGAAATGTTGCAAACTACTTGACTATTAGAGTACGATCGGTAACATACTTCGAATGCATCTTCTTCAAAGCTTCAACATACTTGGCATGATACTCCTCCACCAATGCATCGTCCGGCTTACCACCACCACCCGGCACTGGGGTTGGTGTGAGAATGGGCTCGCCGACCAAAAGTTTTATAGGAACTGGATAGGGCAAGGTAGAAAACCATCTTCCATGAAAAATTGGCAAGGCAATGCCAGTTTTCTTTTGTAACCAAAGTCTCCATTTCAAACCAATGCTGTACGTTTCGTAGGTATCTGTATTCCCAACTCCAAAGACCGGCACCAACGAGGCACCGTAACGTAGCGCCAACCTGACAAATCCCTTGCGTTTGGACAAGACCACAATATCTTGTCCTTTGGTCGTGTACATGGCCTCTTCTTCGCCGCCGACACAAATAAAAAGGGATTGTCCCTGTTGCATCGCCTCTTGACACACACTCCGGGACGCATCGATGTATCCCATGTGAAAGAAGAGTTCCCTCACTACGGGTAATTTGAAAATCACCGTAGCACAAATCCCAGTGAGTTTCGGACCGTACAAACCGGGAAATGTCCTGTCAAAGGCAGAATCCTTGGCTGTAAACTGTCCCAAAGGGATACAATGAATGCCATGTGGATGGACACCAAAAATGATTTGTTGATTTGGATCCAAAGTGAAGGGAAGACTTGATGTTCCATTGGTCGTTGTCGGCGCAGTATCTTTCGTGTTGTCACTGTCATTATCGTCCTCCTCCCAATCGCACGGAATACATTCGACGGAGGGATAATACTTCCAAATACTGTCTGCAAAGGCCCATGCGGCTCGTTCTAAACTGTACCGTGGTTGAGGTGGACCGGAATTCCTGACGTGCACGTGTGTCTTGTCCAAAATCAAAATTTGTACCGCATACAAAATGGAAAAAGGAATCCAGACGGCGTACGACAAGATCATGGGCGATATTCCAAAAATGGTCTCCATCAGAATTGTCAGGCAATACGCAAAAGCTGTCGGTATCAACAAAAATCCAAAAAATCCTCCCATCACGGCCATTGCGACAGTAGCTTCCAATTGTGGCCACGGATGGAGGAGATAATGAAACGTCGCTGACAACAAAATCACCGGAAAATAAATGATTTCCGACAAGATCGGGATGGGACGACGTGCGTCATTATCGTCGTCGTGAGATCTGGAATCTTTCTCTGTGGTTCGGGTAGTGGCAGCAGATTGTTGTTTTGCGCTCCATTTGCACATTTTCCATGTCCCAAAAAAAAAACGATCGGAAACTGTTCTTTCAGAGTAGGATGGTTTCCTGTACTCGTCGCCTCTCGCAACTTTTTGGTGCCGCAGTCTTTTCCTCCTATTATTCCAAGATAATGAGTAGTGGCGATGGCAGAAAACTGGAAAACTGCCTCGATAGGGGACCTTTGTCGTCGTAGCTCTTTCTCTCTCTTCAAAGAACGGCAAATTGAAATTACTACGGTACAACGAACTTAAAAAATCTAACTGTTTGTTGGTTCTTCGTCAGGCAAAAGAAGAAGAAAGTGCCATATGTCACTACTGGTAGGTATGATAGAAAGAGGTAGAGCGAGAGAGTGTGATACGTCATAGAGTGAAAGTATCGAAGATATCGTGCGTCACTACGCGTGTATTTCACGTATTCACAGTCAATGTGTCGGGGAGTCGATTTAACTTTTTTTTTGTAAAAATTACGTCGTACTCCGAGACATTCTTTACCGTTTCTGTTAATTAATTACTCCGCGTTACACGTTTGGGTTCTATGATTGTTTGTTTGTTAGGGTTAGGGGCGCAACATCAGACAAGACACTCCTCGGATTGGAGACAAAGAAAATTCAATTTTTACAGTCAAGGCATTGCTCTTGGAATAGAACGGACTGAAACGATCTGATGCAAGCTTATCAAGTATCTACCATGATGATGAGACCATTTTGAGGGTATCGCCACCACTATCTCCGATCTTACACCAGTCAGTCAAGGATGTCCTTCATCAATTTGTGTCGTCAGGCTGAGTACACTTGATACTCTGTTTTAATCCCTATTTCTGTCCTACTTATTGGTGCCGCTGTTCTAAAACATTAGAATCAATTTGCAAAGATAAAACATCATCCGGGCAATCCTCCTAGTGCTCTTCATCCCAAAACTTACCCGGGAAATTTCAATGCATTTTCCCAACTGGAGCAAGTATCAAATCCCGTAGTCACTAATCCGGTGGCAGTAACCGGATGCGTAGTGCCCGCTCACGATTGCAAGGTCTATATGAGAGGCACCAATATTACATTAGATAGTGCGGAGGAATACTTCAATCCGTCCCAAGCGTAGAAAAGATCTAAAATTTTACTCAAAATCCATTCATGTGAGTTGAAGATTGAAGCTCGCTGCTGTATCGTTTATTTGGCAACCTTGATGTACTTGAAGACTCCGTTGTTTCCTCTCCAATACCCGTCGTCGTTTCAGCCACTTATAGAGCTTATCCGTCTTTGGATTACCGTCAATTTCGACAGGAAAATGACGATCGGTCGGAATGCCCAAACACATCAAGGTGTACATGTTTTCCATGAACGATCCTTGCAGCGCAAGCAACAAACAAAGGGTAAGAAAAGCGAAAGCGTGTGTCTGTGTATTTTGTTTGTAGTGTCCCACCCCCAACGCCGTTAAGAGCATCAGTACGACCACGTACCTTGGATGATGCGGGTTCGCGCTCTCAGAAAGGCATTTACCAACACGACGATAACATCACTGGCCTTTAACCAGGGACTGTCCATTTCGGCGGTGATGATGATGTAAAAAGCCACCGTCCGAATGGGCATTCCGCTCAAGACTTTTCCACAAACGCGAATCAGTTCGTAATCTGGTCCTCGATGATGATGATAATACCCCTGGTGTGAATCAAAGTAACAGAGACGAACAACACCTAGTCGATGGACAGATTCGTCATTTGAGAGTACCATATCCTGGAAAAACAAGGCGCGCTAAAAGAAGCGGAGAGACAAACAAAAGATAAGCAATAAAAGAGCATGAGGATGAGTGAACGAAAAGGAATATTTTCATGCTATTGCGGTTTTTTTTCCCTTACCGAAATTTCCACAGAGGTAAAGTTTTGTGGATGATGTTTCAAATTGGATAAATTCAACAAGGAAAATGCGCGTCCCGCCCGATCCCGATTGTAATAGGAATACTGATAGGCACCACACTCAATGCATTGCAAGGTACGGTCGTCCAAATCCTCTAAAGTGATATCTTTTCCCAAGAGGTCGTTGCCAAACAGTGTTTGTTTTATTTGAAAGTGCAACTTCATCATTTGGTACGCAGCTTCGACCTTCCATTCTTGACAGGTCAGGAACTTGGTGAGAGTGGATACATTAACAACGTATGAGGGTGAATTTTGTAGGGCAATAGCTAATGCATCCATATCTGATCCACCCCCTTCTTGATTTTGATTGTTAGGAAGATGATTGGTTAGTTGTTTGTGCAACTTCCGCACAAGAGATTGTGTTTCTGAGGGCGACTTGTCAAACTGCGCCAATCTTTCTTGGACTTTGGAGAGTAGTTCGTGTCCCGTCAAATCGGCCCAAACTTGTTCCCGTTCGTTGGGAGACAGGGCACGGAACTCTCGTTCGGCCATGCCTCGGGGAACTTGAAACCAAATCTTGCAAGCGTGTTCATATTGTTGTTCCTCGAAGCTTTGAAGCTGATGTTGTGGTTCTGCCATGCTTCTGCCTTCGTCATCTTCTATATAATAGCTCTGTTGCTGAAGTTTGCGATCCTCACGAAGAATGAAGCCGGAAACGTCAGGATTGCCGGTTGAAGAGAAAGAATCGTGGCGGTGGTGAGAAATGCGATGATTCATAGTAGCGTTTTTTTTTCCCATTTAGAACATCAAGTTTTATCAATTCACAATCGAAATTGAGTTGTTGCGGTACTTTTTAAGGAGATGGAGAGAGGGTAGAAAACATTCTGGTGATGGCATTTCTTGTACGAGAAGACAATAGTAAATAAAATATAACAAGAGAGATAGAAAAGAGAGTTGGGATGGAACTGAATGATGTATTCCAAAACAGGGAAGCGATTTGATTAAAGTTTTCGCCTCTTTGCCGTACTACTTATGGATGGATGTGAAGAAAAATGTTGTCGCTTGATTGGACATAAAGGCAATACCAGAGTGTTACTATCATCATCAACAGTCACTAACGGTCTATGAGCTTGTTTGAAAACTACTTACCGGTATTGGATTTCGACAAGATCACGCCCAAACAAAGATTGGTCGTTTCTCATCCCGCTAGGAATAAATAAAACGCGTTGTCAATTGTGAGGAAGAACAGGATATTGTCATCATTGATGTGAACTTCGTACGATTCAATTAACAGTGAACGCGTTTTTCACAAATTCTCACTTTAAACAAACCGCGAAGACGAATCTACTATTATGTAAATAATCATAAGGCGCATTCTTTTGTGTCTTTCTTTATGATAGGACTGAAATATGAGAACAGCCCGTCGGTAAAACGTAAACAATAAATAGATAGTAGGATCGTTGATAGAGAGAACTTCACCTTGTGAACGGTTCGCAATGTTCTGACAAAGTGACACGGTAGTATCGGTAGACTACAATGGGTTCAGTTTTCGGCGGTCGTACTGTAGTAGGTTCAGTTTCCACATACTGTAGCAGACTATGATACGGTGCGGTAGGATCGTACTACCGTACTCCGAATGTGGTAATACCGGATTATGTAATAGTATTGTTTCCCTTCTTCACAAACTGCTCTATCCATGGAATGATCACTGCGGGACGGGACCAAGAGGAAAGGCCCCTCTGATGTATAAAGTTAGGGTGGGCACGACGACTGACATTTTCTATCTTAGTTACGAAGCAAAGGCATCATAAAATCAGCCAAGTGCCAAATGCGTACTAACAGTGCTTTTCTCCTTCTGGTGCTTGGCATGAAAGGTTCGTACAATCCATCCTAACAGTTTGTAAAAGGTAGGGAAGACCACGCCATATCCAAAATTTTTGACTGGATTAGGATTCTCTTGTTTTGTGAGGTTGGGCATGAAATACCCCCCAACTCTTAGATGCAGAAATCAGCGACAGCTGCTGATTGTTATGGCCTTCAAATAAGGTTGACTCTAGTGACAAGAGGATTTCCTGCTGCCGCAGCAGCAGTTTTCTTTGTCAACAAAGTGGTGTACGTCCTTCAGCCAAGCATCCTGTCCAATAACTGAAGTGACAGATTGCTCAGGTAGCAACAAGATGACTAACTAGTCGTACTACTACTCCAGTGCAAACAGTATATCATTGTTATAAAACGCATACCAGAACTGAGATTTTCCATCCCAAAGATCCACACACTCTACTGCACCAATAAACAGAAGATACTGGCGCCCACATTCAATATTACATCATCATCATTGATCACGCCACCAAAGAGAAAACCCGGATATCACCGGAGTTTTGAACGCAGTGAGCGAAGCTTCAAAAATTTATTCACAGTCCCGGACACCATCACTAGGTTCGGCAAAACTCCCTTTCATACTTTGCAAACCCCTTTCTTCAATCGAAAGGAAACGATTGGTAGAAAGTCCGAAGGAAGCACCACTTTCCAAGCATTCTAAACTGGCGTTGAAAGAAGACATAGTCACCCGGATCTAAACACGTTTGAATCATAGAAAAATGGCTATACTTGTCCTATCCTACATACATATACTGCTTCTTCATCATCCTGAACCTCCTCAACTACTTCGGCATCCTTTGGAATACGTAGATGAGTAGTCCTCATTGTCATCTGCCTCCAAAATCTCTTCATAAATCGTCTTTGTCAGGGAAGCGCACTTGTCCACCATCTTTTCAATCAACTGATGTCCGTCCTGTTCAAGTTTATGAAGCTCTGCTATCAATCTCTCATAAACAAGTTTCATGGTTGTGCTCTTGCTGTATTGGCGACCCACGTTGCCTTTCACAAGAGCCCAAACAAGTTCAATTGGTTGCAGGTCACTGTGATACTGTGATACGGACAAACAAAACCTTGTGTCCTATTTCTTCAGCTGCTTTGACACCATCCATTGGAATCGATTCTTTGATATCGTTTGCCTTTTGCTGGTGCCTTGCCGAATTGAATATCTTGATCGGCGTTGGGATCCCAAAGACTGTCGTCGTTCCTGTGGTTGTGTTCGTGGATATAATTTTCGTCCAGGTATTCTTCCCAGAGCCTATCCTCTGCGGTGGCTTCTCTGTTTGCAATGAATGCACACAGATAATGCTCCTTTTGAAGGAAACACTAATCTTCTGTACAAGGTTGCCGCTTCTCCTGCCTCTGACGAATCTAAGAGCATCCACGAATCGTCGTACTGCCCTACACGCCGTCTCAATTCCGTTCTTTTCGAATGCTCCATTGTCATCTCTTTCGATATGCAGTCGCCCTTTCTCAACAAGAAAGTTAACCACTTGTCGTGCTGTAACCCGCTCTTTGTTTGCCCTTTTCTGTCGTATAAAGTATAAAGAGGTGCGTCAGAAGTCGGTTTTCAACGGTCAGCGGAATTCTCATTTCTTTTGCTGTAGCGTTGCCAGGCTTCAACCCACGCCCTGCTGTACCATACACCACCCTTTGTCGCGAGTTTTGCGTGATGTAGGATGTTACAATCTTGCTGTATTGTGAGTTTCCTATGCCAGATTCGGCACATACTTGTTTGGCAATGGCAGTTTTTTGATGGCGGATCATGTTGCCTTTGTTGTCTCTTTTTTTTCTTGGCACATTGCTGGAGATGAGTTTCCTGGATCAGCAAGCCCCTTTTAATTACTATTAGAGAGAGGTTTTCGTCGATTGCACAGCCTTTTAGTTGATTTGTTACATGGTTTTTCATCTGTGAAAGGACCTCCAAATTCTTCGCGAGATATGCCTGAACTTTCTGTACCCTCCCTCCTGTGTAATTGACGGCCGATCTGGCCGAAAATCTGAGATCCTCTCCGTCTTTGAATGCTCTTTCGATTGGTATAATGGGAACTTGTGTTACCTTTGTGCTTGTCGAGTAATCATCGTTGGACTCCTTTGTCATAAAATGCGGTCCTTCGAAATGAATGGAGAATTTTATTCGTGACTCGCAATCACGGATGGTGCTCAACGAGGAAAAGAGGGGATTACTCTTGGAAGACAAATACGATCGCAAACTCGTTACAATCCAATCAGATACCTTACAAAAAACGTGATACAAGAAAGGAAGCCAAATTTTTTGGCCACCTTCCGTTGAGAAGTTATGATATCAAATGCCAGTGATGGTGTCCGGGACTGTCAATACCTTCCGCAGAGCCCCTCGACACCAGGGTTCGCATCTTTTCTAATACTTCTCCGGGGGACATCATTTTCACGTCTTGTTGACAGTGAACAACGACACAGTTCCAAATGCACAAATTGTGAAAATATAATAATAATAGTACTATTATTATCGTTTCTTATAACATTATCCATCATGGCAGCATCTATGGACAGCATGAACAGTGAAGAAAAGAAGAGGTCAGTCGGCCTGTGCTGTTTCTCCCTGTTGGGTCTGGTCAGCACCGCGGCGTTTATTTGTGCCGTTTACTCCTACGCCTATTGCGACTTTGCGACGCGATACATCGAATTGACAGAGGGAACCGATCCAAACACAGTCTGTGAAACGTCCGGTTTTTCCACAGATCTGCAACCCGTTTGTGAGGCGCTGATTCAGACGCACGGTGTTGGATTCGAAGGATTTTGGGTGACCGTTCCCGTCGATCAGCAAGTTTGCTTCCCGTATACCCAACCAACGCCGATGTAAGTATCTGTTGTCTGTCGTTGATGACAAAAGATGCAAGACACTTCAATAAGAACCCTTGGAGATTGCATGAATACGTGTATTTGGATACATTGCCTCTTTGGTGATGAATCGATAGGACACAAGTCACCTGATTTCTACCCGACAACTGTGTTTCACTCTAACACATTATTTGTTTTATTCGATATTGTTTTTTGTCAACCGTTTGACTGTTCTAATAATTGACAGTGGTATTGTTACCCCTACCTTTGATACGAAATTCAACTCGGCCCGTGCTCTCAGTATCACGGGGATAGTCTTGGGTGGCGCAGCCTGGTTCACCCTCATGTTGGCCTCGTGTTGTCCCCTCGATCAAGCGCGAATGAAGGGTCTGAGTTGTTATTTTTTCCTAGCGACGCTCTTTCAGGGTTTGTCCCTGTTGCTGTTCCGTTCCAACGTTTGCGACGTTGGGTTTTTTTCGGCCTACTTTTCCAGCAGTACCGTTGACCAGGTGGACTTTATCGAGTCGGTGTCGTGCGGACTGTCGACGGGGTCCAGGTTGGCCATTTCTGCGACCGTTCTTTGGTTTGTGTGCAACTCTATGGTTCCCATGGTGGTACGTCGATCAGTAGGGGGAAAAGCCCAGAAAAAAAGAGGTTGAAAAGCGCAAGAGCACTGTTTCGACGATATGTTCCACTCAACCCATTACCATCTGCTGTTTGCTTGTTTCTTTTCTTTGTTGTTGTTGTTGTTGTTGTTGCTATTGTTGTTGTTTGGATGATTTTTTTCTTTTGTCCAACGATCTAAAATACAAATACGCAGGTTGTTCCGACTCCATTAACAATGCTCGGTCGTGGTCAAGCGGAACCGGCTGTTGCTGCTGCTGCTGGCACGGCCGAGGAGGAGGCCTAAAAAAAAGACTAAACACACGAATCGCTTTTGTGTCGTATTTTTTGGGATTGGGTGGTTGTGAGTTTGTATCATACCGCCAGTATGTTGCAGTTGGAAAGGTGTGGTAGATAATTTGTGTGGGTTGGTGGGACGTGCGTTATTGTGATGGCCTCCAAGTAAAAAATATAACGGTTTGTTTGTAATAAAACGATTGTTAGATGTCATCAGACATTATTATACTACGTAGTAATTTGTGTGTGTGTGTGTGTGTGTGTGTGCAATTTCAGAAAATTTTTGTGTCCGTCTGCATTTGTGTTTTTTTTTTTTAATTTTTCAATAATTTTTTTTCTGTTGCTGTCGTTTTTGTTGTTTCGGATGTCGTTTTTTTGTTGTTTCGGTATGTGACGGGTAAAATGTTTTACGATTGTTTTGTGGCGAATAACAGTAAATATCCTTCTCCCCCTCAAATCTCCCAAAAGTCGTTGAAGGTACCACAACCTCCTTGCCATAGTGTGTTGTGTAATTGTTGATCTTTTTTGTTGTGTACTATTCCGAGGCAGGTCCCTTTTCTCTTCTTTCCTCTTTTTCCATCATATTTATGATTGATCCCTCTGTTTCTCTCTCTCTCTCTTCGTTTTGGTTCGTTACTGCTTTTTCTGTTGTTGTTGTTGTTGCTGGTAACGTTTTTACTGTTTACAACATTTCCTTGAGATCATCAATGGAGAGTCCTCCGTTGGCTTCGCCACGTGGTGGTGGATAATAACTTCCATTGACGGTACTTCCTCCTCCTCTGGTTCTTCGTCCCGGACCGGCCGAGTTCATGGCATAGTCTTCTTCTTCCTCCCGTCGACTACGTGTCGCAGCGGAAGAGGACCGTCGACCGGCAGGAATGGGTGATACCTCTTGACTACGACTGTCACCTGGTCGTCGTCGTCCCCCCTTTCCGGATCGCATCGATTCCATGGCATCATCTTCCATGTTCTTGACGAAGGGTTCCCGAATCCTGGGTGGACGATTGGCATAATTGGAACGTGCATCCATGTCGAGAAAATCGTTGCGGATGTTGTTGTTGTTGTTGTTGTAATAATACGAATCATAATCGTCATAATCATTATTGGAATAATAATCATTGTCACCACCACCGCCACGACGGAGAGGAAAAGGACGACGACGGTCGTTGTAGTAGTTGTCGATATTTTCATTATTATTCCGGAACTGGTTTCCGTACCGTTCTCTTCGATCGTCGTATCCGACACCGGAACCCATGACGGCACTGGGCGGACGTCGACGTTGGTCGTATCCACTCGATCGTCGATACTCTTGGTCGAGGAGGGCATCGTCGTATCCGTATTCGCGACTGTACCGACTTCGTCCACCACTGTTGTTAGTACCACCACCCCATCCGAACCGATCTTCGTCGTAGTACGGATCGAGGTTGTATCGACGCGTTCCGAGGGATTGTCCACCGTACAAGGCATTGGGATTGTAATATCCGCGTCCTTCATCCATGTAGGGATCGTATCGACGAAGAGCACCACCATTACTGTTGTTATTGTTGCGACGGTTGTTGTTGTTGTTGGACAAGTAATTGTTGTTGGAATCGTACAGAGCATCTTGATTGTAGAGTCCATTGTCCCAAAGAGGATCGTACCGTCGTACACGTTTGCCTTCCAGATTATAAAAGCTTTGTGAACTGTCGTAATAATCGTTGCCTTGATATCGCATCAATCCACCACCATTGTTGTTGTTGAAATTGTTGTTGTTGTTGTATTGGTTGGAATTGGGATAGGCATTGTTGTTGTAATTGTAATTGTTGTTGAGATTTCCGAGACGACGATTGTTCATGAGTGGCGCGCCTCGATTGTTCCGACGGAAATATTCCTGTTCGTTGTCGTAATCATCGAAACGGTACTGATTGTACCGTCCCGCTTGATTGGAATTGTATTGCATCGAATGACTGCTGTAAGGTGAAGGAGGAGGAGCATACGGTCCACGATACTCGTCTCGACCGGCACGACGTTGATTGGGATACTGATACATCCGATCGTTATCGTAATTGTTGTTGCCACTACGAAAGGAATCACCATTGTATCCACCAGAACGTCCATCTCCATAGAAATTACTACCCCCTCCAAAACTTCCACCTCCAAAACTTCCACCACCACCACGACGATAATTGGTGCCGTATGTGTTGTAATAGTCACCACCACCACCACCACCACCATTGTTGTTGTTGTTGCTGTCGGGATAATAATTAATGTTTCTGAAATATCCGTTGTTGTTGTTGTTGTTGTTGTTTCCATTATTGGCGTACCGATTGGACATGTTCAAAACAACTGGCATGGCCGTATTGGGAGAGATGGCAGATGATTTGGGATTGACAGGATCGGGCGATACTAAACTCATCGGAACAAACGGTTTCGGTGTAAAGGCAGTAGTTGCTGTGGGAATACTTATCATCATCATCATCATCATCAATGATGATAAACAAAGCATACAGCTGATGACAGTCATAGAGACATTCACACTTGATTTCATTGAATTCATAATCATCTTCGTAGATCAGTCACAACCAACACGTGAATTCTGAAAATTCTCAAATGAAGATATAATAAATATTATGGAGTATCTGTATCCCTGTTGTTTTTGACCTGGTTGACCTTGTTGGTTGAAAAGAAGAAGGTTGTTGTTGATGCTATTACCTATTACACCTGTGACTGTTGATATGCAGTAAAACAACAGTAACAACAACAATGATGATGATGCCAGAAATGATACCCAAACAAGAAAAGAAGATTTTGATTTTGATGAATGATGATGACAACCCCATCATCTCATCACTGTCAATTACACGCGAGAAAAAAAGAAAAAAAAGAAAGAAAAAAAAACAGCGATAGAGCTACCGGTAGTAGAATACGTCGTAGCAAGTACTACCAGTAGTACCGATGT
This sequence comes from Nitzschia inconspicua, assembly GCA_019154785.2. Taxonomy (NCBI): domain Eukaryota; phylum Bacillariophyta; class Bacillariophyceae; order Bacillariales; family Bacillariaceae; genus Nitzschia; species Nitzschia inconspicua. Next base: position 145,546 of record JAGRRH010000004.1, read on the forward strand.
ACTACGTTACTACCGTCGTAGAAATCAATAAGAAAAGTTCTACGACTGTAGGTTACCTACTGTAGTCTACCGTAGCAGTCATGAATACCGAATAAAGAATATGTAATAAGACAGAAATGAATCTACAAATATTATCTTATATTGCAGTCGAGAAATTGCCTACGTTTCTTCTCCTTCGCTTCATTTTTTCTTCTTCAACAACAACAGAAAAACGTCGCCGAACAGATGTCAACAGAAGCATACGTCAGCAAACAAGATCATTCGACGAGACGCTATGATATGATTGGTAACGTTAATATCGTACTGTCCGTATTTCCTATCGGTAGCTTAATGGTATGAAGGTTTCGTAGAAGGTTTGGTATGATACGTACCACCGTAACTACAAACAAAGATGTTTGCTCTACCTCCAAGCTCCATCAACAACGTCATGAATCGAAGGTGGATGACATTTCTACTATCCAAAATAGTATTCGAAATTGACCAAACGGTAGCCAGAAAGGAAATCATACGTCGGATATAACAAAAAATGTCATCACGAAATTGCTGAAGCTTGTATAGTAAAACTACTAACTGTAAATACGTCGTAATTCATGTCCTTCGGGCGTAAAGGGATGGGAAAAAGTGCTCTCGACGGGGTGGGAAACCATTTTTTGAAAATGTTTTCTACACAAACGCCCTCATCCCTATCTCATCGACAAAGAATTGTTCCAAAGTGGACCAACGCCGTGAAGATTGACATCAGATATCGATCCGATCCAACGGGGTATGAAAATATCTCTAACGCGCGTAGTAAAGGGATGGGAAAAGTGCTCTCGACGGGGTGGGAAATCCATTTTCGAGAACGTTTTCCATACAAACCTCTTATTAATCGTTGCAAACATCATCATCTATATCCCATCGACAATGAATTGTCTCAAATTGGACCAACGCCGTGAAGGTTGACATCAGATATATCGGTCCGATTCACCGGGCTATGAAAATATTTCTAACGCGCGTAAAGGGAATTGGAAAAGTGCTCTCGACGGGGTGGGAAATCCATTTTTGAGGATTGTTTCCATATAAACCTCTTGTAAAACTTCACAAACATCATCATATATATCTCATCGACAAAGAATTGATGAAAATTGGACCAACGCCGTGAAGATTGACATCAGATATCGATCCGACCCATCGGAGTATGAAAATATCTCTAGCGCGCGTAAAGGGATGGGAAAAGTGCTCTCGACGGGGTGGGAAATCCATTTTTTAAGAATGTTTTCCATACAAACCTCTTATAAAAGTTCACAAACATCATCATCTATATCTCTTCAAAAAAGTAAGAGAGAAAATCTATCACAGTTGGTGGGAAATTCAATTGGTTGAGCATGTTGACTCTACTATACAAGCTTCAGCAATAAGGTGATGATTGGAATATGTTGATGACATGGAATTGAGTTGTTCTGTATCCTTATGAGTAGTAGTATTAGTAGTATTACGTCTAGTAGGAGTATGTTTTTTACTACGCCTTTTCTTTTTCCCGTTGCAATCCAAAGGCAGACGGATCGAATAGATACGGATCCGGCCAGTCGGCTGCAGACGGATTTGCAAACATGGCCTTCCACTCTTCGGGAGATGGAAGTTCCGAACGAGCCTTGGACAAGATTGTCATTTCCTTCGGACAAGATGAAGAAGCAGTGGGAGTAGTTGGATAAACTTGCAAGGCTTGGACGATCCCTGCTGCCACGGTATGACGATTGGATCGATCCATTTCGGGATAATCTCCCAAGATAGTAAATGCCTCACGAATTTCGTTGGGATAATCCTCCAACGCAGTCTTTTCCATCGTTTCTTGATTGGACGGTTTCGGATTGATGGTATTGCCCAACAATACCTGTGCACCCAATTTGTACCGATCAAAGGCACGTTCTCGCATATCACGGTATTGTTCCAGGGACATCTGTTCCCAAATGAGAAACAAATAAAAAGATAAATATCATATGAGTGTTAAACTACCACAACAACAATGATAGAAACGACGGAGAAAAAAAAACAGCAAGCACCATATACGATCATGGAATGAAAGTATATGTGCTGTGACGACTGGGGAATTGGTTTTTTTTTCTCCCATGTTGGATCGACGATTGTCGTTGATGATTGATTGATGATTGATGGTTGCCTGTTGTATTTTTTTTTGTTTTTGGAAAAGTGACAGAAATCACGACGACGTACCTTGTACATTCCCTCATCGATTCCATAATCTCGTAACCATGCGGGTCCATCGTAGGACCCACCCAACAGGGATCCGAATCGGACGATACTTCCCACAGAATCATTCGTAGAAGTAGTGGAGGAGGAATAACAGGAATGTTCCTGGAACGCTTTGGCGAATGCGTTCCAATTGTCTTGTTGCACCTTATCGGTATTGAAAATGGGAATCCATGAGTTGGATTTTTCCTTTTGGATCTTTCCGTCGACGGGGAGACAACAGATGACACGGGACGGTCGTCCATCGGCAAAGGCCGATCGGCCTTGATCTTGAAAATCCAACACCCGTGACACAAATTCGGGCGGTAATACCGCTTCTTCGGCACAAAACACGACGCCCTTCAATTCACCAAAGTACGGATCACCGACTTCGGGCATCCCGATCGTCGAGTCGTCGCGTAACTGTTTGTTGATGTCGTCGAGGTCATCACCGGGACCGCATTTCAACAGATTGGTAAAGAACGAATCGAGTTTCTTTTGTGGTGCGACGATGATGGGACGGAAACCAGCTTGAGCCAAATGTCGTGCCAGTACCAACTGTAAAAAGCCAGGACCGACCAACATGACGGGATCACCCGGTTGGAGTGGTGCCGCTGAAAGAGACGTAGTAGAAGCAGAAGCAGCAGCAGCAGATGATGATGATGATGATGATGATGATGAAATACCACTACGATGATGATGTTGTTGTTGTCGATTATTCATATTGATATTCTTGACAAAGGCAGCGATTTGGCCAAGAAACGGTAAAAGACAAAGAAGGACTTTCATGGTGATGGTGATGATGTATAATGATTGGATATGATTTCTTCTTCTTTTTGTTGTTGTTGTTGGAACAAGATTCGATGTGCAAATGAAAGAACAACAAGCAGCCAGCAGCAGTGGTGGTGATGGTAGGATAAGTGTTGATAACCACCCCCCGTTTCACAGAGGTAGTAGTGTTGTAGTGCAGTCTCTTGTGTTTCTTTCTTCTTGCTGTCGTTTGGTCGTATGTTGTTTTACTACCTCTCGGAGTAGTAGTACAAGAAGAGAGAAGATCTTTTTGATGACAACAGGTGAAAGGAAATGTGAGTGTGACGACTGGACTTCAATTCAACAACGACTTCCACCTGGAAGCAAATTGGTATGAAAGAGATAGAGTTTACTATGACGTCATATCCGGGAACCAACGAGCATCATCAAAGAAACAACAGAAAGTGAACCGTCACTACGGTAGACTGGTCCCAGTATGATAGTCTACTACCGTACCCTTCTCTACTGTAGTAGCTTCTTCGCTTCGACAGTGTTGAAGTATGATACGGTAGTTAATGTACGGTAGTACTGCCGTAGTCTACCGGTAGTACTGTATGATACACCGTTCACTTGAATGAATCATCTCATCATCGTGACTGACTGTGACTGCGAAGTGATGATGGTGACGATGACGTCGACTCCACGTCCGAGTCAGCAAACGCGGTGCAAAATCCGATCTTTGAAGAGAGCTATGATACGATACGTCGTATGTAATTTCATACCTTTCCAGATTTCATCCTCCATCCGTCGTTATTTTTGTTCCACTTGAAATACAATCAAACTTTCACTGCTTCACTATTACCGGTGGACTACCGTACTGCTACTGTTACTCTTTGTATCACCACTGCACTTCTTTCTTTATCTACCCAACCATGATTTCGACCGGACGCCGAAGGATCAACAACAATACCCAAACGATAAGGAGGAGGAGACTTCCAGTTCCTTTCGTAAGGGCTGTCGTTGTTGCGAAAGTATCATTATCACTTTTGGTGTTAACATTGTCAACATTGTCACACTATGGCTGTCACGCTTTTTCTACTCCATCATCTACTTCGACAAGTTCTTCTATTTCTTCTACGACTTCTGCTGCCACAACAACCAACAACAACAACGACAACAACGTACTATGGAAACCTAAAATATCTTCCTTGGAAGAACGTCGCAAGTTACGTGGTCAAAAACACAATTCGGAAAAGATCGGTTCCATCGGATTTCATCACGTCGAATTTTATTGTGGTGATGCCAAATCCACCGCACAACAATTCGCATTGAGTTTGGGATTGACCATCACCGGACATACCGGTCAAGCTACCGGAAACGATCAATGTGTATCGTATGGATTACAAACTGGAGGTTGTTGTTGTGATTCTCATTCGTCGTTTCGGGTCTTGTTGACGGCACCGTATTCCAAAGCAATGTCATCAGTATCATCCCAAACAACATCCACAACAACTGATAACAACGGCAGTCCATTGGTACAAAAACAACAACAACATTCACAACAACACTCACAACAACAATTTTATGATGCACCCAATCCCTTACCTAATTATTCGGTCGAACAGGCCCATGCCTTTTTTCAACAACATGGTTTGGCAGCACGAGCTGTTGCGTTGCAAGTTCATAATGCGACACAAGCCTATCAAGTATCTGTAACCAATGGTGCCGTATCGGTCTTGGAACCAACGTATATTCCACCCTGTCGAGGACAAACTGTCACTTTCGAGGGTCATTCCAAAGCTTGTACAATGGCAGAAGTACAACTCTATGGAGATGTCGTTTTACGATACATTTCCTTTGACAGTCCAAATGAAAATGACAACAACGACAACGACAACGTCGATGATACCACTACATCTTCTTCTTCGTGTCCCTTTTTACCTCATTTGGCACCTTATTCAGGTCCACTCTCCCAACGATCGTCGAACTCTGACTTTGGGATATACAAAATCGATCATGCCGTTGGGAATGTCCCCAACTTACAACAGGCGTATAGTTACATCCAACAATTTACAGGGTTTCATGAGTTTGCCGAATTTACCACCGAAGATGTCGGAACGATCGATTCGGGATTGAACTCCGTCGTCCTGGCCAGTGATTCGGAAACTGTATTATTGCCCATCAACGAACCGACCGTCGGAAAACGTAAATCACAGATACAAACGTATCTCGAACAGAACGAAGGTCCTGGATTGCAACATTTAGCACTCCAAACGACCAACATATTCGATACGGTACGACAGATGCGACACGTCGAACAGACACTGTTGGGACTCGAACTGATGAAACGTCCCAGCGACGACTACTACAACGAATTGCCGGATCGATTGGGAAAGAAACTCACCCAATACCAATATCAACAATTACAAGAGTTGGGTATTCTGGCCGATGCCGACGATGAAGGTGTGTTGTTACAACTCTTCACCAAACCGGTTGGAGATCGTCCCACCTTCTTTTTTGAAATCATCCAACGCATCGGATGTGTAGAACAAGACGAAAAAGAAGGAGAAGGAGAAGAAAAAGGACAAAGACAAGACGGCAGTCGCAGTAGTGGTCACCAACAATCGAATAATAATGATAAGGATGCGGCCACGGCACCACTCTTGGGACGGCCCGGATGTGGAGGATTTGGACAGGGTAACTTTCGAGAACTCTTCAAGGCAATTGAAGAGCACGAAAAGACACTCAAGGTATAATAAAACAAAAAACACAATACCACAATGAAGCTACGTCATGTGGGCTCCCTTGCGACTTTTGTTTGATCCGAGCCAAGAGGCAATATGCCACATATTTTATCATTAAAAAAATCGAAAATCGTTGGTTACCATTAAACGTATTACTACCGTAGTCGGAATTTTTAGACGTAGCATATCATCATTTTTTTGTTTCTTTTTCACCCACTACCACGTCGTAAAACATTTATTATTAACATTAAATGTGATGTAACTTTGTTCTTGCCAATGAAAACCAAAAGCATGCAACTTCTGTATTTGGTAGTACCATTGTCCCAAGAGAACCCCCTCCCTCTTCCAACAACTCTCTTATTTTTCTTTTTTTACTTCTCCTCGTCATTCTTGCCCTCTGCGTCCTTGCTTGGTTTGCAATATTTTTCAATGTATTGTTCCACAACTGATTCACCCTTGCTAGCCCATTCTCGTCTGTTTTCCAGGGCATAGTTCAAATATTCGTCACACGAAACCCCAAAGACACCGCATTCCTTCAGCTTCTTGGCCAATGGGATGATGTAATTGTCAAAGAATCCCAATTCACCTTGGAACCATCCCGCCTTGGGATCAAATCCCAATCGACCATTTTCATATGCAGTGTTCATCTCTGCAAACAACCGCTCGTTCCATTTGCGGAAAATATGCCAATGTTGCATGGTATGAGACACATCCGATGCTTGGATCAAATGCTCCATTACAATGGTAGCCTTGCGATTGATGGCAGCGGCACTGTCCTTGTCATCTGTAGATTCCATAGTCCCCGCAGCAAAGGCCTTGTCCCATCGGTTCTTACGGATCGTTTGCAACTCCTTGTCAAAAATGTCCGTGGCAAGGACATTGTTGACCACAATCTGACGGAACCGCTGCAGCTCATCTGGAGTTCCATAGATGGCACGTCTCAACCTCATAAAGGATGGATCCATCAACTTGGTCCATGCCAACACCACCGAGTTCTGCTCGGCAACTGATTGGCCCTTATGGAACTTCGCAACATCATGATTCTCCTTGACAAGTTGGGCATTGGAAACACCCAAGTGATCTGTGTCATGGATGAGGGCACTCAGGACCATAGAAAATTGACTCAATGGATCAGAGGTAATACCAAATGTGTGGTCATGAAGGGCAGAAGCCAAGTCACCACCTTCTTTGTCTATAATCTCAGAGGGAGCAACAATCCGACTAAGAAGTTTGCTCACAGACATGGTCACATGTGAAGCATGCTCAAAGTTGTGGAAGTAATTGTCTCTATGCATAGAAGCAATAGAGCACACATACAACTTGAGCTCCTTTAGAACCTCCTCTGGGATGGTGACCTTGGATGGGTCCGCTTGATTCTTGTGGGCACTTGGATCAAACTTTGGCAATGCAATAATTTCTGTCACTTCTTCTATGAGTTGCTTCCTTTTATCCATCGATTCCTCCAATTTGGTGAGCTGAATTTCATACTTGGGACCACCAGAAGGCATGGCATTGCGCTTGGCAATGATTTGCTGTAAAAGACGCTTGAGAATTTCCACATTCCACATCACAAGGCGCTGAATCTTTGGAGGCAGGGATGCTTCCAACTGATTCAAGTCCAGTCCAACTCGGTGAGCCGACTCTGGATTAGCGGCATCATTATTCATACCTTCCAGCAAGCCAGGTGTCACCAACCAATAGGTCTGAAGTGCCCCCTTTCCCTTGGCTGTGACCAAATCTTCTCGCTTTTTGATCCAGTGTTCCTTTCCGGCATCAATCAGAAGCTTGGCAGTGTCACTGGAGAGATGAACTTGGTTACGGAAGCCAGTAGATTCCACTCTAGCTGCAGTGTTGACAGTTTCCCCAAATAGCTGGAACCTGGATCTATCACCTCTCAGGACACCAGCTGTAACAGGTCCACTATGTAATCCAGCTCTCATGGCAAGATCTCCCTGTGTTGACAAGAAAAAATGCATGGAATTGTGTCAGATACACATGAAATACAACAGGCAATCATGGCGTAGCATAGAAAATTAAAAGTCATTCAACTCACTGTATCAGGCCCCAGTGAGATTTCAAGATGTTTGGATAGTTCGTTGAACTTTTCCAGGCATTCCTTGGCAAACTTTGCCATGACCAAAGCATGATCAGGTCTTGCCTCTGGCAATCCAGCAACAGCCACATAGCAGTCACCAACAGTTTCCACTTTGAACACTTTTCGCTTCTTGGCAATGTTGTCAAAGGCTCTATAGACAGTTTCCAGCAACACAAAGACTTGACTGGGTTCTCTGACTGATGACCATGCTGTGAATCCGGCAATGTCTGCAAACATGACTGTAGTGTTGGGAAACAGTTCTGCAATAGGCTTGGTGTCATGCATGTCAATCCCTGCAATGGCTTCTTGGACCTTTTCATCGGAGGCAGGTATCGCAGCATTATCCACACCTGCCAAGTAATTCTTGAGGCGGTACTTGGTAGATTCTGGAATAGGGATATCCATGGGAATCGAATCATCTGTGTCACATCTGTCTTGACCTGACTTTGGCTTTTTCCCAACAAGTCGGTCGCGGACCTCGGTGGGAAACAAACTGGCCAGGACAGCATTGGTTTTGGCGGCTGAGTTCATGGTTTTCATCATGCGCCGTTGAACAGCGTAGTCGTATGCAAAAAAGACAAAGCCGGCAAAAAGAATGACCAGCACAACAATGGACGTCCAAATGGCTGCAGCCGATTCTTCTCCATCAAATGCTGCAATGGTTTCATCGGTAGGATACACTCCAATAGTAAAGTAACAGCCATTGTCATTTGATATTTGCAACCCCGTTGCTACTCGAGTTGTTCCATACTCAAGGTAGTTTTCTGGGACTTGATTGCCAGGACCGACGTAATGAGCCCACTCTCCGTCCACTTCTATGGTAAAGACCAAGGATTGTCCACACGCTTCGGGTTGTTCCACTACAACAGTCAATTTGGGTTGCGACGGATGCAAGATTTCTTGATAGAACAAGGTCCATGGCAAGACGGACACCAATGATCCAATAACAGTTGCATCACTATCTTGGGCGTTGGCATAGATGGGTGTCAACAAGAGACTGGTGGGGACATTGTTGTTGAGCGAATGTCCATAAATCTCAGTGGCATCAATAACCATTGACAGGGCTGGTTCATTCTTGGTCATCATAACATCAAAAGTCTTGGCAACGAGATCGTTGGCCAAAATATTATAGTTGACGGCAGATGGATCAATAGTATGAGTAGTATTTGAGGGGGAGTGGCCATCGATTGGAATGGAGAGTTGCCAGACGGGAAGAAAGGGACCGCTGCTTTGTTCCATGACGGGCAATCCTTCCTCATTCTTGTAGTGGATCATAGAGGGAATTTCGTTGGCGAGATGTTCACTGGGTATCCATTCGCTGGCATACTCGGTCGAGTATTGTCCCCACTCGATCCGTTGAAGCTCTCCTTGGACAATCGGCGACCACGAAATCAAAGAGGCGCCAGCATTCTCCAAGTAAGCCTGTCCAAAGGACGTGGCAAAATTGAATTGGGTGTAGTACGGCCAAGAGACGTTGGAGGAAGTAGCTAACGCCGACATGGAAATACTCATGTCTTCCAAAAAATTGGTTATCTCAAAGAAATGTTTGAGAGATGTGGTCAAGACTTCATCGTTCATTTCATAGACCTGTTGCGTGAAATGCAAGATAACATATTTTGTGAGACATTCCGTGGATGGAAGGTGATATCTATCTACCAACCCATTATTAGTAACACTGCTGACATCACTTACAAGTTGTTTAAGAATCGCTTGTTCATCTCGACTAGTGAAGATGTAGGTAGTAACACCGGCAGCAACGGCCGTCGCCAAGACGAGAAACAAGGCTGCGCATCTCGTATAAGCAACGTGTTGCTGACGACGAGCAATTTCGTCGTCGATGCTTCGTTTGGTGGTAGCCGACGCTCCATCCGAACTTTCCATTGCGGAGCTTTCATCTTCGTGGTCACCGGCATGTGAAATGGACATGCTGTGGTTATCGTGGTTGCTATCGACGACAAGAACATCTTTGGGATGGTCTTCGCTATCCATGTTGGAAGACGATTCTGGAGTCGTAGCTGTTGATGAACTGAGAGTAGGTTGAGCAGAAGCAGGAGCTGACGAAAGTCTCATGGTCTATGTTGATAGAGCAAGAACAGATGTTGTGTTTGTTGCGACAAGCACAGCCACTACACAAAAAAAGACCCCAAAGAGTAGTAGTAGTAGTATGGAATGGGATGAAAGTGAAGGAGAAAATCGTTTCCTCACACGCGACAACAAGAATTATGATATCAGACACACAAAGACAAACTGAGAGAGGGAGAGAGAGAGAATAAAATAAATATGTTGTAACCTTCGATCGAGAGGAATGATGTTGGTGCAAGTAAACAAAAAGTAAAGAGAGATGTTGTTCTTGATACGACGTACGATTTTGTCGTACGTGATGTGAGGGATATTGTTTAAGGGATGGTGAATGACTCTTTGGGCATGTAGGAGTTCTAAAGGATGGGACTATTTTCTTCTGATAGGAAGGAGAATCGGAAGAAGAAGAAGTCGAAGAAGGCGAGGAACCAGTGGAAGGGAAAGAAGAAGTGGAACAAGTACGATCAGATAGTCTCGGAATAAAGTGTTCACTATGAAAAAATCGTTCCTTTTTTCGAAAACTTCTGGTGTGTAAAAAGCACGCAAATGTTCGTGCCGGAGTGGAAAGGTTATTTAATATTCGAATGTCGGTGGGGATGTTGTTTGCTACTCGGAGTAGTAGCTAAGAATCAAATCGAGAACAATGATATTGAAGAGAGACCTTTTCCTCTCACAAGGCAGTGGTGTGACATCCCTTATTCTCCCTATCGTTGTTTGCTTTCATATCTCAATGACTCCTCTTTTAATGCTGGCACTATCTCTTGACACTCCTGTTGAACTTGATCCCGCGATACATCGGTGAGCACTATTGTAAAGAGCCATCTATAACCAATACTCGATGTTTTCTACAGTCAGAGAATTTAACCGAGTGCGTAAAAAGTGCTTCGACCAAAGACATCATTTCGGTCATGGCTGAATACATTCCTTCGCCCATTGACGTGAACCGAGTATTCGTGCGTCATTCTCGGCACAAAGAGCGCTTTTATCCCTTCCTGTATCGTTTGGAATGACTTAAACTGTAAATAAATAGATAGATATCTCACAGTCGGGAGTTGGGACGTTGGGACGAATGAAAAAAATGACCCTTCAATAGAACGATTCTTTGGACCTTCTCTCGAGGCAAAGGTCATCCTACTCCGTACTATGGTTTGCCGATCACTCTGCTGCCCGACTGCCCGATGATGGATCGAACTTCTCTGGCCCTTTCTATCGTTTCACGTTTTCTCTATTAATACCGGGAGAGAACTACAGTAGCTTACTGTCAAATCAAACTGACAAGTCACAATCTCTCCTCTTATAAATATTTCTCCTAGGTAGTAATTTTTATCTTTTTTTGAGGATCTTCCATTATCCACCATGGTTCAAAGCGACGACAAAGAGGCGCTCTCGGTCGTCAAGGAGGACCCTCCTCAAGCAGACGAGGACGGAAGCAGTCAAAATCTAAACAGTCGATCCTCATACACCTCCAAAAATCAGTTAGATGAGGATTCCGGAACGGGAGGCATCTCTCAAGCCAAGAGTATTGAAATGGACAATGATTCCAAATGCATGAAGACTTCTCGGATTTTGATTCTAATCGGCCTCTTGTTGACTGGAGTGATTGCCGGTGGGGTTACCTATTTCTTTGTCTCCAAAAATGAACAGATGTTTTTTGAAAATGAGGTGCGTACTGCCCCATGTTGATAATTTTGTAATATTGTGTCCTTCACTAAACGTACTTCATTCCAGAAATTATCCTCACGTTCCTTTGTCTCTCGATTTCTTTTTTTTTCGTAGTCCGACATGTACGCATACAAGATTGAAATGGCCATCCAGCACAAGACCAGGAGCCTCCAATCTATCATGAAGACTATGGCCGTTACAGTTGCCAGCTATGCTCATACTGCCGTCACTCCGTGGCCCTTCGTTACGTTCCCCTTTTACGAAGCGGTTGCCTCGCAATTTCGAAACGTTTCGGGCGCCGAGATCATTGCTCTCGCTCCTCTCGTACAAGGCTCACAAGAACAAGAAGAATGGGCACTTTATTCGCTCGGACACCAAGGATGGTTGGATCAGTCCTATGCCGTCGCTGGATGGGATATTGAACCGTTTCCCATTCAAGGGACTGTCTACGATGTGTTGGATAATGGCGCTATCGTGAAGGCGACGTCCGACGTCACTATGCCCTTGTGGCAAACTTCCCCGCCACCCAAGGATACTGGCATCATTAACTACAATTTATTGAGCAACGACAGCGTCCGTATGTCTCATGCGGCAGCCTCATCCACAAAATATGGACAACTTGGCCCCATCATGGATACTTCATCCATTCTACGAGACGATTCTCTCCATGAAGGCAATCACAATCCCGAATCGCTATTCCTCCAACCCGTCCTCGACCTAGACGAGTCGTTGTCCTCCACGCAACCAGTTGTGGTAGCTTCCTTGGTAGCGTCTATTCTGTGGGATCTATTCCTTTCCAATCTTTACGACAGTACAGACGGTGGAGACGGTATGATTGGGGTATTTCAAAGCATTTGTCCCAATCAAGACATACCTCAAGTATTTACCTATCAACTCAACGGTGTCAAGGCCATCTATTTAGGTGAAGGCGATCTACATGATCCTACTTACAATCATCTCGTTCACAGTACTGATCTCCTTGCTGAAGAGGAGGATTCCAATGTTTGTGAATACAATGTCGACATTTATCCATCTGCCATTGTAGAGGAGAACGAGACGACATCTACACCTGTCATCTTTGCCGTTGTCATGGCAATGTTGTTCTTGGGAGTGGCCATTTTCTTTTTGGTATACGACTATTCTGTACAGCGTCGTCAACGTGAGGCCATAGCGGAAGCAGCGCGCTCCGATGCCATTGTTTCGTCCCTTTTCCCTGCTGAAATTCGGGATCGACTCCTGAACAGTAATGATGATGAACCAGAAAACAACATCAAGAAACAAAACAAGTTTGCCTCCATTGGCAACAGTAACAAAGAATTTGAAAAGAACTCGGATGCTGTGGGACAAAAGTTCCGCCTCAAGACATACTTAGATGAAGAAGGAGAGGAGGCAGCTGCTGCTAATGCCAAGGCAGGAGTCGTCCTGGAATCTAAGCCTATTGCTGATTTGTTCCCCAACACCACAGTATTGTTTGCAGACATTGCTGGTTTCACAGCATGGTCTTCTGTCAGAGAACCAAGTCAAGTTTTTACCTTGCTCGAGACAGTCTACAAGGCCTTTGACAAGACAGCCAAAAGGCGCAAAGTCTTCAAGGTGGAAACTGTGGGAGATTGCTATGTAAGTCAAAGAGCTCAACTGTGGTCAAGCTTGTTTTAATTGGGAACCTCTCACACCAATCCTTCCGTGTCTAATATTCAGGTTGCTGTCACTGGCCTTCCAGACCCAGTTGATGACCATGCTGTCATCATGTGCAAATTTGCCCGAGAATGTCTCACTCAATTCAACCAGCTGGCATCTCAATTGGAAGTCATTCTTGGACCTGACACTGGAGATCTGAATGTCAGGGTAGGTATTCACAGTGGCCCAGTCACTGCTGGTGTCCTCCGAGGTGACAAATCTCGTTTCCAACTCTTTGGAGATACTGTCAACACTGCTGCTAGAATTGAGAGTAGTGGAATGCGTGACCGCATCCATCTCTCTCATGAAACAGCAGAACTTCTTCATGCAGCTGGCAAGTCCAACTGGATGCTCCGTCGTACAGATACAATTGTTGCAAAAGGAAAGGGTGAGATGCAGACTTATTGGTTGCTGACTAATGATGAGCTTGCCTCTGGAGTATCAGTGGAAGCTTCAAAATCCACAACTGCTGCTCCATTGCCCATTGTGAAAGCTCTACAACCACGTTTGGCCAAAACAACCTTAGATGTATTGGATCCAGAGTCCTCCCTACCACCCAAGATCAAGAGATTGGTCGACTGGAACGTGGATGTCCTCAAGAAACTGCTCAAGCAGATTGTTGCCAAGAGAAATGCAGAAAACAAGGAGAAGTTTGACATGAATCATCCAATGATGATGAAACATGAGATGAACATTGGCTCTGATACTTATGTCTTGAATGAAGTCACGGAGATCATTTGCCTTCCAGGTTACAGCAATGTAAAGCTGGAGGTAGATCCTAATAAGGTTACCTTACCTGATGGGGTGGAGCAACAACTAAGATTGTATGTGTCATCCATCGCTGCTATGCACAGAGACAATCCATTCCACAACTTTGAGCATGCGTCGCATGTGATGATGTCGGTCAGTAAGCTTTTATCAAGAATTGTGGCTCCTGATGAAGTTCTTCATGGAGAAAATGAAGAGGAAGAACTAGCATTTAACCTTCATGATCACACATATGGCATAACAAGTGACCCCTTAACTCAATTCTCAGTGGTGTTGGTAAGTTGATTACTGGAGGATAACAAACCATCTCTATGCAATTTATCTGATTGTCTTCTTTTCCATCTTTGTCTACCAGGCTGCTTTGATCCATGATGTGGATCATTCTGGTGTTTCCAATGCCCAACTCATCAAGGAAGGTGCTAAAATTGCTGAGGTATTCAAACAAAAGTCTGTGGCTGAGCAAAATTCCATTGTGCTTGCCTGGGACCGTTTAATGGAGTCTCGTTTCACTGCTTTGCGAGGTAGCATCTACTCTGACCCAGAGGAGCTCAAAAGATTCCGTCAGCTCATGGTCAATACTGTTATGGCCACTGATATCTTTGACAAGGAGTTACAAGCATTGAGAAAAAACAGATGGGACACTGCATTCAACATCAATCAAGACCCAACTCGGAAGTCTACTATTGATGATGACAGGAATCGCAAGGCTACTATAGTCATTGAGCACTTGATTCAAGCTTCGGATGTGGCCCACACCATGCAACATTGGCACATCTACCAGAAGTGGAACGAAAGGCTCTTTGCTGAAATGATGCATGCCTACCAACATGATAGGCTGGGATTCAATCCAGCAGATGGTTGGTACCAGGGAGAGATAGGTTTTTTTGACAACTACATCATTCCTTTGGCCAAGAAGCTTAAAGACTGTGGTGTATTTGGGGTGTCCAGTGATGAATATTTGAATTATGCAACTGAGAATAGAAGAGAGTGGGCGGACAAAGGAGAAGAAGTGGTCAAGCGCATGGTTGCAAAGTATTCCACCGCCAAGGATGAAGAGTCTTCTTCCCCGGTACCTCCAGTGGAGAATACCTCCGCAACGACCAACTAACCAAAGGACGAGGGGAATACGTCGTAGTGCAAGGAATTCGCATTAATTTTGATGTCCGAGGGAATAAACAGTACAAGGATAGTATTCATATGTAAAAAGGGATTCTAATGTTAATACCAAGAATAAGAAGGTTTTAGACAGCTTGAGTAAGTGATAACAACGTGTACACAAGCCTTGAAAGTCCGGCATAAGTGACGAGAATTTATTCTGCTCTGGTTGTTTCTTTCAAACGGAAGGATAATGTGACTATTTTCCACTCCTAAGAAATCCAATTTTTCTACCCCCAAAACATCGAGAAAACGATCGCAACAAGATTATCATCTTATTCATATCTTATGCCGCCTTCGGTTTTCGTCTATCATAACGACTTCCTTTACCACTTGCCTTCCTTAGTTTCTTGACGTTCAAATAAGCGTCCGAGCATGACACCCAATTCACGTTTTTCTCCCTCCAAAAGCTCGATTCCGGGACGGCCATGCGCAAAGCGCATGTTGCAAACGACGGCTACATCGCCGGCATTCCATTGAATGGGGATTCCAAAATTGTCGTAACAGTCCGTCCACAATTGTTTCTCCTGATACGAAATGGGTGTGTCGTCGCCAAAGGTCATGTCCATGGGACGGAGTTCTTGAGGAATGTCCATCAGGGCCGGCCACGAATCGAACCATTCACCTGTTGGAAAAAGAAATAAGGAGAGCGAAAAGTCAGAACACAACGACCAACACAAATGCCGTCGCCATACTTTTGAAAACAAACGAACAAACTCACCATCATCGGCAATGGACGTGATCAAAATGTTGCGATCTAAAATGGGGATGTATTCAAAGGCGCTTTTGTAATATCGCGTTTCCATCATCATGGCATTGGGAACGTTGGGATCGGGAATCCATTGGATTTGGAGTCCTTGAGCTTCGGCGACTTGTTTGGCTTCAGTGGGGTCATCGGTCATCCAGGATTTTTGCCAATGATTGTAAACTTGACTTTGATCATGGTCCGCGTAAGCGACAGCATCTGTCAAGCGACGAATGAAACATAAACCCTTGTCTTTGAGTTTATGCCCCAATTCGGTTTGCATCATTGCATTGTGGGCTTGGACGGAGTCGGACACGTAACTCCATCCGACGCCGGGTCGTTGCGTGACGGCATGTTTGCACAAAAATCCAATGCTTTCAACGGAATGAGACTTGTACGTCATTTCGTGGTGATAATGTAAATGGGCCGAGAGTGGGGCACCAATGTCATAGACATTACCCAGATCGGAAAGACGGTCACGAGGATTGGCACCTCCTTCGTAGTCGGTTTGTTCTCCCATGACGATTTGTGCCAATCGGCGTTGCTGGTCCATATCCGTGAGACCCTGATTTGGAATGGGAAAATGAATGGATACGAATGAGAGCACAATTTTAATGGAAGTGAGAGAAAAAGGCAATTCCTTTCTCTTTCTCTGTGTGTGTCTCCTTTTTCACAAGTCAACGTCCATCATCATCACAATAAATTATCATTGTGATATCGTGATTTTTTTGACGTACCGTATTTTGGATATGAATCAAACCGACGTCGCGAAACTTTTCGGTCATTTCTTGTCCAATCAACGAGTTGGCATCCAAATCGTCTTCCTTGAGTTTGCCTCCGGCATTGATGAGAAACAAATCTGGATTGATGACACTATCGAGACTTCCGTTCCACCACCGACATTGCACGACGGGTTCAGCAGTCGACGCTGCCGTTGCAGCCGAAGGAGGAGGAATCGAAGCAGTAACGGCGGCAGCTGCTGCCGTGGGCAATCTGTTGGAGAGTGCCGATCGAACGGCCGAAAGGGAAGCAGTAGCGGCCATGATTGTTGGAAGTGGGGGGGGGGGGGGGGGAGTGAAAAAGGAGAAGGGAGTGATTCTACTAGAGTGGGTTTCTTCTTAAAAATGATGTTCTTGATAATGAAAAATGGTTGTGATGACACACTGCTTGTCGATGTAAAGAAAAGAAGAAATTGGCGGAAAGGAAATGAACGCCGACGATCGATCGTGTTCTATGATACGTATGATACCTCTATTTACCCAGTCGAAGTAGACCGTATTTTTTCGTTTCTCTCATCGGCTAGTTTTTTTGATGGGTGTCATCAACATTGACTGTGAAGCAAACGTGCGGCTCTGGCGTGTCGTCTTACCAAAACATCATCGCTTCTTCTCCGAAGGAAGATTCCCTTCGTTGGTTCCATCTGAGTGTGAATCTCTCTTACTCCGAGTATTTTATCACAACAAGTGGTACTATCACAGAGAAAGGACTCCATCAACTCTACACTATTTAAGGAGAAAATACTACGGAGTATCTTTTTTTTGTACTTGGCTCGTGTAAAGTGAATTTTCATTGCGCGCGTGAGTTTTTCCCTAATTCTTGTAGTTTCGTCGTTTCGTCAATGCCGGAAGAAGCACATTCCACCATGTTATGATGATTAACTGGCTGTAAGTACTATCGTACTCGTATGAATACCTCTCTCGATTGATTGACTGTTGTGAACTGTGAAGTACAACCGTAGCTGTGTCTTCTGGTCTTGAGACAGATTCGCCATGGATGACGACGACGGGCGCACCGACAGCTGCTATCATACATAGCTATCATACGGTACCTGTAGTCACATAGCGGTGGCATGAGGTATGATGGTATGATACACTGACTGTGATGGATATTCTTCGTCGCGTGATGGACTACGAGAGTGGAGAAGCAGTTCTTGTCGCACGTTTCACCTCAACCGTCAACACAAATCGCACAGTTTCCACCCACATCTGCAAATAATCTTCCCTAAACCCTTTTGTCACAGCCCCCTTCACACCGTAGTCAACCCTCTGATTGCTAGTTTGACAAAAAAGATAGACGTGCAGTGGGCATGTCACGATTCTGGTCGACGTGTTCGTTCATTTTTTCCCGAATTGAATAGAGGATGGATCTAATTCTGTTTTCTAGTCATCATCATCACAATGCTTCAACAACAACAACAACAACAACAACAACAACAACAACAACAACGACATTTTATCGGAGATGAAAAGAGAACTTTCATTCCAACACTTCACTCTCCATTTTTGTTTCGAGAATACGTTTTACGGTACGCATATTAGTTGTATTTTATGCGTTGCTGGTTTTCCTGTCGTTTCCATCATCCACAGACCCTGATGCAATGCTAGCCGTATCGTCATCGTCGCTTTCCGTCATTTGATCGTAAAACCTTCGGACGAGCAACAACGAGACAAACACTAAAGCACTCATGGGAAGGAATAGACCATTCAGGAGCATGGAAACGCCGAAAGATCCTTCCACTCCGGAAATGAGGATATCACCGACGGATCTGGCCAACGTTCCCGCCTCTGTGGCCAAAAAGCCACTGTTAAAGGTGCCTTTGGCCCATGACTTGGGAATCGTTTTCGAAAGCAGTCCCATATTTGGTCCTTCCAGAGAGTTGGAGCTGATGAAGATTCCAATGGCAAACACAATGTATTGGATCGTGAAGTACTGGTTGGCATAAGACATGATGCCCAAGACGCTGACCATCATCATGATGAGAGTCCATACTATGAGCTCGCGATCTTCGTAATGTTGACTCAATTTTGCCACCACCAGATTCGCCGGGAACATGAGCAAGGCCATGATCATCATGAACAGACCCGTTATGTTGGAATGCCATCCAAAGTAGTACTTTGTTACCGTAGGGGTTGATGACAGCAGCATTTCCAACACCAGTTTCAAGACGAAATAAAGCCACAGCGAATTCATGACAGCGGCATTTTTCCAGAGTGGCGGTTCGTTTTCTGCAGTACGTTCGTTACTGTCGCTGACCGAAAGTTCACTGTCGCCGCTGCCAAGGCGAAGGAAAGTATCTTGACCGAGGAACGGTTGGGTTTCGGAAATCTCATTGGAAATAGTCGTAGGCACTGACTCTTTCGTCGGTTTGGTCGTCGATTCGTTTTCAATGTCCTTGTCCTTGGGACTGTCGAACAAGTGACTCCGATCGGGCTCTTGAAAGAAAAGGATTGACAATATTAGATATATCGACCATAGACACAACATGACCCATCCCGGTGCTGTTGTGGGTGACCAGAGCGTATTCCCCACAGGAAATGAGACTTGTCCGAGAAGAAACGCTGTTGTCAAGGGAAACGGGAGAAGTCGTGAACGAATATGGTTGGTACTTGGAATTTGACAACGATGATACCAACTCCAAATTACTCCGGTGCCACGTACCAATCGCAGGTCCCGTGGCCATGCCCAATGCTCCGGATGTAACAAAGTCTGCCGATGCAGCCGTCCGATCTGCCTTGCTAAAGGTGTCTGCAATGTACCGTCGATTGATAGATCGGGCACTACCAAATCCATTGAAAAACCGTCCCAACAACACCATGGTCAAGGAATTGTAATGCAAGGCCAATGCATACAGTATATTGCCCAACACGGACGAGCATGAAGCGAAAATCAAGGAATTGCGGTAAGAATAATTACTGTTCATGTTCGTAGAATGAATTAGATACGGGACGGAAAGAAAAGGAATGGAAAATGAAAAAAAGATAGGTTGAGACATGAGCCAAGTGTTAAAAAAAATAATCGCATCATACCGCTTATCCATGGATCGGTCATCGATGGGATTGTTCGTACCTCCACCATCCATAGAGCACTGTTGCAAACAAGGCCGCATTCGGCGTCATACCAATGATGATACCGGCCATGCTCTCACTGGAGCCCAATTGTTGTGCGTACTCTCCCACGGTCGGTGCGACAACGTAATAGTTGGTCATGTACAGAGCGCAGGAGGCCAAGTTGAGGAAACTGGATATTTTTTGCTCCAAAGTAAATTGGGAGGCCGGGGTTTTGTCCTTGTCGGGGAAGGTATCTTCCGTGTCATCAAAGACCAAGGCTTGGGCGGCGACATGTTGAGCGTACTGCGTCGTTTCCTTCAACCGATTTCGTGCGGCGGCAATTTGATCGAGAAGCGGTTCACGTGCATGCGTGATGCGACCGTCCAACTGCGACGGAATGTTACGTTGGGACGGTTTCTTGAAGAGAGCTCGCAAGGGAGACGTAAGAGAGGAGGATCCTCGACGCTGATGTGCTGATGGAAGGGGCGGCCGACCGGGTGGGGGTGGTGGGGGTGCATTGGATGGTTGTAGTGCAGTTTCTTCGGACAACATTTCGACTTTGCGATTGTCAAATTTGGGTGTTTTGCTGTATGGCCTGGCCGGACTGTCTTGCTGAATCAAAGATATGGACCCATACGAGGGTGGCTCTGATGTGACTGGATATAGTGCTGGTGGATAATTGTGCACTTGTTGTTGCTGTTGTTGAATTTGGAAATGTTGTACGGCCAACAAGTTCCATTCGAGGGAATGCAACTCGTCAAAGGCCGATCGCAATGTCAGAAGTAACGTGGACAGACCACCGAAATGATACAATTGTTGCATGATTTGTCCACTACCAAGGTCCTCATTGTACGTGATATCGTCCGTTGCATGTTCTTGGAATCGTTGACGGAGGTAGGTGCCACTGAGTTTGAAATGTGGAAAGTTCTTATCATGCTTCTTGAGAATTTTGCGCAGGGCCGTGATATTGAGATCCAAAAACTCGAGTAGTTCCAAGAGTTGTGTTGCCGCCTCCCGATAGTGAATGGTGAGTGCAGCAAGTGCCGCATAGGAATGTTGTATACGAGTGGCCAAGGATGGTTCTTGACTCACCAGTAGCGTCGTTGGTTGTTGCGAAAGTAAAACGACGTGATAGAGCGTCTCTTTGAGCTGCAACCGTCTTTTGGAGAGCTCGTAGAGTTTGTGTGCCAGTGTCCCCTCTCTGGATAGACTAAACAAGACTAGCTTTTCAATTTGTTGATCGAGCACTTGTCGAAATTCCAATGCTTTGAGATATCCGTCTTGAACCATGTGTTGAAATTGTCGGGAATTCGTATCTCGAAGCGATGTCGTCGAGGCGGTAGCTGTAGCTGTAGCTAACAACGAACCACTGTTGGTTCGTACATGACGTGACTTGTCGATCAGTTTGTTTCCTTTCGTATGATCAAACGTGTCACTGGAGTTCATCCAATCCAGTAGATCACCAAAGGAAGAATTATTCTTCCTGTGATTCGTCTTGTTGGTTTCCTCTGATTCTTCTATGGTCTCCTCTTGCATAGATTTTTTCTTCTGCTGCTTCTTTTGATTCTTTTTGGCCTTTCCAATCAAGAATTTCAACAACGAATAGTCGACATAATATTCCTTCCATTCTTCGTCTTGTGCCGACAAGAGTGTCTTGCCAAATTCGACCATGGTGGAGTGGCTGCAAACAGGACGCACGAACGGTTTCTAATTTGATTTAGACACTACTAGTAGAAGTGTCTCTGCTACTGTAGCACTGGCAGCAGCATCTTTGAGACGGTCGCAACGACACTACTAATATAATACTAGTATATAATATGTACCCTTCAAATGATCATCTCTTCCAATCAACAAGACGGTCGGAGTACGGTAATTACATCTTCGGATCTTCAGCCGAATCTAGTAGTATGATACGAAGTACGGTAGTAGCGTCTCTTGTACAATCATCAGAACAAAAGATTGATGAAGATTCTCTTCACAAGAGAGAGAAGAAAGATGGCGAAGGAACGGATGAAGTACAGAAGTACAACGACTACGTGTCATGGTCGCGTTTTTCAACGACGATCGATGAGGAAGTCAATGACATCATCATCAGGACTACTACTGGTAGAGCTACCGGTACCTATGTACGTATCATAGTAGGTAGACTATTAAATGTTGTCGTCTTGTTCTCCACTGCCGTCCGAAACAACGTCCAGTGGAACACCTTTTCTACAGGCTTGAGCTTTAGCAGCAGCACGCCCGTCGAAAATAAGGGACATTTAAAAAGCTCTACAATATCTTTACTACTAGCTTTGCAAAATGGCGCCAAGAGGATCCGACCGGAAAATACTTCTGACACTGCTGTTTTTCCTCTTGACTGTGAAGAATACTCCCTGGTCCAAGTTTGTATTGTCAATACTGTTGTTGTACGGCATTCTAATACCTGTTGATTGCACGAGCTGTCAAATACATTACTGCAGAAGTTCCATTCACGCACAAGTTCAAGTCATATACTCAGCAAGCGATTCAAGCAACTGGGCAAGAACTTGACACAAGAATTCTATTCTTGCTTCCTCATCGCCATGTTAACTACTACTACGAGTACCTAGTCGTAGCCACCGCCTAGGTAGTTCCGTGTATACAGAGTTGGCTCAACCGCCACGCCCCAAACAAGTTTGGACATCCGTGGCCAACAGACTTTTGCTTACTGTTACAATATCTCTCCATGTTACCAATACGTACCTGCATAAGCATCATTCCACTTATTGGTCGAGACAGGCTAGAATTTATAGCTAGGTAGCTACGGTAGCTAGCGGTAGGTACGTATTAGTAGAGTTAGGTAATTTCGCTTCTTAACGTTACAGTTAACAGTAAAATCTCATGAATGTCGAGGTTCTCATCAACACCGAGTTTTTTGAAGGGTTCGTATTCTTCAACTTTGACACCGAAGATCTTCTGTTTTCTTTGTTGATTGTTGACGATCGAAACGAGACGAGTAGTAGAACAATATACGACTGTCTATTACAACAGCATACTTTCACTGTTCTTTAAAGGCATTCGTCCCTCCTCTAGCACCAACCATTCAATCGCCATGCCCGTCGTGTCTCATCACCGTGCTCTCATCCTTCCCTTGTCTCCTCCGACGTCACCCGTGGGTCGTCGTCAAGGGCTCGAAAGCGATGTCCCGTCTAAACTTCTTCTCGAATCCTCCTTGATGGTCCCCTACGAACTCGCCAATGGCTGTACCGAAAAAGACTGTATCATTACCTCCGACAACGCCCACTTGACCAATGCTATTCGCAAACATTTCATGCTGCACTTTGGACATCGTGATTTGCATGCCCTTCTGGACGAATATCATCCCCACGCCGTCTGGGTACACCAAATCAATGACGTTCGTACCAGTTTTCACGGCCACGACCCCATTCGCACTGCCTGGCAAAACTTCTTGCAACAACATCCCACCACCAACAGCACCTTTGAATTGCAAGAAATTCACATTTTCGATCGCACGGCCAAGGTAACGTGGTCGGCTCGAACGCCTACCCACACCTTTTCTGCGAATTGCGACGTCTTTCAGTTTGACGCAAATGGCAAGATCGCCAAGCAAGTCTTGCACTGTCAGATGGAACGACTCGAAACGCCGTGGTATGTGTCAGACGAGTAGGTCACGGAAATGGAAAAGCACAGCACAGCACAGAACAGAACAGAACACAAAGACGAAAACGACAACATCATCCATTTTACGGAAACTTACGGAAAGTACTGACTGTGAACGCCGTTCGTATTCCGATTCACACTTTTTTCTTCACATTTGCATCCGCCATCAACAACATCCAACAATATTTCATCCAAAACAACATCATTCTAGAACGAAATACTCAGAAAAATAGGTTTTAGCTGTAATCGCTTCCGACAATCATCATCGCTTTTTTACACGTACTATCGCTGAGTGGGTAGATTTGCAAATACAAATCAGATAAACCATAAAAATCTAATTATTTACCACTTCTTAGTGTTTTCTTCTTCTGTCGATTCCCTCCCATAAACACAACCAATCGTTTGTCCAACTTTTACGCCTTTTTTTAAATCGTATTGTCTTATACCGACCCAACCAAGATGTACTTATCGACAACAACTTTTTACCATCATTCGTCATGATCATCACATTTACGAGGCCTTGGTAATCTTTACACCCTTGCGGCGCAATGCCTGCAACGAAATAGCAGCAGCCTTCGTGGGACTCTTATCTTCCGTCTCCATTTCGTCGTCGTCGTTATCATCGTTCTCCTCCTCCTCGTACTCATCGGCAGCAGCTCCCGAGGGATGGCCCACCTTGCTTGGATCCATACCAGAAGACAACAACGCAGCAGCAGCCTCCTCGTTCAACGATCCATCTTCACGAACCAAACCCTGTTGCTTCAATTCCGACTCCAGACCGTGTGCACGGCACACTTCAACAAACTGATGCGGACGCTTTTGCATCATTTCACGCAACAATCGACGACGGTCGTCAATCTTGCGACGTTCCCGACTGTTGGGCAATCCGAACAGGCTCGGACGAGAGTTACACAACAATGCAAACCGATGGTCGCCACCCAACACATGCTTGCAGAGCAGTTTGTCCGTTTCTAACGGTAATGGATTGCGTTGCATCCGGTACTTTTTCTGCGTATCCTTGTCGGCCATGACCTTGCTGCCGGGCTTGTTCCAAAAGAGTGCCGAACCGTCGTCGTCGTTGTCGTCTCCCTCGTCACCTCCATCTCCAGTATAGGCGGCAATTTCGGCCGCATCCGCATCCAATTCGTTTTCAGCGGCCGTTAACTTGTCCAGGCCAAACTTTGTCAACAAATCTTGGAATTTCGTCGGTTGCGACGTTTGGAGTTCGTCCAATTCCTTTCGACGGAGTTTGGCGGCGCGAACGATACGGCCATTGGGCGGTCCAAAGAGATAGTCCTTGCGAGACGCCACTTCAGAGAATGGTCTGTCAGAAAGAGAAAGATGTTGCAATGGAATTGACGTAAATTGACAGTGAGTGAGATCACATCTCCAACCCACCAAGAACGAACCATAAACAATCGACATTACTTACATCTGGTTTTGAGGAGGCAACATGGACCGCAAAATACCCTTTTCAATCAAATCTTTGTTGGGCTCCTTACGAATCTTAGTGGCCTTGACTAACAATTCGATTTCCTTGTTTGGAATGTCGCCACCCAAATCGTAGTCGTTGCCATCGGGCAATCCTTGTGCCTTGAGCAACCGTTGAAAGGCCTCGGGATTGTTTTGTTCCACCTTTTCAAGGTACTTGCGTCGGTTGGTACACGCCTTGCGCAACTTGTCTTCGGGGTATCCGAACAATTCCAAATTCAAGTTGCAAATGTGCGAAAATTGCAACTGATTTTGAGGTGGCAACATGGTCCGTAAAATGGCCTTTTCGACATGGTCCGGTAAGTGGGAGCTTCGTGCCAGTGCCAACCCACCCTTGGCATTGGGATCGTTGGGGATCTCCTTCATGGCCTTGTAGTATGCCCCTTGGTCCGTTCGGACGAGAAAGTTGTCTCCATCGTCAAAGATGAAGTTGGAAATTTCCTTTTTGACATCCGCCGCCACTTCAGCTTCGTCCTTGTCAGCTTTAGCCGCTGCGGCGGCCAAGACAGAATCGACGACACGAGGTTCGTAGTCCCAGTCGAAACCGACCGTTTGCAAACACGAAAGTTTGGATGTGGCCTTGGCAATTTCACGGGCATTGGTCATGACGGTCGTGTCACGGTAGGATGTGCGTTGGGCATTCATCCAAGTCAACAGATGATCCAGCGTCAAGATGGACTCGTCGCCATCCTTGGCGAATTGACGAAGAATGACAGTCATGTACGTCGGTTCAATGACTTGGAGAGTTCCGGCGATCTTGACATAGTCACTCATGGCCAAGTACATGCAATCCCAAATAGGCCCTTGACGTTGCGCTGCCACTCCTTCTTCGAGTTCCATCTTGGTAGGAGCTTCGGATAAGATTCCCAAAAAGGGTGCCTTGCGACGTTGGACTTTAGAGGCGACCATGATTTTGGTCGTGTCGAGGGAGTAATTGTCGGCTGATCCAAAAGGAAAGTCAAGCTTGGACAACAGGTCAAATGTAGCGGTACGGTCCCGTTGTTCCTTGGTCATGGTATGATAATCGATGCGCTGTACCTTCATCCACTCCATGATATCCTCCCTGGTAATGACATTTTTGGAATCATTGCCCGAATGCATCTTACAGACTGCCTCCAAAGTGGGACGGAACAATAGTTTGGTAGTCCCGACCATGTGATAATACTCCACAAGAATCATGTATTGAGGAGAGTTCCATCCATTGTAGGCCATGGGTGGGAGGGGAGGACGATTTCGATTGATGGGTGGCATTGGATACGATTCGGAGCTACGGGATCGTTTGTTGGCTGGTTCTTTGGTGGCACTTCCAGAAGTGTTGTTGTTGTTGTTGTAGTTGTTGGAAGGACGCTTGGTAGTGCTACTGTTGCTGCTGTGGCTGGTGGCGGAAGTAGCTGCCATGTAGGGATTGCCACCATAAGCAGGATAGTATGGATATCCATAGTAGGGATATCCTTGATAGGCAGCCATTTTGGTTTCTTCGGGTCCAGGGACCTTTCGTTTCTGTGAATCCTTGCTACTACCAGGCATGGAATGAGCAGTAGAAGAAGTAGCTGGATATTTGGAAGCTGACGAGGATCCATGTGAAGGATAGTACATGTAGGGATATCCGGGTGCCATGTGATACGCTCCTGACGGATTGGGTGATCCTGAAGGAGACGACGAAGAGTTTGCTGCTGCCGCTTGTTTGGAGTTGTCATTTTGTCCTTCTTGTTCGATTTCAGCTTCAGGTACAAGAAATCGTTTGGCATCTTGAAGAGTCCGAACGATCTTGTATTCGATCGGTTCCGTGACCGTTTCTGCTTCTGTTTCATCCTCCCCTTCAACTACTAGTAGAAACGATTTGGCATCATCCCAAGAGAGAAAGATACAATTTTCAATACCACGTCCCTTTTTGACAGCGACGAATCCAGCAGGAGATATACTTTCAATGGGTGCCACAACAGCAGCATCCTCTGTAGTTGTATATTCTATAGGAGATATATTCGTAGTGTATTCTGTGATGGTTTCCTCAGCAATTTCAGTAGCAGTTTCAGCAGCCCCCTTGGATCGTCCTGATCGTCCCATGATGATGCCACCGTACTTTGATGAAGCTGAGACGAGCAGAAGATCCATTTGAAGACAAGCATAGAAGACAAGTACAACATCATGAGAAGTGGAGTGAAGTGGAGTGGAAAGGAAAATAATGAAGCAGTTAACTGTAAGTTGCTTTTCACAATGTATGTATGAACAATGAACCAAAAAAGGATGGACAGACATGTCTGTGTTGACTACCGAATTGTTTTCTCACCTCTTTTACACCACCTTCGTCCAGTTCAGCAAAAACTCTTACTGGACTGTAGTCTCAAAAAGAACACGGATACTGTCACTTTGATCTGTCCCTACAACCGATACAACGGAACTGCAACCTACTCTGTATCCATCCTTTGATGTTGTGTTGGTAGATGATAATATGTTTGGAGGGTAAACATTTCTCTCTGTGTCTCTTTCATCACTCGCTGCTTGGCTATCGGAAATATGGGAGGTAGGGATGTGCAGGCGCGCCCGGAACGGGCATTGTTTAAAAACACTCCTCATCCTGTGAAACAACATTAATGGGGTCATTGTCACTAATTTACTTTATGCACATTCCCCGATTTCGACTGCGGAGGAGTGCAATCCACGAATTCATCCATCGCGTACCATCACGGAAAATCGCCCGCACGACACAATGACGATGCCTGCGCGAGTACAACATTCCCAGTGTTCGGCATCCGAATATGGTTCAGCGAGCTTGCGAACGCATTACCCGAAGTACATACCTCTCTTCTCGGTCGGAGACTCATAACCATACAAAAGGAGGGCAGAAGGATGGACGATCAACAAGTACGCAGTAAAAAAAATTCAAGTAGGTCTACTCTGCAATACTTTGTAGGGTCATACTGCCACTGTTCCCCGCCGAGGCCGACGTACTCATGTATATTTGAACGTTTTTTTTTTGGGGCACTTCTACAAAAACTAGTTTGATTGTCCGATGACAAAAACGATCATATTGAAGGGTGGTACTTTCGTTTGGAAGACGGCCTTAAATACTTTTGGCAAGCTTGAATTTTAAATAAATGGCACACAAACATTGAAGAAGAACGCAATCAAATCAGCGCAAAAGCAACGCACAGGCTGTGTAATGCAAACAAATTAACCAGGGACTGTTGTAGGATAGATTTGTGGGGCGAAGAATGCGAGGAGGGGATTAGAATATCGCTTTGGATTGGGTTGTCTTCATTTGTAGAATCACCATGCATGGTATCTTGGCTTGGATCATTGACTTGAGTGCTGATTTCTTGACTTGGAAGGTCATCTTGAAAGGTGGTGTCTTCGCTGGTTCCTTGGCTAGGTGTATGATCATTTTGACTGTAGGCATCAAGTGTGATTACAAAGAATGTTAACTGATCTTCGGTATTTCCAAGGATTGTCAACTGTGCTTGCTCCACCGTCAGTGTTCCTGAGATTTTAGCTCCATTTGCCATAGCATTTGGAAAAGGCATGGAGTATCCAGGATAAATCTCTTTGGTCACATCAACGAGATTGTAAGCAGCAGCCTCGGCAAGGTGGTTGTTGGTGAGCGTTCCTTCGAGAGTCCCGTCAGTGTATGATTCGAAAGTCCAATACTGGGCCAAGTAGATTCGGTCTGTTGGTGTACGAAGAAACAGTGCCGAAGCGATGGAAAAGCTACCCTCTTGGCTAAAGATATCGGAATGAATTGTGATACTAAAAGGATTCGTCTCCCTTATCGACGTATCTGGGTCAGATCTCGGATCTGTGACCACAATAGTGGTGCCATATTGTCGATTCACCGACTCGACAAAAACCGGTGTGCTAGAGAAGCCTTCGTATTTGTACTTGTCCAACGCAACCGTGGCGACTCCCTCGAATACGTATTCTAATGACATGCCCATTGGAAGAATAATCAAGGCAAGTAATGAAGAATAAGAATTGAAGCGCATCATGATGATCGATCTGACTGTGACAACAACAACAAGCAATGCATCAGAGAATCGTTTTTATACGTGGACTTCAAAAATTGATCGACTCTCTTTCAGGATTCAGAACCGGGTACTGTATGCAATGGTAGCTAGTGACACACACTTTTTTCTAAAAAGGTAACCTGCCTCGTCCCACACTGGGCAAAGGATATTCCCGTTTTCTCAGACGTGGCAAGGCACATGTAAGAAGTCGCCGAGTTGGCGTGGAACGTTCATGTAGAAAATTCGAAAATTCACGATGGGACAAAATCTCTTATTATTTCGTACTCGAGAAATGAAAATCGGAGCTTCGCCGATAAATCTTTTTCTTCCACACCATGCAACCAGACGTGGGAAGAGCATGGGTATTTACAGTTATTACTACTACTAACTTTAAGTACGTCGCAAAGGCGGCGTGGAACGCTTTTACGAAATGCTCTACTAGTAGGTACTCCGAGTAGTAGATAGTAGTAATATTTATGAACTATTATACCACGATCGGATAAATTTCTGAATGGAAGGAATTCTGAAATATAAAAATAATAGGGATGAACATTCCTTTAGAGGATAATGGGGATTCCTGTTTTCCCAGACGTGGAATGGGCACGTGTCGGAAGGTGGCGTGGAACGTTGATGTCAATCATGAGAGCATGTGTTTGATGTCGCCTAGAGAGGTTGCGTAGAACGTTCATCAAGGAAACAAAGGATAGTTCTCCATGGGACGAATTTCACAGAGGACGGCATTCTTACTGTTAATACCGGTACGATCTTTCGAGCCCAACACGAGAGAATCTTTCAATCACCCCGCGTCTTTGATTTACCGGTCTCCGGAAAGTTTGGATGATAGAAATGCATCCTGAGGGTGTCGGCCAGACGAGAGATTCCGCAGTGTCCAAGAGCAAGATGATACCATCGAACTGTGTCCTGGAGCATACTGGTTGGAAAATAGATCTTCCACTGACCACCTGTCACAGCAGCGTGACAATAGACTTGCGTGTCGGGAGCAAGTAGTCGGTTCTGGACTTTGAGTGGTTGTGATTTAGAATCGGCAATGAGTGCGGCGTCCCGCAACTGTTCATTGGCAATTGTACGATAGTCCATTAGGAATGGAACCTCCTGCTGATCAGGCAGGTGTACAAAGCAATCACGGAGATCAAGGTCATCCGTCACCATGGTGTAAAACGTATCAACTTCAGCAGGGGAGTTGTTTCTGACGACTGCAACGGGGGAGTCATCGCATTTGACTTCGACGGGGAAGTCTACTTCGACGGGGAAGTCTTCACCGCCGAGTTCTGGGAAGTCGACCGGTGGATTTGACAAAATTTCTCCAGCCACTGTGCTTTCTTGTCTTTTTTTTCTTCTTGAGCAAAGAAATAAAACGTTGCTGCAAAACTTGCAGCAAATGTTGGGAACGTGACACTCAAGTTTTCGAAAATTGATTCTTGCGCTTCCTTGGAGACATTTATGTCAGGCAATGGTAGTCCTTTGTCAGCCACCCGTTTTTGGACGCCCGTCAGCTTATACCCACAAGTGTTGTGTACTGAGGATGATTGATTTTTCGATTCTGCTTTCTTGCTTCGCATTTTCCTTTTGGATCTCTTGCAATCGTCGATCTGACTTGTCCACCATGATGCCGGACTTCATTGAACAATGCATCGCCTCGCTTCTGGAGCATTGTTCGTAGGTCCATGGTGCTGCGTATCTAGAGTCATTGGTAGTTGAGCCACATCTACTCGAGTGGATCAAGACGAGCAACGAGCCAAGTCTGGATGGTCCAGTGGTCTCATGCTCTCAAGATGGAACGTTCCCAAAGTACAAGATGGATGATTTGTGGCTGTATGCGTAATTGTGTAGAATTCGGAATATACTCAGAGTATATATATATATATATATATATCAATTTGGTGGTAGCAATGAATTTCGTTCGTCCACCAATCCAGTGGTCGGTTCAAGAGAATCATACCATACTACGGCTTCGTTTTCCGTAGTTTTTGGATGGTCGTTATTCTCTCGTCCTGAAACTGACAAACAGAGGTAATGTTGGTAGGAGGACAAATACCAAGTCGATGACAGTGCCATTATTATTACCATGATCAATGTCACAAGGTCCGAACCTTGGAGGTGAACATGGTCAATGTCGGCAGAAGAATAGGTCCATCGGGAACTTAAGAATTGAATGGGCCAGTAAATAGCAACTCCCAACAGCATGTATGCCAATGTGAATGCCCAAAAGGGAGGATACCATGTGGCATTGGTTGGTATCATCATAATAGTATCATCAGCTTGTCTTTCACCATTCGTTCCTCTGGAGCAGCAGCAGCCACAACACCGCCAGCACCAGATCTTTCGACCGTTTCTACCACAACAGCAGAGACCCATAATGGCACACATGTTGAGTGGAATGACCCAAATCAAATTGGTCAACCCAACGGCCCGATTGGTTTGAACAACAGCCTCATCGGCGAAGATTCGTGGCTCTTCCAAATGCAACGTGGCCGAGACAAAGTCGTATTGAAAATACGACCATGCTGGAAACATGACAAGTAACAGATGAAGGGTCAAGAATGTCACTACGAGTCGAACGCCGCCACAGGGTAATACCGGTGACAAGTTGCGTCTCGTTGCGGTTGTACTCTTGTCATTGATGTCTTGCATGGTTGATTGTTGTGCTGGTCGGTCGTGTCGGTCGGGCGAATTTTGGTCAATCAAAGGTAACAAACCTGGCACAGCGCCTTTCACAGAAGTAGAAAAAGTACACTTCACCACATCAATGTCATTATCGTCATTGGGATCATCACGGTTCGTCCACCAGAAAAAAAGAAACCAATGGAGCCGTCACAATACACCCTTTTCCAGTTAGCGGAAGGAATAATGTTGAATAGTTGATGAGTGGATTTTCATGTGAGACTGTGTATATATGATAAAGTTTCGTTTTGTTCGAATGATGATGTCTCGATCAATGATGAGTCATCATGAGTCATCCGATATCTTTGTGGAATCTTTGTGGAAGACGTGCGGACGTCATCCCTTCGTACGTAGTATCGTTTGCTCGTGGGCTCGCATCGCTCGTTTTTCTTACACGTGGAAAACGACAACATGAATAGTAGTACGTCGTACGTAGTACCAATCATCAACTGTACTGGTCGTTACTGTAAATGACTGTGATCTTCGCAGCCGCACACCCATCACTTTTTCTCTATTATCTCTCTTTCGATTTCATTAAACCAGACGATTTTCTTTTCTCTCCCTCGATTTCTTACAACAAGAGACCAATCGCCCCGACGATATTGTTTTATAATTGCCGATTACAGCAGCTGCACTAGCAAAAAGGGAGAATCTCGAGTCTGTGTACGTTGTTCCGAGAAAGATTCAAAAAGAAGGAGAGGATAAAAAAAGGACGTCAATCATAAGATCTATTCCCGTCCCTGTCGATCAATTGTCCTCCGAACAAAACAAAACAAAAAAATATAAGCAAACAACAACAACAAAATGATAAAAACGATACCAGCTTTGAGAATCAACCAAATCGCAATGTTATGGCTGTCCTTTCTGTCCGTAACTTTCTCAGGACATGCGTTTCAACCATCATTGTCGTTGTCGCGTCGACAACTTTTGTTCCAGAAAGATCCAGCACGATTACAACTATCATCCTCTAATAATGAGAAAAGCAACAACAATCAAAACAGTAACAACCAGTACGATCAGGGACAAGTGGGGAAGGGTCCAAATTGGATAGAAAAATCCTTTCCCGTCGACACGGAAAAGAAGATTGACGTCAAAAAGGTCGATGATTACAATTTGGGTATTTGTGGCAAGGACTTTCAGACGGGGTCACTCAGCAAGAGAATGTACGATACGATAGTTTCACGCACTTCGTTAGATACCGGCAGTGACGATATCCGAAAAGCCTTTACTTTATATGCCATGGACTTTACCGCCAAGGAGGCCACTCGAGCCGCTTTGAATCAAAACGGATTGCAAATGGTGTTACAAGAAGAAGAAGAAGATCAAGGCATGTGGGGTGATGTGGAAGCCGTTCGACTTTATGACATGGAAACCGAAACGCCGTTACAAACGCTGTATGAATCGTTGGAGGATGCCCTGCCCGATTGGACACCGGGACAAACCTTTGATTTTGTTGCCCGACAGGTACCCGCCAAACTACGAGAACTATCCGTCGAAGAACTCGTGCAGGCATTGGATCCCGATGGAACACTCCGACAAGAAGCCAGAGAATTGAGAGGATCGGAAAATGAAGCGAACGATGACGACGACGACGATCTGGTGGTGGACGAGGAAGCCCTCTTATCGATTTTTGATGACGATGGGATCACATCCTTGGCCGAAATGGCGAATGATTGTGTCCAAAGAACAGAAAAGGCCCCCCGAGGAGCTACCGATGAAACCGATGCCTTTGTTGGATTGGAATCCAGAGGATACCGTGTCATCAAACGAAGTGACCTGTTGCGAGATTCCATCAATGAGGACGGGACAGAAAATGACAAAAGTACGTTTCAATTATGAGAAGTCATCTGTGGTTTTTCGTTTGTTTGTTTTTCTGGACGTTTGTTTGGATTGGATTGCTGTTTCCGCTCATGAATTTTTTATATGTAATTGTTGTTTGATGTTGGTAGCTACCATGCACGTGATGAATGCGTTGGTGGCCCATGGAGTATTGTTGGTGGACTTGACGGATGGTGGGGTAACATTCAAAGATGCCGAAACCATGGCCAACATGTGGAAGACAACCGAACAGTTTTTCGAAACCGTGTCCGACCCGGCTGTAGCAGAAACACTTCCCGGTATGACCACGGTTTCAGGAGCACGATCGAAACATGCCAAGGTTGGTTATGCCGAATACGAAGGTGGGTCGATGAAATTTTTGGAAACACGACGGCAACGCAACAGTGGAGACCTTGTTCCTACAGAAGCAGCCCAATTGATGGGACACGATGGAGTATCGGCGCTCCAATCTGCCTTTGATGTTGTCACGCAAGTTGGAAAAGACGTGGTCCGAATCGCCGTCGCCGCGGGGACTGTGGAACATGGAGCGTTTTTGGATGGAAGAATCAATGAGAACGACCGCGATCAAAAAATCCAGGCATCACAAGCCGCAACGCTTTTGTCAAATGAACTGGTCGATGATGGCAGACCTTTGGGATCGGATGACAAGGAAGGTGATGTTTCCATGAGCCCCCATCGTCTTTGTATGTATTCTGGAAAGAACAATGGAACGGACTCATCCCACGAGATTTTTGGAGCACATACCGACTCGTCCTTTGTGACGATTGTACCAGTAGCATCCGTCAGTGGCTTGGAAGTATATGATGAGGAGGCAGAAAAATGGTATCGACCCGAGCTACGATCAAGGAAGCACTGGGAAGAAGAACGGCGTTCTCGGGGCAAAGATCCTGACGTGTTCTTTGATGAGCTGGAGGGTGGCGACAAAATTCCTTGGCATGCTCGATATGTGGCCATCATGCCGGGGGAACACCTCCAATTGGCCACTAGGGATGAAGTTCCCTCAGCTGTGCACCGTGTTGTCGTTGGTAGCAAGGGTAAGCCTTCCAGACTAAGCGCCCCCATTCTCCTTCGTGGACGCCCGGGAAGGGTATTTGATACGGAAAGGTATTTGGGAGGTGCACTCGGGAATATGCTGTTACAAGATGCCGATGGACTATCCATGGAGGATATCCATGACAAGTGCCAACCATCATCTTATCAATAATAAAATAGAGATATGTGTTGATCATCTGGTCTGCATTATATTTTATACGTAGAAGTTGTGAACATAGGTGTAGTACATAGCTAGATTACTTCTTTTTTTCTTTTTCTCTGCCAGTATTATTTGAAGAAACTACGACTCTACGGTAGCTACTCCGAGTAGTAGAGAGTACGTGTGTTACAAAGTGAAACGATGGAACAAGCGATGGCCAGCGGCCGCATGTGCGATGCACATCCCTTTTATTACACGTGGAATCAATTCTGCCATCTCTTTCGTCATTCGTCACCAACGTAGACAACAACGAGAAAAATAATGGTATCTTCAAATCTTTTCTTCTTGCGTTTTTTTCTGTCTCTGTCGTTTTTTCATCGACCAGAGTCATGTCAACGAGGGTCCTTTATACACCACCAGAATCACAAGAAGGAACGTTGGAAGTCCTTCATCACAAGAGTGTGTTACGAATCCTGCTAGAGTACTGTTCGTGTTATACCAACAAACAACATGTCCAATACCGAGAACAGCATTTCCAAAGAAGATATTCCTGACAATGATACTAATAATGATAAGATGGCAGTAGTATTGCCCATCATTGACGACACGGCCACTGCCTTTTCTCATGAACCGCAACATGGATTTTCTCTCTTTTTGGCCAAACGGACCAAGACGATTCATTTTGTTCGACACGCAGAAGGTCTACACAATCAAGCCAATGCACAAGCAGGTGATGATACTCCCGTCATTTACAGTACACCCGGCAGTTATCAATACATCGATGCCAAATTGACACTCCACGGGATACAACAATGTCTGAAAGCACGACAAGACTTACTTCATGATGACGTCTATCCTCAATTGATTGTTGTGAGTCCCTTTACCCGGACCTTACAAACGGCACACATTTTGTTCAGTGGAAATAATATCCCGTTTGTGGTTCATGACTTGGCACGAGAACGGTCTGGTCAATTTACTTGTGACAAACGACGGAACAAACACGAAATCATCCAAGAATTGAAACCATTTTATGACCATACAGGTGATATCATTGATTTCGATTCGTATGGATACCCCCAAGACGATGATGTATATTGGACACACGAACGTGAATTGGACGTGTTGGTACTGAATCGAGCCATTCAATTGGTTCAATGGCTCGCCTCCAGACCAGAAACGGAAATGGCGGTAGTAACGCATAGCAGTTGGTTGAAACACTTGTTCCGGGCTTTTGGACAGCAACACCATCCCAAGGATCAGAATACCCTGCATCGGTTGGCGGGGAATGCTGAAGTCCGATCGGTCTGTTTAGCCTCGCATAGGGGATTTTATCCGCCAGGAGTATGGGACGAAAACAATACCATCTTTGTTCCAAATGACATGTCCTTTCGACGGGGGAAATGGGCACCTACCCAACAACAAGTGGCCACGTTACATACCCATCTATTACAACAAAAACCAGGGCCCAAGGAGAGTGATACTGTGAACGTTGGTGGGTGTCCTAGTACCACACAACAAAAAGCACAACATGATACCGACGGCATCCAAAAGGAGGAGGACGGTATCGACAACCGTGCTCTACCGTTGAGTACTACCAACGTCAAAAAGACAACATCTCCCGTCGATACCAAAAATGAAAATGCAACCAATACTTCTACAGAACCAGAAGAAACCATTTCCAACAATAACAGAAACAACAACAACACAACTGTTATTTCATTATCATTACTGGATGTGACAAAAGCAGTTACTGCCGATCCAAACGGGCAACAATTACTATTGAAACTCAACGACGATAAGATTGTGTTTTTGAATCATGCCTGTACGGCACAAACGTACCTGACGGTCCAATTACCGTCCAAACAAGAGACTGCGTCCGTCCACCATCAAATCACGAAGTTCTTACAAACCAAGGACAAGTACACCGCCGCAGCGTCCATGTTGTTCAAAAGTCAAGCCTTTTTACAGGTCCATCAACACAATCCACGGGTCCGACCGACCCATCTCGTTGATTTGCCACGTACCGACAAGAACAAGCCGTACATACCAGTGTCGGCCGATCCATTCCAGTCCTACCAGTTACTGCCGGACGATATCAAGGAAGATGAAGTGTTCCCCCTTAGTGTCTCGCATCAATTTCCGTTGGTCGGATTGGCACGGACGATTCATACCGAACCGGGTGCCGATGCCCCATTGGTCGGATTGGACATTGTCATTTTTGATCCCATCAATCTCAAGCTTTATGAAACAGAACAAGAATTTTTGGACGTGTTTCGAGACTCCTTTACCAATCGTGAATGGAATTGCATCGAAACGTCATCCTCTAAAAAGTTGCAGGAATTTTATGTCCGTTGGGCCATGAAAGAAGCGTATACGAAAGCGCGTGGACTGGGGATGGGTGTCCCATTCAACAGTTTTGAGATATCGTTGGATGATGTCGACACGATTGGGAATGTTACTGTGCCGTCACAATCGGTATGGAAGTACATATTGAAAGCCCAACGCAAGGCAGTCGCGGATTATGACGGAGAGGAAGGAGGATATGTGCCGGGTCCGTTGAAACTCGATGCGACGGTCCACTTTTTGGCCCGCTCGGCTGTCTCACGAAAGAACGAACGGTATTCCTTTTTCTTCTTGCCATTGGAGAATGGCCAAGCGAAGGGATGTGCCTGTGTTTGTGTCGGCCCGACCAAGAATGATGGATGGAATGTAACCGCGAACGTTTCCTGGACGAGTTTGAACGAGTTGATGGTATGGCATGGAGGGGACCAACAAGCCAAGTCAATGCTCTAGAAAACGAGTATGGTTTCACTGATGATGTACGTCAGAGAGAAAATCATAGTAGTAAAAATATTGAATCAAATATTTTGTTCCTGTTCATTCCTTCGTCCGAAATGATGACAAACACACCCCAAACGGATATGATAGCAGTGCAGGCCAAATCAGTTACCACTTCGCATTTGGTACCCACTAATCGATACCTTAAAGAGCAAGCAGTAGTGATCATTCCCCCTCTATAACGGCTTTGTGACAATTCCCAATGTCAAAAAGTCGTAATGCAATAGTACCCGTGCCACAGTCTGTTGCATCTTCCATTGGAGAGTATTCTCTTGTGTTTCTTGATACTTGACGGCTTCTCTACCATGAATTTCCAAGACGGTATCCCACAGAGACCGAAACGCATCCGGATCGTCGTCCATGGTAGGTAACACTTGTTCCAATTGTTGTAACATTGTTTGTGTAGCATCTTGAGACGATTCATCGGTATAATCGTCAAGGAGGGCAACCACAACTTTCCGATCGTCCGACGTGAGGAGTATCCTTTGGATGGATTCTTTGACTGGATTGGACAATTCGACGAATCGTTGATTGGCATCTTTGCGTGGAAATCGAAGTGCACCCTC
This sequence comes from Nitzschia inconspicua, assembly GCA_019154785.2. NCBI lineage: Eukaryota > Bacillariophyta > Bacillariophyceae > Bacillariales > Bacillariaceae > Nitzschia > Nitzschia inconspicua. The sequence goes on from JAGRRH010000004.1 coordinate 183,522, forward strand.
CAACACGGCATATAAGAGTTGATTGACGACATGTACGTCAGCGTCCCCCTCCAACAAATCTTGAAAAAATTTCCATCGATCAAACCGATCGGTATCTTGAAACAATCGTTGAACGGGAGCAATAGTTTCACTACTGCTACTTTCATTATTACTATTGTTGTTGGTGGCGACGGCTGTAGATTCTGTTGTCATCCTAAAGGGATGATAATGACGACCGAAGGGAGACACTGGCATCAGAACAAAAACCGAACACTCACTGAAGGAAGATGAGGGTGGGATGAAGTGTTGACATTGAAATGCGTCTTTGGGTAGGAAACATGATGATAATGATGATGATGTTGTCGAAACGAAGGAGTCCACCGTCGAAACTAGGAGCGGTAACAGTAACAGTAGCATCAGAGTGTGTACGTCATCGAAGACCATTCTACTAGACTACTAGCTAGACAGTCAAATGATACAAAGCAAAACAGGAGTAGTAGAACGGATGTTTGGATAATAATATATATGCGAACGATTTTACTGTTACTAAGTACTACGTATTACTACGCATATCATATTGCTGGAAGTACGGTAGTCTACTTTTTGGATGTTGGAACTTGGGAGGACGTCGATGAAGTACTCTATGATACGGTGGCAAGATAGTAAATTAACGTATGACGATACGACCTCACTGTTAGGTTGTTGGATCAACGATCACCACTGTATGATATTATGTATGATACGTCCTCCGATTGAATAGGTCCGTCCGTCGTTCTAAGATTCGCCCCCAAGAGAGGGCACGTGTTTCGAATGGCCCTGTTCAAACTCCAACCAATCGGAGTGTTGTACATGTTGAATGGGAAAGAAAGAAGAAACAATGCATTCACAAAAAAGCCAATGTCACTTAAGGAAATGATCCAAAGGCCATAGTGATGCAGAACTAACTCTTGGTCCACCGAATCAACGATATTGCGACCAAGCGTTCGTCTCTTTTTCCTTGCCTCCAACGACCCTTCCACGAAACGTCGTCATAAATTTCGTGTTGCACATGATTTAGGGATGCGGCATCTTGATTCAATTAGAGTGGTAAAATTTCAAATAGTGGCCGAATTCCATGTTTTCACATCGTGTCTTCCAGGATTGGCATCCTTCGTTCGTCTCGGAGTTGGACAAAAAAAAAACTTGCAATCGAAACACAAAACCTCTACGCAGGTCGTCTCTTTTGACCCGTTCTTGTCTACACACTACTGCTCTTTTTGCATCGGCATCAATCCTCTATATTCACAGAGGTGACTTGGGATATTTCTTGACATCTTCCTCCTGAAAAAAAAAGGCGAGCCTCTCTAGTTTGTATCATAGTTTGGGACAATCAAAGCAAGCAAGAAGTGCTTCACCGGTAGACGAAAAGTTACACAACACACCATTAATACTGTTCATCTGTTCATCTGTCACATAATCGTTCATTCTATAACCGCATCAACCACTCTTTCACCATGACAATGATCCATACATTTCAGATTATTCATTCCACGCTTCTCCTTTCCATCTTGGTTCTATTCTTATCGTGCTCTTACACGGTAGCCCAACGAGATCAATTGGGCAGTAGTAGTGGAGGCGGAGGACTGGCTTCCTTGTTTCGGTACGATCCTGGGATATGTAAAAAGGACAATGAATTCTTGTTGGAGATTACAGTCAAAACAGATAACTTCCCCGAAGATACCTCATGGATGTTGGTACGAAGTGATACAGGTCGTCTAGTCGATATGTCCTTTCGCTTTCAACAACCCAATACCGAATCAGTCAAGGCGACATGTATCCAAGAAGGTATCACCTATGAGTTCGCCATCATGGACGCACACGGAGACGGATTGTGCTGTAAACATGGAGCTGGCTTTTACAAGGCCGTCTTCAACGGAGATCAACTCCTCTTTGAAGGAGGAGACTTTGACGCTTTGGTGGAACATACCTTTACAGTCCGGTCCAGCGGTGGACAAGTTCCACAACCGGTGTCCAGTCCAACACTCGCACCTGCGCCAATAGACGAAGCCTCTGTCTCATCTTCTAGACCTCGAATTCGACATCCCCATTGCGATCCATCCTCCAACCGTTACAATCCATCCAGCGACAACTTTTCTGGTTGTTCGGGCAAGCTCGCGCAGTGCACTCGAGATCGGTCCCTGCACAAATGGGAATACGACGAGGCCGCGACCATGATCGATAAGTGCTTTCGGTCCTGTGCCAATCGCGTTGGTCTGGACAACTTTTGCCGTGTCATTCCACCCCCAACACCGGTGGGAGAACCACGAATGCCCTTTTGCAATTCCGAGGGTCAATCCAATTGGAACCCTGCGTTTGGTCAAAAGGAAATCGCGTTTGTTCAGTTGTTGAATCAACAACGTGCCCGGGGATACAACTGCCCCACCGAGTACTTTCCGCCGTTACCTGCCGTCCGACGAAACCCACAACTCAATTGTGCCGCACGGGCTCAAGCACGCAAAATTGTTGATTATTCCATCAATCCTGGCTTTAGAAGCAACTCGCCCACGCTTCATCAAGTCTGCAACCCCTCCAAGGGAAATTGTGATACCTTTCGAGAACGCATGGAGAAGGCTGGATACGAAAACTGGTGGGGTTACATCGGTGAAAACTGCAATTGGGGGTACTCTACGGCGGCAAGTACGCTCAAGGGATGGAGCGAATCACCGGGCCATTGTCCTCTCTTGCACAAACAAGACTTTATTCATATTCAAGTCGAAGTTGGTGTGGGGTATTATCGAGACGCTGTCACCGGCAAGGAGGCATGGGTCATGGTCGCAGGGCAGCAGTAAGATGAAAAGTGACTTTTCGTGTTGCAGCACCCGCACAAGTACCGGTTTGTTGCGTCGCTCCTTGCTCATCTAGTATCGGAACATCGAACACTACTACTACTATTACTAGGATTCGCTCATGAATCAATTCATCATCATCATGGTTGCATATCGTAGTACGGCCAACAACTTTGGGGATGTACACTATTATTATACCACTATTATTACAACATTTGTTTTCTTCTTTTTTGGACTTCCTTCAATAATATCAAAAATATTCTGTATTTTTGGTATCAATAACAACCTAACCACTAGTAACTGGCTACTCTTTCGTAAAAAACAATGTTAGGTATACCATCTACCGTAATCCATTTACCGGTAGCTAGGTACCGTAGTCTATGCTTCTACTCTACGGTGGGTAGCTAGTGTGAGCTACCCTTGCGGTCGTTTTCTCGTCGTTGCCTACGAACTACTCGGAGTAGCTATGTTATTCATACCGTACGGTACCCTCTACCGGAGTAATGCGTGTCGTAAAAAGTTTTGAATACGGCAGCAGGACGCAAACCAACATCATTCTGACGACCATGACTATTATTGTGTAGTATGTTCGTCTTTTCGGGGCAAGCAGTCGTCGCAGTTGATTGATTATTTCAGAACATTACTTCGGAGTACTACACACTGTTGCGTCTCGTAATTCTGACGCAACTAATAAATGAATTTGAATGGGCTTATGTAAGTTCAACCCATCTGCTGCCGGCTGGAAATAAAACGTTTGGATATGTCGCTCACAAACGTTTTCCAACCTAACAGTAAGCTACAACACAAACACTACTACTACTACTGCTTGGATCGGACAGGCAATACGGTAGGCAGTTGTCCCACACCCCTTGTCGCTCGCTTCTCTCCTCTCTCTCTTGTTTGCTTGTGTATGATCTCCTTTCATTAGACCGGATCATGGGACGTACGGCTAATCGTGTTGCCGTTTCCAAGTAGCAAGGAAAAAAAGAACTGAATCAAAGATAATTCAACAAGGAAAGGCAGACGGCCGCACAATTGGTCAAAGCTGAGCTCACTTCTTTCCAGTCTTCCTCTTGCTGAATTATTCTGCAGTTCATTGATCCACTTATTCATTCATTCATTCAGTCAGTCAGTCAGTCAGTATCGATCACTTCTATCATTCGTTAATCATGCCGGACTTTCTCTTGAACCTTTTCTTCTTCTTCTTGGAAATGTTTTACACTGCAGAATTTTTCCAGAGGTAAACCAATAACTTATACTATCGTCATTTTGATGATAATAAAAATCAAGAGCCGTCCTAACGATGATGATGATGACGGCGACGACCTTGATGGATGTTGATGATGAGAAACATTGGGCCATGTCCACCTTCATCAACATTTTTTTACAAAACACAACAACAACCATTAACTTTTCTCTCCCCCCTTTTAGCGATTAATTCGATCTCAATCGTCCCAAAACTTCCTGTACAAACAACAAAACAACCCTCTTTTTGACGAACGAAGAACGGTTGTTGCAAGAATTATCCATCACCATTCATCTCTTGCGACTCCTTCCTTGTTTCTCAAAAATATCGCAGAATAAGGTTAACCAAGAACACACTTTTGATATCACATCACTGCACATATACAACAACTACCAGTGTCGGCCTCATTCTTGCGCGTAATTACTTCCTATTTTGCTACATTTGTCGATGCACATTCTGTGGCTATCGACCATCGCCGCTGACGATGAAGCACAACTAACTTTTCTTGGAGAAAAAACCAAGATGCGTGTACATATTATATATACTTTGCTTCAACCCGCTACCACGGCTTTTACATACACGGAGTGAAACGATACGTCTATCGACAGATTTTGCTCTTGGCCCCATCTTGCTTATACAGCTTCTTGGCCAATTCCTATCATGGAGTATTATCTTTTGCATTTTGAAGTGCGTGTCAGTTGATTGGACCAAGAGTACGTTCTGTATTGAAATCCCAAGCAACGATTTCACTCTTTCTCTTGCCATCTTTCGATGCTTCCATCGACCATTCTATTCGTGGCACTCCCTGACCAGCAGCTGCATTCGACGACAAAATCACGCTGTAAATACCCACAATGATTTTTTTGTCGACTCAGACCAGCCAATGGAAAGCTCCTTTCTTCCCCAAATACTACATATCAGAAAGGATCCTTCTTTCACTCTCTGTCTAGATGCCTCTCATCAAACTTTTCATTAATCATACTGACGAACTAACTAGCAACACCCACACAAACGTACACGTTCAGCTTCACTAACGCTACACGTAGTCCATCCGAACGGTCGCTGTATTCGTTGCCTGCATAGTCCTGGATCAGTTAGGCGGTCACTACGCGGTATTCAAATGATGAAGCAGCATTACCAGGAACTGCAGGTTGAAGGTAGAGATGGAAACATTATATGCATCATCAATTTTGGTATTTTTGTTGTTTCAATTTCACGAAGAGAAAGTTTGAAAAGGAGTCGCCAAAAACAAAATGCAATTTGACAACCAACCAACGAAAGATACCTTCTTGACACGTTCAACGTGCGGTGTCCGGTCGCTTTTGGCACGACTGATGATGTCGGACAGGACAAGAAAGACTTGATGGATTCACCGGACATCACCCCCGAGAAGACAGATCGATTCTCATTCTACACTTACCGACCTAAATCAAGATGGGCAACAAGTGCAGCACCAAAGGGATTAGTAGTCGTCCCTCGAATCGAAGTTTTGATTCGGGCTATTTCCTTATCATGCAACATCGAGCCACTCCAGTCGACCCCATTCCATTGTTGAAGAGTTATAAGCCAGCACCAAGAGATTCTGTTACGGTGCAACATCATGGTAAACTCCTCCTAGAAATCCAACAAACTCTTGCCTCAACAAAATACGATTTCGAAGGAAGCATCCCCTGCAAGAATGGTTCATGTCGTAGGATTGCCGGCAGCGCCCGACTATCAACATCTGCTGTGAACCACATTTTGAACGATCTTTGCAAATGGGAATCACTGGTATTTCGACAATATTCCATCGAGTTGCAATTCCGGGTGGAAATTTCTCTGACAATACAGCAGCGATTTGCAATTTCCACAGAAAGACTAGATGGTCACGTATGCCCGAGAATTGTGACTCTATGTGCGACCGACCTTAGTAGGCATTCTAAAGAACTGGAGTATAATGCCTTTCACTTCACGTTGGAAAAGGATCAATTATTGGGATTTCACATCGATGGGTTGGAACATCTCTTTGATGATGACAGAAATGCCAACAGTGAACTACAGGATTGGGATGGTGACATCATCCAAGCAAAAGACGACGATGACAACGAGGAACCGAGAGAACTCGAACCTTGTTGCATTTGCTTGACATCTCTCGCCAATCACGATGTTACAGAATTGGCCTTCCTTCCATGTAATCATATCCTTCACGAGTCTTGCCGCCGACATTTGACTCAATACAGAGATTTGGTGCAATCCTGTCCTATTTGCAGACAGCCTTTGATGAAAGAAACGCTCCTGACACCCGTGGAGCTTTAATTGCCCGCAAAGGCATCATTGCTATATGCGCGGAAAAGGAAAGGAAGGAGACGTCATATCGATGTTGAAGTGACTGCTGGGCATCTGTCAGATAAGATTTCGATACAGTCGAGTCACAGGAACTGGTAGAAGGGGAAGATCTCGCCTTCTTACCTGCTGAATCTGACGTAACTTTGACCTTGGAAGCATAAAATCGTCGTCTTCCACTGCTAGGAGAAGTATGAATCCCATACAGTAACCTGCTATGGAATACCATGCGGAAGAGAAACAAGAATTGCTTTAAAATTATTTTCTTTACAAATCTGACTCCACGCTCACCGGTATACGACTTCCAGTTACGGTAGGTATTATTCTCTTCATGCAGTAGTCTACCGCTTCTCAGCTTGCTAGGTAGATGTAGTGACCGCACAGCCACTTACTGTTAATTTTAACAAGTCTCTACTACTGATTGGGTTCGGTTGGGAAATCGCTTATTTCCCCCCCACCATCATTTCACCTCGAGTAGTAGTCTTTATCCATGAATTGTCATATCTCTACTAGCTAGTAGAGTAGCTAATTAAATGTTATGATCTAAAAGGTCAACTTTCCTTTGTACAGTAGGAGATTTATCAATCAATATTTAGGTAACTGAATGTGAAGAATCATTCCACGTGTGACTGTTCTTGTTTATTTAAAGAAAGAGAAATGGAGAAGTCGAGAACAAGGATCTTTGTACTCCTGTAGCGTGTAGTAGTCTTCCTCCGTTGAAGTGTGCATATCTTCCCTTCGTCCTCTCTATGTATTTCGACGTTGACATAAACGTCTTCGTGAGTATAAAGCGGAAAAACATGCCTCACGTGCCAAAACATCGAGAGGAACATTCTTTGTTTTCCGTTGCCTTGCTGTTGACATGAAAAGTTACCCCGGCTCTTTCCGAAATCTTTGAAAAAAAATACTCGGGACTCGGGAGTACAAGTTGCACACGTACCATCAATGGTTTAAATTCTTTTTGCATATATTTTCGACTCTGGCTACAAAAGGGCAGCGGTAGTGTTTTCATTTTCTTAACCATGACGTTCACCAACGCTGCAACAGTACTCTTTTTCTTGCGCTATGCAACATTTGCAACCGCGGCTCAGACTTCAGAAAAGTCACCATACGTCTGCGATCTCTGCTACAGCATCACCAACGAACATCCCTATCCTCCACCTTCTTTGGAGGAAAAGGGTGTCTATTTGCCTCTCCAGTATGGAGGGAAGCAATGGCAACCGGACCAGAAACTTCCGACCTGTCTAGAAGTTTGGAAAGATGCTTTGGATGCCGTCAACCCTGGCGTGTTTGACGAATCATCATGCCGGGAAATGGCTTCCATGTTTGCTCCGCAGTGTTGCAATGAATTTTTACAGGATGACATGGAACTGGACGATGAACTGCAAGAGAGTGCGGAATATTCCAGTAGTAGCATTGTCGCCGTGGAATCACAAAAGATGATTCAGAAGCAGTTTCTACGAAGATGAGTCTCATGATGTGTGAACAGGTGCAGTTTTAAATGTCAAAAATGCATCTTGGTTTTCAAAAATTCTAAGGATGTTTACCTTTATAACCAAGTATTTATAAGTTTCGGTTCATGGTAGTTGTATACTGGTCACACAAGATTCACAAGAAAAGGGAACAACGGAGGTTCCATTCCATGATGGAACGCCCATAATGGAACGGAAGAGATTCAGTTGCGTTCCTTGTCAGAGTTAGCAGCATGGCAGCTGCCGTCGCACGACGATGACAGTTTTAAAATGTCAAAAACTCAACTTGGCTCTTAAAAATTCTAAGGATGTTTACCTTTATATCCAAGTATTTATAAATTTCGGTTCATGGTAGTTGTATACTGGTCACACAAGATTCACAAAAAAAAAAGAGAACAACGGAAGTCCCGACGTCCCGACCCATGATGGAACGCAACTAGACTAGTTGTGTTCCTTGTCAGAGTTAGCGGCATGGCAGCTGCCTTCGCAGGACGACGAAGAGTCGAGTGACTCTGTAGTGACGCTGGATTGTTTCTTATACGCCGATTTCTTTTTCGAAGGTTCTTCTCCTTGACCATCAGCAGCAACTTCCACATCTTCTGGCTTGTCATCAGTTGCAGCAACAGCTGTGGCAGCCGCAATGTAGTAGTCGTCGCTCTTGTACCCCACTAGATAGGACACAATCTTGGCAAACACCCAAGCTGCATCGCAAATACCAGATGCGTCCACCAAGAGACACAAACGGATAATCCAAATGCTCATTGGCGACCCCAAGTACAACATTGGAAAGAAATTGGCCGTGACACGCCACGAGAGACTGGCAAAGATGGTAAACACCAACGAGTTCAACAAGCCACTATCAAAAAGGATCTTTTGGACGGTAGCTGAGACCCCAAACATGGTTTCACCCGGCACTTTCATGTTGACGCTGACAATGCGAGCAATCATGAACATGACAACGGTTTGGGCGATTTGTCGGCCCACCAAAAACGAGTTCAGCTTGCTGTCATTATGGCCATTATCTCCGGATCCGAAAATGAGTTGGCAGTTTCGTCGTGCACGAGGGTTGCCTTCAATTGTGGCTTTATCGAGATGCTTGACGGCAAAGAGGGCAATTTGGAGCGCCTCCATGATACCACCCAAGAGCAAGAGGATGATCAAGCTGACGATAGCAACGGGAAGGGGGATTTCAGCCCGTAACGTAGTGTTCCCTTGCATCATTGCTGTCATAAAGACCGTGATAGCAAAGGCAGACATGGCCAAAGAAAAGACAATCCGTGCCCAGAACAAAACGCATCTCCAAATGGGTTTAGGCGTTGAAGGAGTTTCGGCAAGTTCGAGTGCAATATCTTCTTCATCTTCTGCTTCTTCTTCGGTTCCACTGTCATCGGTGGAGCCGGCATCGGCTCCCAGCTCGACTTTATTGTTCCTTTGCTTCTTCTTTTCGAGGAGTTGTTTCTTGGACGATTGGACATTACCGGTGATGAGGTTCTTGTTACCGGCCAACTTGGTGAAAATAATTTGTACAAAATACACGGCGTGGAGGATTCCCGTGGCTTCAATAAAGAAAGCCAAGTAGGTAGTAAACACCATACACCAATTGTTGATGTAATCGAGCATGTTATGAGAGCAGTTGATAACCGAAATGAGTTGCCCGAAGACAATGAAACAGAGAATGACGCCCAAGTCAGATCCCAAAAAGATGTCATTGACAATGGGGGGCAATCCAAGTACCTGGGCACCCGCAATGGCGTTGACCATGAATGAAGTACTGAAGACAATGGTTAAATCGATGTACTGGCGTCCAACGATGAAGCGCTCGATCCTGTCACCTCCGTGAGCGGCCTTGGTGCATAGGTAGGATTTGGGGTGTGTCTTTTTGTACAAGGACTTGGGGATGGGTTGTAACCCGACCATGCAGTTCAATCCACCTTCCATGATGGCAAGCCAAGCCAAGGAGAACCAAAACACACAAAGCGCCACAATGGGATGAATGCCATATTTGTAGGTGGCATCCGTTTGCTTGGTAAAGATTGCCGCCGAAACAACTACAACGGAAAAGAGAACCAATGCCATGCTAAATGATGTCTTGATGTAGGACAAAATTCGATAGAAGATGGGCTTGCTGCCGCCATCGGCAGAGGAACTTGGAGTAGATGTTGAAAGTGGTGCCATGGTGATGATTGCTTTACGAGTCTGTCAAAGGAAAGAAAGAGAAAACGGTAAAGGAAGGTAGTTTTTGAAGCGGCTCAATGGACTGCTCGGATGTGATCACAAACTGTTGTGGTGATGGTTGATTCCTGTCAACAAGGTTTGTTGTTTGATGCAACTTTCCTTTGTATTGTTTTGTGAGACTTGTAATGCAAAACGAAGAAGCGATTTGGAGACAATCGTTGAGTTTTGTTTCTCCTCTCTCTCTCTCTTTCGAAGCCAACTTCCTCCACTTGTGATAGAAGAAGAAAAACAATAAGCGACGACGGGTGCACTGTCACAGCCGTGTTGTGATATCTTCCGTTCCGCATGCGACAAGTTTTAGGTGACACGCATCCAGATGAAAAGGATACTTTGTTGTTGTTCGATACAACAAAAAAAGATACACACACTCTTTCGTACTCCTGGAGTAGTTGGTACGATAACTTTGGTGATGCATCCGCGGTACAGGATGGGCTGGCGTATATTGAAATTTTATCGAGGCACGTTCCGTCCACCGTTGAGGGAGCGTTGGAGCAGTTCCAGGAATGTCTATTTTGTCAGTGACGATATTTATCAAGGTTGCATTTGGCCGATAGTATTTTTTCGATGCTATGTATCCGCAACCTTCTTTGACTCGCCGAAGACACCATGATTTATGTGTTCATGGAGAACCGCAACATTGGAAAAGAGCGGGACATTTTCACAATGGACCAATCGGCCGAGTGACTATCTGAAAAAGAACGACTGGACATTGTTTCGTTATTACCGTCGCCGCAGCCTTTTCCACTTAGGCGGGGACAAGCGTTGGAAGGATGCAGACCACAATCGTGTGAAAATTGTCGCATGTCTCACTTTGGCGTGCTCTACCGTACCACGTACTCCAAGTAGCATCCTCCGACTCGGTCCGGTTCGTCGCAGAAACAGGACTCCGCGCGAGTGGAGAGGACAAGAAGGCGCCCATTTTTGTCAATGACAAAATGCGTTGGACAGATGGGGTCGCCAATTTATTGGACAGATGGGTGTGGCCAATCAATCATCATGTATCATATCATACGACGTACTGTGCATGGTAGTATGTACGTACCCTCATACTACGCATTACGAACTGGAGTGTCTACTAGTAGAGTGGTAACATACGTTAGTAGTTTGGAGATGATGAGTTGAGCCGACGGCCAGATCATCAACAAGACTTCCGTAGTCACAGTCAAATCGCGTTTGTTGTCCTTGGTGAGAGTCCCCATCATCAAGCTACATAGCTACTACTAGAGAGAGGTAGAGTTTCTTACTGTTAATAGTAGACACTTGAGAGTTTCACCCAGTATTTCATACAGAGTCGGAATGATCGGAAAGTAGGGAAAGAATTGTGACAACAACAAGTAACAGTAACAGTAACAGTTAGTATGGCCGTCTACACTGCTTCACCATCCAGTGAAAGTGACAGTAACAACAGTAACGCTGGTGATCTCCGTTTTGGTCGACAACGTCTCTCCTCTGGTCTAGATTCGGCAGTGTCGTTCACTGGTAGTAGTGCTGCTGGCAACAAAATCCAAAAGAATCGATCTGCTCGTAGTCCAACAACGAACAGATCTCATCGCTCACACTCTCTACTAGAAGAAGAAGCTCGATCCAATCAAGGAGGGAATGAACAAAATCAAACCGAACAACAAGAAGAGGAGCATCAAGAAGAAGAAATGGAAGATGATATCATGTTCCTCTGTCGATGTGAAAATCCCAAATTACTGGTGGAAATCTTGCAATCCTTTTCCAAGACAGGTTTATCTTCGTCATCCTCTCACCAACGCAAGTCGTTCACCACGAGTACGACTCAAGGGTCTTCTGCTGTCAACATTACACAGACTCAACGTCGTTCTACGGTGGTGTTACCCACACAACCAATGACCATCTTTTGTAGTGCCAATGCGATGACCATTCATTCTCAATCGTCCAACAAGCAATTCCAAGCCTCCATGGAACTGCCCTGCACTTTCTTCCAACACTATCAATTGGCACAACATCCAAATCACAATGATCAACAGGAGGATGACAAGGAAAATACAGAAACAGACACATTCGATTTTACCATTCATTGGCATACCTTTTTGCAATGTCTGACGGTCTTGTTGACTACTGCCAACAGCTCTGCTGTTCCGTTTGTCGGAGGATCCAACAACTACAACAACAATAGTACTTCATCCACAATCATATCTTCGACATTGACCATGGCCTATCACACCTCCACCGAACTCTTGCGGTTGGAATGGGAGACGTTCCATCAACACAACCATCATCAATCGATCATGGCCACGGCTGCCATTCCCGGTTTGGAAACTCCGGAAGCGGAAGAAGCGGCCGAACTGTCCGCGGCGTTTCAACAATCGCCGATTGCCGCACGATGGTTGTCCACATCGACGTGTCTGAAGGAAGCCAAGACGGAATTAGAACTGGTACCCGGTGCCACGTTGGTACAAGTGGAGTTTTGGCAGGAACAACCAAACAAGAGCAACAACCATTTGGGTACCACCACCAAATTGCAACCCTGTTTGCGACTGCTCACCAAGGGATATTCCAGTCAAGTGACGGTGGAAATCCCAGGATCGATCGAATTTTCCAATCCATCGGATACCTTGTATTACTCGCAACAACCAAGAAAGCCACATAAGCTGATCCATACCTACACATTGGCACACTGGCGACAGGCATTACAACCACTAGATATGGCCAAGGAAACTTGTATCAGTGTCAATCAGCAAGGGATTTTGGCCGTACAACATTCCTTGACTGTTCACAGGGGTAACACTAGCCGGAATCTTGATGAAGACGACGACGACGGAACTTTGGCGGTATTTTGCGACTTTTTGTTGTTGCCCATGGTGGAGCAACTACAAGAAGATTACGATGACGAGAATGACAAACAATCAACTGATGACGACGATGATCATAATGATTCCTATACAGAGTCGTCAGGATTGAAGACACAATCGTCCCACAACAATCGTCACGGTACAGACGACGAAGCCACTACTCAGTCCTATCCTGCGCGTCACCGTTCAACTTCTAGAACCAACCGCAACGATGATGATGATGATGATGATGACGACCGTCGATCAGCTTCCCTTCCCATTGGCAGTGACGACGACGACGACGAGGACGAGAGAAACGAACAACCAGTCCTCAAACGATCGGCTATGCTGTTTCCATCACTCACAGGTGCCGTTCACGATACTCCCCATTCCACATTGACCCAAGAGACAATGGAAAGCTCTGTACTACGCCATCAGCGACGTCGCGATCAGCGCAAACGTCATCGTCGGGCCAGTAACGAACGTCAACAACCACAGCAACAACAACATCGCCTCGCTACGCACCAGGAGTCACAGCAACACGCACAGGACGATGATGATGACGACGACGACAGCGGCAGCGTCAACTTGTTGCAAGATAGTCCTCCAAGCCATGCGCCACAAAAGCAGCAACCTCATTTTTACTCGAGCGACGAAAATGACCGTGACGAGGAGGACCGACATTACTGTTCTTCTCCCGAGATTGTCTATGGAGAGTCTTAAAAAAGGTGTGACGAGTGACGAGTCTATTTCGGCCTTCTCTAGAGGACAACAAGAGGGTTTCTGCGGTAGAAATATGAAACGATTAGTATCCTTTACTCTTTACTGAAATGCGTAGTGATTTCCAATATTATATCAATGCAGAAAAAAACGCGCACAAGATTGAGAAAAATGTTGGGTCTTCGTGGGACGTATCTATTGTGGGGCCATTCCCGTTCCGTCATGATTGTTTTCCGGTTTGGCTTCCCCATTACAGGCTTCTTGACGATCAACTTCCTCATTGACGATCGTTTCTGCAAGATGGAGAATATCCAATAGTTCGTATTCTTTTTGTGCCACAGACGACGGCAGAGACGGGAACATCTCTCTTGAGAGTCTTGGATTCTTCCCAGTGTCCGCTAGTTTCCGGAAATGACAGGCAGTAGGGGGCAACAAAGTGTTAGGATCCATGATACGTAGTAACAATATTTCCTCAGATGACGGGTACCAGCAGAAAGAGCAATCTATGACGACAACAACGGGTACTTTTCGTATTGTCCTTTCGCATCCAATATAAAAGCAGCGGACCGTGATGGGGAAAAAAGAAAAGAAAATGAAGAGAGACAAGAGAGAATTTACAGTTTTAGAACCGCTTCTTCCAGAAGATTTGAGCGAAAAGAAACTTACAGTTATACGAGGGATCTGAAAGTATGGATTTTTGGGGGAAGAAAACCATAACTATTTTTCCGTGCAAGGATCCCAACCATCTTTTTTTTTTTAACAGTAAACTAACTAACGTAAAGGGTTCACGAATCATTACGGTAGTCCCTCTCTATGTACTACCGGTAGCTCTCTACCCAGACAGAGTAGTACGTAGTAGCATTTCAAAAATCAATGTAAACGCATTTGTTAACAGTAAACGCATTTCTTTGAATCCTACGGTTAATAGTAAAGAGGCTACTGCCGATACTTCGTTGAGTTAGGTAGGTACTTGAAAGCCGTCGAACTCACCCTCAAATCTTTACTACGTACTCCGAGTAGTACTACTCGATATTCCAGGGAGTGAGTGAGATGAGGTGAGAAACGAGTTTATTTACAGTCTTTATGAGAGAGAGATAAGATAAAGTATTGTTTGCGTTCAAGTTCGAGTTTCTCTGAAGTGAAATCCCCTACTAACAGTTCCGAATTCTTAAACAGCTTTTGATTTATAGTATACTGCGTACCAAGACAGTCATGAATGCTCTACGTGGGTAGCAGCAATCTGTTGTTATTTACAGCAAGTGGGAGGTGCGGACACCGGAGGCTCAACAACCTCCAAATGCCGACATCGCCATCACATCGATCCACATTATCATTTATTCCAGTGCATACCAACACGAGAGAACTCCGAATCAGCCTGCCAACTACTGTAGTAGGCTACACTCTACCGGTAGGTAGACGGTTTCAAGAGGATAGATTGTGAAAAGAAACGGTATCGATGGTTCATTCTGAACCGAGTAAAAAGGACAGTGAAGAAGTTTTGATTTCAAGATTTAAATTGTTCGTAGTTAAAAAGTTCATACTTGAAAGAAAGATGGTTCTATCTCCATTCCTTCATGACACAGTTACTGACACTGTATTTGAAGTTGCAATTTGGAAATCGTCATGATTAACCTTCCATGGCGGAAAGACGTGGCTGGTATCGCAGTTTGCAACAAAGAATACGATTATCTCGTAGTGCACAAACCTTTTTCTCTGATGATAAGCAAGAAAGACGAAACGAATGAGAAGAAGATCCACGAGGATGAGTTGGAAAGATCCACGTGGACTGTCACCACTCGAAGTCGTCCCCGCTTGAACAGCCAGAATGCTTGGAACCATTCACAGTCAAAATTACAGTGCTATTGCAGCTGTGGTTTCGTTTCCATCATTGTTGTCGATTCTGTGCCAATACCATTGGTGATGTCCAATGCGGCGGCAAGATAATCTAGTACAGTGTATTCTTCGCATTGGCTAGCCATGCTTGTCACCAGGCACGGAAGACCATGTAGGATCAATGATTGTTGTTTCGACCGTTGTTGTTGTCGTTGTTGTTGCTGCTGCTGCTGCTGCTGTTGATTTGCTGACATTCTTGAGTGCGATCCCCCTGTAGCCGTAGCATTTATCTCGTTGATATTGGTGGGTTTCATTTCATGGCTGTGTCGTTCAAAAATCTTGTTTTCATTTTATATTTTGACTGCGTAGTGTGGATAGAAAGAAAATGATCCAGAAGAGAGCAATCGAAAATGGACCGACGTGCTGACAGGGGATTGTTTGTATAAATCGTTTGTTTACAGTTCGTTTGTTTGTTTGTTTGGTTGTTTGTTTGTTTGAAAGAGTTGTACGACTACCGGTAGAAACCAGAGAAGAAAAGGGAAGAAGGCGACGGCTTCGTTCGCCAGAAGAAGGAACACAGGAAACGAATTTACTTATTAACAGTAAAAAAAACTTTCTCTCTCAAGCAACTTGTTGGAATCTTTATAAAATCCTTCTATGTCACTTGTGTCCCGACGACGAGACACGAGACCTATGCAGCTGCATGGATCTTTTCTGTTGTCACTACGCGGTATGATACTCCCCCGTATGCATAGCTTCCGAGGTCTACTAATAAACTGGAATTAGTGTAGACGGAGAATTAATTACGTGGTGCGTAGGTGTTCAAAGCGCGCGATCTGTCGGAGTGATCGTCACTGGACGACACCAACAAAAAAGTCCACCATGGAAGCCGTACCGATTATCTACTTGCGTCATGTAATTTTCGATCCCGACGAAGTTATAAAGATCGATGGAGTCAGTGGAAACAATGAATCATCAGGATCTATTGATAGTTCGAGCAGAAACAAGTCGAAACTGTACAAGGGTCCAGCCCATATCATTGAAGATCCCTCCCACTTTCCGTCTATCAGCGATATTGTCAACGAGAGCAAACACCATACGGGCATATACATTCCCGACCAGTATTGTCAAGACTTTGACCGACGTTGGCATTCATCAGCACAGGCCTTGTTTGGAAAAGATCCCAATCATTTAGCGGAATGGACTGAATTTTTGGAAACCGGCCAAAGCAATGGCCGCCGACTTCAATTACAAGTCATGGTTCTACCGCCCGGAATGTTTTTCAAAATCCATGCCCATCCGAACATCGAATTCGAACTCACCCTCAAGGGTTGTCTGGAAGAATTTCGATTCATCTTTCGTGTTCCAAGAGAAGAATTGCAAGAGGAATCTCCAAAAGGCCCCAATATAACGAAGGAACAACTTTTTCAACACTTTAAGGTCGAAGCGGGCAAGTGCATGATCAATGAAGTCGGCAGTGTGCATCAGTCTTATACAGGAAACGAGGAGGAATGTGCCTTGATTGTTTTGTGGAGTGGATGTCATGCCAACACCCGGCCGGAACAAGTTGCCGACGATGTAGACCCAAATCTTCAACCGAAGGCGGGATGGTAAATCACCCAAAAAAAACGAACAGAATAAAGCCATGGTAGAACACGCCATCAAAAAAACTTTGGGCAGCTTGTACGGTCTGATGGTGATATGGCATGGAATGGATTCGGTATACCGGATTTGTTGAAAGCGCTCCTAAGTTTCCCAACAATATCATGGTTACATCGTGATTTTCGGAACGGTTTTGGGTTAGGGAATGTCGCCAGACGACACATTAACGAATGGTTCGGGTGCTTGCTTCGCCATTTGTTCGGTTTGATTGCCGACAATTGAAGGCAGCCGAAGACCCTTGTTCCGATGTCGCCTCAACCAAACCAAAATATTGACGACTTGGCACACTACAGAATCCTTTCTATTGTTGATTGTCGTGTTGCCATCTTACCTAATTGTAGACTTTGGATTGATTATTGACGGCCAACGTAAAATCTGAAGATTGCGGTTAAAGTCAAACGAAAAACCAAGATTGTTGTGAAAGAAACAATCAATACCTCGCGGATGAGCAGAAAGAACATGGCTGATTCGACGAGATCCGTAAGTTGCGTACGCTGTCGTTAATAAGAAGGTTGTTTGGTAAGGCAAACGGAAAACTATGTAGAATTATTTAGTGTTTCATGCAGTATTCTAATGTGGTTCCATGAGCGACAATATCCTCTTCCACGTCTGTTGCAGTTTCTACGACGGTAGCTCCCTCTTTTGCCGCTTTGATTCACTATCCCCACTTGAAACGGCGTTGCCTATTTCTAGCGCCGTCTCAATGTGCAATGATACATTTGCTTTGGAGCCTTCTCGTTTTTCATGGCAAACGGAAGTTTGGTTGAAGTCTTCCCAGTAGAGAAACGATTCGAGTTTCTCTGTAATCACCACGGAATTCCGGCGACAGTGCTTTCTCTTGACTCCAGCACCAAATTCTTCGGGCAGTGTCTTTGCAATTGATGATGGAGACGTAGACGATTGATGATCACAGCTGATTTTTCTGGGATGCGGCGTCTTGTTCCAGCATAAGTGTGTGACAATGGACGGAGCAGCAGTTCGTCCGGCGTGAACCACGTGATTCGAATGGTTATCCGTTTTGTGGAATGTCATTTTCATGTTTGGATTATAGATCCCTTACTGTTAATGACAAGATTGGGTTGAGTGAAAACTGTGAGAACTTTATTCACAGTCAGGGTGTTGAAATCATATCCCGCAGCAGCCAACTACGGTACGAGTATTTCGTACTTTATATTGTACTACGGTACTACCTAGGTAGCTATCGTAGTAGCTATGTCTGTTATTCTTTGGGCCTTGCTTTGTGTCTTCGAGAACCTCCCTTCATAACTGTTGACTGCCATGTTCGTTGCTTTCCTCATTATTTGTCTTTTGTGGCTCCGAACGACACTTCCTAGAAACGCCATCTTGCGCAAGCGGAAGGCACCATAAAAAACTGTTCTCACATACTGAGATTCATAAGTATCTTAGACCAACAAACTTGCGCATTTTCGAACTAACAGTAACAGTAAGATCTGCAAGCATTGCTTTTGTGGAAATTCAGGAACGTGATGCAGTCAGGGAAGAGCTGGTAGTCTTGCCGAACCGATGTTCTCGGTTCGTCTCAATTATGGCGCTGCTCATGTTCGATTTGCGCGTACTATCATACGTGATGATCTATACTTCGGTACTACGTAACTATTATCGCATCCTTTTCGAGAGATGCAGGGTGTTAGACTGTATGATACTTGAATCTGTCTTCACTCTCGTCCCTTAGACGGTAGCATTGTCAAAGACGAATCAAACACAATGATCTACGACAGGAGTAACTAATAAAGTCAGAGTCCTTTCGTAATAGGATTGTTTTAAGAAAAAGATACAGTATCCTCTGTCACTTTCTTGAGATTACTTTTCTTGTTTGTGAAGACTACTCCTCCTCCAATCTTGTTTGCGCAGACTACTCCGTCCGCGATGTTCGTGCTTCCTCGACAAACATTCTCGTTGTCTTTGCTAACGGTTTCGTTCACATAGGCAACGGTTGCCTTAGGGCCCTCGCATCCTCGGAAAGCATATAAGATGTACGGCGATCAGGAGTTGAAATCTTGTCCGCATGAGATGAAATATTAGATCTCTTGTCCGCATGATTCGGGATCAGATTCTTGCCCGCGTGACTCGCTGCTTTCAGACGTGTCTTAGAGTCATCTGAGTCGTCCTCGTCATCCTTTCCACCACAGGAAGCGAAAAGCGATCGCACAGTATTGCTGCATAGCAGTTATATTTATAATGATTAAATACGTAGTAATAGTATTACAACAACGTTATTATAAAATATTTATGAAGTAAACACTTCGTGGCGTAACCGGTAGCTACTAGCTGCACAAGCAAATGCTATGTATCTAGTAAACTGCGGCTTCGACCAGCAGCAAAGTGAGAAGAGAACCGACATCATGCAGTAACAGAAACAGAAGTCGATTTCCCTTGAATGCCCCCGCGACTCCTCGCATCCTGACGTATGTACCGGCCCTTCGTCTAGCTGAAACTCGCTCTACCAGGCAGCAAAATCCCATCTGCGTCGCCCCAAGCATGTTGAGAACCCCAGGAGAGTTTCCAAAAGTTTTCGATGTGGTGTGATTGCAATCCGTCCTTCGACGAGATTGTTGCAGCTCATCATGGCACAACAAGAAATCTCGTGAACAGCACGAAGACTGCAGGATTGCAAGTTCCCTTCCGACGAAACAACGTACGCTGCAGAGGGAGTACGACCTCGGCTAAGAGCAAGGATGAAGATGCTTTTACTAAAACTGGTTCCGAAAATGGTCACTGTATCAAAGCTTTTCGGAACGTCGCAAACAAGAAAACCATGTTTTCGCCTCTATCGCGCATATACTACTACTGTCAGTGCACGGCTAAAAACTTTAAATACGTCGTCCGAAAGAAAGATCTTGCTTCAAAAATACCGTAGTTCAAAGGCTACATCTTTACTACCGGTAGCGGTTGGTACCGTAGCTACCGTAGCTCGTACCGTTACGGTACGGTAGTCTATTTAAGGTACCGGGACTTCGTACCTTCCAGCAAAATAAAAAAAGAGTAGACTCTACTACTAGTACTACCGTAGTAGAGTACCTACCGTAGTCTAGCTACCTAGGCTAGAGTAGTCTACTCTCTAGCTAGAGTAGCTACCGTAGCTACCTACCGGTAGTAGAGTAGAGTAGAGAGTAAAATATTTGCATGTGGAAAGATTCAATTTTCATTCGTTTTGCGTACGTAGTTAACAATAGAATGTATGGAAAATTCGTCTGTCGCAGGTCGTGTCGGATGGTCACCGACGCGGGTTCCACAAAAATTTATTTTTTTGATTTTATCTCATCGTAACCACTGATGAATGTACTACCGGTACCCTCCAATTTCACTGTCAATGGTAGTCTACGTACAATTAGGAAGGAGTACGTCGTACGTCGTAGTCTACTGACGTACCTGGTAGCCACTACTACGTAGTAGTTGGCAACTACCAACAAAGTAACGACGAAGAACGGGTAGAGAATCTTCAATCTGCGGTAATTATTGTCACCATACACAAATACTCTGTATATGTGTAAACTTTGCAAGACTGCCACTACTTTGACCTGCGACACATGCCAATCATCCTCGACACATGTCAGAGATGACAAGTAAGATAGAGAGGATGATAGAAGAAAACGAATCTTTTGTCGGGTTCAATTCTACATTTTTGTCCAGAATGATTGGACGGAAGAATTCTCTCCAGCAACCAACACACAAAGAAACAAGTATTGATAGGCGGTTGCAACATGAGAGTAACGATTTCCTCGGAACGCCTGGCAACAATGGCGGCTGTCTCCCTGGCCGTATTGCTTCTCGGTCTATTTGGCTATCTGGCGTCAACAGCATCCGGTAGTCACGGTAGTGGTAGTAACACTCTTTTGACGGCAACAACAACGGGTAACTGTGTCACGGCACGAGGCGAATCTCCGAGATCGTTCTTGGAGGGAGTGGGATACAGCAAGCTTCGTGCCACTGTGATTGAGATGTATTATGCCTCGTATCCGGGGACCACGGATTTGGAAGAACAATTTGATGATGCTTTGATGGCAATGCAACTGGTAGAACGGGATGGACATCCGGTACCGATCGATGGTGTTGATGGACTTTACGTGGGATCAATCGGTAAGAAACAGGGTGACTAAAGCCGAACAATGTTGTTGCATTTATTCTGGTTTTCCTGATTCATCAACTGTTCGACTACTTTTCTTTGGTCTTATACTAGGAGCGGCGTACAACCTTCCAGCTCTACAACAAGCGGGGATCACCCATATTTTAAGTTTGGAACCCGCCGGCGCTTGCAAATGGCCCGATCTCTTTACGTGTCTTCATATCGATACACTTTATGACAATTCCAAGCCCGAAAACAACATTTCGCAATACTTTGATCGAACGCTGCCGTTTATAGATCAAGCTCTCAAGAAGGGAGGCCGTGTATTGGTACATTGTTGGAGGGGGAAGAGTCGCAGTGTGTCCACTATTATTGCTTATCTCATTCAAGAATACAACTGGACGCCGGATTATGCCCTGGATCTCATTCACGAAACAAGGCCGATTGCCGAACCCAACGAAGGATATTGGCAAGAACTGGAAGACTTTTACGATGTCACTGTCGGCAAAGGTGCTCACCACGTGGAAGACGATGATGAGGTATACTGACAAAAGGAAGTTATGACACGTCGGGAACAGACTCCATCATTCTCATCCATGATCTTTAACTTTGAACTTCATATTATTATTCATTCCCAAATACCCCCAAAAAACGGGCCCTTTTTCATACAACTTATACATAAACACACTCTCTTAGTGTCATTGATTCATACGAAGTCGTACACTGATTTCATTCATTTCCAAAAGGTACAATTGGTGTATAGTCTAGAATTGAACTGACCAGTTTTTTTTTAAAAAAAGAGTCCTTTGTTTGCTTTTCCAATGGATCGATGGTCCTTAAAAAATGAACACGATGGATACGCACACAAACGACGTTTGTGTGAGAAATACAAAAACAGAAACCAAACAAAGGCGTTTTTTGTAATGGTGTATCCAAGCAAGCAAGCAGAGGGTGATGGTGAAAATTCACCGAGACAGAAAGAAAAAAGTTCCCAACCCGTTACAGACAAGCCGCGAGGATTGTTTGATTTGTGTGGGATAGCGTCCAACAAATGTAGAAAGCATGCATTGATTTGTTGGATATTAATTCCCACGAGGACAACAAGGGGTAGTATTTATGAACGTACGACCCTTTTCTTTTGTTCGACGTACCCATTCCCTCTAGATCCATTGTCGGGTTTTGTCAGTTTTGTCAGTTCAAACGACGAATGGGATGATGAGCTTTCGATTCAATGGCGGATACTCTTCTTAGAATATGCTCGTGGTATCATCCGTGTGTTGCGTACCCTCGTGGGACCAAATTGGTTTTGTCAGTTCAAACGACGTTAATTCCCACGAGGACAACAAGGAGTCGTAGTAGTATTATATAAACGGACGACTCCCACTTTTTTTGGACTTACCACCATTTTCTCTCTATATGCATCGTTCGGGTTTTGTCAGTTCAAACGACGAACGGGATGATGACCTTTCGATTCAACGGTGGATACTCTTCTTGGAATTTGTCATGGTACCATCGGTGTGTTGCGTACGCTCGGGGGACCAAATTGGCAACCGTCCAAATTACAAACGAGACACTGGCGAGACTGAAGTCGCATGCGATACAAAAACCGGTCCATTCCAAAATTTCTCCAAGGTAATGTGGTGATGACACGTACTCGAAGAGTCCGTCTCGTGGAATTTGGTAGTACGCACCACCACCACCACCACCACTGCTGTTAGATTCTTTCTCCCGTTTGAGTTCCAACAATGTATGGTCGGAATGACATCCAATGGCAAATCCAACCGCTCCCATGACAATCCCACTCCAAAACTGTATCGAATATTGGTATTCTTCTGGGAATACTTGTTGAAAGATCAAGTCATAGGGTTGTAAGTATCCGTTCAACAAGGTGTAACAAAATGCAAACAGGGAAATACCGAGAGGCATGCGAGACGATGTGGACAGAAATACTGGATATACCAAGGACCGGTACAGGTAATGCAACAAGAACCAACCAATCAACATTTGGTTGGGAAGATCTGGAACCATGTCTCGTCCCAACATGGCATACAAGGCATCCAAAAATGGTGAATCCAAGATTGATTCGGGGATGAATTCTGTTTGGTTTTCGTTTCGTGACACTCCCAACAGAGTTTTTATAACAATGTCCATCCATCCTTTTTTCTTGTTGAGTTGATCGGCCATATCGATAAAGTCTCTTTGGTAGGCGTCATAATCCATTTGACGTTTGTGATTCAAAAGAAATAACGTCCATACCCAACAGGGTGATTCGAATATCATCCATGACCACTTGGAGGAAAGCATCGGACTTAACCAATGAAAGCGTCGAGATTGTTGTTGGTGGGTGGATGATCCACTTCCAACGGCATCATCATCTGAAGAATCGACAACACCATCTGCAGAAGAATGCGTGTGTTGTAGTGTATCAAGTGATTGTTCCTTATCTGTTGCATTTTGTTGTTGTTGTGGTGTTTGTTGTTGTAGATGTACGGTTGGTGAGGATGATGCTGATGATGCGAGTCCATCGAGTTTTCCATAGGTAGTTGGTCGTCCCAAGATCAATACCAATGCCACAATGGGTGACAAACAAAGAATGATTTTGGCAATAGTATCAGTGGATAAAAGAGACTGTCGTAACCATGTATCCAATTGACCATGACGTTCCAATTTGAATACTGTTTCGGAAGATTGATCCCAACCCAGTGCGGTGATGATCCTTCCATCTTGTAGTAAAACGGGACGTTCCACGAGACAATAATCGAAGTTGTAAAATATGAGATACACCAAGACAGCGTACAGATACAATGTCGTCGACACCGCATGTACATCCAAATATTTGACAATAGCCACGAGGATCCATGTCACGTCCAACAATCCACACACTACCATTGATAAGACGGCAAAATCAAAGTCATTGGGTCGTCCCCGTTGTAAGCATGAACAGAGAATAATGGATGCAATTTTCCCAATGGGACTCCATATGGCTAATGATTGTAAAGTAATGGAAAGAGGTGATGCATTTTGTTGTTGCTGTTGTTGTCGCATCGTTTCGTTGTTTACCCAAATAACATGTGACACGAAAAGAAACGAAAAACTCGTGTACAAGAGAGGATCGTACGGTTGCTTTTCGTTTTCGTTTTCGTATCGGTTGTACCAATTTCTGTGACTATTGCGTCGGAATAGAAAGGCAAACAGACAGGCATTGGCCACTGCAAGACCTCGAAAGATTGCCAATCTTGATTTGGATCGATGAACAAGGAATACTGTTGCAGTAGTAGTAGTAGTAGTAGTAGTTGTTGTTGTTGAAGAAGTAGAAGTAGTCGCTGTTGTAGTACTCGTAGTCGTATTCTGGTTTCGTTTCCTCCTCCATTTGGGTCTTTGACCTAAAACAACAACCGAATAAAGAAGAGCAGCCATCCATCCAACAGCCAAAGTCGTACTGTTGAAATTGATCATTGATACGACCAATAACACACCAAGATATGTATGGAAGACCAATCCCATCATGGCAAGTTCTCGTAGTTGTTGCTGCTGTTGCTGTTGCTTCTTACTCCCATTTACAGTTACAGTACCATCATTCAAATTGACATCATTCCCATTGACATCGAACCAAACAAAAACGGTAAACGAAAACAAGACTGTAAATGTCCAAATGATCAAAAGTAGTCGATCCAAGGATGCCAACGTTTCGTAACAAAGATTTCCCTCCACTAATATCAAGGCAATAGCACCGTACAATGTGGTCTTGAAGGATGTCGTTGTTCTTGTCGTTGTTGAAGCCGTAGTAGTGGTTGTTGTGGTTGCTGTTCGTTCGGGATTACTTGTTTCAACTTCATTGTTACTACTACTATTTGTGAACAACGCCATCGTCATTATCTGAACACAATCAATACGACGTATTTAGGTAGATAGAGTATGAGTACAACGTAGTAGACACCACAAGGTGTCGTGGATGGGATGGATGATGATGAGAGAGGGACAGATCTTGTTGTCTCGTTGCAAAACGAACACAAGGATGATGTGAATTCCCTTTGTAGTACCGGCGGTACAGTACGGTACTCGTACTACCGTACTCCTTTGTACTACCGGTATCATGCCGTACTTGGTACTTCGGCGTGAGTAACGACCCTGACGTCAATAATATTATTACAGTTACTACGTGATATATTACCGTACTTACGGTAGGTAGTAGTAGTATTATGCTACAGTAATTAATAGAGTGCATTGTGTATTGATTATTAATGTATTCTAAAATATAATAAAATACGTGTATTATAAAATTTGGACAATCGCAAGTCGCTACGATTGTACGAACTACCTTAAGTAGTAACGTGGTACTACGGTATCATAGGGTGGAGCGAGCAGTCCCCTAAAACATAAACAGTAGTAACTGTAAATAAAAAAAGTCTGTATGTATGTCTGTCTGTCACTCCGAAATCCGATCTTCGACGCAACGTCCACCCGATTGTATTCGACACAACCAAACTTCCACAATTCCACACACAACATCGTCTACTAAGAAAACGCAAATACAATTTCCTACCACGACCACTCGTATAACAATAGGTAGGTCCACTAATAACATTGTGGTCTTCCTTTTGGTGTCGTTTGTCGAATCCGCCGCTCCCTTCAAGACGCTTCGGTCCTGACGACGCACAACAACAACAACAGCCAAGCCAAGCCAACCAGACATACCTCCTAACACAACAACACCAAACCACGTTGAATTCTACAGAAAAACTCAGTTTTTTTTCGATATATTATATACAACTACTCCGGAGTATCACGTACAAACCATGGTCGACCATAAGAACAACAAACGAAAAAAGTACCATGATAAGGACAAATATTACAACTGTACGTACCCCATAGTATGTAAAACAAAAACAAAACCAGACAGACAGACGGCGGCTTCGGCTCAACCATCTTATTTTTGGAAAGGGAGACAATTCTGTGATGATATATATTATGACTCTGTTGTTTGTTGTTTTGGTGTCAAACATACCAACTGATTTTTGTGTGTTTTCTTTCAATCTGACCCGTCTTTTTTTTTGTGAATCATCATCATTGGTGTGCTTCCTCTCTTCTATGTATTTTTCCCCCTTCTAAAAGTGGCCAAAGAACAAGGATTGCGTAGTCGTGCCGCGTTCAAATTGTCTCAAATCAATCGTCAATATGCCCTGTTGGATAAGGCCAAGGTCGTTTTGGATCTGTGTGCTGCACCCGGTGGATGGACCCAAATTGCGGCAAGGACCTGTGGCAGTTCCTGTCAGATCGTCGCCGTCGATATATTGCCCATTCGAGGTTTCCCTCGGTCGTCCAATGTTACTACCTTGATTGGAGATATCACCACGGACAAGTGCAAGGCAGATATTCAACGGGCCGTTTTGGGAGCGGCAGCGACAGCATCCAACAACAACAACAACACCCAAACCAACAAACAAGGACTCGTCGACGTCGTCTTGCACGATGGTGCTCCCAATGTCGGTGCATCCTACGACAAGGATGCGTATCAACAGATCGAACTGGCGGTACACGCCCTCCGTTGTGCGACGCAACATCTCAAACGCGGCGGATCCTTCGTCACCAAAATCTATCGCAGTCGGGATTCCGCCTCGTACCTGTGGGTGTTACAGCAACTCTTTCAGTCGGTATCGACCTTCAAACCGAAAGCGTCCCGTCAACAATCGGCTGAAATCTTTTACATCGCCGAACGGTACTTTCAACCCGACAAGATCGATCCACGATTGTTGGATCCCAAACATATCTTCGAATACGTCGAGGGGGATACCACTCAAGCATCCAACTTGGCCTCGTCGGCGTCGTCCAAATTCAACGTCTTTCACAAATCGTGGGACAAGGCCAAACGACAACGGGGTGGATACGACACGGATCATTTGGATTTCATCACGTTGCGACGCGTCGAACCGCTTTGCAAATTCGTATTCGCCAAAACCAACATGGATGCCATTCAGGCGTTGAGTTCCTGTTCGGCATTCTCCTTCCAATGTGACGAGTGTACTAATCACGAAACCAAAACCAAAACCAACAGCAAGGCATCACCAACATCGTCGCCCACCTGTCCCTGTGCCTTTTTGTTGAACCATCCCCTCACAAGTCAAGAAATCAAGGAATGTGTCGTCGACTTGAAACTGCTCAACAAGGGTGACTTTAAGGGACTCATGACGTGGAGAGACAAAATGACGGCCAGTTGGAAGGAATCCAAATTCAACAACACCAACGACAAGAACGAAAACGATGACGACAGCGGTGATGACGATGACGACGATGACGCCAACACGAGCAAGGCCTCGGAACAACACGACGACGTCGAAGAAGAAGATGAAGACGCCATCCAGGAAGAGATCCAAAAGTTGCGCGAACGCAAGCAACGTGAACGCAAGAAATTGAAGAAGAAGGAACGCAAGATCGCCAGTAAGAAACGTCAACAGGCGGCGTTGGGTATGGACCTGAATGCCATTGATGTGCAAGAGCATGATCAATTCTTTAGTTTGGCCACCCTGCAATCTGCGCACGATTTGGATCAAGTAGCCGAAGTCAATTTGGATCAAGTCACCGACGAACAGGCGTTTGGCAAGGCCGATGACAGCGACGATGACGATGATATTGACCAACAAGGAATGGTACCCGACAAGGACGATGAGACGGGATACTCGTACCGCTTGGAACGTGATTTGGACTTTGCCTACGAGCGGTACTTGCAAACCACCAAGAACGGTGAAGCCAAGGTGGGTACCAAAGCGGCCAAGAGATCCAAAAAGTTGATGCGCGAAAAGTTGGCCCAAGAATCCCATGAAGATCACGAGTTGCTCTTGACCAACAAGACCGGTGTCGATCAAGACACCAAGACCTATGTCAAACTTCTGCAAGGACCTAAGGACAGCGATGACGAGGACGATAGCAACGACGAAGATGAAAACAACGGAAATGATAGCGATGGGTATGAAGACGACCCCATGACTCCCGAAGAGCATCATGCCAATAAGAAACAGAAGCTTCTCGGGATAGTGAATACTTCTACCAATCCCCTCATTCACAAACTCCAAGATGAACCGACCTCTGTAAAGACTGCCCGATGGTTTAGCAACCCACTCTTTGCCCAGATTGGTCAAGCAGTCAACGATGCGACTGCTCCTGCTCTGTCCAAGAGTGAGCCAGAGGCCATGCAAGACGACGACGACGACGACGACAGCCGTGTCGAAGACTCTGAGAACGAAGAAGATTCTGCTGCCGATGATGAATTAGAAGATGAAGAAGCGAACTCTCGTAACAAACGAGCTTCCAAAAATTTAACTAAAGAGAAGGATCGAATGGACGCTGATGACGTTATGGCTCTTATGCCCAAGACGGACAAACAAAAACGCCACGAAAAGAGACTCAAGGCCTTGGAACGTGACGAACGACGTCAAAAGCGTAAGGCGAAGAAACTCGGAGAGTCGGCTAGTGACTTTGACTTGGTTCCTGGTAATGCTGATTCCGAGGATGAAGATGACGAAATGATGCGCATTGAAGGCATGAGCGAAGAAAAAAAGATGAAATTGATGGAAGCGCGTAAACTCATCAAGGCCGGTATGGGAACTACTACGTCCAAGGATAAGGTTAGTGGCAAGACAGGATTTGAGGTTGTGGAGCAAGAGCGTCCCTTGCCTGTCAAGGACGACCGCAAATACGATTCGGAACACGAAGACTACGATAGTGACGATTATGCCAAAACGATGGCTCTGGGCACAATGATGTTGCGTCAATCCAAGGCCAAGGCTTTGGTAGATGCATCATACAATCGCTTCGCCTGGAACGATCCGAATGATTTACCAGAATGGTTTGTCGACGACGAAAATAGACACTACCGACCGCAGCTACCCATTCCGCCTGCTTTACTCGCCAAGATGAAGGAGAAAATGGCCGCACTCTCTACCAAACCTATCGCCAAGGTGGCGGAAGCTCGCGCTCGCAAGAACCGTCGCGCCAAACTCAAATTGGCAGCTGCCAAGAAAAAGGCCCAATCTGTCGCTAATTCTACCGATATGACAGAAGCCATGAAGCTGAAATCCATCAGCAAGGCGTTGCGTTCAGAGGATGGCAAGAAAGGAGGGCGACAATACGTTGTATCAAAGAAGGGACAAGGCAAACAAGGGGTCAAAGGCGCGAAGATGGTTGACAAGAGATTAAAGAGCGACAAACGATCTATGGAACGAGCCACTAAGAAGAGGAAGACGGGCAAGAAAGGTGGGTTTACTGGATCGAAACGAAGACGTCATCACAAGTAAAGGTTCTTTACTATGCCATCCAGCCGTTCGCAAATAAATTACAATTGGTGGAGGAAGTAGCGGAAAGTGAGACAGTTTAGAAATTTCTAAACAATTCTGCATAATCAAGAGAACGTCATATCATCATTGTTCTGTCCTCGACGCACAAATGATGAAAAATACTGCGAATTCCGAGTAATAACATATTTGCATCCTGCTAATGTCTGACATTGCCAAGTATCAATGTTATTCTTCATATACTACGTAGTACTCCCGGTATAATGTTTGTGTTTTTTCTTGAGCTGGGCTTTATGTTTGAACAGATCATCAATCATCTTTTCTTTGACGAGTTTGTACCTTTCGATCAATCTGCCCAACACTAACAGGAGTTTTAATGTCTTGGCGGTTCCGATGAAGAACGGGAGTTCTTACGGTCATTTCTTATATCTTCATCATTTTTGTCTTGAATTGTGGAGGAGGATGGCGACCAGCTCGCGTGGTATCGCCTTGCTATGGACGGCGAGCGTTCGTGTGACAAGAACAATTGGTCCGCTTCAAGAATTTCCATCGCCTGGTCTAAGATCGAAAGGACTCGTTCCCAATCATCCAAAGGGGAGGATACCGATACGTTACCCGTGATTGGCAGATGGCCGAGTGACGACCGTGAACCTGATGTAAATGAACGACGCCACGAGGACCGGCGCTGGCCGTCAATGTTGTGGTTGTTCTTGTTGGATGGAGGGTGTACCATTGTCTGTATCAAAAAGCTGGACGCAAGATGAGTCTATTTCAGTTGCGCGAGTACCTTTTTTTGGTTCTACTACTACTTTTTTACTGTCGTAACAGTACCTACATTCTTGTTGATGGAGCGAAAATAGATAGAAGTGGACGTCGTGAGAATTGGAAAAGAGTTTATAAAACAAGTTGTGAAGGCAGTATCTCAAGGAGTTTTTCACAAATGGCAGGCCACACTGTCTAAAAATGATAGGTTTTGCTTTGAATGAAAAGGGTCGTGAGATCCGAATCCCTTCTCGAGTTTGTTCGATTAGTTATTAGCAGGTGGAATCGAACCGCCTTCCTTGTGGTGAAACCGAGATTGAACACTTAGGCCTTATGGAAACCAGATTGAAGCGCTTCAACATGAGAGAGGTTATCGTTCTTCTCTATCAAATGTTGCTCGGACTCTGTTCATAGAGTAGAGCAGCTAAACTTCTTGGCGTTAAAAAAATTTGGGCTTAAGAAACAAAACAAGTTTTCTTCACATTACGTCTAATATTGTACTGGAGTCGATTCGATGACCTTCGTCTGACTCTCTTCGGAATCAATGATTCGTCAGAGAAAATATTATTTATGGCAATCGTGCCTGGCAATCGGTTAATTGCTTCGAAAGTTCCGTGGACACGATAATAAAAGTGTTATTTAAACAACTGTAAATCAATTACTATCGTCTGGTGAAGCTTTGATTAAAAAAAACAGAGTATGCACTTCGAAACCAACCACTTTAGTAGCAAGTACTCACAGTCAAATAGGTGGTAATGGAAGATGTATTTAAAATCAATTATTATCGTCTGGTGGAGCACTTCAGGATATTTGATAAAAAAACAACAGAGAATGCAATGCCCTTCGAAACCTACTACTACCGTCGTAATATTTTATGGTAGGTACTCAAATGCGGAATCCAACAGAATCAAGATAAGTTTCTTAACAATGCGTCTTAAATATTGTGAATTCGATGACATTATTTGTCTGACTCTCTTCGGAATCAATGATTCGTCAGAGAAAATATCATTTAAAGCAATCGTGCCTGGCAATCCGGTAATTGCTTCAAAAGATTTTATTATTAGTAGAAAGTACCCACTGTCAAATAGGTGGTATTTGAAGATGTTATTTACAGTTAACAATCAATCGTTGGAGCACTTCAAGATTAAATTTGATAATCGAAACCTACCAGCACCTACTCAAAAGCGGACAACTTGACTGAAATTCCTCGTTGTTCACAGTCAATCAAACAATGATGCTGGCCCGTGGCTTCTTGATACCGTACTATACACGTAGTAGTGAGGTCTTAATAATTTTTTCATCACTGTCATCGAGAGAAGGGAAGTCGAAAAGGCCGAGAACATGAATCATTGAGGAGTATGACGTAGCACGTTATGCACGACTTCGACCATAAACTAACAGTAAGGTACCCCTATATGATACTTACTACCGTACTAAAGGTAGCACAACTGAATGTGACTGTGAATGGTACTGACTGTGAGGTACTGGTATTATCACCTACGGTGGACTACCCTACTACCGGTGCCTACCGTACTCCGAGGGTACCGTACTACCTCGTACTCTTTGTGGATCTTGTGAAAAAAAAACAGCTAATAACTGTGAACACAGTTTTCCAGTTACAGTTTTAACTGTAAGTGCGAAGACTGACTGTGAGATCCAAGGAAATGGATGTTGATTCATCATCATCCTTCGACACGAGAAAACAAGCACGATCGGCATTTTTATGAGAGCAGTTCCTTTTACCATTTCACCGATCATCAGCCAACAGCCACAACTTTTACCAACGAGATTGAAAAAATCCTATCCACAATGAGACTCCGATCTACGTTTGTTACTGCTGCCATTGTTTCCGTTTTGACGGATCTTCCGTTCGTTTCGGCCTCTCCAACAGGAGCTGGTGGTTGTGCCGGAGGAACGGCGGCCGTTGGAGGAGGACATTTAAGAGATGGTGCCATCACTGGAAGTTTGTCGGATGGTGGTATCACGTTGCGTATCGGTGGTATTGCCCTCACTGGCGATTCCACGGTGGATATCACAGCCATGGAGGATATTTCTATTACCGCTTCGGCCTCGGATATGCCCATGAAAGGAATCTTGGTTCGTCTGGAGGCCGGTGATACCGACTTGACGGGAACCTTATCCGTTGATGACGATGCACTCTTGCAAGATGCAAACGTTTGTGCATCTCCCGTTGCAGGGATCACCCATACCTCCAATGTCGACAAGACCGAAGTGGCCATGACCATGATGGTCCCAGAGGAGATGATGGTGACCGTCGATGTGACGGTTGTAATGCAAAATAATGGCGATGGTTCGATTTATTACTATGATCAGTTCCTTGTCAATGTTTTGGAAGGCAATGGCGGGTCAGAAGCAGAACCGGCACCATCTGAGACACCGGGCGCCAATGATGCTCCAACTGTCGCCCCTGTGGACACCCCAACAGCTACTGGACCAACTGACGCTCCTGTGGAAACCCCAACATCAAGTGGACCTGGTACCATGATGATTGGCTTGTCTTCCTTCGTGCTCAGCATGGCATCCCTCCTCTGGAATTAAGGAATAATGCTATGAACGCCATTCAATGTTTAATGTTTGTCGAGCTTCATGTCGCAAGTTTGTGGCCGAGACTGATGGAATCGACCCCTGATTTTTGTACACCAAGAACTACGCTACGTCGACTTTACGAATCCTACGAAGTAAATAATTACTAACCACTGGAGTTAGCATGTAGAGTTCATCCGTATGATCCCCTTTTGTAGAAACGAAGCAGCATCATCATTGGCCGAACCCAGTGAAAAGTGTTCCATTCTGCAGTCGTCACTTGATACCTTCGAAAAGGCATCAAACCAACAGCATTCGCTCGCACATGAAGTTGATGCCACGTATCCAAGAAATAGGTTCATCCACCTGATCCCCAAGGGGAGATGGGACAATTCATGCAATCGCCTTTTCGATCAACTCGGTATTCCTTTGCCCACCAACTGGAAAAGGCCAAAACAAAACTCATCTGCCAGAATCGAATGGAAGCGGGCAGATGGGTACCCAAGTCCGGTTCTTGATTGATAGAACATTGGTTTACTGACTGTGACAACGTTTCTGCAGCCAAGTAGGCTTCGTTGGAGAAGACCACACACATTAAGCTACTTTCTTATAAGAGGAGACGATGGTGACAGTGGATGTGACGGTCGTTTATGCAAAACAATGGCGATGGATCTATTTACTATTATGATCAGTTCCTTGTCAATGTTTTGGAAGGCAATGGCGGTTCAGAAGCAGTAGACCCGGTACCATCGGAGACACCCGGCGCCAATGATGCCCCGAGTGATGCTCCTGTGGAAGCACCCGGTGATAATAATGATGTTCCTAGTGACGCTCCTACGGAGGCACCAACAGGTAGTGGAGCTGCTGCAAATATGATTGGCATCTCTTCCTTGGTGCTCAGCCTGACATCCCTCCTGTGGATGTAAAATTTTGGGCGCTTTTCAAAGTTTGTCGAGCAGCTTGTCGCAAGTTTTGGCCGGACGGTGGCATTGGCCCCCTATTTTCATGGTACATGTCCATTGCTACGTTATAGGACGACTATCAAATACATCGTAAATCATAAGAAGTACGTAGTATTATTATAATAAAACTACTGGAGTATAATTTGGGTATCGCCACATTGGAGAAACCAAAAGAAAGCGTCGTCATTGGCGATGATTACGTCGCATTCCAACCCCACTTGGAAGTAACTTTTGTCGTCACCTACTCGGAGTAGTCCATTCGAAAAGGTTCCAAATCCCAAATCAACAACAAGAAATCTTCCAGAAGGATGATTGATAATCTGGAGGATTGATCGGCGTCTTTTACATTTGCAAAGGGTTGTATGGGTTTTGTGTTTGGTGGCCTCCAGATAAGTTCATGCCACACACTCCCGCAACCCTCTACTGTCGTTGGCTTGCTGAGCTTGACATTCCTTGCACCATATCCTCTGAAACAGCAGCTTGAATGGTACGGGGCAAAAAATACAACAACCGTCCAGGACTGGAAAGGCGAAAAAACATTGACAAATGAAGAAAAAGTCCTAGCCAGTACAATGTCCGATTCCGTGTTTCCTGGTTCATCGAGACTTGGCAGATTCTGACATGTCTTCTTTTCGGGAAACTGGCATCACTCTGTTGTGCAGATTGTACATCATCGAGATGTTAAGTGCATTGGGACGGTATAGTCATTAATGCTGCAGATGTTGAAGCACTCTTCGGAACTGTCCTTTACACATGCGATCTGGCGTATTGCTGCGTTGCAAAAGGAAGAACATTTCAAGAAACAAACAAACGCCATCTGTCATGCGGCAAAGAAGATTGCCTTCCAAGAACATCTGGCCTATCATATAACTGGTCAGAAAATTTTCATTCCGCTCACTGTCAGTTTTGCCCAGTTGAGTATTGAAGAAATAGGCGCTTTCGTAACTTGCTCCATCCACATTGCTCCCGTACATTTGATTATGTACAACAGTTGCAACATCCGATTGGGGGCTTTGCTCCAATTGCTAGTTCATGGTGTCATACTAACAGTAAAACAATTCCGCGCCAAAATTGAGAACCATTTCCACTGTTTTCGTATGATTGATGGGGATTACGGTAATAGAGGAGGATTGGTTTCCAGTCAGTGAGGCCTGACTGCTGCATCAGTGCGGTTTGTATTTTCTCCCTCTATCCCTCTAGCTACTAGCTTCCAATTTCTTCAGTGGAGGGCGTCTTTCAATGACATCGGGCCCAACAGAACTTACAGTTACGATGTCCGATGACCGCCTATTTTGAACCGAATGTCAGTGGAATTCACCGTATTCGTATATATTGTTTTAATTAAAGGTCGAAACATCAATCAAAGAATAACTGCATGCTGCGAGTGGTTTGAGACGGAATGTCGTTGGTTACCCTTGACAGATGGAATGTCACCTCTTAGGCCTTACTCTCTTCTTTTCTTCTTTTTTGTTTGCGCGTAACGTGCCGCCATCTTTGGGTCGGAAGTCGGAAGGCATCTCCATGACCTGACTTACGTGTCGCAATCACTCCTTTTAATACGACAACCTACTACGGTAGAGTAGTCGCACTAGTGAGGAACCAATGCCGAATTATTAACAGTAAATCACAACATCATGATTCCTTTTCTGCAAATCACCACAATACTTACTGTTAACTACTATTACAGTTCACGATGAGGGGTTCTTGCAGAAAAGCTTTCGTAACAAAGGTTCCGTTTTTCGCTGCAACTACAACGGAATAATTATTTTTTGTTTAACTGTAAGGTTCTACGTACTTGATTACATGTTCGTGGCAATTCGAAAGGGCATTCTCTCCTTTTGTTTCAACGACAACAGGCCCAGCAACAAACAGAAAAGAGTACAACATCTCTCGAAAGAAAGGCCACGTTCTTCATGACAGCTTCTTCGGTAGACATGACAACCATTTATTACAGCACCCGTCCGACACACAAGAACCGCCATTCACTGTCGACATGACCGGTATCCGCATCACCATGGAAATTGTTTCGTTGGCAGGAAGTGACGACCAAAGTGTTGGAACTCTCTCCATCCACGAAAGGGAGCTGCAAGATACGGAACCTGTTAGTGATTTTCAGGAATTCTTCCAACCTCTATACCACTTCCCGGACGAAAAGCCCCTCATCAGTGGCAAAGAGCTGTGGGTAACAGCATCAAGCAACGCTGCTGCCGTAACCAGTCGAAAGACAAATGGAAACGGAGACGACGACGTTTCGTTTCTCTCGGGATGGGAGAAGCGAGGTAAATCAGACGAAGATGACAACTACTCTTTGAGCTCCAGCATCTTTTCGGAAAAGAACCATTACGTTACGTCTATGAACCTTGAGGTTGGAATCAACGATGACGACGACATTGAAACGATCGATGGTGACGACGACGACGACGACGAAGAAGATGATGATGACGATTTGGAAACGATTGATCATCTTCCACAGGAATCAACACAAGTCTCAGACGCTTCTCCAAATGACATTCCATTTAGATCGCATTCAGCCACTGCTACCTTGATCAGTCTGGAATCATGAACGCGGTCTATCATACGAAGCAACTGCAACAGGGGTGAAGAGCGGGGCGTAATCAGACGGCGTTGGTACCTCTGGGCGTGACCTTCTCGCTCCTACATCATGATCTACAGGAATACTGTGTCATTACACGTTTGGCGGTAGGTCTCCCTGCTTTTGAAAAGCCTGCTGATACTGTAGTCCCCTTGTCTTTGTTGTAAACGTAGTCTTTTCTATTACATACATCGGCAAATCGTATTGACCTTGCAGCTAGCTATCAACTGCAGTAGAGAATCTAAATGAAGACGTAATAATGCGCAGCCAGTACGTATGTACTGGAGCAAGACGGTGGATCGCTGACTGTGAATTCCGATCCGTAGGTAGGTAGGTAAGCAGGACTTTTAGTCTTGGCTGGTAAAATGCTACGTAGTCTAGCTAGTACCATACTCCGAGTACGAAGTATCAAGCAAGAAAGTTGTGAATAATTACTACGAAGTACCAAGTACTATACTTACAGTTAAGTACTACGAAAGAATCGTTTTTGACTGTGAATGGTACATTTCACCAAGAAGACTTGTGAGTGATATGGTAGACCATGCTCTTTTTAACAGAAAGGAACTTCGTCACATGTCACATTTCTACGTAAATGGACGAGGCGTCACGTCGACACCTATCGATTTCTTGTAGTCAAATGGTGTCGATCATCGAGTGGCGGCGTCGTCGTTACAGTTAATAGTTTGTTGCTTGACACCAGAGTACGAAGCAAGTTGCTTCTATCGATATGACTACGGAAAGGAGGTCATGATTGTGTCCACAGGATGGTCCATTTGGACTAATTCCTCTCTGCGAGAACTGCTGTCAATGCTAGGTAAGTTGAATGCTGCAATCTACTTACGAAGAAGAAATCAAAGCTGAAGAATGGAATCATTACTCGTAAGCCTCGGCTTGGTTGGGTGCTTTCAATGACTGTAGTGCACAACTGAAAAGGACCGCGGTCCAAACAAAGCTGCTGTGGACGGATTCATCACATGCTTGACAGGCTCTTGACAGATCTTCTTGGAGCTTCGTGAAGACCGTCTCGTCAAATGAAAGTATGTGTTCCAAGTTTGCTCATCAAAGGAGGTCGGGTCAGCCAACCATAAATTTTTCAAGTAGTATTAACTGTAATAACATTGTACAGGGTGAGCCATCGTGTCAGAAATACGACCAGTAACGCAGTTGTAGCTGGTAGTTGGAAGAGCTTTGAATCAGCATTCTCTACTCAACAGCATTTTATTAAACGAACGTTAGTTTTGCTACCATACTCTATTCCAACTGATGTACAGTGAGAGAATAGTTCGATTTGAGGAGGAGGTTTGAAGAATGACGGAACGGGACTGCAGTAGGAAAGCCTAGGCGGCGACTTCCGTGAACAAGCGCAAGGGAGGTTTAGTCTTCCTCGTCTTCCTCCTCCTATAGATGCAGCGAAAAAAAGGAATTTTTCACAGTAAATTGAACAAAGGAAGTGAGCTCATGACATTCGAAATTCATACATGAACGGCCTGACAACCAAAAATAGAATACTTACCTCGTCCTCTTCTTCCTCTTCGTCCTCATCGTCATCCTCTCCTGGAGTGACAGCTTTGGCGGCAAATTTACTCCACAATTCCAAATTCTCACTTTCCACAACATCTTGATAGTGTTTTCCAAATTCAAATTCCGTTTGACCCTTGGAGGCCAAGTACAACCGGGCCTTGGCTTCCTCTCGAGCCCAACTTTCTATGCTGGTTTCGGGTGTCGCCAAAATGACAGCGGCTTGTAGCAAGATACCAGCGGCATAATAAAAATACAGGTACTCTTCCCATCCTTCCTTTTGGACGGAATGGCCATGCCACAGGGGAGCATTTTGGGATTGAGGAACGGGCATGTCGGATCCGTGACGGCGTTGAAGGAGGAGTCCTGTTGTGGAACGTTTGTTGTTCGCCGACGTGGCGACTCGTTTAGCGACGGTGGAACGTGCAACTGCCGACAACATTGTGATTAATGATGATATTACGATGATAGCTTCGGCAGGATGATGACTCCGACAGCACCGGATACGATCTCAACTATCAAGCTGGAGTTATTATCTCAGAATACGAGTAGATGTAAAATCAGCCTAACATGTAAGAGAAAGCACACCAACAACAGCGGCGTACAGCTGTGGCATAGTTGTATCGTTCGTTGTTACCGCACTTCGTATCATACCGGTACGGTATGTTACGGTACTACGAACTTGATGCTTCGTCGCTTCATGGTCGCGTCGGCAGCCTCACAATTTGATCGAATGAATCGACAACAACAAATTTCATACGTGACTCAATCCTGATTCACGACATAAAACTACTACCGGTAATAAGCGGACATTTTCAATTCTATTTTCGGTCATTTCCATAATTTCATTTTAGGACATTTGGCATAATTCCAATGGACAGTGACTTCAACGCATTTTTCTTCCTCCTTTCGCAGCACGTTCCCAATACAAGGTACGACGTAGAAGTCTCAACTACCGGTAGCTTATTAAGAGAGCAAACTGCATCTCAGTACCGTGCAAGCTGCTCTAGAGCTGCAATTCCCTCCTTGTCGGCGGTTGTTGGGACAGAGAAAGGCAACATTAGACGTACGGAACAGCTAAAAGCCAGGTTCTAGCACTGTAGCCGGAAGTACGCAACAAAAAAGAAAAGTACAGTTTCACAGTCAGCAAGAGATTTCTTTTTTTACTGAACGTTGCAGTGAGAGTCAGTAATCACCATCTTGCACGATGATGGACACCATGAATTCGTGGCTGCAGGATAGGCGCAAGTCCTTTGCCACAGCACGGGCCAGTTCCGTTGGTGCCATGGGGTCCTCTTCCAATACCACTGAACAACCATCCACTTCTCGCAAGGGAACGCGTAACAGCAAGAAGAAACCGGCCCTCCATGAAACTACCAAACGCAAGGGCAAGCGGCCATCAGCCAAGGTACGACGGGAACAAGAAGAAGCACGTTTGAATCGTCTTCAATTGGAACATACGGATGACAGCGACTACGACGATAGTTTTCGATACGACGAAGAAGAAGAAGTCGTTGATGACAGCGAGAACGACGGAGAATCTTCATCGATGGTGGATGACGAAACTGGTTCTATCGAGATAGATACTACTGAAGATGATGATGATGTCGAATCCGTATATACCACCATCACTGTCGAAACAACGCGCACGAAAGAAAATGAAAATCGCAAGCCTTTGGGACCCTTTAGTGGCTACTTCAACAAGGACAAGAAGGAAACTAGCACACAAATCATTGTCAATCCGGCCGATCCCGTGACGGATTTGCAACTCGCTGTCAACGATATCACAAAGCTCTCCATCTGTATGAAAAATGTGCATGTCGATCATGATGTCGCCAGTCACTTCTTGAAACTCATGCGTGGGGATGGACGGTCCTGGGAGGCCATTGCTGTTGATATTCTACGACAGAAGGCACGTTGGCAGTCCATTGTCTTGGAGGAATGCACCTCGCAAAATGACGCCGCCAATATTCAGTCAGACAATAACGAAGACTATTTGGATCTGTTACTCGCTCACATTTTTGCCGTCGACCAGTGTGCATACTTGCACTTGTCGAACTTCCGTTGGACGATACATACAGCCTGGACGATGCAAGCAATCATGTTTTCCAAATCTCTCACCAAGCTGCAACTCGATTTGATTGATTTGACTTTCTCTATTTCCATGCTGCGAAGGGGGTTGCAAGACAACGAGTCCCTGACTTGCTTAATTACAAGCCGGTGTGGCTTGGAGGATGATGCCTTGAGTGAATTGCTTAGGCATTTACCAATACAGTTGGAAGAACTTCGAATTTTCGGAAACAAGTGTCGGTCAAAGGGGCTGTCGGCGTTGACTGAAATTCTTTCCAACAGGGATGCTCGTCTCCAGTTGCTGGATATCTCGTATCAGCATGTGGGGCCAAATGAAGAATTTGATGTTCAGTTTCTAGCGGCTGCTATCCGAAAAAATACAACGTTGAAAACATTGGATTTGGACAATGATTCGTTGGACGACGGTCACTTGACACATATCGTGGCCGCGCTGACCAAAAATAGGACCTTGGAAGAGCTCATGCTAAATCACAACAAAATCACGGGAACTGGAGTGGCCATGTTGGCTTCCAAGTTTGGGGAGATGAAGGGATTGAAGAAGATTTCCATGTACAGCAACGTATTTGATGCAACCATCACCAATACTGCAGCGGGGGCAGCGGCTTCAAGCAAAAATACAAGTCTCTCGACAACTTGCAATGGAAAGTAACCAAGGCAGTACCATTTACACCTTTACGGTAGCAGAAAGGATTGACAGGGATTTTATCCTTGGTTAGTGTTATGATACCATTTTAAGGACAACTCATTCCATCTTTTCTCAAGCCGTGACTTGTTGATCAACGCACAGCAAGAAGTGGGGACGGTGGACTGCGAGATGAATATTGTGGGCAGTACAAAATTTCGCCATGTTGTAAGAGGGGGCTTGTCAGAGCCCGACGAACAAATAAACCATCTGCGGAACAAGAGGGACTGCTTTCGATTTTCCACTCGAAGAAAGGGCATGACGGGGGACTAATTCAAGCAAGTCATTTTTGGGCAAAAGCGCCTTTCTGGAAGTCAAATTCATCCTTCGAAAATATCTGGAGAGGGGACGGGGACATTCATCGAGTTACTATCGTCCGTGAAAAACAAGGAAGAAGATGTAGAGTCGTTAATCGATTTGTGAGTTTGATCGTAAGCATAATGT
This sequence comes from Nitzschia inconspicua, assembly GCA_019154785.2. Taxonomy (NCBI): domain Eukaryota; phylum Bacillariophyta; class Bacillariophyceae; order Bacillariales; family Bacillariaceae; genus Nitzschia; species Nitzschia inconspicua. Next base: position 224,579 of record JAGRRH010000004.1, read on the forward strand.
TTTTTTGGTTGTGTAGCGGCCTGTTGGTATCGGACAGAGCAGCAAAGGCGATGATAGGAGTTAGGGAATCGCAACAGAGTGTGCCGGCATACCTTTTGATTTGCCCTAACCCAACCCTTTCTGTGAAGCATTTTATTTACAGTTAGAACCGGTACCATAGACTGCCGGTACCGTTCTCCACGCTACGATACTCCGTAGTCTGTAGTGCGTTCTCGAAGCTACGGAGTGATCCTACCGTACGTACTATCAAAAGAGCTCTAATATCCGTCCAGCTTTGAGGGATACGACTAGTACAGAAGAAGAGTGAAAAATAATAATATCATCGGCGAATTGGCTCGAACAGGTCTCTCCTTTGCGGTCGCGATCGGCACCTACCGTACCTACCGGCTACCGGTAGTAGAGTACCGTATCGTTTCACTCGCTATCGAGCAATTCGCATTCTCGAGAATTTATTGCAGCATCTCTGTTCTCAAAAATCCGCTATTGTCACGAATGATTCGCTGCGTTGTTGCGAAAATGCTTCCAGAACTTTCATGATGATAAAATAAAAAATATAATCCTAACTGTAAATTGCGATTCTGCGTTGTTTCTTCTCCAATAATACTATTGACTGTGAATGAAGTTTGAAGTTGCTCTGCAGGAAATAACGTAGTTCTGCTCAGGAAAATCAACACGACCATTCCTCGAACGAAAAAAAGCTTCTTTCGTCGGATATATTATTCCTTTATTTTGTTCTGCGAAAGATCCATTTCCTCAATGGAACGACGATGCGGTAGAGATGTTCGAGGATTCTACCCAAAAAACTCCGTGAATAATCGGAGTAATACAATGGCATACTCGGTAATCTCAAAGAATATTGATCGCTTGAACATCGTCTCCAGAAGCGGAATAAATTCCTCTTCATGAGTTGAAAGGGACAAACCAACCGAGAACAAGCACGGTTAACTCCAAATACGACCGAGAGCTACTATGATAGTTCTTGTTCATGCGATTTTACTCCGTAATCCTCCACATCACCTTTTTAACTGTAAATGCGATATCATCAACATGGTCTTTGATTCTATTCTCTCCAAGATTTATGGGCTGGGATGATGCCCGGGCCTTAAGGTGAAGCTGTTGAAATATGTCAAAATTAATTAATTAAATGTAAAACATTTAGGGAAGGGTGGTGTAGATGTGTTCTTTATTTTCTCTTGACGTAACAAAAGCAAACACTTATGATACAGTTAACTTTAAAAGCAATAATTCGTAGTCGATCCCAATCAATGAAACAGTATGATACCCGCTGTGTGATTGGAGAATGATCATACGACTAACATCATCGTAGAAGTTAAAGAAGTATTATACAATTGTTGTGTAATGCCGAAAGAGAACGAACGGCTCAAGTCTCGTTGGCTAGCTGCCAATCTACTATGACCATGTCAGCATCTTCGGCCGCGAAAAGCAAAGATAGGAAGCAACAACCACCAGAGCAAGAGCCAAGAGAGAAATTTGCTGCTACTGTCACCAGTAACGATAGCACATAGCACCAACAGTGAAGAACGACCGGCCACGACTGTAGAAGCCGGAGGGGAAGTTTCGCAGCTTCACGATATGACCGGGAGCGGAGTCAAAACGCTGCCAGAGAAAGAAATGGGAGGTAAAGAAAAAGAAGGCAATCACGATACAGAAGATAATGATGGATCCCCTTCGAAGAGCGGATCAATAAAGGACCGCCCCCAAGAAGAGCGACTTGCAAAGGGGTTTTCTCCCCCTAGCGGCCCTAGCAGCAAGGGTTCGTTAGAGCCGGCATCGCCTGCTGTTTATTCTTGTACTCCAGCATCTACCACGGGAGCTCTCGCTCCAGGCAGAGCGCCATCCTCAGCGTCTCCGTCACGATCCCGCTTTCCCGACAAGCTTCATCGGTTATTGGATCACTGTTCCAATGACCCAGTTGAGAGTCAGATAGTCTCTTGGATTGGCAATCGTGCCTTCAAGGTACACAACGCCAAACAATTTGCCTCTACTATCTTGCCACGATACTTTTCCACCACCACTTACAAATCCTTTCAGCGGAATTTGAATTTATGGTAAGGAGTCCACAACTTGGGCCCAATGACCATAATGTTTTTCAGAAGGAACTCAACTTGTTGTTTCTTCATCGGCTTCTTTCTTTTTTGTATATCAACAGGGGATTTACCTGTATTGCTAAGGGATCTCGACGAGGGGTGACCTTTCATCCTTTTTTCGTGCGAGGAAATGAAGACGACCTGTCCTCAAACATGAAACGAAGCGGAGATCCCACCAAGTCGGTACAACAATTGGATCAAAGGGTGCGATTAAGCTCAATGGATTCCAGTTTGAAATCGAATGCTGCTGGTACTACCATTCCTCCTCCCTTGTCTGTTATGAATCCAGGATTGACAAGCAATTCCATTTCCGCGCTATCCGCACTGACATCAGCGACAAACTTCCCCGCTGCAGTTGCTGCCATGGGCGCCGGTCAAGTCGTATCGTTGCTTCAGTCGTTGGGGTTGGCCGATGGCGGCGCGGGTGTTGCTGCAATCGCCCAAACGAGCGGCGACACGTCGGAAAAGCCACGTTCTGGAAGGAGTTACAAGAGCAACAATGGTTCTGCTTCCTCCTCACCGCAGGTCAAGAAACGAAAGGCCGCTCCAAAGAGTGGGCCACCAGCTAAGAAAGAAAAACAGGCAACAAACTCGCTGCCAACATCATCATTACATGATCAACGGGCATCAGAAGTAAACACATCTCACCGAATGTTGGGAGGGGAACCTTGGAATAGTTCTGAATCGGACAACGTAATTACTTCCCAAGCCGGGGGTATCGACATTCAGCAAGTCTTGGCCATGGCCAATCAATCCTCACAACCAGGAAGAATCAATATTCAGCAACTTTTGGTCTCGGCCAACGCAAAAGACGTTGCAGCTTCGTCTAACGCTGCTGTAATTCCATCAAGAGCCAACACTTCTGGCGAACTTTCGGAATATACACGACAGATGCTACAAGAAACTCATTCGTACCCGTCCAACGATGTGCATCGCCTTGTTGCTCTATCAAACGACAGCAATATCAATGTGCAACAATTGTTTCCAGGGACTTCTGGGACGCACGGGAAGCATCTCTTAGACACCAGTAAAATAAGTCATTTCTCGGCAGGGAACGCCGGTCTATTGGCCAATGATGCCGTTTTGCCGGAATTTGCCGTTCTACTTCGACAACAACAATTAATCAAGCAACTGCAGCTGGAACAGCAACCATCGTCAGGGGAAGGAAGTAGTATGGCCGCTTTGTTAGCGTCCCTGGAAGGAACGCGACAAACGAATCGTATCGAATCGTTGCTCAAAAGTAAAATGCAAGAAGGGCGACAATCTCAGGAATTCTCTCTGGACCAACATTTTTTTGGAGAACGACTTGTGCTGGAGCAAGCAGTGCAAACGGTTTTGCAGCAACCGCAGAAGCTGTCTGCTTTACACCGGCTTCAAGAGGAGCAACGGCAGATCGCACACCAACAGGATCAACAAGCCCAACATCTTCAGAAAAATTCCTTGCAACAACTGCTGCAACAATTGCAGGGCGGAGCATCATCCTTGTCGCTGTCTTCTCAATTGCTGCCGCAAGTTCCGGAAGACGCTGCCGCACCTGCTGCTGCTGCAGCTGCAGCAGTATCATCTCCGAGCCTTTCGATGGTGCATCTTGCCCAGCTGCTGCAGTCCCAACAATATGCATCGTCGCAAGCTCAGATTGCCGCTGCATCTGACATGACAGGTAATCCACCGTCCAGCCAACTTCAACATCTATTGCAATCTTTGGTTACTGGTGAGGTGGCTGCAAGTTCTACGTTGCATACTGCAGGATCGGCGGGATTTCATTTGGAAGTTCCGCGGCATCAAGAGGAGCAACTGCGAGATATTTCGGAAACAACATCTCAGCAACTACTCCAATTGCTGCAAGCACAGCAAAGTGAAGCTGCATTGGCAAGTCGAGCTAGAGGAACGGGCCAAGACAACAACAACAGCAACAACAACAACAATAATAACAACTTCCGTTGATGGGAACAATAGTTGGTGGCGAAGGGGGGAGGGGGGGCTTTCGTCATGTAATTGAAGAAAAACTGGGTATGTCTCTCAAGTATGAGATACACGGGGAAAGCGAAGAGTCACGGACCGTCCGAATGAAACACGGGGAAACGAGTTGTGGATATTTACTGTTACACAGTGTGTGAAAACCAATCCTTTATTCTCTCTCTCTCATTACTGTTAGTGCACCAACTGGGCTATACGAAGGCTTTGGAACAGTTCCCTTCTTACCAAAGTTATCTCTGACGATTTCTGTTCTTCTTTCTTTCGTACAGAACCACATGGTAGTAAAGCACAGGTGTCGTGGATCAGTCTCACTTAAAAAATAAGGCAGTAGTATCGCATGCATTTTTTTAAATTTTTTATTGGTCTGCTGCTGCTGGCTTTTGGTCATCATCGTCGTCATCCCCATCGATAGATTCTTCTGCTTCCGGTACGGGGTCCTTCATATCCAAATAGGATTTGTCGAAAAAGTGTAGTCGGACGTATCCATCTTCGGCTCCGCTGGCATAATTGAGTCCGTTCGGATTGGTAGCCACTGTGTGTGTGTCGCAGTACGTGTGAGCGAGAGATAAAAGAGTTGGTGAGTAGGTAGTAGAAGTTGGAGGAAATGGTGCGTACAGTTGTCTCGCCGGCTACAAAAAAAACTTACAAGCATTGATGGGTCCGAAATGCCCCTTGACACATCCGAATTCTTCTTCGTACACCAACCAAAAGAATCGTGTTTCAAACTTTCCCACTTTCCCGGATGTGGTCGTGACACTCATCGCCTCTTGACCACCACCCAACAAGATATGGTCCTTGGTTTCGCTGATGACGGCATCGTTGACGGGTCGATCGGTTTGGTAGGTCTTCAAGTGTTGTAGGTTGACGGCATCGTACAATTTGGCGGTAAAGTCGGCACTGGAGGTGATGAACAGTGTCTTGTCTTTGTTCATTTGCAGTCGGTTGATTTTTTTCTCGTGGGCGCGGATTTCATCATCGATATCCCCCGTGATAGGATTGTACAGTCGGATGACACCGTTGTCGAACGAGACAAGCAAATGTTCGTTGAGATAGGTCCACCATATTTTGGTTGCATTGACTCTCTTTCCATGTTCCTTGGGAATGTCGATCTCCAGAACTGGGTCGACCGAATCGGATTCCGTGTCAAAGATGGAAATTTTGGCATTGTGTTCCACGAACGGGTCGGAAATGGTGGCAAAGGTTCGATTGTTTTCCGACCAAGCAACGCCACGAACGGGTCCTCTGTGGGGGAATGTCTGAAGACACTCACCTGTCTCACAGGCCCACATTTTGACAGTCCTGCAATCAAAAAACCAGAAAAAAAGGAATAATAGAGGGGAGGGGGGGGGGGGGGAGAAGAAGAAAAAAGAATTGAGAGAGAGAAAAAAAAGAAACACAAGAATCAGGTCCATTGGTCAGGTCCGATTCTTCTGCATCATTCTACTTCATCATTTTCGCTTGTTTGTTTTCTCTCTCTCTCTCCCTTTGTCTCAATATTTTCATTATTAAAACAAACGAAAAAATACTCACGCATCGGCACTGGCAGTCAAGAGCCATCTCGAGAATCGATCGACGTCCAAGTCCCAGATGGTACCCTTGTGTCCATGAAAGGTTCCCAATCGTTCGCCGTTTTCGGTCCTCCACATGCTCGGAACTTGATCTTTGGAGGCGCTGAACAACAGATCACCGTCATGATTGTACTTGACGACCGTAATGGGACGTTCATGTCCTTGTAATAGATAGGGACGCTGTTGAAACAAGGCAGCAGCAAACAGCAAAACCGAAATTACAGTGAGTAAAGACATTGGTTGGACAGATTGAACGAAACATACCATAGACTGCTGTATTGGATCCAATCTATGATTACAAGTAGTAGACAACGTACCATGGGTGTTGATTTGTAGAAATGAAAGCAAGATTAGAGAGGAAACAAGAAACGTCTTGCAAAATCTTGTGCCATTGTTGTTGCCATCGTTTCATGGTTCAACAGCAACAACATCAAGATCAGCTCTTCTCTCTGTCTCTGTTTCTCGTTGGTGGTCTGTACTTCTGTCTTTTTCCAATATTTTTCAAACATGGATATTGGGAATAGCGGATGGCCACATCATTCTCTTTGAGGTTATGAGCTTTGTTTCGAATGGTACGATGGTACTACGTAGTCACGACATACTACATCACTTACGTAAGTACCTACCGGTATATCAACGGGATGAACCCGAGCAGCTTTACCGTATTACCGTAGCTACGATACCAGTAGGTATGGGAACTTCCCAAAATCGACGACGACGATGGAAAAAGAGACAGAACGAATTATTGTTGACAACAACAACACCATCATAATATATTTTAAATATAATAATCATCAAGACACATTGAACCATGAATACAGGCGATGATTCCACCTTTGACGACACGGACGGTAGTAACTTTCCAGGAGGAGGAGGAGGAGGCAACACTGATGACACTGTCGAATCGTCTGTAGGAAGCGACTCGTATTATTACCATCATTCTGGCAGCAACAATCCCAACAACAACAACAACAATCCGCATCCCAACGAAAGTATGATGTCATCTCCGTATTATTACGGCGTAAATCAAGATCAAGATCATTATACAACAACAAGATCGTCAACGAGGATGACAATGACGACTGGACCAGATCCCGACGCGTCGGAAATCGTACACGAAATGTACCTCGCCTTGTTGTATCTGTTGTCCAATCCAGAAGAATTCCAAAAGGCGTTGCAGGCACATCCACCTCGTGGCGCGACCACATTGGACCAATGGAACGCCGAATTGGAGGACGACGCTGATAACGACGAAGATTACGAATCCGTCATGACAGCCACCACTACCACACCCTTACCCTTCATCGTCTTTGCCGATGATGCCGAAGTGGTCTTGCCGCAGGCACATACGGCATCTCAACTCTTTGGGATTGAAAAGGTAGAGGGAATCGAATTGGAAGCAGCGGCCGGGATCCCTGCCCTGTCGCAGTTATTCCTCCGATGGTTAGGTACGATATATATTTTTTTTTAAAAACAAGACAGATGAAACAAGATTGAAGATGAAAAACATGATTGGATTGACTGTGAATTTGATCTCACATTATTTTCGTTTTTCTTCTTTTTTGGGGTTCACGTTGCTTATCGACAGCACTCATGCCCAGCGGAGACCATTTGAACATTATCGACCCACCAGGATTGACCGTCATGAGAATTGCTGGAGGGAGATATCGAGTCACTGCCGCACATCGAGTCGTTTGGACGTGGATGAATGAGTTTGCGTCACTGTCCTTTGAAGAAGGAGTAGGAGGAGGTTCTCAGTCTACCATACGTGAAACAACAACAACAACAACAACGACATCTGCTGCTCTACAAATGGGAGACTTGGTAACATTGACCATTGTGGACGTCTTTGAAACTGACAATCAGGGCAAATTGTTGTCGTACTGTCCAACCTTTGACAACAAGAAAATAAAAAAGACCCATCCTGCATCGGAAACCATCCGAAAGTCGTCACAGAAATTCTTTTCCATGATGGGTAACGCACAGCGAGCCGTGGCCAAGTCGGAAGTGAACAAACGAGCTACCGCACAGTTCCAAAAGATGGGTCTCATGCAACACGCCAAGATTGTTGCGGAAAATGTGAAACATCGTGTCGAAGAGGCCGTACATCAAATGCACTCACCCAACAAATCCAAAAAAGGCAACAATCAAAATAACAACGACAACAACAACAACAACAATGGCACTGGTACTGGTACTATTGCTGATGACGGTGCCATCACCATGGACTTGAAAGAATTCAGTCAAGCCCTATCGGCTGCTGCCGAACAAGCAACTGCACCTTCGATCAACAACAACAATAACAACAACAACCATAATGTTATCGATTCCAATACTTCGGCTGCATCCATGCCTGACTCGGACACACCGACCAATGCCTCTGTTCGTGGAGATATGTACCTTAGCGAAGTTAGCACCGATGTAGAGGAACCAACAACAAGAACAACAACTGGTGGTGGTGGTGGTGCCGGTACGACGGCAGAGGTATAGTCGACGGTCGTCGTCATGACAATTTGTTACATTGTAATATATTGATAATATATATATATATATATTAAGTATATTCGACAGAGTGTTCATTGCCATGGAACTCTCTTTTCCTTCTTGTTGTGTTGTATGTACAGAGTGTAGCTTCAAAGCATTAGGTACTGCTGGTAGTAGGACGTGGCTTAGCTACGGTACTCGACTTGCTCGACCATGTACTACTTATAAATCCATCTGGTATGATAGCTACATCGAGAGAGCTATCATAGCTACTCTATCATACTACCGGTAGGTAGCTACGGTAGCTACGGTAGCTGGAGAAGTACGGTATTATTAAGCCTTTAGCGTCTGTCGGGACACGTTTCATTTTTTTCTCCTTTCGACCGCACCTTTCTCTCTCTCTCGCTCGAAAACGGAACTTGTAGTCATTCGATTCGACGCAACACAACACAACATCATCACACTTCGTACTCGGAGTAGTACTTTTCACAAAAAACAACAACAACTTAGACAGTCAATAGGAAAGACAATTGGTTCAAGCATTTATTCAATTTCAACTCGACTGGATGTTACGAGACTTCCCACAACAACTTATAAAAAAAAACATCGGGTTGGAGTACTATTTTCCGTGACTTGACTTCGTTTTGAAATCTAAACCATCTCTACACTATACAGTGTGTGTGTATGTTGGATATCTTTTTACTGCCAGGTAATCTTGGACTCATCGTGGACTCGTGTCTCATTCAACATCACCATGGAGAGACAAATGTTCGGGAACAACAAAAGTATTCATCTGGACAATGGGGTACAACAACAAGAACAACAACAACAACAACGATTGCATACCGTTAGATTTTCTACCAAACTTCTTGCGACCTCGTCGTCGTCGTCGTCGTCATCACCTCCAACAACAACCTCTCTCAAGGAAGTTTCATCATCTTCATCATCATCTACTTCTTCATCCACTCCTCCTCCCACTAACTTTTTGACGGCCTTGATTGCCGGTGGATTGGCTGGAACCAGTGTCGATGTGGCATTGTTTCCGATTGATACCATCAAAACACGGTTGCAATCACCTCAGGGGTTCCTCCAGGCGGGCGGCTTTCGGGGCATATACAACGGTTTGGGTGCGGCGGCAGTTGGATCGGCACCGGGTGCCGCCCTCTTTTTTTCTACCTACGAGACGTGTAAACCAATCTTATTGTCACAATTACAACAACATCATCATCATCATCCACTGGGTGATGATGATGAGGGTTTTACTACACAACAACATGCCGTCGCTCTCTCACACATGTTGGCGGCATCGATCGGAGAAGCCGCCGCTTGTCTGGTACGGGTCCCCACGGAAGTCATCAAGGCCAAGATGCAAACCAATACGGATCATGCTTTATCCTTGACGAATACCATTCGGTTGGTATGGAACGAAACCCATGGTGGATCGCCGTTGTCCCGGTGGACCGGTGGACTGTACCGTGGGTACGGTATCACTCTGATGCGTGAAATTCCGTTTGCCATGATCCAATTCCCTATTTACGAATATTGCAAAGTGTATTGGGCGGACCAGTACCGTCGTGGTGTTCCCGTCAATCCAATCGAAGCGGCCGCATGCGGGTCCTTTTCGGGTGGTATCGCCGCCGCTGTGACGACCCCGCTGGATGTCATCAAAACGCGACTAATGTTGGGTTCCGACAGGGAGGGACGGTTGTATCAAGGTGTCGGTGATGTCATTCGAAAGACATCCGCCGAAGGTTACGGCGTGTTTTTGAGCGGTATCCAACCCCGAGTGATGTGGATCTCCTTGGGTGGGTTTGTCTTTTTTGGAGCCTACGAGGGTTTCAAGTCGTCACTTTCGCCCTGGTTATGATTTATACATCATCATGACATGATATAATAATACAACAGCAAGAACGTGTCTGTTTTTTCAACAATTGTCTACTACCTAGTAGCTAGTAGGTACCGGTAGTCTAAGGTAGCTGCCACGGTTGCAAGTTGCAAGCTATCTTCAATCTGTAAGGAACAAATGAAAACGACGTACGTACGTTCGTACCGTAAAAAGAAGCACTTCGAAAGAGCGGTCACAGAGAGTTATGACAGTGAATACAGTCGTAATAAAGGAGGTCATTCTTTCTGGGAAGAGTCACGATAAAAAGGTTGGGCCTTGAATTACTACCTAGTGAAAAAGACCGGTTATAATTCGTCGGTGTTTAACAGTCATCCGTGAAGGTGAACATCACTATCAACAGTAACACTGCCTTGTTTGGGCTTCACAGTCCGGAAAGTACCGATTTTACAGTTAGTGCTAGCTAGCCACGACATCTGTAGTAGCAGGGTGGATGATGGCCTATGTTTGATATTTTTTTGATATGAAGCAGCGCCGATCGTGTCAATATCAGTCAGTCCGTCCAGTATCTTGCTTTTCGTTTGTTGCTCCAGCTTTGAAGCTCACTGTCTGCTACTGCAGTACGGAAGTTCTTTCTCTTCCAAGATTCAGAAGCAAGACAACTTTCTTTCCCTCAATAAAATTAAATCCAATCAAATACGAACGCAACAACACTGGGGAAGAGAAGGCGTTGTTGCATCCACATTGTGTGTACGGTATCGATCGCGTATTGCATCATCAATCAGCAAAGAAAAGCATCAGAATTCTTTTCGTTTCCATTTGAAACTGGAATATTGTATCTGCCATTAACTGTGTGTGAGAGAGAGATCCGATCATCGTTGCCATTACCTTTAGTTTGCAGTGTCAACGTGTGAGCTATTGCAACAATCACAAAAACAAAAAACAAAACCACCAGCACCTCTGAAACACAAGTAGAACAACAAATGCCTATTATGAAACAACAAGACAGTGACGATGGATCCGATTGGACCGAAGAAGAAGTGATAGATGAAGAAGGAGGAGGAGGACGCCAAGATCATGTTCGACCAAAAGCCTCCAAACATGAAGGAGACGAGACAGTGTTCGACTCACCTGTTGGCTCATCTGCCGCCAATACTATCAGGATTTGTAGTGCCAACGAAAGCGGCAGCACCAGCAACAGTGGTGGCAAGAACGCAGTTACAATAAGCACGACACCCAAAAAGTCCAACGGCTACACATCGACAACCATGTCGGACGACATCAACGACAACAACATCAACAGCAACAGCAACATGAATGATTTGAAAACACCCACAATGTCATCGTCTTCCAAACGTCCACCGTCCAAATCACCGGGAACGTCCAAATCACCCGCACGTTCCGCCCTGAACAAATCACCCAAAATGCCTCCTCTAGTGGTCGCAACAGCCAGTCTCAGTCCTCCTCCTTCTGCTACGCCGGCTCGCAAACCGGAGCGACAGCTGTCGTTTGCCAATGGATTGACCATATCTCAACATTCACACAGTACCAAAGGAAGAAGTAGTATTGATAGTACTCGCACCACCACTACTTCCGCTACATCGACCGCTACCAATGCCTCGACCAGTCAATCTCGACGTTGTAGTCGACGAAAGGTCCAATGGAAGAAGAGTGTCCGGGTCAACGTCATACCCAACCTGTCGTACTTCTCCACACAAGAAAAGCTCCTCACATGGTACACGGCCGACGAATATTCTCTCATGGAAGACGAATGCGACTTGACGTCGGAATGTTTGGATGCACGCAAACCGTTATGGCCAGGATTTTGTGCCCGTGGTTTGGAGAGTTGGACCCTCGATGGAGAACAACGCAAGGAACAACACGTACAATTGGCGATCGATATCGTCTGGCAGGCACAACTCGATCAATGGCGACAGGCATCCAACACGGACGAATGTTGGGAGTTTATACGATCGCAGTACCTGCAAGTGAGTAAGCAATGTCTCAAGTTGGCAAACCAACTCGCTCAAGCCGATGAACGAGAGATCCAACCCTACTTAAGTTCCGTCAAGGCTCTCGAAAAGAGTCGACGGAAAATGTTGGGACTACGAAGTCGTAGTAGCAGTCGCGGCGGCAGCAGTAGTAGTAGCAAACGCATCATTCGACGTGGCAAGGTGGTACGGACCGTATCCGATACGACTGCCATTGAAAAACAGATACTATCCCAAAGTGCTCATGGACCCAACACACGACGATCGCCGCGGCGGTGCTTGTCGGATATGCCCTCCACACCAACCAAACCTGTCTTGCGACCAGCTATCAAATATACCGATGATGATTGGGACCAAACTCCCGTGGCAGGCTCAAACAGGGGTGGCCGCAGAGGCAAGAGCCGATCAGCGTCCGATGCCATCGGTTACGTCACGGAAGACAACGACGACGACGAGACAAACAACACATACGACGACGACGATGATGACGATACCGATGGATCCTCTACCCTGGCATCCAGCATTGTGGAAGCCTACAGCAACAAGAAGAAATTGGCCAACAAGAAGATCGAATTCAAACCCAAATCCAAAACCAAGGTTCCCACATCGCCCGTCGGAAGTTTGGCCGCTAGTATCACCACCACAGACTCGTCATCGATCATCCGTCGGATGCGATCCCATTTGAGCGTGGCCTCGGACGAATCGACCCGTCGTCGTATAACACGGACAGCCGCCATGAAAGTTCCACTGTGACGAGGGTTCAATAACAACACTAGACTAACAAAAATTAGAAAAGAGCTATTGCTAAATATTGCAGAATCTGGCACTGTTGGAATAAAAACGAAACAGAGAGGGACGCACATTCACATATTCTGGCAATGCCGACACAAAACAAACAACAGCAAACCAAGTCATTACTCTGTCACTTCCAGGCTTACAACTGTTTTGTAGGTTCCATTCACCGTTCTAAATCACCAGTTTCAGTTTTAAGCAACTGACGGAAATCAGTGTTCGGTGTGAAATGTCTGATTCGATCAGCTCCTCCAGCTCCTTCATTGGAGAGGCGCCCTCCCTGCTTTTTGTTTTTACTTTGTTTCTTGGCACCGCCAGGAGTTTTTTTGCCTCCATTGCTATTTTTCTTGCCTCCACCAACAGATTTCTTGCCTCCATCATCGTCATCATCATCACCCACTTCTGTGGGTGGTGGCGTTGGAGGAGATGTGGGAGTAGCTGTGGGAGACACGGTTGGAGCAGATGTTGGGGTAACGGAGGGGGGCACCGTTGGAGCAGATGTTGGAGTAACGGTGGGGGACACCGTTGGAGCAGATGTTGGAGTAGCAGTGGGGGCCAGAGTTGGAGCAGACGTGGTGCAACCACATTGTGGCTGACTGGTCACAAATTGCTGGAAGGTTGCACAAGTTGCAGTAGTGAAAATTGGAAGTGATCCAAACACTTGAGCACATCCACAGGTAACAGTCAGAGGCAAAAATGGTATTAAACCAATTCGTGGGATAGTAATGAGTCCGCCTCCAGTATTTTGCAATGTTTGGCCTGGCCCACAAGGGTTGCATGTTGTACCAAAAAGTTCAGGCTCTACCTCATTTCCAAAAACAAAGTTGCAAGATGGTGTTGGGGCTGGAGTTGGTTGTGGGGTTGGAGCGGGAGTTGGGGTAGGTTCCTGTGTTGGTTCTGGGGTTGGCTCGGGAGTAGGTGCTGGAGTAGGTTCTGGTGTTGGCTCTGGAGTGGGCTCGGGGGTAGGTTCTGGTGTAGGTTCCGGTGTTGGTTCTGGAGTGGGCTCGGGAGTAGGTTCCGGTGTTGGTTCTGGAGTAGGTTCTGGTGTTAGTTCTGGAGTTGGCTCCGGAGTAGGTTCCGGTGTGGGCTCTGGAGTGGGCTCGGGGGTAGGTTCTGGTGTTGGTTCTGGAGTGGGCTCGGGAGTGGGCTCGGGAGTGGGCTCGGGAGTAGGTTCTGGTGTTGGTTCTGGAGTAGGTTCTGGAGTAGGTTCCGGTGTTGGTTCTGGAGTGGGCTCCGGAGTAGGTTCCGGTGTTGGTTCCGGAGTAGGTTCTGGTGTTGGTTCTGGAGTTGGTTCCGGAGTAGGTTCCGGTGTAGGTTCCGGTGTTGGCTCTGGAGTGGGCTCAGGAGTAGGTTCTGGTGTTGGCTCTGGAGTGGGCTCGGGAGTAGGTTCTGGTGTTGGTTCCGGTGTTGGTGCTGGTGTTGGTACTGGAGTTGGTACTGGTGTTGGAATTGGACAAGTGTCGCAGCCTTGTGATCCACCTGCTTCATCGCAGTCAAACCCTGTTGGATTGGCAGCAGGCCCGCGATTGCATGAAAATGTGGAAGGGCATGCGTCGCAGTTGGTTGTGCCAGAGTTTTGGTCACACGACGTTCCACCTTGAGCTGAGTTACAAGGACAGGCATCGCAACTTGAAAGGCCAGAATTAGCATCACACAGCCGGCCACCTTCAAAAAAATTGCAAGTCGTTTGCAATTGTCTCGAAACAGCACGGTGATGACTTAGTTCTTCTTCAAAGCAAAAGTTGTCGGCAAAGCCAAAAGTCAAGTGTGCGGATACTGAGTCATGCACAGCACGGGCAGAATGCACCACACGTTTGGGAAGGAAAAAACCGTCACCTGGATGCAATGTGAACCGTTGACATTCCATGTTGTCCATCTCCACGTTGCTGTACGTAGTGCAAGAATTGAGCTTGGAACGAATGTCCTGGTTCAAAAAGTGATTTTCCTCACACACCAACCATTCTTTGGATCCATCCAATTGAAGGACAAAGATATCGGTAGTATCTGTGTGGTTATCAAGTGCAGCCATACTGGGGGATGACACATAGAGATGGAGAGTGCCTTCTTTCTCTGTCACCTGTGGAGGAGCTACTGCATGAACAAGATCCATGGCATGATTATGATCAGTTCCTTGCAAGTATTCAATGCGGACAATAGCACTTTCTTCCTTGGTAGATTCTTCCTCTTGGTTGATGAGGCTTTGGAACTTGAAGAGGACATCCGCAGGGGAGTCAGGCCTAACAACTCCAGAACCAGCATCTCCCAGGAAGCCAACCAAACGAGGATCAGTGGCAATGTTCAGCTCGGTTGGCACCTTCGCAAGGTCGTGGTACAACTTGCGAGCGACGGCTTTGGGGATGACGTTCCGACTGATGGACATGGTGACACCATCAAAGATGAGACTACTGTGGAAAGAAGCAAAATAAAAGAAGGAAGCAAATGAGACGGCATGTAGAGGGATACTTTCGTCACAGCTGAAGGCATAAACTTACGACGACGAGCGGATGTTGTCGTGCGAGCTGAGGTCCAGATGCCAACCAGGGATTTGTTCTAGAGGAGGTTTTTGGACGGCAACATCATCCGCCAATGTACGTTCCGCCACAACAACAGCGACTCCAGTGACAGCAATCGACACGAAGCCAGCGATAGAGGAGAGCTTCATGTTAAGAAACAGCTTCCTTTTTGCAAATGTATCTGGAGTGTGTATGGTGTAGAGGTTTTGAGTGTGGCAGAAATGAAAAATTATGGAGGGAAAGCCTGCGTTTGAAAAGCCATCCGCAAGATCACTGAATTGAAAAGCTTAACGATTCCATCCAACCAACTGTGCCTTTTTCGGTGCACTCCAATGAAAGATCCATTATTCTGCGATCAAAGCCATTCCGTTGTCTGCAAAGACATTTAGATATTTAGGCGTGGAATTAGTTCATCGGCATGCGCGGCCGAAAGTTTCGTCGCCTTTCACTTCAATAGTAAGCATCCTCCCGACTCCTTTTGGAACGGAAATAAACAATTCAAATAGGAGAAGGTGCTCGGCCTCGGCATTCGTATGGAAATTAAACGCATGAAAGCTTCGCCGGCATGTGACCGAATATGCAAATATTTTGTTCAAGTAATAAAGGATCGCCCACTCTCGGAACGGACAGATTCCCCTATTTCGAGAAGGTTCCAGTTTCTTTCGGTTCGGTCAACGACATTTATCCTCTTGACTTCACAGTCAAATCGAGCATCGACTACGTCGCCACATTACAAAATGCGTGGTGAAAATGTTAACCCGGCATGTAACAACCGAATATGTCAAGTACCTGTGAAGGAAAAGGACAGATACCAGGTCGGAATATCGAGAAGGCAGATCTTAACAGTTATTAATCAAACAGGAACTTCGTCGCCAGACTATCTATCTATGTTTTGTAAAGTACTTCAAGTAACATTTAACACCTACAGCAAAAGGTACACTACTATGAGCAGTAGAAAAAAATGATCAAAATGACCATCCAATTCTTCATGGAATTTCAGTTAGTGAAGGCTCATAATTCATTGTTAGACTACTATGAGAACTAGGTACTCCGAAGGGTACTGTATTTTACTATGAACACATCAGAGAGAAATAACTTCGCCGATATGAATAACGTAGTCCCGATGATCCGTTGACCTTCACACTCTACGGTAGAAAGAAGGACATAGCGTTGTCGCGTTCTTGGCTCGGGCCAACGATTCGCTGCTCACTCACTGGGTAGATGATTCCTCTGAGGTACAAACAGAAATAATAATCATTGTAATAAGCACACATATTGGGGAACTCTTAATTACTAGTAGCATTCTTAACTACTAGTAAGTACTAGCACTGGACCAGGGCCAGACCATTTTGCTTCGATGGCATGCCCAACTTCACCAAATGGTTATTTTACGGGTAATAATGTTTAACTGTAACAACAATGCATGTGCTTCCAGCCGGAAAATTTGAATCTCACAGTCTATGCAGTTTCAAATTTTGTCAACTACTACTACGTACTCCGTAGTACGTACTCCGTAGTACATTGCGCACAGTCACCATCAACAATCAACCTTGCAACATCGCACTCATTTTTTTACAGTTATTAAGCATTGGAACATCATCGTCTGGTTATTACTCACAGTCACAACATTTTCACGCCTACGACTTCGTAACACACACAATGCGATCGACGTTTTGAACTACCGTAGCAAGTTGTTGTTAGAGTACGCATCATGTACCATGACAATGTGCAGCTCTTTGTCGCGTTGTGTATCTATTTGTGATTGAACAGTTCCACCCGCTATGTTGTGGCGTTGCCGTTTCTTTCTTGTTGCAACAGCGCATTGTACTGCTGCCTTGTTGACGGTCGACTGTCGACTGTAGCAACCAACCATATTGTCGCAACCATCATGTTGTCGAACATGCTGACGGTACATGGCCATGGCGGATGTAGCGATGATATTGTATATTGTGGCAAGGACTGCATGATGATGTGACATCAACAGATGATGTAATATGTCGACTGCCGCAACAATGATGTCATTTTGCGAGTGAGAACCAACACAACAACATTGTTCTCTGACGGGTTTCCAGGACAGCAATAAAACCAACGTGGAAGTTCGTGGGAGCAGCAACAACATCAACAACAATGTGCTATGTTGCGACACTGCCTATATGTTCTTACCATTCACTTGCCTCCCCATACTACATCATTTGCACCTACTTGCAGGAAGCCATGGATGACTCTACACTACCACTAGCTGCCGGCGGTGGAGGACTTGCTGAGGCCGCAGGAGAGAATTTAACTTGTGTCGGAGCTACGCCTTTTCATGAAAGGGTCAAAATCAGCAATGCATCCAACTGCTGCCTGCCTTCTCGGGATCAGCTTGCCATAGAGACAAGAAAGGCAGGAAACTTTCAAGTTGCCATTCGTGAAACTAGGATCATAACAATTCTGGCTGAGGTTTCTACCAATGTCAAGGTATGAATACGCATTTTGCATCGAACTACGTCACTACCGTATCACATACCGTCTACTACGGTGGCTGTTTCAAAATTACGGTCCTCCTCGACTATTATGCCATTTGGGGCTGCAAATCTACCAACAGCGACGACCGGCAATTCCACAACAACGCTACTGCTACTAAATGTTGGACCAAACGTGGATGTGGCATTCGCACGGAACTACCGAGACTCCGACGATGAGAAAAGTCAATGATACAATTTCATCCATAGTCCAGTGCGTGTGATAAGAATCGTATCCAGAAAAGAAGCGCGGATAATCGCTGGAACGGTTGTTGATTGTTGGTAGTGTATGATTTCTCTTCCCCGCCACGAGTGTGATATTTCGCCCGTCGTGTTTTCCCTGCGCCTGACGACACTCGGGTCACATCCCCCTTCGCCCGTCCGTGCTGCTGCTGCTTTTGCCAAAAATGCCACATTGCCAACACGTGTATCAGTGTAGGGAAGAAGACATTACTTGTGCAGTAGTAGTAGTAGTAGTTTTACATACGTCGTACGAACCGTGGGTTGCTGCCATCCTCTTTTTCTCTTGTCCTACTGAACGCAATCTGTAGATTTTATCCCTTTTTTCTTCCGAGTTGTCATGCTGCTGTTTGCTGCTGCACGACGGGCGGCACCATTTTTGGATCCAGGACCGTCATTGTAGATGAGATCCTTGCTACTACTTCTTGTGACCGTGGTGGAGAGTATCAGAGTATGCGACCAAGTACGGATGACGCACAACTTACACGTACCGATCATCGTCGACCAGGTACGTACGGATGACGCACAACTTCTACGTACCGACCATCATCAAGAACCACCACTACCGTAGTAGAGTAAGCATGTCTCGTTATAATAAATTTGTCAATTTAATTTTCTTTCTTGTCGGTATTGGACTTGTTTGGTTTGGTGTATGTTTCTTGTTGTTGTTGTTGTTGTTGTTGTTGTTGTTGTTGCGCCAATTGTCCAATCTTTTGGGAGGCACGTTCATCGATGACGTTCCAAATGGTCGGAATGGCCCCAAAAAAAGTTGCCAGACTGATGGATTGTTCCGCAGCCATTGCCAGGTAGGATCCATGAGGAATTCCTGTATGAGACACGACTTTGGCTGCTACAAAGGGAACCAACAATATGAGTATGATGTAATAAACGGCCATCCGAAATAGAATTTGGGCACACAAGACTGTCAAAATAGAAGAGAATTCTTGTTGATTGATAAAGCCCGAGTTGTCAGCATCGGCGGCATCAAACAGTTGATCGCAAACTTGTTTGGTGGGTGGCTTCGTATACACCATTATATATAAGATATATATAAGATAGGTATATAATATATAGTAGTTCGTTTGTTGATGGATTGGATTGGATCGGATTGGAAGCAGTAGAACCAAAAATAAACAAGACCATGGACAGGACAATGTTGAGCGAGCGAGCGAGTGAGATGACGTTTGACGTTTGACAGGTCGTCAATGATAGATTTATGATGACTTTTCCTGTTGTTTTTTTTTAAACTTACATAGCACGCAGCGGGTCCGGCGTATTTGGCCAATTTCAAATGTACCATCAAGACTCCCGTATAGAGTTCTAACTTGTCGACATGACCGTTCTTTTGGTAATCCATATCGTGAAATGCCTTTTGGACGATGATCTGGAAGGGTTTACTCCGTGTCAAAAGGTTGCTAATGTTGTTGTTGGTTTTCCATGATGATGTTGTTGTCGTTGTTGCTGTTGTTGATGATGATGATGATGATGATTTGGTATCCTTTTGCTTTTTCTGCTGGTCGTCAGTGTCGGGTTCGCCGGTAGTACTCATATTACTACATGTAGCTAGTAGCTAGTAGTCGTGTTATCCGGTTCGGTAGGGCACGGCGGGCAACGAAGAAGAACAACACAGAGGTAGCTAGAAGGTACTACACTATGTTGTTGTTGTTGTTGTTGTTGTTGTCGTCGTTGTCGTTGTCGTTTGTGCTGTTGTTCTGTGTGAGAAGGGGACGAAGGGGCCCGTGCAGGTCGAACAGAGGACGGAACCGAACGGGGGAAAGTTCAATTTACGGTTAACGGGTTTGATTGATTTGGGGGGGGGGAGATGCGTTGGAAGCAGAAAAAAAGAAGGAGGAAAGAGAGAAGAAAAGAACGAAGGATGAAAGATACGATACAGTGATAATAGTACGTACGAAGTAGTAGTCTAGTAGTTTCGTTTTTAACTGACAACGAGTAAAGTACTACTCCGTACTAAAGTAGATTCAACATTGAAGATCTTCTCAAGATCTTCATCGACTTTTTTTTCATTCCAGTGTGTCGGAGTCAGGAGCCTGACGTCATTTTGACCTTTCTTACAGACAGACAGACAGACAGACATGATCGATTACTGTTAACTCTATCGTAATACCCGAAGTGTAATTGATTGACTTGGTTGAAGCAACCACGTCACACGAGTCATGTGAGCAGAACACGAAAAACAAAAATGCCACAACGGTGTTGACACCATCGTCATGATTCAGATGTGAATTTTGTCGTGAATGGTGTATGATAATATATGGATCTCATTCATCACAGTCAAGTCCTGATCATGGATCATCAGATGGTGCGCTTCCGCCACCGACATGTCACATGCCACCACTACACTACTTGCTTCTCCTCTTTTTGATCTCACAGTCAGTGTTATACTACTATTATATCATTATTATTACCACGTATTACATTTTCATTAATAATAACAACAACAACAACAGCAACAGCAACATGTTGGGGACATTCGATCCATGTTTGTCTTGGCAGAAGCAGCAGGAAAAGGAGCAACATAATAATATGAATAAGATCAAGAAGACGAAGACGAAGAAGAGACGAACACACACAAACTACGGAGTGAATTTCATCCAGAGACTGATGGCATCGACAGCACCTATATCAGGACTAACAGTACTACTAGTATGGACATGGACAACCGCGACACTCACAACACTGGTCGCTCCTGTTCCTGTTCCTGTTCCCTTTCTTTCCACACAAGTAACAGTATTACTATTACTACCATTGTCTTTTCAATTCCAATCTTCTTCCACTTCATCTTCTTTTGGTGTTGTTCAAGTTGAGGCTTTATCGTTGGGATGGAATTATTCACCACTGAGAACAACAACATCAACAATCAAAAGCAGAGGCAGTATCACTCAAAGAACTACAACAACATCTACTAGTAGTACTACTAGTAGTAGTAGTGGTACAGGTACAAGTTATGTGAATGGGAGATTCGGGACAATCATGGCAACACGACAACGTCAACGACGCTCTTTTTCTCTCTTTCAGCTTCAAGACTCTCAAGAAAGCCAACAGTATAACAACAAAACAGATACTGGAATCATAACAACAAGTGCAACTGCAACAACATCATTGCCACAATTCGGAGATGTCGTTCCTCTCAAACGTTCCGTTTCCATCTCTTCCCTCAACAACAACGATTACGATAATATGTTGTCACAGTCACAGTCACAGTCCCCCTCCTTTTTTAAAACACCAACCGTCAATGAGAATGACACAACAACAACATCATCAACATCAACAACAAAAGTATCGTCGTCGTCATCGTCATCGTTTCTCCAATCCACCACCAGTACAAAGGAAGTAAACAAACTCATTCAACAACGTCAAAGGCGTAACATCAGTGTTGCCATTCTCAGTGTTGCCTTGGCCATTGTCAATTATCTATGGCAATGGACACATCCTGTCACACCCATTCAACTATTGGTAGGATTGCAACAAACATCGACACCTGTGCATGAAATTGGACGGAACAACAAACCAACTCTAATGGACTTTTGGGCACCATGGTGAGTAAACTATATATGTATATATAAATATATATATATATTATATATATAATATATATAACATACACAGAAAGAGAAATCACAGCCAACGAATGAATGAATGAATGAATGTTCGAATCATCCATCTTACAAAATCTTGTTCTTGTTTCTGTTGCGGTTTTTTTTTTTTAATTTTAAATATCTCATAGGTGTGAAAATTGCAAATCCATGGCACCCACTCTTTATCAAATCGAGGAAACGTATCGTGACAAAGTCAATTTCGTCATGGTCAACGGGGATGATCCCGACAATTGGCCTCTCATTGAAAAATTGGGTGTCGATGCCATACCGCATCTGGCGTTGATCGAGGCGGACGGGACCGTCGATACGGCCTTGATCGGACCGGTACCCAAAGAATGGTTGACACGAGATTTGGATGTATTGATTGAAAACGCCAACAAGATAACAAATAACGATCGGAACAGCGATGACAATGATATCATCAACAACAACAACAACAGTGACACAACGACCACCAAAGATTGCTCGACAACAACGACAACAACAACGACAACAACAACGACAACATCTTCCTCCTCCACACAGGTCTTGTTGTCATGCGAGGCGTTAGATACAACAACAACTACTACTACCGTTGCCAAAAAACCGCTTCCGTATCAAATGCTAGACGTATTTGCTCATAAACCGGCACAGGAACGAAATATCGCTGGATCGTTCTCCGACTAATCACAAAAAGAATGACAGCGACAGTCCTACGAGATGATGAGAACCATCGAACAATCAATCAATAACAATCAATCAACGACACACAAGCGTGCATGCAAACACGTAAACACACACTTATTCACTACACACAAACACACAACATCAAGAGATGCAAATCCAGTTGAAAATCGATTCGTCCATACTGTAATAACAGTAGTAAATAAAATAGCGACAATATAATTATGGATTACGTACGTCCTTTTTTGTTTTTAACCTTTTTGAGCTTGGATTGCATGGTATCGTTGCTGGATTGTAGAAACACCACACACACACACACACACACACACACACACACTTTTGGGTGCAGGCATCAAGTGTGTATCATCATCCGATTGATAGACTACTTCATCCAGCTAAAAAGAAAGTGGTCAAAAAGTTGTTTGCAGGATTTTCTCCCCAAAACACTTTTTCATCCTATTTATGCAAAATAAATGTTGTTGGACTGTGTGACTTGTGAATAATTCACAAAATACAGAAGAAGCCGGGGGGGGGGGGCGAGGAGGAAAGACCAACGAAATGTGACGACAAACAAACAATAATTCATGAAATCCCAACCCTCGCCCGTCCGTGAGACTGCTCTCTCATTGCAGCAATCGATCTCCGACGGGGACACCACCAATGGTACAAGTACGTGGATCGAATGTTTCCCAATCAAACTCCAATGCTTCCAATCTCGACCGGACCGCTGTCTCATTATAGCCATAATATTCGGCCAAATGTCCCGGAAGTTTCTCAATCATAATCTTCGAACCAAGGTTCAGTCCAGCGTAGTTGTCCATCGGATAATGGACACCTGTTGGAAAGGAGGTAGCACAAATAGCATATACCGGTAAGATCGTAGATTGATTGATTGTGTGTACATGTACACACAATGGTAGATGGGCAAAAACCAACCATAATTATCCATGTCCCAAAAAAAAAAAAACCTTTCTCGTGTTACTCACCAGCAACAGTTCGGGCAAATGCCACCGCAAAATCAACTCGTAATGCCTCACAATACTGTTCCGGAGTCATTTTGGCTACCGCGGGCAGCCAAAAACTGCAGGAACTTCCCGAAGAGTGCATAGCCGGCCAAGATGGATGCGTTGGGGATCCTTGCCTAAAAGGTGAAAAGGAATAAGAAGAAATTCGAAGGATATACATGTAAGATTTTGGAACCCTTTATTGCCTCTTTCGCGGCGTCCGTGCAGACAGCAACCAACTTACTTGTAGGCAGTAAAATCTTCGGCTTTGGTCAAGTTCATGGCGACCAAATCATCCACAATATCTTGAGGAACGCCATCGTCGATACCGTACTGTCCGCTCCCAATCAACCACGCCATTTCTTCCGGTCGAGGTACTCCCGTATGCCACTTCAACATGAAACTGATGGGTGCCACGACATCAAAGGCCCACGTGTTCAGTGCGGCGATTCGGACTTGATTTCCGATAAAATCCCTCACGGAGCGGAATTCGACAATGCTCTTGTCCATTTGAAAACCGCCATCCGCAAAGGTTTGCATGATCAAACTCTGTTGCAAGGAGGCGGGATATTCTGCGTCCACAGCGGCAGCAATATCCTCCAAGTCAAAGCTGGACCAAGTATCGGGCCATCGTGAAAGATCGGAAGGAGGGTCGCTGCTTCTTCGTTTCTTTTGGGAACGAATGACGGAGCGTAACTCCCTCCAAAAGGGGGCATTGGGATCGGCTTGAGGATACGTAGGAGGCTTGACACGGGACAACCATTCGTCGGGCAATGCTCCGAAGAGTTGATGATCTCCCGGCACAATGACGCTATCACCCAAAGTCTGCGTTTTTAATACAGCGGCTTTGGCGGCAGGAAGAGGATAATCCACTGGCAAAAGTGGGTAAATGCCCTTGTGCACACCAGGGACGTAGTCTTTCGATTCCGTATGAAAGGAAGGATCTGCTGGCGGGCACTTGTTGAAGCGAATCTCATCAAGGCTTCGTCGTTGAATCGATGTCGACTTAGATGGGTCATCTTTGGTCAAAGATAGGTGTGCGTCGTAGGAAGCAGAAGTCAAAGTGAGGACTCTGGAAGATCCCAGGCGTCCACCATTTCCTTCGATACTCCTGCTCTTTGGAGACGAGGACGAGATCCCAGAGTCTTCTGAATACCCATGAACCTGAAAAGATGACATCATCATAGCACTGGCAACAAAAACTGCCCAGGTCATTCCGAACGCCAACGCCTTGAGTTGAGGTGCGCTTCCTTGATCTTCAGGAGCCATTGATGCTCTTTAGTAACGAGTGTGAATTGGATGTAAAATGGCTGTACTTTCGGAAAATGATCCTTCGTTTGTGTCTCTGCTCAATCGAAGAACAAATGTTCAGCTGCAGGATCATGATGTAGTTTGATGATGTACTTGGAAGCGATTGGCTTTTAGCTTCACTCCAGATTTAGAATAATAGAGATAGGCTGTTAGAGAGATCACACACGCAAAAAAGCGATCGATGAAAACGCAAGACTGAACCGACCTATCGCCAATCTGATCTAATTCAGAGCCGTTGAGGCGATAGGGTCATTGAACGTTGATCGCGCTTACTTACAAAATTAGAAGAACCGAAACAGCGGATGTTCTGCACCTGGGGTTTCCGGTCTCATTTAATTCTCCAACGACAAGTGCGCGAACCTAGTGTTGCGAAGTGCAAAGATACCTCAGGGCCGATGTGATTCATTGTGATTTTATGTATTATGCGTATTTATAGAACTCAAGATATTTTGTTAAGTACATCAAGCTTTAAGACAATCACAAAATCAGACACCGTTCGGTTCAAGAAATATGCAATGAAAGGCTTAATATTACCACTCTTCCCAAACAACTAAGGCGCTTCGATTCGCTACCCTCTGTTACTTGCACTTGACACTCTGCTGAGTTATGATTGACATTTCTTCCACAGGAATGTCAGTGCCCACAACAACTCTATCAGAAATCATGCACAAGCATTCTTCCTCCTCTCGTTAGCCCGCCCTTGCGACACCGGTTCTGCATGATGCCATGCACAAGACAGCAGCGGTTTGTACCACCGCTGGGACGATCTCTCCCACTGATATATCGTCTGTGGATTCTTAGTTCCCCACGCTCTGACAAACTTGGGTTAAGTCCCCCTACCACGACATGGTGATCCACTCATGGGGGACAGCGGACATGAGATGAATATTACATTCACAACAACTTCATACTGGGAGTAGAAGAATCCAGTTCATAAAGATCTAATCTTCTAATGAATACGTAGTAATAAATAAAAATCACTGTCAACCCCCTTTATTCTTCCATAGAGATGGAAAGACTGAATCTGGAATGTGGATTTCATGTCGAAAGGCATGAGGATGGTGCAAGTCTGCCTTCAATGGTTTGTTGACGAAGACAAGATCTGCAGACGGAAGCCCATCAAAATGAACAATCGTCCGCGTATTGACCTTCCGATATTGGAAAGGCACTTGTGATTGTGAAAAGAAGTACACGACGTCAAAAGTGTCCGATTGGGGATTGGATTGTAGAATCTTGCAAGGGCTTGGATTCGATAGTGACGTTGCCAAGTAGGGGTACGCAAAGCCGTCATCTTCGTAAGAAAATCCTAGATACTCATTCACGCCACCATCGGTGGAATTTGTCAAGTATACAACCTTTCCGCCGGATTCCCATGGATGAACTGTGTCGCTTCGGCATGCTGTCAAGTGCACGTCACTCCAGCGATGGTACAGGATATCGTGGCGATTTTCATTCATAGAGAGACTTACTAAACGAGACGATTCGAAACAATCATCGGCACTTTCTTTGCATGGACTGCTCCAGTTTTTCACGTGATTCTTCCAAGCGTTTTCCCACGATTCACCATAATCAATGAAAATCTACGAAGGGCACGAATCTCATGAGGATTGATCAAGCTGCATCCCCAAATATGATTGTTCAACGTACGTACCTCCTCATCGGGCTCGATATCTTTCGTGGCCACAACGTCCAGAAAAATAGAGGAATACTTTTCTCCAAAAACATCCTCGATGGGTCGTTGCAAGAGGTATCGAGTCTTTGCATCCCGCTTTGAAAATTCTACCCGAGCATTTGAAGCAGTGCCCGATTTCATTCGATCACTATTATGATTGACAGCAATCATTTGAGTCAAAGGCAAGAACAAAATTGTCGAGTTTGGATGGCCAAAATGGTAGTTGGTCATCAGCTGCTTCGAGTTAATGTGAGCCTGCTTCGTATAGTTGTCCAAACCATCCAGAAAGGACCTCGGAGTCGTAATAACCGGAGAAGAATGGATAACGCTGCCGCTCTTCAACAGACGTCGGGCAAATGCTCCTTTTCCTGCTTGAAGTATTGTGCTTTCTTTGACGTAAACTGGAGATGCGTGCAAATAGTGGCACAAAAGAGTTAGCTCCGCGCCGCTCAAGCAACGTTTTTCAAAAGTGTGAGAAGTCATACGTACAATTATCAAGACAGAAACCATGTTCCATCAACCAAACTTGAGATCTAGCTTCGACTGTCATTTTGGCCGTTCCATTTCGCATCACCAAAAGATCTAATTGTTCAATATTTGCTACATTCGTCATGGCCATTTTTGTCCGATGACTTGTCACTAAATCATTTTGGATGGATGCAAGAAGAATCGGGACAGCGCGTTGATCAATCGCTGCACCTTCTATTTGTAACATCGACCAGAGCGACGACGCAATTCGATCAACCTCTTTGAAGTTTGCCCACAAAGGCACGTCCTTAAATGCTGGACGTCCGCTCAGCCAGTTTTCACCATAAGAAACAAACAACTCTTCTCCGGCGAGGACGGGATGCAACGATTTGAAGGTAGAGACGGCCATGTCGCTAAACGCACCTGCTCCGGGGTCGAATCTGCGGTCGAGTGTAGGGTGCATCCTCTCACCCTGAAGTACCATGTTGACGAGCCCCGTATGGAAATTTGCAAGGGCGCTATTGAAAATGAAAACGACCGTTTAAGGCCCGTGAGATATGAATCGACCAAACATCAACCAGCCAACGCACGAAACATACCCAAAGAGTCCGTTAACAACCATCACTGCAAAGTCAGGGTATCCATCATGTGAAAATTCGAACGTCTCTCCATTCCATACGTAATCTTTTCCTACCCATCTTTCATTCCAAGAAAATCTTCCGAGCGGTTCATGCACCACAATCGCCGGTAAAGACGAGCCGATCACAATATCTGCAGCAGGAATATCGATTGACGTATACAAACCGAATCCCGCGTTTGGAATGTTGCTCTTTGCTATGTAGAGACCGCACGATACCTCCCGAAGACTCTGCTCATAGTCAAATGTCTTGCTGGATTCAGCGATCACTCCAATGTTCCAATACGAGCTACATTTGTAGTCAGCTCTCCAATGTAAGGGAAACAAATCGTCGGGAAAGGGAATATGATGGCGAAATGCATTAGAATCATGAATGTGTGAGAAATAAGGAGAATGTACAACACGGATGCGGTCCTTTGGACAATTTTTTAAACGTCGAATAATGGTGCGATCCCACTGTGCTCGCTTCGGGTAGCCTTTGGAGTACACAACAACGTCGCAAAGGCCGTTTGCCGTGTTGGTATTAACAACATCGCACGGGTACCATGATGCAAAATGGTTATCCCCATAGAGCTGTTCATATTGCAGGGGCCAGTTCTGGCGATTGGACATACGGTTGGAATGAAAATCCTCCCAACTTCGGTATTCTTCTCCTGGGTCAATCTTCAAGTTGGGATATACATTGCATTCGTGACTGTAGAATGGGTGCATCGCTGGATCGGATGAAAGTACAATGGAATTCGGCGGAAGAACCTTAGGAGGAGCTTTCCTATTTTGTCTCTTGTACTTGTTGTTCGCTAATGCCGATTCGTAATCGCCTCCAAAGTCCATATAAAGCTCATCTCCTTCAGAAATGTCAGACAGCGACACGTATTCCACAAGCAACGACTTGAGCGTACCGTTAATGAATTGTTGTAGAGGCGATGCCAAGATGGCCGCTGTGGAATCGTCTTTGTAGGGATCTAAGGGCCACTGTATTCGCACGTTAGCTTTTTCCCGATCGTGGCCAATCAAGGCTGCATGAGTTGTAGGACAGAGAAGCAAGTTGGCTTGTCGATGTCCAAAGCAGTAGTTTTGCAATAATTGAACGGTTGCATTTTGTTTTTTTGTGTCCATGAGCATAGCATGCGTTCCATCTGGAATATATACTAACGGTGAAATTGAAACAACCTGTCCTTTCTTGAATGATTTGTTCGCTACAGCTGTCGTCAATCCTTCATTATTTTCTTCTCCCTCGCGAATGCCATCAAGACAGAAGCGATAGGGAGACATCGGATGAGATCGCAGGTGAAACTTGGCAACACCAAGCTCCTTGGCAAGTTGAAGTTCTGGAAATGTGCGCGGTAATAGGTTTGCGATGAACCCGGCACGTGGGTGAAACAACAATTCCTGATTGCGAATGCGATAGAGAAGATCGATCCACTGCGCACTGGTGAACCTGACGGATGCCTGCCGATTCTGATTGGTGGAATGCGACACATCCTGATTATTCCTGTCCCCGTTTTGTAGTTTTTCATGCAATATCCATAAAGCATTGACGATGTTGTCGGCTTGTTGGTAATCTTCAGCGAAAGGCAGTCCTTTGGCGGAGTTCTCATTGTATTCGGAAGGGGGGTCGTTACGTGATATAGGGTTACCGTAAACTTCTGGAAAAAGGATGGGTGATGGCAAGTAGGGATGCTTTGCTGTTTGAAACGCCCCATGATAATCCAAAAACAGCTCTTCGTTAGGCTGAATTGTTCGTGTAGCAATGAGGTGAAAGCCGTAATACGGAGATGTTGCCAAGGAATTTTCACTTTGTTCGCGTCGTAGCAGTCCGCTTGGTATTACTGAGAAACAGAGGATAAAAATGAAATGATGAATTGAGAAGGAGCGGGGGAAGGGGGGGTTCCAGTTACCAGTATAATGACTGGTGCCTTACCATTGTCCAATGTTGGATGATGATTGACTAGAGACATGATACCTGGTAAGAACAGTTTGACATTATGGGCTTCTCCAAAGGCACCGATGTTGGCCGGCTCCCTTTCCCACCCAAACGAAAGAGAAACGATGTACATAGGAATCAACTGAGCTTCCAGGGATCGAAAACATCCATCCAACAAAACTTTTTAAAAATGAAGTCAATGTCATTAACTCACCATAGAAATTCAGGCAATGATCCATAGACGTTGCTACTGGTATAAAGATGCCGATCACTTGGCAAATCAACGACAGGTATCGCCACACTGGACGGTCCCTATGGGAAATTCAAGCCAAGATATATCGCAAGAGAGAAAGGAAACTTTGAGTGTGTGGGAGAGAGGAGGAAAGCGTCAAGAAGATCTGGAAAATGTTGGGCAACACACAATTACATCTCCGGCTAGATACGTTCGACCGGCAAATACACCCCATCCAGCACCAGGAATAGTAGACGATGCCATAAAGACACTCTCACAAGATGTGAATGCCGAGGGGGGTGAGGAGGCAATCGCCACTGCATGGATACAACACCAAACGACGACCCAATATATCCAATGGAAAATTGTCTCGTGAGAGAATAGGCGATG
Source organism: Nitzschia inconspicua (assembly GCA_019154785.2). NCBI lineage: Eukaryota > Bacillariophyta > Bacillariophyceae > Bacillariales > Bacillariaceae > Nitzschia > Nitzschia inconspicua. The sequence continues at coordinate 254,517 of JAGRRH010000004.1, forward strand.
TGCATGATGGAACATTGCGTTCGTCGGAAGCCGTCGATTTCTCATTGTAATATCATGATCATTTATTTGCTAAAGGATTTACCGTGGATGTGATGCATGGTCGTATCAATACAACATGGAAGAATTCAGTCAGAACTACTGACCAAACGATGGTGTAATGTGAACTGGTGATGACAGTGAGTGAGTTCGACGTTTTGACTGACTGTGAACCAGGCCTCCCTATTTTCGGTGCACGAGCTTGTTTTCGGTGCAAACACCGAATTTAAGTTTTTGGGAAAATCGCTTATTTTCGGTGCTGATTGAAGTCTCACGTACAAAGGCCAGACGAAACCGTAACAAATTACCGTGTTTTGTAGCGCAGAAACACCACCGTAGAACGTATCATAGAACCACTCCTTACTGCTAACGCCGAACACAAGAGATAATTACCGGTACCTTGTTTACGACAGTACTTGTTACTTGTTACCCTTTACAGCACATCGAACAATGGCGGAATCAAAACGCAAAGGTAAAGCCAAGAAATTCAACTTGGAATGGATAGTGAAAAACGGCCTTGAAGTATCAACAAGGGATCCATCTACAAGTGAGGTGACTAACCCTAAGCAAACCGTATCAGACTGTTTCAACACTTCTTTGAAAAGAAACCAGCCTGTACACCCTCGATGGAATGGTGGCTAGTTGTCATCATAATTCAAGGCTTAGTGGAGCGCATAGAAAAAACCTTTTCAGCAATGCAAGGGACAAGAACTCTTGTATGCGAGCAGAGACAGTTACTGGCTGCTCTCAAACAGGACATCAAGGAACGCTGCTACATCAAAGGCCCTATGACAGATGAGGAATCCATTTCATTCTTGGCTGCTGTTAACAATGATCCATTACATGGATTTCACTTAAACAACTATTGTGTTCTGAGACAGGAGGTTACGAGTTTCATTGATGATGTAGGAAGTTTTGTCCAGTTAACTATGGATGGGTTAAGATCAAGCAGCAGTGATGCAGATAAGGAGGCACATGACTGCATTATATCAACAATTGCAAATTTCTTGCTGCAATTGGTCAGTGGAATATCTAAGGTGTGCGCTGAGCGTGACACTCACTCAGGAGATCACTGACCTCCTGTGCTGCCCCTTGAATTGTGTGGAGTACTTTCGAGAGACTTTGTGTCTTGTTTGGAAGATCAAAGAATTCGACTTGGGCACAAATTTTCAGAGGCAGAGGTGGAAAACATTCAGTTTTGTAAGTTGCGTCCAGCATTTAAGGAGCAAAGTGGATTTTCACAAATGCTGCTTGATGCCCAAGCATCTTGTGCTGTTCAATCATTTGAAAAGTGTTGGAGTCAACTTGGAAGTGAGTTTGAACAATTGAGAATGTTTTGTGGGGCCATTGCATGATTATGCTCAAGTACAAGCAGTGTTGAGTCCGACTTCTCCTTGATCAATTGGAGGAAGGATCCCAACTCGCAAAGCCTAAGTGACTTCTCCCTTGAATCAATACTGCATTGCAAGCAGTATAAGAAGCTCAGAGACATAATGGAATAAAACTACTAGTAGAAGATAGACAAAACATTGACATTTAAGGCATTTTATAGCGTGCACCGAATGTGCACCGAATTTGAGGTTTGAAAATGCACCGAAAATAGCTATTTGAGGTATTTTCGGTGCCCACCGAAAATAGGGAGGCCTGCTGTGAACCTGTCAACGGGACTCCGTCTTCTCTGGATGCAAGAACACAGTTGTGCGATCGCACTACCTACTATGATACGTAGTAGGAGTATGGTACCGGTATCATAGACTACAGGTACCGTATCATAGGAACCGTACCGTATCATACTCCGAGGGTAGGCATCATCTACCGGTTAGGTACCTTTACCTGGTACTTTGTTACTGGACGAGTAGTACCTCTTCCGGTAGTCGAGCTCTGAAGCGAAAGATACATTTGAACTTGTATCTGCAACTCCTAGCTAGCTATCATAGATAGGGACTAGAAACTAGAAACGCTCAATGAACAAAAAGGCCTCATAGCCATACTACGGTAGTGAAAGATAAGTACTAACTACTGAAGTATTCCTTAAAAGACACCAAACAATCTCCGCCATTCTATGTTGAAACCTAACAGCAGACTTGGCGATTTTTTCACGCCATAACGCTCAGCAACCAGTAGCTAACGGTGATGCTAATCGTTAAAATGCAAGCCGAATGTTGGAGGCATTTTGAATGCTGTGCATTGCCATTGACCAATCAAAATTGTTCCGCCAACGAGAAACTTGATAACCATAAAAGACGCTTCCCTTGGATGTTTCTTTCTTCGCTGCTTGCTTGGAAGCCAAATCATCATCTGGCTTGGAACTGTCACGCCGGTTCCTTATAACTTGAAAACATATATCCCGCTCTTTTCTCGCCGTACGGGACTGCGAACTCGCACAGCAATGCCAAAAATAATAACTGGATCCACCCTGTGGTGTCTTGGACTTCAATCGCTCGCACAAAATTGAGTGAGTAATATCCTTCTCCAAGTGGTCCGCTGTAGCAGTGCGTGTAGTTTCGCTTAATGGGTACTTCCGACAGAGGACTGTTGTGTTCGTTTCTCGGCGTACCAGCCTTGAAGGTGGATAGTATGAAACACGGCTTTCCATCGGCTCCATTGTCCGCCGTCGGATCGTACCATTTATCGAAATGCATGGGATACTGTTAAAAGGTTATTAGTATCATGCTACGGAATTGCACCCTAGACCATGACTCTTCATAATGTGGATTACTACCTTATATAGTACCTTCCAACACCCTCCCATAATCCACAGCAATGTACCCTCCCATGTCCTTCAGCCCTCTTCATAGGACATTCACTAAGGATCGGGAATCGAACTCGGGTCATCTATGAATTCGTCCATGTGTGTCACAAAACCTAGCCACGATACTAACCATTAACTCTATGATACCATGTTAAAAGGGTATTAGTATCATGCTACGGAATTGCACCCTACCGGTAGACCATGACTCTTCAAAATGTGGATTACTACCTTATATAGTACCTTCCAACAGATACTGCGCATACGTGGACTCATGTAGTTCCGAAAAGCGTTCGGATAAGATCCGATTGATATCCTTGACTCGAGATTTGTGCATGATCGCGTTCTCTCTGGATCTTTCAGAATGCGACTTTCCAATATGGTCATCATTCGCGTCCGTCAAGAATCCTCGCCCTCCGAGGGCTATAGCTGTGGCGGCCATCATGCTTGATGTCTACTATTTCTGTATACACTGTTTTCTCGTGAAGTGTTGTTATGGAGGGGGGAAACCTCACACATTCTGTTATCCATCTGGATTAGTATTTTTTGTTTTGGTGGGGAAAGTACTTGTTATTACACTACGGTAGCTAGCTAGATAGCCAGAACCGTTCAATCCAAGGGAGCATCGAAACAGAACCGAACCTTTCGTGAATGCGTCATCCCGTCATCCCTTCAGTCGTGCATTTTGCCGTCTGTCAAGTCGTCCAGCAGGCCCCGAGGACAATCAGAAACATTGGAGTGTATGGAACAAAACGAGCTACGGTAATAGAGTAGTACCGTACCTACCGGTATCATAGCTAGTAGAGTGTATTAGATAGTCTTATTCGACAGCATGTACGTCGTAGTAGAAAGAATGCCTTGTCCGAATTATTCTGTGTTACTAGCAAGTATTGATCTAGAGAGACATGCTCAATTGTTGCGGATTTAAGGCTCAAAGGTTCTTCTAAAGGTGTACTAGTAAGTTTTAATCTTCTCTATAGTGTAGTAGCGGAAGGGGGGACGTCCCTTGTCTATCCCAACCAATCTTTTACCGGTGTTCCTTCAATGGTACAGTTGCTGCAAAGAAGAATAAAAGTCAGTATGGGCAAGGAATAAGCGATCTATCGTCATTTTCGAATGGAGACACTGTCATCATAATGTGATACTTACTACGGGTCGAAATCTCTCCAATCAAAATGCAGATATTCCAGACGTTCTTTGACTTTGCTTGGGTCTGCTCCATACCTTTCATACAACATGTCTGGTAGTTTTTCTGAGACTACCATCGTTCCTAGATTCAATCCAGCCAAATTGTCTTGTTCGTAGTGGACGCCCGCTACGGTACGTGCGTAGGACACTGCGTAGTCAATTCGCAACGACTCGCAATACTGCTGTGGGGAGAGTTTCACTATCACTGGCAGCCAAATGCTGCAGGTGCTGGCGGCGGAATGCATGGCGGGCCACGAGGGGTGCATGGGGCTGCCACTGATGTACGCTGTGAAGTCTGCAGCATGTTTCAAATTCATGTTTTGGATGGTTTGGATAAGGTCAGTCGGAACCCCATCCTTTTCCGTGTACACTCCGTTGTATATGAGCCACGCAACCTCTTCGGGACGTGGCACACCAGTGTTCCACTTGAGCAGGAATGAGATGGGGGCTATCGTATCAACCGCCCATGTATTGATTGCGGACATGCGAACTTCCGTGGCCACATAGTCGTTGACACTTCGAAACGGCATGACGTCGTAATTGAGTTCGACACCATCGGAGAACAGCTGTTTGAGCAGCTCCTGCTGGAGACTGGCAGGATACTCGCCGTGTACCAGCTCGGTAATCATATCCAGATCATGCCCCTCCCAAAGATCTGGCCAACGATTGACGGTGTTCGGGTCTCCCTTGTTGCGACGAACGACTTGAACTTCGGCGACTCGACGAAGTTCTCTCCAGAAGCCTTTGTCTCCAGGAAAAATGGGAGCTGGTAGTTCTGCAGTGTATTGCTCCGCCGTCGCACCATGAAGCTGATAGTCGTTCGCGGTCATGACACTGTCGGCCAATGTTTCTCGTTTCAAAATTCTGGCCTTTTCACCATGCACTGGGTAATCGATTGGTTTTAGGGGGAAAATGGCCCGATGTACTCCATGTAGGTAATCTCGGCCTGCATATACAACGTTAGAACAGATGGGAGATATGGTCAGCATGTGTCGTATCCATGTCCCCACCATCATTTCTGCCCAAAAGCAATGTACTTACTTGGTTGGTACCTCCAACCAGAGGTCTCATACCCGTCAATAACAGGTGGGCATTTGTTGAATCGGATTTCAGACAAAGAACGTCCTCGTTGCCCGCCATATCCTCCATTGGGAGTACTGATAATTTGAGCCTCTGGCACTGGTTGGAACACAAAGACATCGTCGTCATGGTTGTCGTCTGTAGGATAATCGTCGTCATGATACCCGTCATCGGTGCCGTCGTCGTCGTTGTGGTAAAAGTCATCGTAGTGTGACCATCCAGCATCATCATTGGTGGCCCATGCGTCATCACCGTAACTTTTTGGTTGCGAGTTGTGTGCCTGATTGGGTTGCCAGGACCAGCAGTACTGCCGGGATCCTCCGTCACCGTAACACGGATATGTTTGCCATTGGCCATTCTCTGTGTAGATAGGCAAACGTCTGTGCATGCTTGACGACGTTGATGACAACACGTCTTTCCCACGGCCACCCAGAAATACCATAAACACAAAAAGCGCGGCAACATGGATCAGTAAAGACCACAAGACGAGTCGCTTGAAGAACTGCTGTCGATAGAAAGCATTCATTGTGTTGTCGAATCGCAATGGGGATTCCCTTGAATAAAATGTGGTTGTTAGTTTACCCACTTGCTTGGTGGATTGTTTGGTGCTTAACTTTTTATATGAATGTTGTTGTGATTTGTTGTCTGCATCGCTCCCACCAACACCAATTTCGCTTATTCTTCTACAGGTTCCGATGTCGATTAAAATCATCTTTGCGTTTCGCCCGATTTACCCGTTGGACAAAATCTCTGGTGGTCAACAGTTACGTCTCATTATTACCGTCAACAGCTACTAGTAGACCAACGATTGGTGGATACGATCATGTCACATCGATTCTTGCAGCGTTGACCGTCTCCGCAGTAGAAGCAGTAGCTGTAGCAGTGTCTCGACAACGATTTATTTGTTGTTGTTACAAAACCGATCTTCGAATTTTTGGCCAAGTTTATCAAGGCAGGTGGTGTCTTTTTACGTCTCGAAAGGCTGGCGGTATGGTATCTAATAAAGAAAATCCGTTCCATAAAGCATGCCCCAATTTCTCACAATTAACAGTAAGTAACTTACAGTTAGGCTAAATTTCGAATTTTCGCCAATAGCAACGGAAAAAAAAGCGGCCAAAAAACGATGACGTGTGCGCAAGTCTACACAGAGCATGTTCATCTACACAGAGCATGTTCATTAGCTTTACGACGTACAGTTTCGACTGCCAGGTACCGATATGACGTACCGGTACCTACCGGTGTCAAAGCTACACCGGGACATACTCGGAGTAGCAGTAGAAAAAACATTTGTTTTACTGCTATTTTACAGTAAAGTGACCGCGATGATGAGATTATAATATTATTATTGTTTCACTCGTTATTACAGTTAATACCTGCACTGCGTAAAACAACTTACGCCAAAGCTTTCATGTCATCAGAAAAGTTGCTGCCGAAGGCTTCCTTGGAGCACTGACCACTTACCCAAGATCTGTCCGAATACTACTGATCGATGATCATTATGATGGTGTATACAAAACAAAAGAGTAAGACGGAGTGGACAAATTGCATTCGTACGGAATTGCCTTGAGGTGCTGTGTCGAGGCCATATTCGTGTCATGGTTCCAACTTTTCTCTTGACAGCACGCTACTACTCTTCTAGAGGTGCAACAAAAACAACGACGAAGCTGGACCGAGTTGTTGACGTGAAAGGATTTGACATTCAGAACTTTTGTCGGAGGATGAGCTTTGCTAGCTACAACCGAACCGTCGGATCCAAGTCCAAGCGAGAGGTCGATGTAGAGGAATCAGAGAAATGTGACGACAAACAAACAATGATTCATGAAATCCCAACCCTCGCCCGTCCGTGAGACTGCTCTCTCATTGCAGCAATCGATCTCCGACGGGGACACCACCAATGGTACAAGTACGTGGATCGAATGTTTCCCAATCAAACTCCAATGCTTCCAATCTCGACCGGACCGCTGTCTCATTATAGCCATAATATTCGGCCAAATGTCCCGGAAGTTTCTCAATCATAATCTTCGAACCAAGGTTCAGTCCAGCGTAGTTGTCCATCGGATAATGGACACCTGTTGGAAAGGAGGTAGCACAAATAGCATATACCGGTAAGATCGTAGATTGATTGATTGTGTGTACATGTACACACAATGGTAGATGGGCAAAAACCAACCATAATTATCCATGTCCCAAAAAAAAAAACCTTTCTCGTGTTACTCACCAGCAACAGTTCGGGCAAATGCCACCGCAAAATCAACTCGTAATGCCTCACAATACTGTTCCGGAGTCATTTTGGCTACCGCGGGCAGCCAAAAACTGCAGGAACTTCCCGAAGAGTGCATAGCCGGCCAAGATGGATGCGTTGGGGATCCTTGCCTAAAAGGTGAAAAGGAATAAGAAGAAATTCGAAGGATATACATGTAAGATTTTGGAACCCTTTATTGCCTCTTTCGCGGCGTCCGTGCAGACAGCAACCAACTTACTTGTAGGCAGTAAAATCTTCGGCTTTGGTCAAGTTCATGGCGACCAAATCATCCACAATATCTTGAGGAACGCCATCGTCGATACCGTACTGTCCGCTCCCAATCAACCACGCCATTTCTTCCGGTCGAGGTACTCCCGTATGCCACTTCAACATGAAACTGATGGGTGCCACGACATCAAAGGCCCACGTGTTCAGTGCGGCGATTCGGACTTGATTTCCGATAAAATCCCTCACGGAGCGGAATTCGACAATGCTCTTGTCCATTTGAAAACCGCCATCCGCAAAGGTTTGCATGATCAAACTCTGTTGCAAGGAGGCGGGATATTCTGCGTCCACAGCGGCAGCAATATCCTCCAAGTCAAAGCTGGACCAAGTATCGGGCCATCGTGAAAGATCGGAAGGAGGGTCGCTGCTTCTTCGTTTCTTTTGGGAACGAATGACGGAGCGTAACTCCCTCCAAAAGGGGGCATTGGGATCGGCTTGAGGATACGTAGGAGGCTTGACACGGGACAACCATTCGTCGGGCAATGCTCCGAAGAGTTGATGATCTCCCGGCACAATGACGCTATCACCCAAAGTCTGCGTTTTTAATACAGCGGCTTTGGCGGCAGGAAGAGGATAATCCACTGGCAAAAGTGGGTAAATGCCCTTGTGCACACCAGGGACGTAGTCTTTCGATTCCGTATGAAAGGAAGGATCTGCTGGCGGGCACTTGTTGAAGCGAATCTCATCAAGGCTTCGTCGTTGAATCGATGTCGACTTAGATGGGTCATCTTTGGTCAAAGATAGGTGTGCGTCGTAGGAAGCAGAAGTCAAAGTGAGGACTCTGGAAGATCCCAGGCGTCCACCATTTCCTTCGATACTCCTGCTCTTTGGAGACGAGGACGAGATCCCAGAGTCTTCTGAATACCCATGAACCTGAAAAGATGACATCATCATAGCACTGGCAACAAAAACTGCCCAGGTCATTCCGAACGCCATCGCCTTGAGTTGAGGTGCGCTTCCTTGATCTTCAGGAGCCATTGATGCTCTTTAGTAACGAGTGTGAATTGGATGTAAAATGGCTGTACTTTCGGAAAATGATCCTTCGTTTGTGTCTCTGCTCAATCGAAGAACAAATGTTCAGCTGCAGGATCATGATGTAGTTTGATGATGTACTTGGAAGCGATTGGCTTTTAGCTTCACTCCAGATTTAGAATAATAGAGATAGGCTGTTAGAGAGATCACACACGCAAAAAAGCGATCGATGAAAACGCAAGACTGAACCGACCTATCGCCAATCTGATCTAATTCAGAGCCGTTGAGGCGATAGGGTCATTGAACGTTGATCGCGCTTACTTCTGAAATTAGAAGAAACGAAACAGAGGATGTTCTGCACCTGGGGTTTCCGGTCTCATTTAATTCTCCAACGACAAGTGCGCGAACCTAAGTGTTGCGAAGTTCAAAGATACCTCAGGGCCGATGTGATTCATTGTGATTTTATGTATTATGCATATTTATAGAACTCAAGATATTTTGTTAAGTACATCAAGCTTTAAGACAAACACAAAATCAGACACCGTTCGGTTCAAGAAATATGCAATGAAAGGCTTAATATCACCACTCTTCCCAAACAACTAAGGCGCTTCGATTCGCTACCCTCTGTTACTTGCACTTGATACTCGGCTGAGTTATGATGATGACATCATTTCTTCCACAGAAATGTCAGTGCCCACAACAACTCTATCAGAAATCATGCACAAGCATTCTTCCTCCTCTCGTTAGCCAGCCCTTGCGACTTTTTAAGAGAAACACGATCTTTCCGGGCGGACACCGGTTCTGCATGATGCCATGCACAAGACAGCAGCAGTTTGTACCACCGCTGGGACGATCTCTCCCACTGATAGATCGTCTGTGGATTCTTAGTTCCCCACGCTCTGACAAACTTGGGTTAAGTCCCCCTACCACGATATTGTGATCCACTCATGGGGGACAGCGGACATGAGATGAATATTACATTCACAACAACTTCATACTGGGAGTAGAAGAATCCAGTTCATAAAGATCTAATCTTCTAATGAATACGTAGTAATAAAATAAAAATCACTGTCAACCCCCTTTATTCTTCCATAGAGATGGAAAGACTGAATCTGGAATGTGGATTTCATGTCGAAAGGCATGAGGATGGTGCAAGTCTGCCTTCAAAGGTTTGTTGACGAAGAGAAGATCTGCAGACGGAAGCCCATCAAAATGAACAATCGTCCGCGTATTGACCTTCCGATATTGGAAAGGCACTTGTGATTGTGAAAAGAAGTACACGACGTCAAAAGTGTCCGATTGGGGATTGGATTTTAGAATCTTGCAAGGGCTTGGATTCGATAGTGACGTTGCCAAGTAGGGGTACGCAAAGCCGTCATCTTCGTAAGAAAATCCTAGATACTCATTCACGCCACCATCGGTGGAATTTGTCAAGTATACAACCTTTCCGCCGGAGTCCCATGGATGAACTGTGTCGCTTCGGCATGCTGTCAAGTGCACGTCACTCCAGCGATGGTACAGGATATCGTGGCGATTTTCATTCATAGAGAGACTTACTAAACGAGACGATTCGAAACAATCATCGGCACTTTCTTTGCATGGACTCCTCCAGTTTTTCACGTGATTCTTCCAAGCGTTTTCCCACGATTCACCATAATCAATGAAAATCTACGAAGGGCACGAATCTCATGAGGATTGATCAAGCTGCATCCCCAAATATGATTGTTCAACGTACGTACCTCCTCATCGGGCTCGATATCTTTCGTGGCCACAACGTCCAGAAAAATAGAGGAATACTTTTCTCCAAAAACATCCTCGATGGGTCGTTGCAAGAGGTATCGAGTCTTTGCATCCCGCTTTGAAAATTCTACCCGAGCATTTGAAGCAGTGCCCGATTTCATTCGATCACTATTATGATTGACAGCAATCATTTGAGTCAAAGGCAAGAACAAAATTGTCGAGTTTGGATGGCCAAAATGGTAGTTGGTCATCAGCTGCTTCGAGTTAATGTGAGCCTGCTTCGTATAGTTGTCCAAACCATCCAGAAAGGACCTCGGAGTCGTAATAACCGGAGAAGAATGGATAACGCTGCCGCTCTTCAACAGACGTCGGGCAAATGCTCCTTTTCCTGCTTGAAGTATTGTGCTTTCTTTGACGTAAACTGGAGATGCGTGCAAATAGTGGCACAAAAGAGTTAGCTCCGCGCCGCTCAAGCAACGTTTTTCAAAAGTGTGAGAAGTCATACGTACAATTATCAAGACAGAAACCATGTTCCATCAACCAAACTTGAGATCTAGCTTCGACTGTCATTTTGGCCGTTCCATTTCGCATCACCAAAAGATCTAATTGTTCAATATTTGCTACATTCGTCATGGCCATTTTTGTCCGATGACTTGTCACTAAATCATTTTGGATGGATGCAAGAAGAATCGGGACAGCGCGTTGATCAATCGCTGCACCTTCTATTTGTAACATCGACCAGAGCGACGACGCAATTCGATCAACCTCTTTGAAGTTTGCCCACAAAGGCACGTCCTTAAATGCTGGACGTCCGCTCAGCCAGTTTTCACCATAAGAAACAAACAACTCTTCTCCGGCGAGGACGGGATGCAACGATTTGAAGGTAGAGACGGCCATGTCGCTAAACGCACCTGCTCCGGGGTCGAATCTGCGGTCGAGTGTAGGGTGCATCCTCTCACCCTGAAGTACCATGTTGACGAGCCCCGTATGGAAATTTGCAAGGGCGCTATTGAAAATGAAAACGACCGTTTAAGGCCCGTGAGATATGAATCGACCAAACATCAACCAGCCAACGCACGAAACATACCCAAAGAGTCCGTTAACAAACATCACTGCAAAGTCAGGGTATCCATCATGTGAAAATTCGAACGTCTCTCCATTCCATACGTAATCTTTTCCTACCCATCTTTCATTCCAAGAAAATCTTCCGAGCGGTTCATGCACCACAATCGCCGGTAAAGACGAGCCGATCACAATATCTGCAGCAGGAATATCGATTGACGTATACAAACCGAATCCCGCGTTTGGAATGTTGCTCTTTGCTATGTAGAGACCGCACGATACCTCCCGAAGACTCTGCTCATAGTCAAATGTCTTGCTGGATTCAGCGATCACTCCAATGTTCCAATACGAGCTACATTTGTAGTCAGCTCTCCAATGTAAGGGAAACAAATCGTCGGGAAAGGGAATATGATGGCGAAATGCATTAGAATCATGAATGTGTGAGAAATAAGGAGAATGTACAACACGGATGCGGTCCTTTGGACAATTTTTTAAACGTCGAATAATGGTGCGATCCCACTGTGCTCGCTTCGGGTAGCCTTTGGAGTACACAACAACGTCGCAAAGGCCGTTTGCCGTGTTGGTATTAACAACATCGCACGGGTACCACGATGCAAATTGGTTATCCCCATAGAGCTGTTCATACTGCAGGGGCCAGTTCTGGCGATTGGACATACGGTTGGAATGAAAATCCTCCCAACTTCTGTATTCTTCTCCTGGGTCAATCTTCAAGTTGGGATATACATTGCATTCGTGACTGTAGAATGGGTGCATCGATGGATCGGATGAAAGTACAATGGAGTTCGGCGGAAGAACCTTAGGAGGAGCTTTCCTATTCTGTCCGTTGTACTTGTTGTTCGCTAATGCCAAATCGTAATCGCCTCCAAAGTCCATATAAAGCTCATCTCCTTCAGAAATGTCGGACAGCGACACGTATTCCACAAGCAACGACTTGAGCGTACCGTTCATGAATTGTTGTAGAGGCGATGCCAAGATGGCCGCTGTGGAATCGTCCTTGTAGGGATCTAAGGGCCACTGTATTCGCACGTTAGCTTTTTCCCGATCGTGGCCAATCAAAGCTGCATGAGTTGTAGGACAGAGAAGCAAGTTGGCTTGTCGATGTCCAAAGCAGTAGTTTTGCAATAATTGAATGGTGGCGTTTTGTTTTTTTGTGTCCATGAGCATAGCATGCGTTCCATCTGGAATATATACTAACGGTGAAATTGCAACAACCTGTCCTTTCTTGAATGATTTGTTCGCTACAGCTGTCGTCAATCCTTCATTCTTTTCTTCTCCCTCGCGAATGCCATCAAGACAGAAGCGATAGGGAGACATCGGATGAGATCGCAGGTGAAACTTGGCAACACCAAGCTCCTTGGCAAGTTGAAGTTCTGGAAATGTGCGCGGTAATAGGTTTGCGATGAACCCGGCACGTGGGTGAAACAACAATTCCTGATTGCGAATGCGATAAAGAAGATCGATCCACTGCGCACTGGTGAACCTGACGGATGCCTGCCGATTCTGATTGGTGGAATGCGACACATCCTGATTATTCCTGTCCCCGTTTTGTAGTTTTTCATGCAATATCCATAAAGCATTGACGATGTTGTCGGCTTGTTGGTAATCTTCAGCGAAAGGCAGTCCTTTGGCGGAGTTCTCATTGTATTCGGAAGGGGGGTCGTTACGTGATATAGGGTTACCGTAAACTTCTGGAAAAAGGATGGGTGATGGCAAGTAGGGATGCTTTGCTGTTTGAAACGCCCCATGATAATCCAAAAACAGCTCTTCGTTAGGCTGAATTGTTCGTGTAGCAATGAGGTGAAAGCCGTAATACGGAGATGTTGCCAAGGAATTTTCACTTTGTTCGCGTCGTAGCAGTCCGCTTGGTATTACTGAGAAACAGAGGATAAAAATGAATTGATGAATTGAGAAGGAGCGGGGGAAGGGGGGGTTCCAGTTACCAGTATAATGACTGGTGCCTTACCATTGTCCAATGTTGGATGATGATTGACTAGAGACATGATACCTGGTAAGAACAGTTTGACATTATGGGCTTCTCCAAAGGCACCGATGTTGGCCGGCTCCCTTTCCCACCCAAACGAAAGAGAAACGATGTACATAGGAATCAACTGAGCTTCCAGGGAACGAAAACATCCATCCAACAAAACTTTTTAAAAATGAAGTCAATGTCATTAACTCACCATAGAAATTCAGGCAATGATCCATAGACGTTGCTACTGGTATAAAGATGCCGATCACTTGGCAAATCAACGACAGGTATCGCCACACTGGACGGTCCCTATGGGAAATTCAAGCCAAGATATATCGCAAGAGAGAAAGGAAACTTTGAGTGAGTGGGAGAGAGGAGGAAAGCGTCAAGAAGATCTGGAAAATGTTGGGCAACACACAATTACATCTCCGGCTAGATACGTTCGACCGGCAAATACACCCCATCCAGCACCAGGAATAGTAGACGATGCCATAAAGACACTCTCACAAGATGTGAATGCCGAGGGGGGTGAGGAGGCAATCGCCACTGCATGGATACAACACCAAACGACGACCCAATATATCCAATGGAAAATTGTCTCGTGAGAGAATAGGCGATGTGCATGATGGAACATTGCGTTCGTCGGAAGCCGTCGATTTCTCATTGTAATATCATGATCATTTATTTGCTAAAGGATTTACCGTGGATGTGATGCATGGTCGTATCAATACAACATGGAAGAATTCAGTCAGAACTACTGACCAAACGATGGTGTAATGTGAACTGGTGATGAGTGAGTTCGACGTTTTGACTGACTGTGAACCTGTCAACGGGACTCCGTCTTCTCTGGATGCAAGAACAAAGTTGTGCGATCGCACTACCTACTATGATACGTAGTAGGAGTATGGTACCGGTATCATAGACTACAGGTACCGTATCATAGGAACCGTACCGTATCATACTCCGAGGGTAGGCATCATCTACCGGTTACCTAGGTACCTTTACCTGGTACTTTGTTACTGGACGAGTAGTACCTCTTCCGGCAGTCGAGCTCTGAAGCGAAAGATACATTTGAACTTGTATCTGCAACTCCTAGCTAGCTATCATAGATAGGGACTAGAAACTAGAAACGCTCAATGAACAAAAAGGCCTCATAGCCATACTACGGTAGTGAAAGATAAGTACTAACTACTGAAGTATTCCTTAAAAGACACCAAACAATCTCCGCCATTCTATGTTGAAACCTAACAGCAGACTTGGCGATTTTTTCACGCCATAACGCTCAGCAACCAGTAGCTAACGGTGATGCTAATCGTTAAAATGCAAGCCGAATGTTGGAGGCATTTTGAATGCTGTGCATTGCCATTGACCAATCAAAATTGTTCCGCCAACGAGAAACTTGATAACCATAAAAGACGCTTCCCTTGGATGTTTCTTTCTTCGCTGCTTGCTTGGAAGCCAAATCATCATCTGGCTTGGAACTGTCACGCCGGTTCCTTATAACTTGAAAACATATATCCCGCTCTTTTCTCGCCGTACGGGACTGCGAACTCGCACAGCAATGCCAAAAATAATAACTGGATCCACCCTGTGGTGTCTTGGACTTCAATCGCTCGCACAAAATTGAGTGAGTAATATCCTTCTCCAAGTGGTCCGCTGTAGCAGTGCGTGTAGTTTCGCTTAATGGGTACTTCCGACAGAGGACTGTTGTGTTCGTTTCTCGGCGTACCAGCCTTGAAGGTGGATAGTATGAAACACGGCTTTCCATCGGGTCCATTGTCCGCCGTCGGATCGTACCATTTATCGAAATGCATGGGATACTGCGCATACGTGGACTCATGTAGTTCCGAAAAGCGTTCGGATAAGATCCGATTGATATCCTTGACTCGAGATTTGTGCATGATCGCGTTCTCTCTGGATCTTTCAGAATGCGACTTTCCAATATGGTCATCATTCGCGTCCGTCAAGAATCCTCGCCCTCCGAGGGCTATAGCTGTGGCGGCCATCATGCTTGATGTCTACTATTTCTGTATACACTGTTTTCTCGTGAAGTGTTGTTATGGAGGGGGGAAACCTCACACATTCTGTTATCCATCTGGATTAGTATTTTTTGTTTTGGTGGGGAAAGTACTTGTTATTACACTACGGTAGCTAGCTAGATAGCCAGAACCGTTCAATCCAAGGGAGCATCGAAACAGAACCGAACCTTACGTGAATGCGTCATCCCGTCATCCCTTCAGTCGTGCATTTTGCCGTCTGTCAAGTCGTCCAGCAGGCCCCGAGGACAATCAGAAACATCGTAATCTCGGAGTGTATGGAACAAAACGAGCTACGGTAGTAGAGTAGTACCGTACCTACCGGTATCATAGCTAGTAGAGTGTATTAGATAGTCTTATTCGACAGCATGTACGTCGTAGTAGAAAGAATGCCTTGTCCGAATTATTCTGTGTTACTAGCAAGTATTGATCTAGAGAGACATGCTCAATTGTTGCGGATTTAAGGCTCAAAGGTTCTTCTAAAGGTGTACTAGTAAGTTTTAATCTTCTCTATAGTGTAGTAGCGGAAGGGGGGACGTCCCTTGTCTATCCCAACCAATCTTTTACCGGTGTTCCTTCAATGGTACAGTTGCTGCAAAGAAGAATAAAAGTCAGTATGGGCAAGGAATAAGCGATCTATCGTCATTTTCGAATGGAGACACTGTCATCATAATGTGATACTTACTACGGGTCGAAATCTCTCCAATCAAAATGCAGATATTCCAGACGTTCTTTGACTTTGCTTGGGTCTGCTCCATACCTTTCATACAACATGTCTGGTAGTTTTTCTGAGACTACCATCGTTCCTAGATTCAATCCAGCCAAATTGTCTTGTTCGTAGTGGACGCCCGCTACGGTACGTGCGTAGGACACTGCGTAGTCAATTCGCAACGACTCGCAATACTGCTGTGGGGAGAGTTTCACTATCACTGGCAGCCAAATGCTGCAGGTGCTGGCGGCGGAATGCATGGCGGGCCACGAGGGGTGCATGGGGCTGCCACTGATGTACGCTGTGAAGTCTGCAGCATGTTTCAAATTCATGTTTTGGATGGTTTGGATAAGGTCAGTCGGAACCCCATCCTTTTCCGTGTACACTCCGTTGTATATGAGCCACGCAACCTCTTCGGGACGTGGCACACCAGTGTTCCACTTGAGCAGGAATGAGATGGGGGCTATCGTATCAACCGCCCATGTATTGATTGCGGACATGCGAACTTCCGTGGCCACATAGTCGTTGACACTTCGAAACGGCATGACGTCGTAATTGAGTTCGACACCATCGGAGAACAGCTGTTTGAGCAGCTCCTGCTGGAGACTGGCAGGATACTCGCCGTGTACCAGCTCGGTAATCATATCCAGATCATGCCCCTCCCAAAGATCTGGCCAACGATTGACGGTGTTCGGGTCTCCCTTGTTGCGACGAACGACTTGAACTTCGGCGACTCGACGAAGTTCTCTCCAGAAGCCTTTGTCTCCAGGAAAAATGGGAGCTGGTAGTTCTGCAGTGTATTGCTCCGCCGTCGCGCCATGAAGCTGATAGTCGTTCGCAGTCATGACACTGTCGGCCAATGTTTCTCGTTTCAAAATTCTGGCCTTTTCACCATGCACTGGGTAATCGATTGGTTTTAGGGGGAAAATGGCCCGATGTACTCCATGTAGGTAATCTCGGCCTGCATATACAGCGTTAGAACAGATGGGAGATATGGTCAGCATGTGTCGTATCCATGTCCCCACCATCATTTCTGCCCAAAAGCAATGTACTTACTTGGTTGGTACCTCCAACCAGAGGTCTCATACCCGTCAATAACAGGTGGGCATTTGTTGAATCGGATTTCAGACAAAGAACGTCCTCGTTGCCCGCCATATCCTCCATTGGGAGTACTGATAATTTGAGCCTCTGGCACTGGTTGGAACACAAAGACATCGTCGTCATGGTTGTCGTCTGTAGGATAATCGTCGTCATGATACCCGTCATCGGTGCCGTCGTCGTCGTTGTGGTAAAAGTCATCGTAGTGTGACCATCCAGCATCATCATTGGTGGCCCATGCGTCATCACCGTAACTTTTTGGTTGCGAGTTGTGTGCCTGATTGGGTTGCCAGGACCAGCAGTACTGCCGGGATCCTCCGTCACCGTAACACGGATATGTTTGCCATTGGCCATTCTCTGTGTAGATAGGCAAACGTCTGTGCATGCTTGACGACGTTGATGACAACACGTCTTTCCCACGGCCACCCAGAAATACCATAAACACAAAAAGCGCGGCAACATGGATCAGTAAAGACCACAAGACGAGTCGCTTGAAGAACTGCTGTCGATAGAAAGCATTCATTGTGTTGTCGAATCGCAATGGGGATTCCCTTGAATAAAATGTGGTTGTTAGTTTACCCACTTGCTTGGTGGATTGTTTGGTGCTTAACTTTTTATATGACTGTTGTTGTGATTTGTTGTCTGCATCGCTCCCACCAACACCAATTTCGCTTATTCTTCTACAGGTTCCGATGTCGATTAAAATCATCTTTGCGTTTCGCCCGATTTACCCGTTGGACAAAATCTCTGGTGGTCAACAGTTACGTCTCATTATTACCGTCAACAGCTACTAGCTAGTAGACCAACGATTGGTGGATACGATCATGTCACATCGATTCTTGCAGCGTTGACCGTCTCCGCAGTAGAAGCAGTAGCTGTAGCAGTGTCTCGACAACGATTTATTTGTTGTTGTTACAAAACCGATCTTCGAATTTTTGGCCAAGGCAGGTGGTGTCTTTTTACGTCTGTTCGAGGAAAGGCTGGCGGTATGGTATCTACTCGGAGTAGTAAAGAAAATCGGTTCCATAAAGCATGCCCCAATTTCTCACAATTAACAGTAAGTAACTTACAGTTAGCTAAATTTCGAATTTTCGCCAATAGCAACGGAAAAAAAGCGGCCAAAAAACGATGACGTGTGCGCAAGTCTACACAGACCATGTTCATCTATCATACACAGAGCATGTTCATTAGCTTTACGACGTATCATACAGTTTCGACTGCCAGGTACCGATATGACGTACCGGTACCTACCGGTGTCAAAGCTACACCGGGACATACCGTACTCGGAGTAGCAGTAGAAAAAACAGTTGTTTTACTGTTATTTTACAGTTAAGTGTCCGTGATGATGAGATATATATATTATTGTTTCACTCGTTATTATATTACAGTTACAGTTAATATTAATACCTGCACTGCGTAAAACAACTTACGCCAAATCTTTCAAGTCATCAGAAAAGTTGCTGCCGAAGGCTTCCTTGGAGCACTGACCACTTACCCAAGATCTGTCCGAATACTACTGATCGATGATCATTATGATGGTGTATACAAAACAAAAGAGTAAGACGGAGTGGACAAATTGCATTCGTACGGAATTGCCTTGAGGTGCTGTGTCGAGGCCATATTCGTGTCATGGTTCCAAGTTTTCTCTTGATGACAGCACGCTACTACACTTCTAGAGGTGCAACAAAAACAACGACGAAGCTGGACCGAGTTGTTGACATGAAAGGATTCGACATTCAAAACTTTTGTCGGAGGATGAGCTTTGCTAGTCACAACCGAACCGTCGGATCCAAGTCCAAGCGAGAGGTCGATGTAGAGGAATCAGCTTCATCCATCTCCGAGGATATCGCCCATGGAATCCGCCGTCGTGCCAGTCCCCAAACCAAGGAATGGTTCACCAACTATGTCAAAGGGACGACGTGGATGGGATGTAAAATGCCAACTGTTCGCGAGGCCGTCAAGGAGGTCGTCAAGAAGAGGACAAGAGACACCCCCAACAGTGCCCAGCTTTTAGATGCTGCAGTGGACTTGATGCAACACCAGGCTTGTGATGTCAAGTTGGCGGGTATGTTGCTCTTATCGGAACATATGCCAATCGCCGACTTGGCTACTAATTCAACCGTACAACGACTGGAAGAGGACGTCTTGTTGCAACATTGTGTGGACGATTGGTCGTCGGCGGATTGGTTTGCGATGAAGGTCCTGCGAAAAATTGTCTTTGGTGGAAATCATGACTTGGTCCGCCGCGTCTTGGACTATACCGCTGTGCAAGATACGAACACTAACAACTATCTGTATGTACGTCGATGTGGAGTGGTATCATTTTTGACTTTTGAAAGGAATCGCGACAAACTGCCACAGGATATCGGCAGACAACTGGTCGACGCTTGTGAACGAAGCTTACTTGCCTCACCAAACGAACGGTTCACTCAAACGGGTATTGCCTGGGTATTACGATACATGTTATTGGAAGACAAAGAAAAGGACATGACATTGAAAATGATCGTCAATCACGGACACTTGTGGACCAAGGAGGCGAAGAAATCTCTGACAGAAAAATTAGGTAAAATGGATCCAAGACGAAAGCAGATTTTGGGGTTGACGTAACGAAAATACGCTACAGCTTCGTGGAAGTTCAAGGCAACCCTGAAGTGAGAAATCAAACTAATCCACCGATCTTATCGATTGTCGTGACACATTCTTGATCTTGTTCCTTTATGTTGTGACAAATAGGATCACCAAACGATCTCTGCAATTGATCATATCTGTTGTTGGAAACATTGACCCGCCATTGAAACGTTTAACTGGTTTGATAACGCTGATCAAATTATTACGACGTGACTTCTTATAAAGAATGCATAGCTATACGATGAAACGGCAGCAGCGGCATACCAAGACATTATTAGCCAATTCGACAATAGTAATTTCCTTGTTTTCTATCCTTTTTGCTGTTGGTCTTGTATCATTTGCTCAACGGCCGGTAAGTCGACGCCTTGTACTCGAGCTTTTTCTTTTCCATTTTGGAAGTAGACATAGGTAGGGAAGGCCTTGATTTCCACAAAAACTTGTAAAAAATCGTCAATATCTTCTTCCTGAACGTATCCGATCGGTACGGGGGAGTTGGGTGCCAATTCGCTCTTGAGTTTTGGCTTGCTGGCCTATCACAACAACAGGGAGGCAGTTGAGCATGATAGTATCAGTGTGCCGGCAGATGAAAGCTCTGTCAACATTTTGTCATAATCGTTTCATTTTCCGTATACGGCATGTGTGTACGCACCTTGCAGGGCCCGCACCATGTAGCCGAAAATGTAATGACACAACCCTCTTGATGATCGTTCAAGAATTGCATCAATTCGTCCTCGTCCGCCAATTCGACAAAGTTGCTGGATTCTGCCATGGCAAGAAAATAATATGACCACCGGTAGACTACGAGTAGGAAATTTCTACAGCAGTGGAGTACGACACCAAGGAATAATCTTTCAAGTGAGAAGTCGGTGATGATGAATAAATAAATAGAGGACGGAGGGCGTATTTCATACTTCGAAGTAGTACGTTGTAGTACGGTACTTCGTCAATGTGCACGTCGTGGGTACCGTTAACATCACTTCGCACGGACAACTGTCATCACAACTGTCCAACTAATATTTTTTATCGTCTCGATACGTTACAACATACGGAGTACCGCTTGTACGGTAGTACGGTACCGAACCGTAACACGAAGTACTATCATACGTAAAAGCCAACTCCGTCGTATGATACCTTGTTGCAACTGCTGCTTTGCTATTTGCTATTCTGTGCGTTCCTTATATTTTGCAGAACATTATTTCTTGCAGCTTGAATTCATAGTCTAGCTAGTTAGCACCTATTAACAACACTGACTACCGTTAAATTTAACTAGTTTCGAGCGTCGCGGTCAACTTCCGGTACTTTTGAAAATACTGCTATGCATTCTGTGACAGTGCACAAATGGAATAAAATGGAAATCCAAGTGAGACTGACTGTGAGATGATTCGCACCATTATTGGGTCATCATCTGTGGATCTAACTCGTGTGTACATAAATTACCCAATGTCAACAGAAAGAGGACATTCGCCATTGATTGATTGCATCAATAAATAAAATGAACGCATGTGTAACAAAAATTGAAGGTTACAGTTAATTTGGCATTGCCTATGACCGAATTGCAGGGTCCATTAAGAACATTTGATAGCGCGAGAAATTGGCGCCCAATTATTTTGAGGATGATCCGGCGGGAATTGTGGCGAATGGAAAAGTGTGTAAAGCGTTTCATTATTACTTCGAGTATTACTTTACCTTGCTTTCACCCGAATGATAGCTGCAGCAGCAGACAGCTGCTACCAACATCACACCTTCCATCGCAGCATTGAAGTCCAAAAAGATGAAAAACCTCTTGAATTTGTTGGTATCCACAGTGGCATGCTGCCTCTTGCACGTTGGATTGGTGGAGGCCACTCTGAACCGACGCGCCGATGATATCCTGGCTGAAGAGAAAATCGCTCCCCCTCCTTCAAATCTGAAGGCCAAAGTGGGATGTTATTATTATCCTTGTACGTTTGTGAAAAGTATTTGGTTGTGGTTGCTGCTGTAGAAGTATTGTAATTTGAAATAGTCTCTCCTCATAACCAGGCCTTTCCATTGCGTCATAGGGCATGGCAACGATTTTCATCGAGGTGAAAAATACTTGAGAGACTATCTAGTTCCCCGTCAAGAGCCTTCCATGGGTGAATACGACGACACTAAACCCGAAGTCATTAGGGAGCATTTACGTATGAGTCGTCAAGCCAACTGTCGTGTATGGATTTCTTCGTGGTTTGGTCCTGGCAGGAGGGAAGACACCACGATGATCAATACAGTCCTCCCTACTATTGCAGCGAACGATCCCGATCATCGATTAGCAATTCACTACGAGACGTATTCTCGGGTTCGGAAAAGGGATACCACCAATGCATTCAAATTGGATGATGCTGGTGGAGTCACAGACATTGTGACGCATTACTTTTCGGTCGATGGAGTTCCAGCAGTTGAAGGAAAGCAGGAGACATTCAATGATGGTGTACAGGACGATTTCAAACATTTCTGTGCCAACTATTTCAACCATCCCAACTATTACCACATTGGTGGTCGGCCTGTTGTTTTTGTGTATCTCAGTCGAGTCCTGAGCCAAAATAGCGCTCCTAAACCAGGAGTGAATGACAACGGAGACAATTTTTATTGGGACCAATTTGAGTTATTGGAGCAGGTGATTGTAAAAATGAAGGCCGGTGCAGCCGTGTGTGGAAAGGTCCCATACATTGTGGGAGATCATATCTTTGGCGCGTTCAATGAAGCAACTCATGGTCCGGCGCTTGCCATGCTGGATGCCATCACAGGGTTCGTACCTCAAAGAATAGCAGCAGTGGAATGGTTTTGGTTTGACTTTTCCAGGCCTTTCCCTAACACGTCTGTTCTCCGCTCAGGTATGACATTTACGGACAAATAGATCAAGACAAAAGAGAAAAGGCCGATGGGTATGCAGCACAAGAAATCGATGGCTTCATGCTAGCCCAGGATGTTTGGAAAGCAGAGGCCAACAAGCGAAATTGCGGTTACATTCCAGGTGTCACACCTGGATTCAACGATCGTGCAGTTCGCTTGCGAAAAGATCGGGACGGAATGGAAGCTAAATCATTATCACGAAGCATTCGACCGGGAGCTAAGGAAGGAAGTCTCCTAGCGCATATGGTTGCAAGATCCCGCGACCTCGTGGATGTGACGGCAGATTGTCTGATGGGTTTGACGTCCTTCAATGAAATCCACGAAGACACACAAATCGAACCGATGGTTGTGGACCCGGTTGCTCGTGCCTTGGTCATCGACAGCGGTGGTACCATCGAAGAACTAGAGGCTCAAAAGGTAACCAACAAGGCGTATCACATTTGGAACGAAGCTCGTACCGGCTACTTGGATCCGGCCATTTATACTGCTACCGATCCAGACACTGATTTGACACAAGAATTGTATTACGATGCCTACTACGATTTGTATTTGAACATCCTTCGAGCTACAACTATTGCACCTTTCTTCTCTACTGGCTTCGAAACGACACCTACAGGAGCAACAGTGACGCTAGCATACGGTGCAGCCAACACCAATGTACAACCCATCGAAGGCACTCGAAGCATTGTCCTAGTTCGAAACAGCGACTCGTTTTCCCCAGTGATGCGATTGAATCTCGGTACAGCCGCATCTCCTTACAACTTTTTAGTGGTGGAGTTTATGTTTGATGCGCGGGGTTCTACACCTGGTGAGCCTTTGTGGGTACGATGCATTGATATGCAAGGCGACAGTATTATGTCAGCGGAGAAATGGGAAACCGGAGAAGAGTATTTAGAACAGCCCAAGGCTTTCTATGCTGTGACGGAATGCCCTATATCCAGCGTATCTGGAAGTCACAACATCCTGATTGACTTTGTCTACGACTCGAAGGATGGCCAGTCCTCCATGTTGATCGATTCGGTCAAAGTTACTGGATTGAAAGGGGCGATTGATTATTCCCCCACGCCAAATCCTACACGCGCCCCAACAAAGGCCCCAACTCCTGTTCCGACGAGGGTTCCGACCCCTGCTCCAACACGAATTCCAACCAGAGTTCCCACCCGTGCTCCCACACCAATACCAACGAGGCGCCCCACCCGTGCACCAACCCGTGCACCAACACCCCCCACCCGTGCTCCCACCCCAAGACCGACGAGACGTCCCACCCGTGCTCCCACCCCAAGACCGACGAGACGTCCCACCCGTGCTCCCACCCCAAGACCGACGAGACGTCCCACCCGTGCTCCCACCCCAAGACCGACGAGACGTCCCACCCGTGCTCCCACCCCAAGACCGACGAGACGTCCCACCCGTGCACCAACACCCCCCACCCGTGCTCCCACACCAAGACCGACGAGGCGCCCCACCCGTGCTCCCACACCAAGACCAACTAGACGCCCCACTCGTGCTCCAACACCAAGACCAACATGAGTTCCAGGGAGCTCACCACTGCCTAATTCACGATACGTTGTGGTCATTCCTTGTTCCAAATTCAGTCCCAAGAGAATCCCGTCTTCCTTCTTGTACGTTGCCCGTTCTCCATAATACTGTCGACGGGCAGGCAGCAAAATCATAGGAGGAGGTGTCATACTCAGAGACTCGGAGTACGGTACCTACCGTATGTACGGTAGTGCTAACTACCGTAGTCAATGGTATTACGTTGTACTACGTAGTATACCGGTAAGGTGCTGCATGATATACGACTACTAGTACGACGTACCTACCCACCTACCATTTACAGTTACAGTAATACACACAGTAGTGACGTACCTTAGATGTCGGTAGCCGGTAGAGGTGTACCGTACGTCGTACCGTAGTACGGTTAACTCATCACTCTCATCACTCATCACACAGTGAATGTGAGAAGTAAAACCATAAAAGCACACCGACACACTGACATCATAGATGCATCATAGTTGTATGATATTGTTCCGAATCTCTATGAGGAGTTGACTCACAGTCACCCATACTACCGTACTGTCATAGTTCGTAATACAAGTTGCTGTGATTATGACTGACAGTGAGGAGAGATTGGTCCGAGACTGCGGATGGAAGATGAAAATGGGAGAAACTGATACTAGCAGTAGTAGTATGTCGCAAGTAAAATTTCTTCTTTCATCCTCATTTTCATCAGCCGAGTCATCTTTTACTCGGCGTTACTCCGCTTTATTTATGCAATTCTATCACTTCTTCTTCTTCTCTTTGAGTAGTTTTATGAAGTATTATTTGCTATCATTCTTGTGGAGTTCCAGAGAACAACAACATGGAAAGAAGCAATCGCCAACTTTGTCAACACGAACGGAAAGATGCAAATACCATTGTCATCCTACACATCGCATCATTGCAGTTTCCATGGGTTCTTCTTCTTCCTCTTTTTCTTGGCGGCGATTACTTTTTCTTTGGGGGTTGTTCCGTTTTATCAATCCAACACTTTTATGGACGGTTCATGCATCTGCAACTGTTGCTAGTGAAGCCACAGTGAAAGAAGAAAAAACTGCCGATGATGTTGTCACTTCTGTACCATCCTCCTCCTACTCGTCGTCTTCTTCCTCATCTTCTTCTACCTATCGATTCCTTCACAAGACGGTCATTATCCCCCATGATGCCAAAAAGTTTCGTGGTGGAGAAGATGCTGCGGCTACCACCGACCAATTGTTGGTCGTGGCCGATGGTGTCGGTGGATGGGCCAATCGGGGTGTCAATCCAGGATTGTATTCCCGATTGTTGACGAAGACCATTGTGGAACTATTTGAACAAGAGAATCGTGACAGCAACAACAAGAACAAGAAGAAGAATGACAACAACACTCCTCTACAAAATGACGATTTTTTGGTGAACATTGTAGACAAGGCCAATCATCATGCCGCGGAACAGCATTTGGGATCGGCAACTTGTACGGTGGTTCAGCTCGTCGGACCCAACCAACTCAAAACTTTGAACATTGGAGATTCTGGTTATTCCATTCATCGACGACGGCTACCACAAACGGATGATGATGAACATCATGATGATGACAACTCCGCTTCGCCACTGCCTCCATTGGACGTTGTCTTTGCATCCATTCCGGGACAGAAGCAATTCAACTTCCCACATCAGATTGGTGGAAAGTACGGAGATGTCGTATCGGACGTGGCCGATCAGAAGACTCATGCGCTCCAACCAGGCGACATCCTCGTCGTCTATTCGGACGGAGTATCGGACAATTTGTATCCTCAGGATTATCATGATTGTATTGATAGGTATTCTCATCCCGTCCGCAACGAGTCACCACCATCCAACAAACAACAACACGGCATGTTTGAAATTGTCAGTCATTCCCTCGTTGCCGATTGCATCGCCCGACAAGCGTACTTCTTGGGAAAAGACAAGTCCTGTGACTCGCCTTTTGCACAAGGGGCGAGAAATGTTGGAAAGCGATACATCGGTGGGAAGCATGATGATATCACTGTCACAGTGGCTCAAGTCGTTGTTGAACAACAACAAGAAGAAGGAGAAACTGCCGGACCTTCGTCGGCACCAACCACTGTTTTGGCAGAAGACCCACATTACACCGAGTCGATATACATTTACACAGGTCCAATTCCGTCCAAGGAGGATCTACCAACATTGGAACAAGTCTTGGCCAAAACTGTGGCAGTTGGAGGATCGTTTGGTAATAACGATGAACTCTAGCTAGTAGAGAATGACGAAGGCCAAGCTTTCTTGGAAGCGTTCGACGTCGTAGTCAGTTGTAGGTCTCAAGACAAGTGGAAACGATTCATGCTCGAAACCCGATCTTACTAGAAGCGCAAATCTACTACTGCTAGTAGAGAAATCTTCATTCTATTTTCCCCACATCCCAGACGCCTGTGTTGCTAGAAGTGCCAACTACCTATAGCAAAACAGAAACGTTTCAAGCATCTCTACGCCGCACTTTATTACTGTTACAGTTAGGCAGTATTACTTTTACATTTAACCTTCGCCCTAATCAGAACAAACCGGTCGGTCCTGATAGGAACGAGGAGAACATCTACAGAAGAACTCATCAGATATTTTGAATTCCATCTCTCTCAAAAAAAAAAAAAACATCACAATCGTTCAATCATCGTAGCGCAGATGGTTTCTTGATTACGGCAAACGATCAATCGACAAAAACGATCTGAAATCTTCCTGGCCATCACTTCAAAAACAAAGAACCAACAAGACCGACGATGGGATTTTGGAATGACTTGTGGCAATTGGCGTGGTGGTCGATCGCAAAAGAACAATTACGACGATGGAGCGACGATTGGAGTCTGCTATGGTTGATCATACAAGATCACTTGCTTGATGCTAATCTCTACGGCGAAACGGAGAGGAAAACGAAGAGAGAAAAAACGAATGGAGTAGTGACAGTATCCGAAGTAGGAGAAACGGTGGATTTCTCAGAGAAAGTAAAGACTGATGAAATGATGACAGTACCGAACTCTGAGCAAAGAAATATGGATCTCTATAAGACAAAAAAGGTGGTTGGAATAAAGACCAGACTGACAGGCTTGTCGAAGAAGAAAGAGTATGGCATGAAACGAATTTCTATCAAAGCATTTACCAACATGGATCGCTTCGTCCCATGTCTTGGCCGACCTCACGGACAAGACGATTTTTTGAGTGACCATCGGTACGCGTCGCTGAACTACGCCTCCATGAAACGACGTGACAAACTACCCCGACTTCCATCCAAGCTACGAAGCTTCAAGGACAAGCAGTCCAAGAAATATTTCATGAAGCTTTGGGAAGGCGACTTTGAATTAGACTGGAGAGAACCAAAATTTAGGAATCCAAAGAATTACGAAAGAGTGGAGTTGTGTGTGGTCGCTGACGACAACGACCAGATCATCAACAACAACATTCCATCCAGTTCGGTGTCGAATGGGAAGTACTCCTTGGTGCTTTGGATATCAATCCCCATCGATTTTCCCTTTGTCTCTCCCTTTGTACCAATACTGCGCATCGAATGGAATTCCCTTGAACCCTTGTACAATGAATCACAGCTTCAAGCGCTGTACACACGCATCATTCATCGATTTTATCGCAGCCATGCATCTCACCTCTCTAAGTTTCAGCTGATCAATATTTTTAAATATCTGGAGAGGCAATACAATCAAATTGGTCTTTGGAAAGAAATGATGGACGCCATCACGATCATTTGTGATGTAATGTTGTTTTCGAGCTTGCGGTCAAGTAGCACAGTCACGGATCATTTCTTATACATCCTTCGCTTGGCTGGAGAAAATTTAGCCAAACATCGATATGAAAGTGCAGCACTCATGTATGAAGATGTCGGGGTACATTGGTCTTACGTTGGCAACGACTTGCGAGGCAAAATATCCCAAAGGAAGGTCTGGATGAATGCCGGCTTCGCCCATCGACGGAATCGCCATTTTTCGGATTCAGAACGCTGCTATGTCCAAGCATTACGGGCGGATTGTTCCCAACATGATGAAGGATGGGATCTGGAAAAGGAAAATGTGGATGCTTTGTTTGGTCTTCGCAAACTATACCTCACCGTCCATGTAGTAACAAGCCTTGTAAAGAATAATCACATATCTGCGGGGGAGGCTCCAGACGTGAGTGGTCTGGACAAGCGGCTATTCCCAATATTGAATGGCTTGTTCAGCGTGGTGATTGCTAAGCCAAACTTAGTTTACTTTGCGGAATCCTCATTGCAAGTCAAGAACAAGCATATTAAAAGCCAAACTGCCGCGAAGCAAGCGATCCAAAAGGCATTGGGGCTTCACGAAAACACTTCAAAGCCATTATCAGTTGAAGACTTTCGCAAGAAACTATTATCCTATCACAACACGAAAAGAAAGGAATTCAAGATCAAACTGAAGAATCCCCATGATTGGATCCTTGAGCTAGGGATCGAACGTGATTATCAAACGTTTTACAAAAGATGGGTATTTTCGGAGAAGTGTGACAACTGCCACGGAAACTTTGCCCCTGGAACGATCTGCTACTGTCCTTGTACAACAGTGGGATATTGTTCGAAGAAATGCCGTGAGTACACAACAATGTTGATTTTATTGTCCTGGATGACACCGACTTTTTTCTCACCCTCTTTCTTTTTGCAACACCTTTGGTCGCAGAGTTAGAGCATTGGAAGACGATCCACAAGGCCGATTGTTCCACTAGAACGAAAAAGAATATAACAATTTTTTGATTGATTAAGAAAAATGGGGCTCCTAATACATGAATCCTACAGGGAGATGATTGGTTCAGCTCAGATTAAACGACTTTTGTTTCCTGCAACATTTTAATTTTATCCACCGTCTCTCCCCGCCCTGCCATCTAGATGTTGGTTTCAAATCAGATAAACTTCCTACTAATTTGGTAGTGTAAGATCTTTTCTGCATCGAATTTTATGATCGAGAAAGACTGGCCTGCAGTCTGGACACAAAGTTCATCAAATAAACCCTCTGTGAATACCTATATTTATGACGTACGATCGGCAGTGGAAACAGCGGGAAATATCCCCTCTGGTTTGTCGGCCATGCTCGCCCAATCTCTACGACGAATTCCGAATAACTCCGAGTACCGTATGACATTACGGTATTATGCTACTACCGGTGCTACTACGGTACCCAAGAACAGGTACGTACGGTAGGTGGCTACGGTACCGTTGTTTTACTAGGAAAGATCTCTCCTGGTTTGTCGACCATGCTCGCGCATTCTCTGCTTGTGACACGTCGCATTCTCGAAAAATGGTCAACGGTTCTGTGAGATCTCGTGATCTCATCGCCGCGTCGTCGTCGACGCCGCGAACGCAACGAACAGAGAAGATCCGATGCGACTGACATGAATTGATGAAGTACCTTTTGCTTTGTCGTGGCGCGTCGTTTCCCACTTTTCACTCCAATTAGCATTCCGTTAAGTTTGGTGTTTTGGTTGGATTCCGTGTCTATTGTTCCCACCACATAGAAAGATTGAAAACCAAAAGACGACTTTCCATTTGTTGTTTGAAGCCTCTTTGTAACAGGAAATAAACGACGCTGTCTCCTATTCGATTCCACGATGTTCTCGTTTTTCACGGACGATCCCAAGTATGCCGCCACGGTCGTTGGATCCATTTTGACGGCTGTTCTTGCCACCGTTCTGGCCTTGTATTATTTGATTGACGTTTGGGCGTCCAATTATTACAATGGTTGCAAGAATTATCCCGAATCCAATTGTGACATTGACTCGTTTGCACCTGAAAAGCCCAACAAGATCAAATGCGCCTTGATGCACAAGATCCAAGTAGGAAGTCGAACGGCACGCGATACGCCCATTCCATTGGAATGTACCGCATCGACGCATGTTGACGGGTTGTACGTCAGTCGTCAACAGTCGGAAAATGCCACGGATGATCCTATTCCTCTCGAAAAGGTCTTGAAAATGGCCAAACGCGGCAAGCCACCGGTAGTTGTTGCTACCATTCGAATGGGTTTTGGTCACCATCGTTTGGCCTATTCGGCCTGTAGTTGGGCACTGGAAAACGGACATGTTACTATTTTTCACGATTTGTTGAATATCAAGTCGGAAGAATCCGAAATGATCACTTCCATCGATGCCTTATACAGCAAATTTTCTCGAATGGCCACGGAATTGGGCGGTCCCGTGGAAAAATTGTGGGGACAAGCCATGAAGCAAGGTGATGCCGATGCCTTGCGCGTGGCATCCTTTACAGCGGCGCATTTGCAACCATTGTTGACGGCCTATCCCAAGGACACTCCCTTGATTACCACGCATCAATTGTGCGCCTTGGTGGCGTCTGCGGCTGGATTCACCAATGTTGTGAACTTGGTTGTGGACAACTATCCACAATGGTTCTTGGTCGTCCCCAAGACTTTGAACAGTGTACAAGGGCCGGTAAATTACCAATCCTTTTTGCGAATGGGTGTACCTGCGGAAGAGTTGCGCCTCGCTGGACATTGGTGCCCCGCACAATTGGTGAACAATATTGACGCCGACTGCACTCGTCGTATCGAGCGTGCCATTGCCTCCCCCATGAAGCCACGTCGACTGTTGGTTCCCGTCGGTGGAGCTGGTGCCCAAAAGACGTTCATCAACTCCATGATTGAAGCGATCCAAGATTGGATCAAGGGCGGTCAGTTGCAACTGTTTCTGAATGCCGGTGATCACAAACATATGAAGACCGCATTCATCGAAGTCTTGGACAAGTGTCAACTGGATTATGAGATGGTTACGGATACACAAGGAGTTCGAGACTTTCAAAAGAAGTTGTTGAATCCCAAGAACGAACCGGACAAGGCTATCACATTGTTTGCCTTTGACGAGTACTTTCCTGCAGTGGCGACTACCGACATGCTATGCCGTGTAGCGGATGTCTTGGTATGCAAACCCAGTGAATTGGCGTTTTACTGTATCCCCAAGTTACATATTCGTCGTGTGGGAGACCACGAGGCCGATTCTGCCCGTCGTGCCGCCGAAGCTGGCGATGGATCCTTGGAGGCTCGCGAGGTCAGCGATGCCATGCGCTATCTGGAACTCATTCTGCAACAGCCACCAGACTTGTTGATTGGCTGGAACGAGGCAATTATCGAGAACAACAAGATCGGCACGTACGATGGATGCAGGAATGCGGTCGGATGGGCAGTGGAAGCGTAAGGAGCATGAGAGGGATCAATGCCGAACATCATCCAAAATCAAACGGTAGGAAATACAAACAAATCACACCATCGTATCTACGCTTTAGCCTTCCTCCCAGTAATTTTTTCTTTGGTTAGAACTAGTTTGCAAAAGTATATAGAGGCGTGGATAAGCCGACGAATATTGAAATGTGATTGTGAAATGGGATTGTGTTATGGTACAGTGTGGGTTGTTTGCACCGTTTTGAATCGAAGAAGCGAACAAACAAAGCAAAATGTTTGTGACAATAGCAGGCCGGGTAGTAGTTTTGTTCATTTGCTGCAGCAGCAGCAGCATAGTATGTAATTGATGGGGTTGTTGGCTGTTTTGATAGGAGTATCGGGTCATACCTTTTTCTTGTTTTCGTTTGTCTTTTTTGGTGGTACGATGCACCTCCAAGGAACATTGTTCGGTATTCTTCCCCGCCCGAACGAGGCTGTCGCGATACGGGAGAGAGCCTTTGTAAACAAGGTGTTGTGATTGGATGACCGTAAAGAAGTGATGATGATGACGTTATGTAACGATAATGTTGTTCGAAATGTTTAGGTCGGGGTAATGTCGTCTACTTGTGCCACCTTTTGTCGTTTGGGATCGTCGGTTACTGTTATGGCGGGTCGCTTCGCCGTATTGTTGTGGTTGTTCGTGTTGGCTTGTTGTTCCTCTTTTCGTGTTTCTTCCTTTCGCGATTTGAACTTTAAAAACGAAACGAGTGGATGGAGGATAGAATCGTGGATGGTCAAAAAGTACCATAACGAGGTTGGATCGCCGTCCGGTTGACTATCCTGCAAGCGTTCAAGAAAAGCAGTGAGTTTCTCTCGCGTGGGTGACCTCACGAGATCACCTCTGTTGGCTTGGTTGAGTTCAATGAGAGCATTGAATTTGGCTTGAAAGGATTCATTGTCCTATTCAGAAGACGAAGTAGAAAAAGAAGAAGAAACAAAGAAGAAGTTAGAAAGGGGCAAATATGATGATTCCCATCTACCCTTCACATTGACTGTGAGCAAT
Source organism: Nitzschia inconspicua (assembly GCA_019154785.2). NCBI lineage: Eukaryota > Bacillariophyta > Bacillariophyceae > Bacillariales > Bacillariaceae > Nitzschia > Nitzschia inconspicua. The sequence goes on from JAGRRH010000004.1 coordinate 286,953, forward strand.
ATCTCTCGTTGGTGATTCAAGGAACCTTACCACCATGACGGAACACCACAGATCATAATTCCGTTCCAAGGATCCCAATATGGCCTTGTATCCTCGTACGGTAATGTTTGGATTTTGTCGTATATCCAAACTCGTCAAGAAGGAATTGGTGATGAGTGCTTCTGCAATCGTCGTACACGTGTCATCATCGAGATGCATGGCCCGCAAGGCCAAATCTTGTAACGTGGAAGAGGACTGACATAGATCCATCAACACGTCCTTGGATAGGATCGTGGCGGAATTGTGTACCGGAGTGTTACACGAAACGGCGAGGGACCGTAAATGGGACATTTCGACGCAGGCTTGGATGGCTGCGTCTAAGGAGGGTAAGGCCACGTCGTTCTTTTCTTCCGTTCCCAAAAAGATGCCCGTGATACGGATCTCCTCTAAAGAATCTTGGACACATTCAAAGCCTTCCGCGAGTAACTCTACCTGCGATTCGTCGGCCAATCGAAGTCGTTGAATGTCCAAATATTGCAAGTTCCGAGCCCGAGGTAAATTGGTCAAGAACGAATCGGTACAAAGTGCACCATTGTCCTTACGAGGGATATACCCATCACTGATGATCAATCCCTTGAGAGATTCCAACCCGCTAATCAACGAAAAGAGTTCGTCTTGTTGCGTACACATGGAAAGGAATTCATGACCGACCTCGACGCGTTGGATGCTCCAGTTGTGTGGCAATACGGAGAATAGATTGGAAATGAACCGATCAAATTCCGTTCGATCTCGTAACGTTTCCGTCATGAAGAGATACAGAGCGTCCAACTTGTTTTCTTCAATCCGTTCCAAGAGTGAATCCATAGTGATGATGATGATGATGTTGTTGTTGTTGTTGTGTGTTGTTGTTGTTGTTGTGTGTTATATTATATATCGTGAAAAATCGAGAAGAGATTGTGAAAGGAAAGATATGATGTTGTTGTTGTCGTTGTTGTAGAAAGAAAGGAGTGAACAGGATACTAACTTGCGAGAATACAAGGTAAGAGAACAACTGATCTTGGAGTATACTACTAGCTACTACTAGACTTTTCTTTTCCTCTTTTTGGTTGTTTGCAATGATGGTTTCGTCTCACAGTCAACAACAACTCCATGCTTTGGTACTCTTTTTTCCTATTGTGTTGTTCTGTCTGAACTTGCAACAACGATGATAGCATCAATAGAATATTACTATTAGAATGAAATTACAGTTACAGTTAATGCGTAGTATTTCATTATTTATGAAAAACTATATATGTAAAATAAATTGAAATCCGGAGAGAGTGCGTATTGACGGCAGACGCAAGAGAAAATATACTACCGGTACCTACTGGTACTACGAAGTACCGTACTTTACTACCGGAAGACCTACCTAAATACCGTACTGCGAACGTCTATTGCAGAATACAAAACCGGCAAGTGCGTGTTGCCTCGTGCCACAAGACATCTCTTTCTTTTCTTCTTCTCTCTCATAGAGTCAAACCCAACGTGGATTCGCACACACAGTCAATGTTCTCGCTCTCTCTCGCGAGAAGTTGCGGAATGTTCCATTGGAAGTTCTTCTGCATTCCTTCGGTGATGCGTACGAGAAGAATGGGGATGCATTATTTAGGAAAAATGAAAGACGAATCTCAATAAAACTGACGTTCGTGATTTTGATTGGTATTGGTTGGGTGTTTGGACGGAAACGATTTGGACGCGGGGAATGAGAAAAGAACATCTACTGGGAAGATCTCGAAACACGTAGGACAGTTTTCTAAATGAACTTGTTTAGGAGAGAAGAACTCCCCGCGAGAGACATCCCCAAGAGACAAGAGAGACAAAGAAATTGACAGCCGCGCGTCAGCATACCTTATGCCTTGGATGAATTGTTACTACTCTATAATATAGATATATATATATTATAAGTAGTATAAGTATGTGTCTGATGAAAACGATGATGGTGACACCGCGCTTCTCATTGGTTGGGAACATTCACAGTCAAGTGAAAGTCCAATGTTGACGACGTGGTGCAAACGGTTGTATGGGTGGTGATGTGCTGATGGCACCAATCATCGACGACGACACCATGCGGAGTTGCAACAACAACAATAGGAAAAAATAAAAACGTAATACTCCGAGTAGTACGTAGGGTCTAGTAATAATACACCAATCTTTCTCTGCATCGAAAGACACCAATTTATCATGTCAACGGAAGACTCAACCCACAAATATTACACAACAAAAAGAAGTATTATTACTATTACTACTACATAGTAATTACTTGCTCCTCTGCTTTGGTTGAATGCCCACAAACTTCATACAATTGTTTTCACGTGTTGACCAATAATCCTCTCATCAGACCCGTACTGCTACAATACAACAACTCCTGCTAGCTAGTAGAGAGACTCTTTTGCGAAATGATTCGAAGTTCGTATCCAACCATTCGAGCGACGGCTCGTCGTTGTTTGATCCGATCGTTACCGAATCAAACAACCAAGATTCTTCTTCCACCTTTGATAGAAGCAGCGAGTCGAAGGATTTCTGTGGTTCCTTCTTCTGTTGTCAACAATGCTAGTAGCAGTTCCGGAACGTTCGTATCCTCTTGGACTCCACCCGAACTCCACCTAACTCCCAAAGAATGTTCCCTACTAGCACTGAAACAACAACATCAACTTAAACAACAACAATGGGGATCACGGAGATCCTTTGTGTGGCATGCTGGCTTTGTAGAACAAGCCGAAGTGGAGGCATTGGAAACAGCCATACAATCACACATGTCCTTGTTGGCTGCCATGATTCAACAGCTACCGGCCGTGAACAGAGAATGCAGCAACAATTCTTCCTCTCCTTCTTGCCACGAGGAAACAGTGAAGCGAATATTGGAACAAGAAAAACTCATACTTCAGCTCGGTCAGGAATACAAGCGTCTCACAGGAGAGGATTACGAAGCACTTCCTCAACCCAACTGCGACGAGTCCTCAACCGTCCTTCCAATGATGGACTTTATAGATAAGACAAGATATAGTAATGTATAATTTCTTATGAAAAATACAATTCATCCTCTCTCTACTAGAGAGAGTAACTAAACAAAGTAGACGCACTCCAGTAGTACGTAATTAATTACCTTGCATTCTTGTAAAAAAATGTTCATCCGTTCGGCAATATTTTCACCAAACCAAATTCATGCTGTATTCTTGCTGTGGCATAGCCATAAAATGGATTTTATTTATTTACATGATTGTAGTCAACTCAAACAGTCAACAAAAACAGCAGTCTGGCTCGTGTTGTCCTTGTTGTCGCTAGCTGGTCATTTGTGCTCGTTGTTGTTGTTGTTGTTGTTGTTGGTATCGTCTGGGGCTCTGTTCCTCATTTGGATGTACAAATTCGTCGATAGGGCAAAGGTAGCAAGAGCGAACTTCCCACGGGAAATTTGAGCACTCTGCAAACCCAAGCCCAAGTGCATCCCCTGTAGTACAAACGCCATAGTTTTTTAACCTCAGAGTTCAAAAACTGTTTTGTAATAATGCCATGATCACCCGTCGAACGGATCCAACTGGAATCCTTCGCGTGATCAAGGATGATGATGTTGCAGTGCAAGCAAACTGACGTAACCACATTTTGTGCGGTTGCGTTTCATTTTTACACAGGACCCCGCGTTCGGATCCCTACAAGCACAAGATTCTTGGACGAGTGCTTGATATCGTATTGTTCCAGTGATAGTGACAGGTGCAAATGTCCTTGTTGATCTTGGTAGTCCGAATCATGTATCCCATTGGCTGCAATTTGATCCATTTGCGCCTGATTCGACAATGAAATCAACCGCATCGAGTTTATCAGCAACATGGCACGTTGGGACACTTCGACATGTTCATTGATTTCGGCCATCCGTTGGATGGCCAAGATGTCCGTGTCCATTGTCTCTGTGTACGGACGTGGAGCCAATTTAGTCGAAACGGTAAAGGACGACGGTGTCATCACTTCCGAGCAATATAACAACGCCGTGGCGTCAAACGTATCCCCAGAGACGTAATTGCCAATCCACTTGGCTTGGAATCCTTCAATGTAACGTTTGGTGTAGCAACAGGGACAAATGATAAATGACGCGTTGGTTCTTGTGGCGAATTCCAACGCATAATCGGACAAATCGCCACATGCATGCCATGCCACCACAACATCGAATTTGTGTTGTTGTTGTTGTTGTTGCTGCTGCTGCTGCTGTTGTATGTGGTTCGAAACAAAGTTGGCAAAATCCGCACAATACCAACTTGTCTGTAGATCAGCTTGGGTTTTCCCCATGACTCGCGTGGCAAATTGTTTTCCCGCTTCCAGTGATGTCTCGTTGACATCCACGACTGTAACATGAACATTCGGAAAGGATTGTGCCATTGCCACGGCAAGATCCCCCCTGCCACCGCCGACATCCAGGATTCGAATGTAATAGTCGTCGTCGTCGTGATCTTTTGCGGTGGTGGTATCATCATCATTATCATTGTTGTTGGCTGTGAGAGTTCTAATGATTTGACTGAGTTTGTGCAGTAACCAACGAACCTGTGGCCATTTCTTCATTTTCATGTAATCCATTCGTGAGATTTGATGTTTGTTGGACATGGCATTGACATTGGGAATATTAATGGTAGAGTAGGCTGATAATGATGATAACGTTGATGGTAATAATGGTAATGATGATGAACGTTCCAAGTCGTCTCTATCTTCGTTGGGAATATCGTACGATGCCAAGTGATCTTCCAATGCGGTCACGTTCAGAGATGGATTAAGTGACGTATTGTTGTTGTCCATGGCCAAACCTTCCGATTGGACAGGTTGGATCCGTGGAATGGTGTTTTCCATTTGTTCCAGTACAAACCAAAACCGACGTTTGATTTTGGGTGGTCGTGCCTTGGCCGTTCCATAATTTTTGGCATCGGGATGATGATGGTATTGATAGTAGTGTGATTGTGGAATCGTGTTGTTGTTGTTGTTGTCGTCGTCGTTTACCACTTGTAAGTGACGAGAGATATTCAAAATTGTCTTTCGTCGGTCTTCGTCTTTCGGTGATGCAGAGAGCAGAGATCGGATTTGATCCATATCTTGACAACACGTGGTAGAAGGAAAGGCCGATAACGGTAAAACTCCGTCCAAAACCATTTCGAGACATGCCACAATTGCATTTGGGTCTGGAGAACATTGGATGAGTGTTACTCGTTTCGCATCTCTTAGATGTTTCCTCTGTCTTTTGATAGGACGATTCGACTGTTTTTGTTTTGACTGTGAATTAGGAAAAGTAGACGGTTGGATAGTAGAATTGTCAGATGATATCATAATACTGTCATGTCCCATACTACGATCGTTCGTTGTGTCACAACAAGAAGAAGAATGATCATCATCAACAATATCGACTACCGGTTCCAGTTCTACATCGACCACTGCTCCCACAAAACACCATGTCACGGAAGGATCGTCTCTTGATACCAGTACCAATACGGGAGGAGTATCATTGATGTTGTTGTTGGTGGTGGTGGTGGTGTCGGTTGTAGAAACTGACAGTGGTTGTTGTTGTTGTTGTTGTTGATGATGTAAGAATGGTTTTATCGCATAGGCAATCCCAGTATGATGTTTCCGTTTCCGAATGATTCGTCCATAGACAGAAGAAATTGCCGTACGGCCAATTTGGTTCCGATCATTTATGTTGTTGTCGTTGTCGTTGTCGTTGTTGGTGGTGGATGATAAAGCCGCCATTGTTCTACTCTCTAGGATCGATCTGTCACAGTCAGTTGTTGTTGTGGGAGACTTGCTGACTGTGAGAGGTTTACCCATCACGACGTCGTACTGTAGTACCGGTATGATACAGGTGGGTACCCCCCTTGATGATGATTCGAGTCACAACGTATGTATCAACCATCCATCGGATTCATTTTAGATTTTAGGGTTGAGGCTGAATTTTAACCGTTTTCTGTGTATCATAGCTACGATCAGACCACAAAAAGCACGTACCGGACTCCATACCGGTACTCGCCTACGGTACCTATCGTAATGTAGTACCGGTAGGCTACCTACCGTAAACTACCTACCTACGAGGTGTCTTCTTTGAATTTTATTGAGAAATACAATATTTAATAATAGATTTAAGCCACATAATATTATTAATGAATTATCTACCGTAAACTACAACATAAGAAAATAATACGTATAATTGAGTAATAAAACTGTAATGAATTGTACTGACTGTGAGTACCGGTAGAGGAGTATCTTTTTGGGGATACGACACCTTCAACAGTCAGTCAAATAAAAAAAAAAATCAAAAAATGCTCGAGCCAAAATTGACAGTGAAGAGATTCCCTCACATGAACAATCATCATATGATAGATATAGAGAGAATGAACAGTTTGAGTGATGATGACATCTCAGGCAGTTTTCAATGTTCTGTCCGGAGAGCAAGTTATGATGTGAACCAACCGTGTTTTGTTTCACCATCACGACGACGTTGACTATCATGCGCTACAAATAGTGTGGTGGTGATTGTTCCCATAATATTCTTCCACCGTCACTGGAGTACAGAGTTTTTTTTCCCCCCTTGCCACGATTTCTTTCCCACCATGAAGTTCCTTGTTGCTTGCATCAACGCTGCTGTTACCGTGTTCTTTCTTTCGACTCATCTGGTGACAGCCCTGGACGGATACGGTCCTCTCCCGTCGGAAGTCTCTCCCGGAGATGAAATTTGTGTCTACGGATTCGTCATGGACGAATGGTGCATTGTCGATACCGGTGGTACCTTGTTGGACATGCCGTCGGTAACGACTCTGTTGAATCCCGAGATGCATTCCTTCCATTGCCTCTTGGATGTTGGAGTTTGCAATGGCTCACCCTATCACATCTTGACGCCACCCGGAGATGGTGAAACCATGTACGGCACCGGTTGGCAGTTGTCCAGCAATGATATGGTTATCGAATCCGGACGTGCCGTCGGATCCAAATCTGCGGGATGCACCACTTGTGCTGACACGGGCACACAAGCTAGAGGATTCCGTGCGTCCGTCAGTGGGACTGTCGTGACCACAGATCCTCCCGTCTTGGACGTACAGTCGGTCAGTCCTTTGATAGGGGATGCCGTGGGATGTACCAATTCGAACGAAGGAGGAGGAGGAGGAGGAGGTGAGTCCATCGTCATCATGACCAACACCCCGACTGATCCTGTGATAACAAATCTTCCAACTGACATTCCGTCTGCTCGACCGTCCACTCCTACCACCTCTACCACCCTTCCTCCCACTTTGTCTACTATTTTTCAATCCGACGTCTCAACGCTGCTTCCCGTGGAAGAACCTACGGATCCACCGGTCGTCTCTACTGATCCACCGGCCGGTGCAAGTTTGGCTACGGGATTTCAGGCCTTGACGGTGTTCCTTTGTGGCATGGTAGCGGCCATTGGGATGTAACAGCACTCAAAAGAGAAGCTGGATTGTCCCAACCCTGGAAATTGGTTCGTTCGACTAACGGAAGAATACATACAGCTTCGAATACACCGTATGCAAAATCACGTGATGAGGATGATTGTAAAATCATTGACTACATTCTATAATCTTCTTTTCTTCTCGGTATGCTCTGTTCAAGAACACGATGGGAATCACAATTGGAGTGTTAACTTTACAAATGAAATAGGATTCTACTTTGTCGTGTGTAAAAAGATTCGTGACCATGGCAAGCGCTGGACACCTTTTCTCCATGATATCCAATCAGAAAGGTCTTGCAATCAAAAGTCCGTTCGTGAACCATTGGACGATTTTTTAGGATCAAAATTTATTCTCGATTCTGCATGATGCCATGCGCAAGACAGCAGTAGTTTGTACGGTACTACCGCCGGGACGATATCTTCCGTTGAACTGATATATCGTCTGTGGATTCTTAGTTCCCCAGACTCCGACAAACCTGGGGTAACTCTAAGCCCCCCTACCAGGACAAGATGATGCACTCAGGGGGGTCCTATGGAAAAAAATACTACGTAGTACAACAGTACTCCGTTAGTTTCGAATATGTTATAGGTATCATAGAGTGTTCGACCTTGCTACGGTGTTTGTGTCACTGTCAGTGAATTATTACTGTTTATACACTGTTATTAATAATTTTTTTGCAACGTATATTAATTCGAAGATTGCTCGAGCCAACGTAGAGAAGATTCACTCAAAAGAAAGAATGGTGAGCAGCAGTTTGACTGTGAGTGATACGTCGTAATCATAAGCACACTCCGCGTAGTGATGTACTACTTCGAATGTCAAAAAAGAGATCTTCAATATCTCATCATAGTCAAGAAATTTTCAACATTCTGCTCGGGACGAAGTGTGAACAGGTCCTTGTTCGAACCACCGCGACGAGGACGACCGACGAAAAAAATGCCACAAAACTCTCGCTACATTTTTGTTACCAAAGAAAGTAGGTGCATCGAGTATTTCTTTGCTGCTACCACGAAGTTCCTTGTTACATCCAATACAAACTTCGCTATGTTATCAATGTCTGGAGCGTCTTGAGTGGTTTCGACCTGTCATTACTTTTGAAATGAGCGTTAGGTCTCCTCATGAAGAATTTGATGTTACTGTTAATAACCATCGGCTTTGTAGAGTCGAAGATGGGAACGTTAGAGATTCCTTTTTTTTGTGATGATGGTTTATTCTCGACCCTACTGATCATGTATATTATTGTGATTATTTTGCCGCACAGGAGAAGTTTTTTTTCGGTAATCCTTCTTCCATTACTGAACACTCTCATTAGTGTCACATTGTTGAGGCCAGGTACACAGTTTTTATCAGATATCTTCTTCTTATCCGAAGTCTTCCGGAAGACTAGTGATGTCGTCCATGCGGCGTATAGTATCTTAATCTGTTGGATAGGGACGTTTCAAGGATAATTCCTCTCGATTCAGTGTGACACCAAATCCCGGCTTGTCATCGCTCAATGCAACGTATCCATTTTCGGGCAATGGTTCATCTTTGAACAATTTACCAAAATAGGACACAATCTTGTCGGCTCGGGGACTCATCACTAAAAACTCTGCCATGGGACACGATGGAAAACAAATTTGCAAATGGTAGCTGTACACGCTGCTACCATGCGGAATGACGGGGATGTCATAGGCCGATGCCAACGCAACGATCCGTCGAGCTTCCGTCATACCGCCACACCAGGTAATGTCTGGTTGTAACACATCGCAGCATTTGTTCTCCAACAATTGACGAAAGCCCCATCGTGTGTATTCGTGTTCGCCTGTCGTCAACATGGTGGATATAATACTCTGTTTCAGTTGTGCATATCCCTGATACTCATCTGGTGGGAGCATCTCTTCTATCCACTTGACATTGTAGGGTTCACAGCGACGAGCAAGCTCGATCGTGTACGGAACGGTCAACGACATGTAACAGTCAATCACTGTACGTACATGGATTGGTGATACGATTCGATAGTGTGAGCGTAAAATGTAGTACAATAAAATAAACGAATGCTACCAAAAAAGTTGGTTGATATAACATTCATCGGTTGAACTTACTCAGAGGATAATCGGGACCCACGGCGTCTCTCCATTTCTTGACAAGTTCGATGTTTTTGCGCATGCCCTCTTGTCCGTTGGCGGGTCCGTACGGCAAGGGAAATTTGGCCCCGTGAAATCCCATCTCCTTGGCATAATCCGGTCGTGCCGTGGTGGCATATACGGGCATCCGCTCTTTGGTCTTGCCACCCAACAACTTATATACTGGCAATCCCCGGAGATGACCAAGCGCATCCCAAATGGCCAAATCCAGAGCACTCAAGGCCTGTACGGCAATACCCTTGCGTCCATAATTCATGGTAGCTCTCCAACATTGATCCCAAATCAATTCCACGTTGGATGGATCTTGTCCCTTGACAAATCTGGAAAGATGCTTTTCGACGATGTAACAGGCAGCATCACCTCCTATAGAAATTCCTACACCTACCATGCCATTGGATAACTCGACTTCAACGATGATACTCCCCATGGCATCGATTCCCCACGAGGTACGAGAGGCGCGGTATTGTTCGTAGACACTCATGGGGTTGGCAATATCACTGTCGACAATCCAATGTCCTTTGGCCTGTTTGTGACAATCGGCTCCGCCACCACTTTCTTTTTCTTGGTCGTTGTCATCAAATACAAAGGCTCGAACTGCAGGTTTTGTAAGTTGAAAGGGTGTCCATGAATGTTGTGAGGTTTGTCATGTCAGCAGGGAGTGTATAGGACGAAAACGAATGTTCCGCACGTACCGTGTTGGATGATAACTCCACCATCGTTAGCCGTTTTCGGTTCGACTTTGGGATGTGGACCAAATATCAAAGACATGATGGGTGCTGTCTGTTTGTTCTCTTTCTATTTCGATGCAGAAGATTATTTGTTGGTGTTGTGATTGTACGTTTCGCTTCGTATTCTATAAAATAAGCAAGTGGAGGCAGAGGGGATTGGACGGTAAAAAAAAAGATTTGAACTGTAAGTTGTTTACCCAAATTGACGGACGGCCTGATGGTAAACGCAATGTAGTGTCGTTGGTGCTGAAAAACTATTCGGTGAATGAGTTATTATTAAGTACTCCGTAGGTAATTAAGAGAGAGAGGAAAGATCTCTTCTTGACACGACGTCTGTCATACGTCTTGAATCCCTCTCATCTACCGGTATCACACTTCATAAGCGTATCATACGAGTACCGTAATACCTACTAGTACTCCGAGCGGTAGCTACGGTAGTAGCTCTACTACTAGCTAGAGTTGAGGTCCTGTTCGTTGATTCCGAAGAAGAAGAAGAAGAAGAAGAAGAAGAAGAAGAAAAAAACCAAAAGTTGTAGTCTACTCCGAGTACGACAGCTTCCAAGGATATGTATCATGTATCATAGCTATGACCTGGGACCTGGGACCATCGGATGGTCCAAGAAAATTGAAACTATTTACGAGACTACCCATTGTCAAAATTTGAATTTTTCCGCTCCTACCTAGCTTAGACGAATGATTCGATGTTTCATATCATGTTTCCACTGTAGAGAGCTCCGTCTGCCCCTTTTGTTGTTGCTGTTGTTGTTCTCCCAACAATAATATCATTATTTATTTCTGTCTGTCTTTTTTGTTGTTGTTGCTGGTGTTGTTCTCCCAACAATAATATCATTATTATTTCTGTCTGTCTTTTTTGTTGTTGTTGCTGGTGTTGTTCTCCCAACAATAATATCATAATTGTTCTTATTGTTTGTATTGTTTGACTTGCATGACCAACTTTCCGACATACTGACCTGTATCATATCCAAGAGAGACTCCGTCGTTAATTTGAATCGTCGTTCATCCAAGACAGGTTTGACCTTACCCGCCTCGACGAGGTGCGTGATTGTTTTCATGTCCTTGACGACTTCGGGAGGAGTCGAATTGGTAAGGAAAATTTTGTAGGTGGGAGAACCAAATAGGACAGTAATTTTCTCCATACGACCTTGATCAGAAATACAGGTATACTAGTACCAGGTCCATCACCGGCAACAGTAACAAAGGTACCCCCATTCTTCAAGGATGCTTGAGCAATCTCCCAATGGTCGTACCCACCAATCGTGTCATAGACGACATCAAAGTTCTTTCCCTTGAGAGCATCCATTAAACTTTGTTCCTTGTAATTGATGACATGGTCGGCACCAAGATTCTTGATGGCATCGACTGCGCTGCCGGTGGAATACACTTGTGTGCCGCTCCCAAGGCTTTAGCCATTTGGATAGCCAACGATCTGAAATCACCCGATCCTCCCAACACTAGAACTTTATCACCCTCTTTCATTCCACCATATGCCTTGCAATGCTGTTAATCTGGCCAAGGGTAACGATGCTGCGCTTGCTTGTTCATGATCGGGACTGACGTCATGTTTCCGTCAAGGTCCTGACGGTTTATGGAACTCACAGAGAGCGACACGGACCGCACCAACGTTGTAAGAAAAATTGCAACTCCCAAAAAAGGTGTTTAGCACCTTGATTCTTGATCTTGATGACTGGGGGTTGTCGTTGTTGTCGTTGTTGTTGTTGGACTGGTGTGGCGCACTACTTCAAGACTCATGGCGCGCCATGAATGACCCCATCCCAATTCTGAAGCGATAAAGAGGTAAAGAGGACCTGTTTCTTTGTACGACAGTAGTACGGTGGGAAGGCCCTTATTCAATTCAACTGTAAAAATAATTGAAGACGGCGTAAGCTTATTTTTGTTGTGAACAAGCGATTCTTAAGGCCTGAGCTTCAATTAATAAAAAAGAGGAACAAGGCTGGAGAAAAAAAGGTTTTCACTCTATGTTTTCAACTCATGAAGAGCAGACATCCCTCATATGTAAGGAGTGAAAGGAAGGGGCTTAGGGGCTCAGTCCTTATTTGCTTATTTGCAGTAAAGAACTAACTGTAACAACTGTACGTTGCGCACTATTTACTCACGGACAATGAATTCGCCTTTAATCGTAATGACCGCTCACTGTCAATCACAATCCGGACGGTTGGGTAAATTTGATTCAGTACTGAATTAGTCCTTCGTTGTTCGTGCGCGATATGCGAAGACTGTTCATTTGGGTCATGGAAATTTACCAAACATCAGTGTTTAAGCTCATATTTTATTCCTTAAAAATCCCTCGCTTAAAATTGCGTTCCCCGAATATATCAGGGGATGCTAAGCGCACCGAAACGCACGAAGTTTCTCCGAAGCGCACGAAGTTTTTGCTAAGCGCACCGAAGCGCACGAAATTTTTGCTAAGCGCACTGAAGCGCACGAAATTTTGCTAAGCGCACCGAAGCGCATGAAGATTAAGCGCACCGAAGCTCACGTAGATTAAGCTTACCGAAGCTCACGGAAGGTCATGGAAACTCACGTAGACATCTAACATATCGTAGGTAGTGTTTTACAGTTGGTAATATCCATCCCAGTTCTTCGACAGTGATAAAGACTACTGCAACAAGAGTTTCACCATGACAAAAAAAGCAAGGCATTGAGTGCAGGTATCGGAGCTACATGCTCAATTCTTACCAAGTTCATCCACCCCAAAATGACAGGGTTCGAGGATGGACATAGAACGACATGTGTGCTGAAAGAAATGCGAACATTTCATGTCAACCGGAAAGAACAAGAGTGGAGAATAAAATAATGCTGGTTGAAGGCGACATCGAGGGCATCGGAAGCCTAAATGAAATCCAAACAACACAATAAAAGTACACAGAAGCCAGATAACGAAGTTTCTCCTACTAAGCGCACCGAAGCGCACCAAATTTGTCCGATAAGCGCACCGAAGCGCACCAAGTTTCTCCGATAAGCGCACCAAGTTTCTCCGATAAGCGCACCAGATTTCTCCGAAGCGCACCAAATTTGTCCGAACCGCACCAAATTTGTCCAAATTTGTCCGATAAGCGCACCGAAGCGCACCAAATTTGTCCGAAGCGCACCAAATTTGTCCGATAAGCGCACCAAATTTGTCCGAAGCGCACCAAATTTGTCCGAAGCGCACCGAAGCGCACCAAATTTGTCCGAAGCGCACCGAAGCGCACCAAATTTGTCCGAAGCGCACCGAAGCGCACCAAATTTGTCCGAAGCGCACCAAGTTTCTCCGAAGCGCACCGAAGCGCACGATTTCCCCCGATCGAAAAATCAGGGGGCAATTGATGAAACATTCCGAAATAACAGTTGATTTTTTGTCTTCGCTATCAACCATATATATGAATGTCTTCCACGAATGAATAAAAAGAACCAAACCATGAATGAAAGAAGAAAACCCGGATTTACCCAACCGTCCCGATCTTTTATTGTTAACAGAAAACCTTTTCTTCCTGCTTCCTCTACTACGTAGCTACCGATAAGAGCCCAAACTCATACCTAAAAAATTCGTACCAACTGTAATAAACTGTGCAAGACGATCGTATTATACCTCTAAAACTTTCATTCTTGTTGTTGCAATCTCAACGAGGGAGTTAGAATGGAAGGATTCAAGCTATCCGTCACGGGCAATTTGGGCCCATGCCTTGATCCCAAATCAACATCAATCTCGTCGTCTTTCGCATGGGGGAAAAAGTCGTTCAAAAAGTCGAGCAACGTCCCATCAATGACCATCGATCAGCTTCGGTTTGCAGAGTTACAGTTGCATGGTCGAAATAAGGAGCAACAGATGCTGTTGGATTTTTTGCGGGAAAATTACCAAACGAATGGCAAAAGCCGACAGGAACAACACAAACATAGCCATGCGAAACAAGTCGTTCTCGTATCAGGAGTGTCAGGTGTCGGAAAGACTCGTTTGATTCAAGATATTCTCACCCAACCCGTCGAAGTGGATATGTGTGGAGTCTTTGCCATTGGAAAGTATGACTTGCAGCAACAAACCGCTGAGCCATATTTGGGTATTGTATCTGCCTGCCAAGAAATGTTGCGAAAAATGGTAGACTCCGATGGTGGCACAAACTCTTTTGCATCGCCAGAAACGCTCGACGGCATCCGTTCGGATCTTTTGAATGACCTCGGCCAAAACGGCTTAAGTCTTCTGGTACGAGTTTTGCCCCTAGTCTCAAAGATTCTTGGGGTAGGCGAAGAACTAAAGCTGGAATCATCCACAGAATCTAAAACATGGATTCAAGAACAGCTTGCAAGTAACGAAGGGAAAATGAACGAAGCAAAAGCAAAACTACATTTTGCGTTTCGAGTCTTCTTTCGCACTTTCTGCAAACACCTACCTTTGGTCGTGATGGCTTTGGATGATCTTCAATGGGCTGACACGGCATCTATCGAGCTCCTTTCCGATTTATTGGCAGATCGAGCCGTACAAAACTTGATGCTTGTCTTCCTCTACAGATCAGATGAGAGTGATTACGCAACCTTGATAGCAAATATATCCGAAGAACTTCGGGACAAGGAATCAAAGCAGATGGTGAAACTAATGAAAATTGATGTTGGAAGGCTTTTCGAGAACGACGTCAACTCGATCATTTTGGACTTGTTGTCGATGGATTCCAGCACTGCTACAGTTGACCTAGCTGCATTGTGCTGTCGCAGGACTGGTGGCAATGTCTCCTTCCTTCTCGCGTTTTTACGCATGCTCAAAGACAATGGTTATTTGGAATACAACTTTGGACTTTTAAAGTGGACATGGGACCTGGAAAAGATTGAGTCAGAGACCGTCGCCACTACAAATGTTGTTGAATTGACAAAATTCAAGATGAGTTCTTTCACCAAAGACTACCAGACCCTGTTAGCGTTGTCTTCCTGCCTAGGGCTTTCGTTTGAGAAGAAAGACTTAGATATTGTTTCATGTGGAAAATATTCGACCGACGATTTCCTCGCGGTGGCCCAAGAGGAAGGAATGCTTGAAATGCTCGCTGGACAAAAATCGATGCGGTATCGTTGGACTCATGACAGTATCCAAGAAGCAGCAGCATCATTGATACCAACAAATGAGTCATTGAAATTCAAATATGACGTGGGCAAGCTGCTCTTGTCAGGAATTTCAGAGAAAGATACGGGGCGGTACCTTTTCGTAATACTTGGACTTTTAAATCCGTTTGCTCTCACTACAGACAACTTGGCAGTGGATGAAAGACTCAAATTGGCGAACCTAAATTACCTTGCTTCGACCCAGTCTAGCAAACTTTCATCGATTTCCAGTACCTCTAACTTCGTGAAGAGCGGAATCGCCTTCCTTCCGGAAGGCCATTGGCAATCGCACACTGAACTGTCTTTGGGTCTGTTCACCATTGCAACAGAAGTAGAGTCAGCACAGATGCACGAACAAGCTATGAACTGGTATGCAAGCAAAGTAATTCAACAAGATCACCTAACAATTTTGGACAAACTGCGGGTGTATCGTGCCCAAATTCAGTATTGGGGCATGAATAGTGATGACAAATCAGTGGAGCTGTGCCTGGCAGTGTTAGATCAACTTGGCTGTCGGTTTCCAAGAAGCTCACTCTTACAGACTATTTCTCTCATTTTCTCTCTCATGAAGTACCAGCGCCAACTGAAGAAAAGAACAATTCAAGAGATTTCGAATCTACCAATTGTCACAAGTCCAGAGATACGTGAGTTGGGCAGTATGATAAATGAACTGTCGCTCCACGCATATGGAACAGGAGAAACCACACTTAGTGGACTGTGTACAATAAAGCAGCTATCCATCACATTGGAAAAGGGGATCAACGGTTCCTCTTACTATGGCTTTGTGACTCTCGCCCCTTTCTTTATGGTTGCATTCAATGACTTGAAGGCTACTAGTCAGATTGCAAGCTATGCTGATGCGATGCAAATGAGAGAACACGGGAACCTATCCACAGCAGGTTTTAATATGGTTCAGGGTTGTTTCAACCTTCCATGGGGCCACACTTGGAGCCATAGCTTGAGTGTTTTGCGCAAAGGATATCAAAATGGGATGAGGGAGGGACAACTTCGCAACGGGCTCTTTGTAAGTGCCCAGATATCGTTAAGTTAGATCTGGTATCTAGCCCCTTCATTCGTCTAACTTTTCCGCTCCACTGTTCCAGTGCATTGTGGCATCGTTGTGGACATGTTTCATTGCACAAGTTCATCTTCCTACTCTCAAATCTGATATTGAAGTCTACATGCGTCAAACCATGGAGTTGGATACAGGTCTACCGCTCAACAACACCATTTTGCTCAAACGGAGTGTCGAGATGTTGCTAGATGACTCAGAACAAACAGAAGGTAGGCAATCTCTACTTGAAGAGGCCGGAAGCTTTATTGGCGATGATAAATTCAATAGTGCAATGGCGAATGTCTTTCAGGGGCAGATCTACTACGCCACAGGAGATCATCAGAAAGGCACCGCTCTTGCTCTTAAGACTGGGATTCTGTTGAAGAAACTTCTCTCTGCCTCTGCCAATATGCCGTCAATTTTCCACCAGTCTTTTTCTCTTTACGTCTCAGCCCAAGACACAAAATCCTGGAGAACGCGAAGAAGGTTCCGAAGCTTAGCAAAAAAGCGACATGATATTTTGAGGAAGTGGGCCAAGGATGGCTGTCCCAACGTTGTTCACTATGTTACCATTCTAGACTCTGAAGTCGCAATTCTGAATGGATTGGACAAAAAGGTGGTGGAAGACTTGTATCAAAAAGCTATTGTTTTATCTGCACGTGGAGGGATGATACTGGATGCTGCAGTTGCCAATGAGCGCCTGGGTAGATTCTTCGAGGGTCTTGGGGACACCATTGAGTCAGGCCGACGCTTCGAACAAGCCATTCGATACTACGAAGACTATGGTTTAATGTCCAGAGCCATGTATTTGCAGAAGCAATATAGAAATCACATTTCGTCGTGGTCGTTGCGATAGCGGAGGGGAATACAAATGCTCGAACTTTATGCTAAGTTTTAATGTGTCCATGAATGTGTGAGGTTCCCATTTCAGCAGGGAGTATATGACAAAAATGAATGTTTCGAACGCACCATGCTGGATGACAACTCCACCATCGTCAGCCGTTTTCGGTTCGACTTTGGGATGTGGACCGAATATCAAAGACATGGATGCCAGTTGTTCTGATTGTGCGTTTCGTTTCGTATTCTAAGCAAGTGGAGGGGATTGAACGATAAAAAAAGGCTTCAACTGTAAGTTGTTTACTCAAATAGGCGGCCTGATGGGAACGCAATGTACTGTCGTTGGTGTTGAAAACGATTCGATGAATGAAAGTTTGGGAGAGAGAGGAAAGATCTTCTTGACACGACGTCTGTCATACCGTCTTGAATCTCACAAAATACGTAGGAATATGGTACGAGTAAAAGCTACGGTAGCTACCGTAGAGTAGCTACTAGCTAGGTCTAGAGAGAGTCGAGCTGATTCCGAAGAAAATCCACAAGTTGTACTTGGAGTAGTCTCTTTGATTCTCCGAGGATAGTACGGTAGCTGGGACGCTTGGACCCTCGGATGGTTCAAGAAAGAAGAACTATTTTATGACGAGACTACTCATTGTCAAAACATGATCATTCTTTTTTAAAAAAAAACATCATATTATATAAAAATAAGGTCCGGAATGTTTCCGCTCCTACCTCTAGCTAGAGTAGACGAATGATTAGATATTTCATTTCATGTTTCCACTGTAGAGAGCTCTGTCTGTCTTTTTTGTTGTTGTTGTTGTGATTGCTTTCATTGTTTGACTTTCATGACCAATTTTCCCTTGGCACGATGTGACATACTGACTCTTATCATGTCCAAGAGAGAATCCGTCTTCAGTTCGAATCGTCGTTCATCCAAGACATGTTTGACCTTTCCCGCATCGACGAGTTCCGTGATTGTTTTCATGTCGTTGACAACTTCGGGAGGAGTCGAATTGGTAAGGAAAATCTTGTAGGCTGGAGATCCAAAGTACGACAGTACCGTAGAGCAAGGAGGATAGTATCCGGGCCTAATAGTACCCCCCCCCCCTACGTATGTACAAAATGTACCAGTTCCCAAAAATAATAATCTCACACTTCCGAATCGTGTTACCAAAAAACAATTTTCAGGATTCCGTCCGAGCGCTCCGCGCCGGTCATAGTTCGACGATCGGCGTCACCACAAGCTGCACCTTATGGGAAAAACTGAAACTTTACAATAAAATATTATTATTATTTTATTTCGAATGCCATGACAACAACAACTTCCTCCAGTGCTTCTGTTGCCATTTTTGGTGTTAGCAGCCCCGATTTTGGTTGCTCTTGCGAACACCATTCAAGCTGCGGATCTAACATTGACTATGATACTGTTGTCCGGTTGAAAAAGACTGTTGTCGAATCTAGTACGTCCAATTTGTTGTCCCTTAATTTGTTGTCCATTTTTTTTTCATTTTTTTCATCACATCACTATCGTCCTGTCCTTCTGCATTTTAGCTTCGGGGGGATACGCTACTATCATTGCTGCTGTGTGGGTGACTGAAGGCATTGACCGATGTATTGTTGGACGTGTGAACCCTGCTGCCATGAAGCACTCAGAGAGGTTGGAAGGGCGTCTTTGTCAAGTTACCGACATTTTTTGGGGAACCAGTCACAAGGCCAAGAAAAAATATTCGACCCAGCACAAAGGTGTCGTTGTTGCTCAAATTATCGACAAGTATATGGTAGGCGATGATGTATTGAATGCATTCGTTGAGAGATGTGATTCCGATGAAGAAAGTAACTAGAAATTTTACTCTAGATACATAAATATTTGGATGTTTGTTTTTCTTTCTCAATAAATATTTTGTTTTGGTTGATCGTCTATTCAGCCGCAACAGCAACATCAGGAACATCAGCAACCTCAGCGTCCTCAGCATCGGCAAAATCAACATCAGCAATCTCAGCATCGGCGTCCTCAGAATCGTCAACATCAGCAGGAAACCAACTGAATCCACTCTTTCTCCAGCTGTTTTTAAGAATGCTCTGCGGAAGATTCCTCCAACTTTCCGCCACCCAAGCGGCACAGTCGGCGCGTGAGGCGTTGGTCATGACTGGTGCCTCTGCGTCTTGTCGCATCATCCACTCGATCCATTTCTGTCTCACCCGATCTTTGAATGGCTTTCCAACGCCGACATCAATGGGTTGAACGAGTCCAGTGCATCCTGGAGGGATCGCTCTCAACTGGACGCCCTGTGTCTGCAGTTTTGCCTTTGTAGATGCGCTGAAATGGGCAGTGAATGCATCAAGGTACAGGATTGCTGCAGCGCCTTGGCCATACTCTTGCAGGTATGGGACGAGGCACAGGTCAATCCACTTGGCCATGTTGTTGTCATCTTGCCATGCAGCTTCCTGACACACCATAACGAGCTCGTTACGTTGTGGGAGTGCCGGAAGTTCCCTCCTGGCGATATGTCCGTTAGGAGTGCCCTTGAATATAAGCATGGGCTTTAATTTCAGGCCACTTGCTGACACAGCTAATGACGCTGTAACTCGGTTGGTGGAGTTTGATGTGTTCCTTCCATTGACTGTCGTTTCTCCTCTCAAATTGAGTGTTCGCTTTGGTTGCATGGAGAGAAAGACAGGAGTCTGGTCCATGTTGAGGACCACATCAAGGTTGACTCCAGGGGCACCGACGATTGGTCTCTCAACTACTAGGAACTCCAAAGCCTCATCAGCAACATCTTGTGGTCGCCGTTGAGATTGGTGTGTGACACATCTCAGAACAATCTCGTTTGCACGGCAAAGGGCGCGGATCATGTGGTATTGAGATTTTTCTGGTCTTTGTCTGAACTCCTCGTCAAGTTGTCCTGCCCTGATTTGTAGCAAGGCATAGGTGACAGGAATGCCCTCGGCTCGTTGATCGAGGCACCAACCAATTAAGGGTTGTTCAAGATGCTTGAGTGCTGACAACCTTCCTTTGCAAATGGACTTTTTCTTTCGTGGGCATTGTTGCATTACTGGTCGGTTGTGAGTCCTCTTCCGAATTTGGATCGGCTGCACACCCAAAGACGCTGCAGCCTTGCGTCGGCTGTAGCCTTGCTGCCGCAATGTCTCAAACTCATCCAACAACTTGAGTTTCTGGCCGATGTTGTAGCGTTTTCTGGTCATTTCGACTCTGCAAATAGATTGATGTTGTCGTTAACCAAAAAAAATAATTGTGTTGTTGTCGAAAATTAATTGTGATGTGATTGTCGTCGATGAGGGAAGTTGCGAAGGTCATGGGAAGGGTTGGCACGCGCACATGGAATCCAATGAATTTGAAATTTGATTTTAAATTTCGTCGTACGAAATTTGTGTACAATTTTTACGGGGAATTTTGAATCCAAGCGAGTCCCGCAACAGCACAAATCCAGGGTACTATCCTCCTTGCTCTACGGAAATCTGTTCCGGCGTTGCAACCAAATCATCATCATCATCAATCGGACCGATTTGTGACACACGGCCGCCTTCATTTGGGACGGTATCGTTGGAGTCGACGACATCTTTTTGGATTGTTGTTGTCGTTGTTGTTGTCTTTTGCGTTCCAAACAGAGGATGCCTGTGGTGTCGTAACGATATGATAGCGTATTACTGTTGTTGTTCTCTCACAGTCAGTTCTCACACAACTCTTGTGATGATAATGTATGATGCGTTTGCTATCTCGCTTTTTCTCTCCATCGTTGCGACGGTTGTGTGCAAAGTGGAGAGAATGAAAAGCGTCTATGATATATATATATATCCTGTAGATTTTTTTTGAGAACGTATTAATAATAACTGTTAAATAAAACTAAAGGACTCTTTCGAGAGAACCCGCTTTCTGATTAGGAGAAAAAATACCGTAGTCCAAGTGGTGGTTGTGCGTCACTCTACTACGGTACTCTACCGGTAGTAGCTAGCATACCGTACTATGTACTACGTATTAAATTTTAACAGGGGACTACTAAATAGGTCGAGACAGAGAGTGGTAGTAATTAGTAGTGACGTCAAGGACTCTATGTTTAATTGATAGCAGTACTTAGGATTCTTTACGCGGTGACATCATTCTACGACGACTGCCACTCCTACGAGATAATAGAGAATGATTATTGTTTCTTTTGTCTCCTCTCTGTTGTATGTCATGTTGTTTCGAGTCTCGTTGCATAGAGAAACCTTATGCACTTTTGGATTACTATTTTGTTTTGTACTGTAGTACGTATAATAGTATTAAACGTAGTATTTTTTTCGCAAGGGACGTGTTCGTTTGTTTTTCTCTGAATCAACAACTGTGTGTTTTTTTGTTAGTCCTCCTTGGGTTTCCCTGCAAGTCCTAAATACTACTACTAAGTGTCATCTATCGTCTTTAACCAGTAGTATCAGTCTGGCTTGACTGTGAAGAGAAAACGGAACTAAATCTTCGTTCACAATTACCATGAGCAGCAGCAGCAGCAGCAGCGGTAGCAGCGGTAGAAGAGGTAGCGGTTGTAGAAGCAGTTCAAGAAATGCATGCAATGAATCTTCAGAGGTTGCTCGTGTTGTCGTGACACACCACCACCACCACCCTCCTGGAAGTGGTGAGAAGAATAGCATCGATCCGACAATGGTTTCGTCACAAGCAAACTGTACGACGTCGTTTTCTCATCACAGAATGATCCGACGATCAGAAAAGCGAACACGAACCGAGGCATTGGAGAGGGAGGAGGAGGAGGAGGATTTTTTGAATGATGACAGAAATAATTCTGAGAACGATCCAGACAGGAAACCTCCTGCTGCTGCAGCAGCAGCAACAGCAGCAACAGCTGTTGTCTCAATGCCTCCACGAAAAACGCGAAACAGAAGGAGTTGTTCCAATGGTACCAGTTGTAGCGTTCCGACAACATGTATTCTTCCAACACCACCACGAAACGAGAAACAATCATCTTCGATCCGTTCTCAGTACGCAACAGAAAGATCGACGCTCGATGTTCTCAAGGTGGGACCCATGTCACATGTTTTGACCTATTTGGAGGAAATCGATTTGTATCAACTCGAGCTGGCCTTTTGGGATGTTCGACGGTACTCCTTACCCCAATGGCAAGCCTTGAGACAAGCCGATATTTCATCCATCCATTGTGCCAAATGGAGACACTCGCACAACAACCGACGGCTCTTTCTATCCTTGGTTCAAGCCATCCGTCCACCATCCAATGCATCGCATCGTGTCATGAGGATCACCAAGGCAACTTCTACCACCAGCCTTTTGGATGAATGGGCTCGTGCCAGTCATGCCTACCGAACGGCAGGATACATCCCGTATGCCAAAGATTATGTCCACCATATATCGCATACGCGAAAGTTGTTGCACGAATGTCAGGGACGTCCTCCCATACCCATCAATATGACCATTGGCGACTTGGCACGAAGCGGATACTTTGTCTTTGTCCATCTAGCATTGAATGATCCACCACCATCTACAGCAACAACAATTACAACAAAAGCAGCAACAGCAACAACACAAACCGAAACGTCCAATCCTAAAGAGGATGATAACGATGATGAAGATGATTCCCAAACACGGGCCGTGGAGACAACAAAAACAACGGTCAAACCCGATTGTGTCCAAAGCAAGGCATCCTCAACCGACGATAGTAACAATAATACCGCACAACGAAGACAACGACATCCTCTTCGTCGTCGAAAACATCCGCAACACTTTGACGCGTTCCGTAAGGTCCGACAGGCGGTGTATTATCCCTCCACCGGAAAGATGTTGCTCAAGTTTGAAAATCCCGTCGCACACTTTCTCGGGATGCGATCCGAATGGCCACAGATCAAGTCGTTCAACGATTGGCATCAGATCGATTGGACGATATTGAATCAACTGAAACTCAGTGGTCGGATCGGTTCCGAGATCGAATCGGTCTTGTCGTACGAACGAAATTGTCATGCCAGGTTACTTCCATTGTTACAAAACATGGACATTGCCATTACCTTACCCAAACACTGTCTGGACGATGAAGGGAACAGTGTCTATCCAGCCAATCAAGTACAACAACGGTTGGGAGTACGTCCGCCACCACCGGATGTCTTGGGAGATTTTTTTGCCGATGCACAACAACGGGCACTCCAGGCACAACTGCAACGATTGCAACAGGAGACTGTGAACTTGCGACGACAGTTGAACGGACTGGCCGCACAAGTGAACGGATTGGTGGCAGATGTTCGTCGAGACCGTGCCATGGACGGCGCTATCGATCATGCCGTCTTAGCACAGCGGTTGCAACATGCTCTTGGAAACGTCGTCCATCCGAATCATCCACAGCAGATGAACATGAATCCACATCCCATAGCAGTAGCAGCAGCAGCAGCAGCAGATGGCATTATCAACAACAATCACAATCACAATCAAAACATTAACCATGTTGTTGAAGGAAACCAAATCAACAACGGAAACGACTTCCAAGGCAATGTACTAGATGATCACCAAATGGAGGCCGCATTGGTCCGACGGAATGCCCTACAACCATCGTCCAATCCACCCTCACCGGAAACCTTTATTGTGACGGGACGATGTACCAAGCTTTTATGGACGAGTCAATACACTTCCGAGTTTCGTCGGCCGATCCTCCAATCTTTACCACCAGGAGCAACTCATCCCGAATTTACGACCGATATTTTCCTTGATCATCACTCTCGACGTTCTCCACCGAGAGAGTCTCATTCAACGGACGGAACATCGTACAATCATTCCGTCACAAATACGTCGACATCCGGATCTATTGTTTCATCGTCGGTACCGAACAACAATCATAGTGCTTCTACTACTACTACTACCACCACCACCACTTGTTCTGTTTCGCCATGGGAGGTCAGTATTCCCGTCACTCCTACGTTGGTTGCAATATTTGAAGTGTACCGGCTCTCTCATCCGGACGATGGATGAATTGCTCCTGCTGCAGTCGCGGATGCTGCATCCACGTTCTAAAGATCGGGAGAGGTGTGCGTGAGCAAGTACCTCCCGTGCTGCATATCATGATGAAATCGTATCGATACTACACATTGCACATGCACAGTGGGGATAATAATATCTGTACAATCAATCCATGTTTTTTTTTTTTTTTTTTGTAAATTTTAGAAACTAAACTGCCGTCGAACACGAACATCAGCCGACAATGAAGACAGCGTCGTACCGGCCAACGGAACACGAACATCGGTGATCCACTTTCCGGTCAACGAATTGTCCGTCCATGTGACCTGTACGGCAGACGTCGGATCGACCTTGGTTCGGATCGATCCACTGTCGAGAGCAATGTTCCATTGATATAGAATCCGGGCATTGAACAAGGAAATTTCGGGTGCAATCGTGTTCCTGGGAGAGAAAAAAAACATGTTGCAATTGTTGTACGAAGGAAAAGAATGTGAGACCTTTTTTTTTTCTAAAAACAAATGATTGGCACATTAAAATTCAAACGGGTCGTCCAAGCTCTTACCTATCATCCAGGCTGTGTACCACGGTCAATGTTGGATTGTCATATTCAAGATTCAAAATGGCCTTGGTACGTTGCGAGGCGGTCATTGCCTCCAATAGACACGATGCTTGTCCCTGTGCCAAATCAAAGGTGGGTGTGATCCGGACGGCACCCACCGACCCGTACGGGAGTTCGGTTTGGTAACACCCCCGAACGAGTTGCAACCATCGTTCTCCCTGGGAAGCAAATTTCCCCATGAGGTAGGCTGCCGCACCTCGCGATGCTCGTACCGAAACGACGCTTTGTTGCGTTTTGAATTCGTACGACGGTTGTACTTCCAATTCGACACCCAATCGTTCGGACGAAAATTTCAAATCGGCTTCGACGAAGGATGGTAATCGTTGATGCGATGATGACGACGACGACGACGACGATGATGACGACATCGGTTCGTATTGATATCCCACGGTCGTTCGTAACGATTGCCAGTTGGGGAACCAGTTGGGGAATGGTTTCCCTTGACTTTTTAGGGACCATACTAAATTGGGACGAAAATTGGATAAGTTGAACCATGGATTATTTCCATCGGAACTGTCATCATCGGTTGATGGTGAAAGAAACGAGGCTGCAGTGATGGCACCACTCTTCGAAGAGCCTTCTTCGGCTGAGTCTTTGAGCGTTACAGTTAGGATTGGTCCATTAGACACAAACCGGGCAGCTGTGACCATTGATATCATTGAAAGCATTGTTACAACTCTCCATAGTGGAAGTGAAGATTGTAATGTATTGAAGGGCATCGTTGAAGATTTCATGGCACTTGTGTTTCTTGTTTATTGAAGGAAGAGATTTGCAGATTTGCTGTACTGTCGTAACGAAATATGTTCAAAATACAAACAATAATGTTGGATTGCAATGCAGCAAAACAACAAAACAACAACAACAACAATCCTTGAAGAGATGGTTACCACAAACACACAAACAGCCATGACGTTTGGAATCAATGAATCAACTCTGTCTGTCAATTGTCAACCGAATCTTCATTTCTTCAATACATTGTGTTCAAATTACTTACTGACCCGAATTGAAGATGGATTGTTATTGAATTATTCTCTCTAGCAGTATATCATGCTTTTAGGTAGTAGGAGCTATTGACCGCAATGTCTCAACGATATTGGATCGTATCCTTGCTTTCTTGTTTGTTTGTGTATGGATCCGGATCCGATCGATCGATCGATCAATCATCAACAAGCATTAGAGTACAACAACAGCCAAGGTCGTTGACAGACAGTGACAACATTCTTTGCCATCAGTCTCCCTTAACCCTAAGCGTACACGTGGAAGCAACCCGATATTCACAATTCTCTCGCTTTTTTGATTTCGGCAAACTCTCTTCTGCTACGGGATGGAGTTTGGTCCGACACAATAGTACACCGTATGATACAGTCCCAGCGGTGTGTTAAAAAGACCGACCAAACCAAAGACGGTAAAAGTTAATAACCTGTTAATTACTACACCTGAACACACAAATCTATCTCGATTTGGTTCCGAATATTGCTAAAAGGTCATTGTTCAAATCGATAGGAAGATCCTGCATGAGAATTCTTGCGGTGGTTGTAGACCGGTTTGGATGCCTCTATCCTATTCTCATCTGATTGATGCAACAAGTTCATTAGTTCTTCTTCTTCTCTTAGAGTTTTAGAGCATAAATATTGAGAATGTAGCAACATATTACTATTTATATTATATAGGCTGGGTGTCCTTTTCGCTGTTTGTTGTTTGAAAAAAAAAATTTGTCTCACGTTCCCCGTTTAAAACGCATCCTTTCCGGTGACAGCCTTGGTCAATTTGTCTACCAACGTCAACGAGATGACACTATACGGTGCCAACTTGATAAAGGCCGGGACAAATCCGGCCCATAACACTGACAGACCTTCCGCCTTGATGCTCTTGGCGAAGCAATCCAACATACCGTTGTACATGGGTCGTTGATGATTCTGTCCGGTCGTCGGTGGTACGGCCATGTTTTGGAGTCTTGATTTGATCACGTCGAAGGGATTGGCCACCACGTTGGCACAAAAGCTCGATACCAAGGTGGCACAAAACAATAGTGGGATACCACCAGCCCATTGACCGTCTTTCCCAAAGTATCCGCTTTGAATCAGTTCGGCCTTGGCTTGGGACGTGACACCGAGGGAGGCGCTGCTCAACAATGTGGCACGTGCGACGGTGGGTGTGGCACCTCTCCACCACATACGAACACCCTCTTCCTTGGCAATCCGTGACAGACAGTTGAACACGCCGGTGTAGTTGCGTCGATCGACCAACGGTAGTTTGGAATCGGCAGACATTCGGACCAGTGCCACTTCCGACGGTGTTCCCACCAACGATCCGATCCCACCGCTGATACACCCCATACCCAGTTTGGTGGCAAACGTGATATCGTTCTTGGACACGCCCCGTTGCAGATTTTTCGTTTGTTCCTTTTCCAACAGGTACGAGTAGATACCCATACGACAACTTCCATAGAGCCATTGTCGTAAGAAGGCTGCCGAAATACCGGCGTACAATCCATTTTGGAATCCGGCCGTTCGATAGATCGTAGTAGCCGCATTCCATGTGCTGGGAAAGTGTGAGGTTTGCATTTGTACCCGTATCACATCGAGGGGATGGCAAACGATGGCCGCTCCCATACCAGAAACGGCCGACAAGACCATGCGGGTTGGCAACGAAATGACATCCTTATCATTACTACTCTGACTGTTTCTGACAAGGCCATTGTTGCTGTTGCTGTGGCTGCTTTTGGTTGTCGTATTCATGAAAAGTGATGACGATGTCGATGAAGAAGAAGACGAAGAAGCATGGCTGCTGTCGCTTCCACTGTTGCTGTGCATAGTCGCCACCAACAACAGTTCCTTGTTCATTGGTGATGGATTGGGATTGGGCATTTTGATTTCTTCAGTAGTCTACCTAGCTAGTAGTTCCAAGTGATGAGGTATGGATTATGAGCGTTGACTGTTATCGTTTTGTTTGTTCCTGGATCGGTCGTCTCGATTTGCAGTTTCCAGTACGTATCTGATCTACTATCCGATGCACCCATCAACAACACGAACGAGGTTGTGAATGATTTTTTTTGTTGTGATGATACAGAGTGAGAATTGAGAATCCAGCATTCACCATTCGTGTTTCATCGCCTCCTCTGGACGTGTAGTTGCACTGGGTGCTTCTTGTTGTACCGTAAACTTAGAGATAATAATGAAAATCTTCTCTTGAACTTGTTCATTCGCTCTGCACCTTTCGACAATTTCCGGAAGTGAGGACTATGCACCCAAAGAGATACGTACACGGTGTTGGGTTCACTTATTACCAAGCAAAGGATCGAAATGTTGGAATCCCTCGGATTTGAGTGGAATCCTTACAGAAAAGAAGAATATGAAAAAGAATGGATGGATTTGAAAGTATGAAAAAATTTGCCAAAAAATACAATTCCACAAAAGTCACTTTTATACCAAAAGGTGTGAAACTGGTGATATATATTGCCAAAAATTTGGGTTGGGCTGTTAATCAAAGGGAACAATACAGCAAGCTCATGAGGAATGAAATATCCAATCAATCAGAGGAAAATATTGATTTGTTGAATGCCATTAACTTTGCATGGAGCATGCAAAATAAGGCCAAGTATGAGGAATGGATCAACCAATACTTCAAGTCCACAACAACAATACAAACATCTCATCTTTCAAGTGGTTTCACAAGTGGATTTACATCTTGGCTAGCACAGCAAAAGAGAATATTACAGGGATGACAAGCTTGACCAAGGAAAAATTGAGTTGATGAATGAAATAGGCTTTGATTGGACTATCAATCCTCCAGCTTCATGGGATGGATTGTATGAAGAACTGTCAATGTATCATGAGAGATTTGGTTCCACATTGAACAACAAAAAAATCACAACGAACTGGGAATATGGACAACTGAACTCAGGAAACAGTACAGGAAAGGGGATTTGGACCCTGCTTACACGTTGGTTCCGATTATTTACGCTGAAGATCCAAAACTAGGCCTTTTGGGTACAGACGCAAAGGATTAGTTCAAACTCTTTGGATCAACATATGAAAGCAGCTCTGGATGAAATAGGATTTGTTTGGGATCCAAATGAAGCAAGCTGGTGTGAGATGTTTTACAAACTTTGCGCACAGCATCAAAAACACAGTGATGCTAAATTTTAGAAGTTAGACCGGGAACTCAATGTTTGGATTAACCGTCAACGGCAAAGGTACAAGAAGGGACTCCTAAGCAAAGAAAGGATTAAAGAGCTGCAGTCAATTGACGTTGTTTGGTGCACCAAAGAACCGTTTTCGAGGGAATGATGGCAACATTTCAGCTTTAATAATATCCTAAGGGGTGCATGACATTTCAGTTGTACTATCAAAAGGTGTTGTTTGTTCTGAACTGTAGGATGACAATGCATGTAGAAGATGACTTGCCTTCCCGGCTCCTAGCTCAGGGCGAGGAAATCCACGAATTAACTGGAGGCAACTCTTGTGTGTTCGTAAGACTAGTATGTCATACGCAACGATTTTATTGACGGTATAAAGCTCCCTATTGATAGAGGCTTGCAACAGGTATCATAGGATAAGGAGACATTATACGGAATACTTCGTATCGAATAGTAATGGTAGTACCGGTAGTTTTTAATGCCTCGAAGATACATCGTAGCTTACTACCTACCAGTAAGTACCGGTATGATACGTACCTTGGGTTTTCATAGCGGGGCATGACTACAGGGTATTTATACGTAACTACGGTATTGGACTACTGCATCATCAATCAATCAATATAGATGTCTCTGTTGATTGTTCCGTTGAGACACTGCCATTTGTTTCCATGGTTGAAAGTAGTATTTTCGACTACGGTAGCCATAC
This sequence comes from Nitzschia inconspicua, assembly GCA_019154785.2. NCBI lineage: Eukaryota > Bacillariophyta > Bacillariophyceae > Bacillariales > Bacillariaceae > Nitzschia > Nitzschia inconspicua. The sequence goes on from JAGRRH010000004.1 coordinate 316,664, forward strand.
AAGAGTATATTACATATCACAAAATGCCTCTACTCTCTTTCACTCGACGATTGGAACATTGGGAGATTGTTGGTCGATTGCGTCAGGAATCCCACGAACTGACAGCAACTAGTTTTGCCTTTTTCGATATCGAATTCGATTTGGAGATTGCCACAGAACTTGTACAAGTGTTTCGAAACTCGGCCAAAAATGGGCGAATGTTAATCGAACTGGGATTGTATTTCTGTCCGGGCAATCAATTTATCGATCACGTCCTTCAAGTGGCGGTCGATTTGGACATTTTTTGGCATTTTCATATCAAGGGGAAGCATCCAGTATCTGACACTACGATTATTCAACGGATGCAACAACAAACCATCGAAGAAAATGCACAAGACGGACAAGAAAATTCCAACTTTAGTTCGTCATGGCCGTCCTTGCGTCCGTTCGGTCTCCCGCTACAGTTCTGTCGAAACTTACGACGGTTACAATTGTCTTGTCTCACTCTATCCCGAGATGACATGCAACTACTTCGAAAAGGACTCGCTGGAACAAGAAATGATGGTGATAATAATACCAATCAAATGAAGGGAACTTTTCCTCGTCGATGCAAAATTCCGTCTTCGTATTGGACCACATGGCAGCGTCGATTGATCAAATTATCCATTTCCAACTCGGTCCTGAAGGATGGAGCAGTGGAAGTGCTTGGTGCGGCCCTACATGACAATCGTTCCCTCCAAGACATGGCGCTCGTTAGTTGTGGACTTGGCGATCAAGATATTGAAACAATAATCCGATCACTTTATCATCATGCATCGCTATCAACGTTGCGACTGTACGGGAATAAATGTCACCGACGTGGCTCGCACGCGATAGTGTTTTGGCTATCCCAAGACGATTGCACCCTTGCTTCACTCCAAATATCTCATCAAAATAGGCCAACAAACCGCAATCGCCAGACCAATGGTCTGACCGAGACGAATGTCGCTACTACTGCTCAACAGCAGAGCATTAATAAGCTCCAATTGGAACATTTTGTTCAAGCGTGGTATCAACTTCGAGTACCATCAACGCCTTCATTAACTATGGTCAACAACCGATCACTAAGGCAGTTACGGCTTAACGGAAACAACCTCTCCGATGAGGATATGCAATTTATCGGACCTCTTCTCAGCTGTCTTACAATGTTGGAAGAGCTCGACTTGGATTCCAACAACATAACGGACGAAGGACTGCTTCACTTTGCTTCCCATGACGTCACCAGTAACTTGCAACTGTTGCGGTTGTCGGGCAATCCCTTGACTACCGCGGCGTCCTTGTCGCTCCTGACGATCCTGCGCAAACACCCGAGGCTCGGGTCTGTCACATCGAATGATTTTTGGAAAAAGCATCGATGCATGCCACGCATTCGGCACTTTTTGGACATCAACGGTGCCGGCCGTATACTGCTGCAACGACATTCCGGCAGCGGACAACCCATAAAAAATCATGGTAGGACAGTTCCGTCTCCAAACCAACCGTATGTCCCGTTGTCCTTGTGGCCGGTGGTGTTGGCAAGGGTCAATCGTGGCATTCCAATGTCCCATTTGAATTTTGGATGTAAAGATGATGCGAGAGCGGCGAATGGTGCCTACTTTTTGTTACGACACGGTCCAGCTCTGATGGAACAAAACTGTTGCGATATCAAACAAGAGACGGCGGTTGGCTTGAAACGATGCGCAAGAACCAACAACGTTAGTTCATCCGGAAAATATCAAAGAGTTAGTTAGCGTTTGGAAACGTCCGGAATGATTCGAGGTGGGTATTGCGAAAGCACCAAACATTCTGTAACTGGATTGGATTCAAATATGTCGCTGCTACATTTGTACACTATATTCACGGTCCATGCATGACGTTATCGTTGAAGCTTGTCTAGTAAATGTCCGCAAGAATTGATTTCCCCTCCCTTTCCAAGTGTTAAGTTTTTCCCACCCCTCTATGGATGGGATCGATAATCTGACGTCCTTCTCGCGGTCGTATCGCAAATTTCAAATAAAGCTGTGATCTACACGTTTCAATAAGAAAGTGCTAAATCGCATGAGAAAAAGAGAAAAGAAACGGGCCTAGAGTCTTGATTTCTTGTTTGGTTGAAAAATTCATTTCATCTTTGACGACTTTGCTCTTGTTCGTGGACCAGTTGATATTCCTTTGAGATATTACGGAATTTCGAATTGTTTTCATCATGGATAGTGATATTTTCATCGACACGGGCCACCGTCAGGTTACTTCCATGCTTGGAATTCATGGATCGTACCACTAGATCCGCAAAGGAACTGTGTCCATGTACAATCGCAGAACACTGGGGAGCCATTTCCAAGATACTCAACAGTGTCGTCATTTCAAACACATAATCGTGGGACGGTGTTTGTTGTTCCCATCCCCCCTCATCCGCCTTGTACCGTTTCCGACGAATGTACATCCAGTTAAATGTCGGAAATTCCGTCAAGGCCTCACCAATCGCGTTGGCATCATCGGTAATGAGGAAAATGTTGGGTGTTTCGTCGTCATCTCGCTGTTGGATCATACCGGCCCGTTTACTGGCATTTACGTATTCGGCAATAGAAAAGTACCGTCGAGCAAAATCGTCATGTTGAATGACATCGGCTCTCCGTACGTGCATGACCATACAGGGCGTCGTCAAGTTCAGACGAGTTTGTGTGTACTCGTACACCTTTCGCCAGAGCCACGTTTGGGGTCGGGTAGCATACTCAAAGATCCAATGATACACGGTCTCGTCCCAGATTTCGTACGTGTCGTTGTTGTGAAGTACCAAGGGTGTAAATTCAGCATGAAAGACGTCCAGTAAGGTTTCATTCTCGGACGATTGTTCACCGACAGGGCATTTCGTTAGAGGCAAAAAGTAACAATACATGTCACGAGTGGGACAGGCAGCCATCGTTTCATTGGCCAAGTTGTCATCCTTCCCGGCAGCATAATGCCACGGATAATAATCAGAAATTTGAAACGGCCGTTGGAAAAGAGCTGCTTGATACAACCCTCGATTGACGTTTGTAAAGTCCGCACCTATGGATGAAATTTGTACAATGTATAATGTTGGCAGAAAAGAGACGACACTTGCCTGAGAAAACGGGAACATAATACCATAACAATTCATATTTCTGCGCATGATTCGACTGTGGACAAACACATCGTAAGCCATCAAATGTTTGAATACCTACCAAATCCAGAACTCCACATGTCTTGTCGAAAGATCTTCTTACAATCTGCGTTGCGAAATTGTACATCATAAATTGCTTGATAAAAGGTAGCCTGGCGTTGATTTTGGATTTTTTGGTAACAATAATGCGTATCATTGGCATGAGACCGCTTCCAGGTGGGATTGTGTGTCCACCACTCATCACTCCTGTAGCTCCAACGCCAACAAACAACAGTATCTGGAGTGCCATCATCATGTACGATGGTACCTAAAGTCGTCATGCGTTGGGATGGACGTTTGGTTTTGTCAGTGTTGTTGGCGAGTTTGCGTAGCGATGAGGATGATGATGCTGTTGTTGATGTTGCCATCGTTCGTGTTCTTGGTGTTCTGGTGGTTTCTTCTTCGAGAGAAACGGTGTATCGTTGCTGTAGGTGTAACTCGTAAAACAACCTTGATTGGTTGACGACTGCATGTTGCAACAATACACAGCACAACAGCAAGGCAATTCCCACCAACAAGGGGCTAACTCGTCGAAACGAAACCATTTTGGAAACACCGTCTCTATCAAAAGAAGAAGAAGAAGATCTGGAATCACCGAATCGTCGTCCTTCCATCTGTATGGCCATGTTTCCACAGAAATCTGTAATCGTGTTGTTGGATCGATGGCCTTCCTTTCGGTGCGGCCTTTGATCTTTGATGCAATACACAATAATATTATTTTATTTTGTACGCATCTCCTCCTTCTTCGTTCCCTTCTTCCTGGGAATAGAAGGTAGCTACCGGTGTATTCGTTGAAACGCAAGGAGTAGGAGAGTCAAATGCAATTGATGTTCCTTTGCAATGAATGTGTATTGACAGTGAATCAACACAAAGTACCACCAGAAGATTATGATTGTTTTGTTGGATGCAAAGAAGTCAGTGGAAAGCGTAGCAATTTAACTGTAAATACTACAAAAAAAAATACTGTTGTAACAGTAAACAACTTCCAGATTTCATTTATCGGCATGTTTTCCTTATATATGCCCTAGCCCCACCGAAACAGCTTCCTCATCAATTCGTGGAGTGAGAGAAGTCACAGACTTCGCAATGTCACTAGCTAGGTAAAGTAAAGTAGAAGAGAGTATTCTTTTACATAAATAATGTTCATAGTCCAGTTGGGCTTTCGAATAGAGAGGTATCATAGGTGGCAGTTCTCAATCGTCTACGTTATACACTTGAAGACTCGAAGTTTTCCAAAATGAGGCACATTAATCATGTGTCATTTATAGGAATCATACGGACACCTAAAAGGTGCTGTCATACTTCAACGACAGAGTGTCAATCAACATCCAATCCGATCTTTCCACTCTAGCTAGCTACGAGTAGCTATGTACCTGGTATGACAGCTACTACTCCGTACGTCGAGAGGATACTTCCTACGGACCCGAAGCTCATAACTGGTATCACATCATACGGAGTATGATACACTCTCGTCGAAAAAAAATACACAATATGCGGGGTGGAGAGGCATTCCTAATTCCTCATCCTCCGAATAATTTTGGTCGTTTTGTCAAAGCGTTTAATATCCAAAAATATCAACAACAGCAACAAAGAAGTGGGAAGGATACGACAGACTGTCTCTCACATCTCAAAAGGACGCCTCCGGATGTTATCCAGTGATTGCTTCGGGGAGGGAAAACATTAATAACATTTTCTGCTTCCGAATGGCATCAGCGTCATCATCCAGACGGAACGACGGGACAGAGGATCTCATCCCGGCATTGCTACAATTTTGAATGGTCCCATGAACCGAAAACGAAAACAACAACAACAACATGCTACTGCACAAGCATTGGAAATACCAATCCAAATTGACACTGTTGAAAAGTTGTTTGATGTTGCCCTTATTTGTGAATACCACCATCAAAACTGAATTTAGGAGACGCAAAGAGTCTCGCAGAGAGGCGGAGAACGACTATGCGTTTTTCAACACATCTGCTACCACAGCTAGAATGACGACTGATCAGATGTCCTAGGTTGGGAGCAAGCAAGTTCACGCGCTTCAATAGTGCACGTGCTTCGCATACTATCAACATTTTACGCCTAGGAAGACCCTTCCTTACTCGTTTGGCAAGTTTGTTAGCCCGGATATGCAAATTGCGATTTAAGGCTTACAAGCTGAATATCGACGATGATTCCAGATCGCTGGTGTCAAATCTTTCTAAGTCCATGGTGTGAGTATGCCCAGTCTGTAACTTGGCGACATCGGTCTGTTCAGGTTGGCGAAAATTTTGTAAAATTTTTCTGTAGTCAGTTTTTCAGTTGGAAGAACGGGATGAACGAACCGCCTTCGATTATCTCAAAACCTCCAAATTTTTCAGCACACAACACCAAAACTACTTCTCCCTGCAAAAGTTTCCATCAAACGCGAGAAGCAGAGTCGTAGAAAGAAGTGAACAATCATCCTGTTAGGTGGAAAACAGATCGTTTTGAGGACGAATTCGCAAAAAGGCCCAAACTACCTTGTAGGTATTGAACCACCAAAAAAGTCGAGGTACTTCCAAGTTCGAACATGATGTCTCCCAAACAGGTACTCCAATAGATCATCATTGACTGATGAACCGTAACTTGCTGAAAAGATATCGATGCAAGGACGGCCACCAGAATTAACTTTACGATCCCCTAAATACGGGGGAGCCTTGAAATATCATAGGAGGGGGAAAAGGATCAAAGGGCGCGCGACGAGAAACAACGAATGACGAAAGTACCAAGAACGCTCACTACCGTAGCTAGAGAGGAGGTGTGATCATTCAGGGACTAACAGTAGTCCCGGACCAACGACACGCACTCTCCTCAGCGATTTACTTTTTTCTTGCGGATGCATTACCTTCCCACATGCCTAGCTAGAAGAAGAAAGTTCAACCTCTAAATCGTGGCTAACCCGACTCAAAGCCAACGATCATCCGACTTTTCTAATCCGTGATAACGAAATTTTTTATCGTATGATTTTATCGTATGATACGTACGTGACCCACACACGCGACGTAGCACCGCGACCGCGACTGCCACTCACTGTCAGACTTCACGCCGAAAACAACAAACACTCATTCAACGAGGAACGTTGTGGTCGGACGACACTCATCCTTTCAGGCCGTTGTCACTCCATAAGTTCATTCCATCTTCCACAGACTTCTCCTGTCGGTATCGTCGTCTCCTTCCTTATTTCACTTATACTCACTCCGCTGATGTCATCCACAGCATTCAGAGGTATACCGGTTGAGATTCAAGCCTTTAGAGATGGTTGGGAGGAAGTAACGGTCACAAATGTGGCGTACGAAGTGGTATTGGAAGGTGATTTTTTGGATAGCTATGCCTCTGACAAAATGTGTTCTGCGTATAGGGAAATGGGAAAGAAAATCTCTGACACCCTGACTTCCCGGGGAAAAGAGGTAACGAACGTCACCATCCTTGATCATCTCCTTGGTGATGTTGCCCTTTCCCGCATAGAGGACTACACGACACAGATGTTGGTCAAGAAGAATCTCCCACCGTTGGTGCCATTTGAATTCAAGGAGTTTCTTCTTACAAGATGGTTCCGCAGTCGCTTCAACGTTCCAACAGACGTTGCCTTCCGTGAGGGAATGGGTGCGATTTCCCATTCCAGGAACTTTAATCTCATGGAAGAGAAGAGATTTCTTTCGATTTTGTGTTGCATTCGCGGATTTGCCCAAAATGGGAGGAGTGGATGCGATGATGAGGAAGTTTGGATGCAGCAGAGACGTGTTTTAAGGAACTTTCACGATCTTGAGATCGCCGTTTTCTCCCGAAGTGTGGAGACTCTTCTTGAGAAGTGTTTGATAGGAAGGAACCCATGAAGGATCTCAAATTCTTTTCTACAAAGAACTTCAGGCCCCACACCTACGTAGGCATTCCTATGAAACAACGATTGGAATCAACAGTTCTTTTCTCACCTGCCGAAAAAGACTCACTGCGTGCGGTAGTTGAAGCGCACCTACTGCTCACTTGTGAACCTTTGACCGTTGGACAAAAGTGCGCTGATTGGTTCCTTATGAAGTCGAAGGTTATACCTGGTACCATGGCATCTAAGATTGTTGCTAGAGTGTTGGAAGATACTTCCCCACCTGATGAAGCCACACTACAGCGACTCTTGATGGAATGCCTTTCCTCTTGGTTCAGCAGGCACAGAAGCAGTAACGATATGGCCACTGGTAGCCAAAATGAGATCCCAACCGTCGAGAGGTTGAAATCAACTGAGGAATTCATCAAAGCCATCTATGATGTAGGTTTGATCCGTTGCAGGAAGAACCATGCGATTGCCGTGTCTCCAGATGGGATCTGCGTGCTCTCCCTGGAAGGTGTTCAGGAACCAGTACTTGCTTGTTTGGAGATAAAGACAAGAGTAGCAGACGCCACAATTGATGGGGCGGAGGTTGCCAGGAGAAAGCATGGACGGTTGGTCCACTGTACCTACGACGACGAGGTTTTCAAGGTACAAAGGACAAAACATATCCAACAATAGCTCATATATGTGTCGGGTTTGTATGGTGGTTCTATGCAATAAACCAATAGGTGTATCAGGAGCCAAAACTTGTCATGAAGTTTGGCATACCAGGAAGAACCTTGATGCTGAGGCATCTAGATATAGGAAGCAGCTGCTTGAATACAGAGAGAAGGATGACGATGAAGCAAAAATGAGGAGGCTTCAAGCAACAAATGCCCATAAGAAGAAGTTGCCTGTTGATGTTCTTCCGGACAACGGAGATGAACATGCAACAATGGAAGATGTTGTTGCATCATTCTAAAAGAAGTAGAGTTAACAAGGTCCTGTCATAGGTATTATGGAGTTGTTTTTTCATGCAAAAAAGAATGTACTACGTAGTATTATTATTTACAACTGATTATTTATGAATAATTATGTTGTGCGGGTGGAGAACGATTCGCAACGTTCCTACAATTGTCGACGAACGACATCATCGTCACCTTGCCGCTACCTTGAGAGAGATCTAAAGTGAACCCGATCACAAAAACGAAAAACAGAAATCACAGAAAAAGGAAAGAAATGTCAATACTCAGAGTCAGGATTCCCTCTTGCCACCACCCATAAAATAGTCTCGCATCATCGCATCTACATCCGAACTTGATTCTAAAGAATACATCATTCAAATAGAAACAGAGACGACTGACGTTGGAACAATGGAGCCCTCGACGGAACTTAGACAGACCTTTCAAAGCAACAGCAAAATGGCCGAATATGAACCAAGCTTGATTAGAAGTCGCTCAAAAGGTACCCAGCTCATGGGCGGGAAGGGCGCCAACACCACTATTAGCAAATCTTTGAAACTCAGCATAGCCAAGGAGTTGTTTGCGTCATCGAAGATGAGCAGAGCAGCTTCCGAAGGGCAAGCATCAAGAATATCCACCCATAATACCAGCTTTATGAATGACGCAACATCCCGCAAGACCACTCTACTATCCCCTTCGTCCTCCAGAGCATCACTCTCATCTGATCTCCATCGAGCAGCCAAACTCACGAGAAACCTTCAAGAAAAAGGTTCAGGATTGGTTGTTGACCGTAAAGATGCTCTTCGTGACCCTATCGGCCTCCACTCTTCAGATTCGCAATCCAGTCTTCCAAGCAGACGTTCTTGCCTCAAAAAGGGTGACACAATTTCAACCCGACGGTCGGTTAATCGTTCCGTTTCAGCGGACCAGCTCTTGTTCAAAGACCGTTTGTCGGGTAATCGAAAGCCCGTAACTCGAACCAAATCGATTACATTTGATGAAAGTGTTCGCGTGCGACGGGTCCCATCGATCTCGGAGTTGAGCCAAGGGCGATCAAACGAACTCTGGTTCAACACCCAAGAGTACGACATCATCAAACGAAAGACATACAGTCTCGTTAGAGCGGTTCAAAATGGTGAGACGGCAGGTGTTAATTACTGCACCAGAGGGTTGGAGAAATATCTTGACGCACCGAAGGTCCAGCGTACCCGTGCTGCTGGTTGGGAGTCCGTCCTATCCGTCCAAGAAGGGCAACGCCGGAACGGTAGCTACGATGATTTGCATATATCTCACGCCTACAGTGTTATTTCCAGCCAAAGTATGGAAGAAGCTTCCAAACGAGGCCAAATGGACCAGGAATCTATTGAGCGGTACTTGCAGAAGACCAAAAAGACCATGCGGACGACACGAAGTCTCCCGTCGACAGCCATGATTGCTGCTTCTAGTCGCAAGTCCCACTTGTGAAATGAGATTTCACCTCTTGAACTGTATTGAAAGGAATCCCTGGCGTTGTTTCTTGTTATCTCTACTTTAGTAGCTACGGTAGACTATACTACCTTCGCAGATCTCCATTTTTTTGCTTGATTTTGATTTCTGTTTGCGAGTCGTTCGGTGACGGATGACAGATGGACAAAAGATTTTTAATAATTATTTCCTCATTTTGGATATTCGAATTGGCCTCAGATAACGCGTGAGACAAAATTTTATCGCCACGACAAAATCAACCTAAATTATTTTCGAAAAAATTGCAAAATAACTGGAGTTATCGAATATTATAATTTCGTTATTTTGACGTCGGAATGGACGTGCGTCACTTAAAGGATACGTCGTAGTTCTGTAATGCTGTTAATTGTGATAGGTGAAGAAGCACAAAAACGAACACCATCACCACAACAACTTACAGTTATCTCACCACTCCCTCACCACACACACCAACAACAATACCACAACAACTTATTATCTCACCATGTCTCTCAACGCCTACAATCGTGCACTTTTTATGCTCAATCGCTCTGCGACTACAGCTGGTAGTTCCAATGCGCCCACTTCTCCAATTCACCCAAACGAACTGGAACTCGACTCACAGTTACAAACAGCTGCTCTTGTTATTTTGGACCGTGAAAAGCCAGAAAACACCATGAAGGCAATGGTAACAGTATCGGTTCTACGTTACTTGTGAATTTCGCGATTTCACTGTAGACGACTGGCTTGACAACAGAAAGTGGTTCGACATCAAGTTACTAACAAATGTCGAATCTTGTGACCATACAAGTATCATGTCCAACGACTCATACAAAGATAAAATGAAAGCAGTGTTGTCTAAATTGAAGCTGCCAATGAACAAATTGTTGCACCTGGGCCGAAACGTTGGCACCAAGATCTTGGAGTTTCTTCAGGCAGAGTCGGAAGACATCCGGAAGTTAGGTAATTGGAACCCATCTATTATGACAGCAGTTATTCAACAAAGCTTCCAACGAAAGCGATTCGCCAACTTGCTGGTTTCCCGGATGGACAATCTCTTTATGTTAACACCCGGACTGCTCTTGACCCACCACAAGAGCTCCTTCGATCTTCTCAAGCAGTGGCAGATCTTGTAAGAGAGACAAAGGAGACGAAGAAAGCAATCCAAAATGATCTTCAAAGTTCAAAGTCTTCGACAAGAGAACGTGGATTTTTGACGATCGATTGTCATGGCTTGTGCAGCGTTAACCAAGACTTTGGAAGCTCATGCAGGTTCTGTTGTTCCTGAAGTGGCCGGGTTAGAGGAGCTGTCAGCGCTCATGGAAGCCTCATCTCCCAGCACGTCCCCACGTTTTAGGCCAGACCAACAAATCAATGAGGACCCCCCTGTTGATTCGTGACCGTTCATTATGCATCCAAAGCATGCATCCATTTACAACATGTACTGCGAATGGCATGGTATTTCACCCTTTGCCGACCCACAGGGTGGTGTGGTTGGTAGGAACAAAACTCATGGGAACAAGTGGAGGAATGAATTCAACCCAAATCATTATTCACGTACATCCAGAATCATGAAAGCAGTTGATCACATCATCAGTTCAGATAACCTCACATGGCAAAATGCTGTTGCACGCTTGGAACCTTTGTATGATCGTTCAGGGAAGAGCTTATCAAAGATGGTAGAGTTGTTGGTTGATGAAGGTTTGCTGACAAAAGGTAAGCTTCGAGGTGCGAAGAGAAAGGCGAAAGAAGCAGGCATTGGAGTAGAAAACATTTGACGCAGTAGCAGAGGTGGTCATTGGGGAAATGTGAGAGATTTATATTCGACGGATAAATTTTACATAGTTTAAATTTTACATAGTATGTGCTTCTATTCGTATACCGATTGAACCGCAAATATATGAGCTCGTTGCAGCTGTTTTAGAAGTAGTCTGCGTGGAATATACTTCGAGTATCTGTTGCTAGCTCTACTAGTGGATGTCGTTTGTCGTAACATCTCGTGATCGTTTGTAAAAGAGAAAAATGATTACTGTTAATTCGCAATTTGTGTTCGTGATGATGAGTCGAGGATGAAGACGGCGGCAATGCGATGAGTGCGACCAAAACGCCACCATGTGGCGGGTCTGGGGAGAGCTCGAAATAATCGGTCATGCTGTGGGTTATTGGGTTCCAGGCAAAGAGACAAAAATGTTGACGTCACATGCGACGACATGCGCGACGTGCTGGTTGTCTGGACATATTATCCTACTCCTAATAACAGCATATTATTTTCAATAATAAATATCATAGCTACTTACCGTTAGACTGTGGCACCATAGTTAGGTACGGTACTCCGGTTGTACACCTTCCAAACTGCAGGACGGGTCTAGAGGTAAATCTTTTTTTTCATCATCATCACCTATCACTCTGTCTGCCCAACAGTCTCTGCTAAAATATCGTAATATCTGTTGCCCGTCTTTTCTACAATGATGTTATGACGTTTGCGCAGCCAATACAGAGATTGCCATTGGTGTGGCGACTAACTTGTCGTTTGCTTGTTTGGAGTTTTGTTCTTCCTTGTTGTTCCTCATTTTGTCAAAGCGTCGGCACCCAAAAATCTCAACAACAACAAGAAAGAAGAAGAAGAAACAACAACGAAAGACTGTCTTTTCCCTCTCAAGAATTCATCTACGGGTGGTATCCAGCGATTGTCGTTAGGAAAAACGATTCCTGCTTTCGAATGGCGTCATCTACTAGACGGAAGGACGTGACAACAACAACAACAACAGAGGAAGGTTTCGCCTTTTCGTTTTGCCATTCCGATGTTGCTACAATTTTGAATGGCCCCATGAGGCGAAAACAGACATTATATCAACAACAATCACAAGAAAAAGATGACAACGAGGATGACAAAGATAGTGCTATGAACGTGTCACAACAGCAACATGTTGCACGAGCGATGGAAAAACAGAATTCGGTACCGATCCAAATTGACTCTGTTGAAAATTTGGTTGATCTTACCCTTCTTTGTGATGATGCACTGTTCTTGGATACAGCATCCAGCAAAATAAGACTGAAAGAAACGTTTTTGTATCATCGACATCATTGCGTGGTAAGAGATAACGTGTCGCATGATGATTTGTTGTCTCTTCTGGTCAACCAAGTCCGAAGGGCGGAAGAACGTCAAGACGACTATTTGGAAAGCCTGGTGACAGTGGCTACACTCTTGGCTCTGAACGTTCTGGAATCTACTCTACAGCAAGTTGCTCTCACGGCGTCGAACAATCAACGGCGGAAGAGTTCGGGCGCAGCATTGTTGAAGGATACACTGCAAAAACTGAATCATCGGATAGAGGGAATACCGTCTCACCTGGCCACGATTTGTTCCCTCCTGTTACTTCCCCATGATGACGGCCTCAACTTTCGAAACTTGGTTTGGCATGGATTCGTTCCTTCGGTCCCAAGACCGTGGTTCTCCTTGGTGGTGACACTGACAGATGAACTGCATCAGATTGTGGTATCAAGAGAGGACACTTCCCACAACGAGTCAGTCAACAGAACAGCCAAGGCGGAACCACTGAAGGCTGTGTCAGCATTGATCGATTTGAGAGCCTACCCCCATTTTGAAAAACTGTTGACAGGTGAAAATCTTGTCAATGATGCCTCTTCAGATCAAATCCTAGAGTGGGTAAGGAATGTGACATTGTCTTCTCGTCATGTGGCCCTATGCCGCCTGGCTCTAGAGTGGATGCATCCATCTACCTATACATCGATAGCGCCGAATCGACCGGCAACGATTTGTGCCGTCCTCAGTGTAGTTTTGGAGCATTGCCTTCGGTTGGAATGGTGTCGAGCCAACAGACGGCCGGATGATATGGTTGCCCGTCCAGGTGCCTTTTACGTGACCTTGGACGGTCATGGACAACGTCATATACATGATTTGATTCTACATCCGTATGTTTTGAATGAGGATCGCGGTGACCATGAATCACCCCAGCAGAGAAATCGACTCATACGCAACGACGATTTTCATCAATCGAATGATACCGAAGGATCGCATTCGATGGATGCCTCGACGATTTCGCTATTGATGGACCTGTACTGCTCCCCCTACGGGCCGAATATCCGCTCTGCAGCTGCCCATGGACAATGGAATATGCATTTTGCACAGGAATGGAACAATCATAAAAAAATGTCATCCAACAACAATTCACTGGAAGCACGAAAACTGTGGGATATGGCGTACAGTATTTATCATGCCATGGTTCGGATTTCTTCCGAACGGCTCCACGAAGAAACGGACTGCACTTCACTGCTGCGGCATGCAGAACAATACTGCTCGGTCTTTACGTATGTGGGGCACATGAGACAAAGTATACGACGGACGAAACAAGCTTGGAAGAGGATTGAAGGTATTATTGTTGACATGGGACGTATCTCCATGGAATATGCGACTGTTGGTTCGTCATCAGCTGGACAAGCATGCATTCAGGTCGAATTTTTTGACGACTTTGATCCGCATGAAATAGAAGAAAGACTCGCCGTAAAAATAGGTGGTAACGGAAGCACGTCATTGGAAAGAGAACATGAACTAAACAGGCGACTTTCTTTCAGTGGTGGGACAATGAATCTTTTGGACGATGTCGCCGCAGCTCTGGAGGCTTATCACGATCGTCTTACTTCTGCTGTCGATTCTCTTGGTGATGATTCCGGGGCTTCAAATAGAAGTCATTCAACGGCGACGAAACGGAAGCAAAAGACAGCCCTTCGATTGGTCACTGCAAAGGGTCCCATTCTTTCCTTTTTTAAGTTCGTTCACTTTGTGGCGTTGTCGTCACTCCATGCTTACCTTTCAGATACTGTTCAAGGCGAGGACAACTATGAAATCTCTATCTCTCCAGATTTAGTAAGACGAACATCCATGACATTGTCCACCGTGGACACGTTTATTGATTCCAACTTGGATCGTGCAATCCAAGCAATAAAGGACTATACCGCATCAAAAGCATTCAAAGGGTTCCTTCGTTCCAAAAGGAAGGCTTAACAGGATGCAACATAATATCCAAAACGCAACCGGGAGGTGTCTTCAACTTTTGTCTAGAACGAAAGAAAGTAAGTTTACATAACCAGCCGAGAAAAGTCTTGCATAGTTAAAATTTTACTGTTTCTCGCTCTCTTTTTTGGGATTCACTTTCTGCATTCAACCACGAGACCGTTTTTGTATACATCATGGGCTGGGAGTGTACTGCCGACTGAACTGGGGGGATTGTCAGACACTGCCGGAAAGGAGCGTAAGGATACTCGAGCGACACCGCCGATTGCCTTGCCGTTCATTATGAGTGGAAAATCGCCAGCAACACAAGTTGTTGAAAGAAGATTACTCAATTCGATCGCAATTTTCCCCAACAAAACATCGCTATTCTCTTGTGTTGTATCTTCGTTGTCTGCTCTGTCATCATTCCCTCGTCCAAAGAACCAAGAAGATCCTTTCTGTCCCTTGTTTCGATCTTGTTGCTCCCGTGTCAAAAAGATATTGAGTTGAACAGTCTTGCTTTCCATTCGTCGTCGAAGAATTTTCCATTCCTTGGATTCTCGACTGGGCAACTTCAACCGCTGCTTGGAGGTGTTGGGATCAAACTGGCATTGGAACTTTGTACCGTCATTATGTTTGGTTTCCATCATCGTGGCTTTGAACTGCAGCAAAACAGGATGTGTTGGATCGTCGGATAGTAGTGGCAAATGTACTTTGGCATCGATGCGTATCACCGCATTTCGTTGTGACTCTCCAGCTTTCTTGTCCTTTTTCAACGCCCGCTGGAACTTTTCATTCTGTTCGATATCTAACACACTCAAGACCGATAGTTCCAGTTCATTGTCTAGACCAAGATTGTAGTCATTGCACTGGTGGGATACCTGCAAGCCTTGATCGAGCAAGCTGACAACATCATCTTGTAGAGTTCGTAGATCGCTTTCGGACGATACAGTCATGGTGACTGAAGAGGATCCATTGGTATCGATAGAATGAATGGCTTGTTGGCAGTTGTTTGAATATTCTTCCCACTTTTTATGTTCGTTGGCTCCAGTGATGGGATCGATGAACCAAGTGTAGTATAGCCATAAACGGAGCTGGGTCTCGCATGCCTCTAATTGCTGTCGCAATGAATCTTTCATTTGCGAACATTTTTCAATTTCCGCTTGTTCCTGTTCCTTTTGAAGCACTTGCTTTAGTATTTGAAGGAGTTGCGATGCTTCTTTGATCTGCTTGGCATTCTTGAGTCGAAGGACTTCGGCTTTGATCTCTGCAGACGGTTTGGAGAACCATGGATCTTGTTGTTGTTGTGGTGGTGGTGGTGATGGTTGTGCAACCTGTGTATTGGGTTTGGCTACAGCCTTCTTGTTGGATCCATTCATCAAATTTTCTAAGTCTTCAAGACTGACATGGTTATTTTCATCTGCGTTCGGGCCATCCCCATCTTGTTGATCAAGCCTTGTAAGGATAGCCTCGAGACGATCTGCCTGCATTTTGGCACGTTTGGAATCCAACAAGGCCAATTTGGCCTTGTCGAGATTGTTGGTCTTTTTGTGTTCCACAGCACGTTGTTGTTGTTGCTTGGCTCGGTCGCAAAGTTGTTCGACGGTAGGCAGAGACGATCGACCCATCATGGCAATGAAATCCAGCAGGTCACGATCGTCCATGGATTCGATTTCTTCGACCGTCAATGTGTCACCACCACGGGGCATATCAATGAGCAATTCTTCATTGTTGTCCATTTGCTGATTGCCCGAGGTCTCGTCAAAGAGTTCCTTCAAAAGTTCATTTTCTTCGGCATTCAATGATCCCATCCACGCACTTGGATCCAAATCGTCCTCGTCGTTGTTGTCGATAGTATCCTCTGTACCGGCGCCCATCTGTTGTAAGGCTGCCTTGACTGCCTCAAGTTGTTTGGCCACTCGTAAATGTTGCGTGGCCTTGGGAATGTCACCTAATTGTTTGTGATGAAGCGCCAACTTTTTGGACTCTAAAATGTGTTTGTCGTATTCGGCCATGGTTGGGACGGGCATGCCAGCTTGTTGAAATTCCGTCATCATGTCCTGATCCATCATTTCGTTTGTGGTAAAGGTATTGGGAGACGACGAAGAAGTCTCGAACAAATCCAAGTTGTCTTCATCAGCATCAGCATCAGATTCGTGGTCTTGATCTTGTTCGTGTAAGGCTTGTGAAACGGCTTGGTCTTGACTGTGAGTAGTAGTATTGGTAGCAGATGGTGATGCTGTCCTTGTTGTTGTTTTTCCGTCCTTTTGTTGCGTTTGGTCTTGTTCTTGTTCTTGTTCTTGCTTTTCGAATAACAATTGTGTTTCTTGTTGTTGTTTGGATCGGAGCAATGCTTTCTTGGCACGATCCACATTTCCCTGTTGCTTGTACAAGAGTGCCAGTTTTTTCCAATACAAGGGTGGTAACAATTTCAGCGATTCATTGTCATTGTGATTGTCTTCATCTTCATCCCAACAAAAATCCACTTGTATTGTTTCTACCGCCTTGGCTTGTTTCAACAAATCGAGCGCTTCGGATACGTCGCCCTGTTGTTTGCACGTCAAGGCCTGTTTCTTGAGTTCCAAGACGGTCGATTGGAGAGCCTGTTGATGAATGTGAAGACGACTAGCAGTGGCATCGTCATCATGTTGGGATACAAGTGATGACGATGCTGCTGCTTCCGTGGTGGTGGGGGACATGATGATCACACAATAAGAGCAATACTGGACGGGTAGTGGTGGTGGAGTGGTGGATGGCAAACAACCGCTCTTTGATAGAGTTTTTTGTTGTTGCTATTGTTCGGATCGAATAGAATTCATCGACAGTTGATGGATGTTGTCGTGTTGTTTCATGCCGTTGTTAGAGTGAATACGACGTGTAGGACAAGATTGAAGATCTGCGTTAACAGTAAATCACGTCTGGGTCGTGTTCTATGATAGCTACCTCTATGATAGCTACGGTAGAGTAGAGAGTGTAGAGAAAAGATGGAGAGAAAGAAGGGAGGGGGGAGGAGAGATATGGAGAAGGGGAAACGTCACCTAACCACAACCCTCCCTGTTTAGGATTAAACGTACTGTCGTACGTTAGTACCAAAGTACCTAGGTACTATACGGTAGCTACGATACAGAACTCAAAGTCAGAGTAACGGTACTACTACGTACTACTAAAGAGACGTGTATTTTTCTCGCAGTCAACTTACAGTTAAAATAACTACTCCGGACTCCGGAGTACGTAATTAGGAAGCCGTAATAGGTACCGGTACTGTTGTAGCCAATCTACCGGGTCGTAAAATCGGTCGATTTTAAATCTTCTGCAAGCTAATTTCGACCGATTTTAGAAGAACGAAATAGCCTCTGTAGCCGATTTACCGATGTTCCGAGTGACGTCACATGTAACACTGTACTCGCTGCTCGCTGCGAGAGGAGTTGATGCCAACACATGCTCTTGCAAGTTTTCTTTCTTTTCTCTCTCTTTTTATCCTTGTTTGCGTCCTGCTTTATCTGTCACTGCAACGCTGTCCAAGAAGATCATTAGTTTCGCTCTCCAAGACCGACACGACAGTAGTTGCTTCCACTCTCCTTACAATATTTATGTCCAAGGCTTGCCCTCCGAGCTAGTGCCGCTACTTTCTGCTGTGCCTGCAGAAGATGTGCCGACCGCAGCCCAATCCACCGCTGCCGTTTCAGTAGGAACTTCCATGGAAACATGTTCATTTGCCAGTACTAACAACAAGGACTTGCCTGTTCATTCTCCGGAACCCGAGTGGACCAAACGATTTACTAAATCGCGAGGGACGAATAACCCCAACGACCACTTCCTTCCAACGCCTACTTCTGGGAATCACTTCCCTCCGACGCGAACTTCTGATAATCGCACTACTGACGCCCACACCCACAAAAAGACCCCACCCAGCACCCAGACACGCAGCGGACGTGGAAGCCATGTGCCGTCTAAGACTGGAACTTTGGACCATCGCTCCACTTTCGACAACACCTTTTCTCCAGCTGTCGCTCCCATTTGTGGCGAAGACGAACACGAAACCCAGATGAGGTCTTTCAACGAAAAGTTCAATCGTCTCCTTTTCAACATTGACTTGGCCGGTAACGGTTTGAACGGAGAGGAACCTAAGAAACCTAGAGGCAGTCAGCAGCTTACGAACGGGGACTACGAGGAGCATTTGGAAGTTTGCCTAGCCATTGCATCAAAGAACAAGCAGGTAGCTACATAGTAGAACTGTACTACCGTAGTAGAGGTAGACTACGGTAGTAGTATTAAAATAGCAAAATTGCAGTACCGCAGCAATTATAATTGTCTGTAGCAATCAAACAAAGTTGAACAAATCCAATCCAATCCAATCCGACACCCCGTCGTTATCACTCTACCGATAGCTAGGTTTCTACGCACTCTTCCCCATCGACAACTGTCCTTCGATCATTTCATCTTTGTCCATAATAAAATCATTTTACATCTTGATAATGTTGTTGGCTTATTGCTGGTTGTTCAGTTGTTACTGCAGTTATGTTGATATATTTGTTGACGAGCGTATTGGTACGCCCCCCTCAATCCCAAATCGTCGCATGTAACAACAAACAAGGGTATATCGTTTAGAATGCTCGATGCTCGACCCTTGTCACGATAGGCCGTCAGGAAACACGAGTTAGAGCCTTGTATCCATGAGGACAAGTAGTGTTTGGGAGCTAATCCACCGGATATGTATAAACCACCGGTGGGTAAAAAGGTCATGGCACAAGTACTTGCGGCAGCACCATACGATCTGTTCGACAAAAAGTGGAATCATGGTTAGTATGTGTGTGACAGAGCAAGAGAGAATTGGGAGAGGCATTTCCAAAAAAAAAACGCAAGTAAAATAACGTACCGCATCACTGTAGTCATGGCCATGTGACATACTTCGCAATCGTCGGCATGTTCTGCCACGACCATTCCTTTTATGTCACCGGCGGTGTTACATTGTTCCTGGATGGATGGCGTTACCTTTTGTGGATACAATGCAGCATAACCGTCGTAACAATTGGCCAGTCCCGTTCCCGAGACCACTTCTTCCAATGAAACACGGTTGGGACTGTCCAATTTCTGTTTCAAATATCTCCACAAGTCGATTTCATGTTCCGTACGTGGCGTCCATTCGATTTGTCCCAATTCCGATGGTAGACACGTATAATTAGACGTTGTTCTTGTTGTTGTTGCAGTACTATTGCTGTCGGAGGAGAGAGCAGCAGGACCAGTTGTCGTCAAATAGCAAGTACCGAGTCCTGTTCCAGCGCCGATACAAACAATGGGACCATTCTCGTTCTTTGTTTTTTGGTTGGTTTGGTTGGTTGATCCAGACATAACACCAAGCTCCACAACATCATCATCATTTTGTAGTGTCAAACATCCATATCCTTGTGCCACAAAGTCATTGATAATACAACACTGGACAATCTTCCTGATAAACGGGTCATCACTGTTCTGACATCGTTGTAACAGGTCATAACCGTTGATTTCTAGAGCCTTGTGACGACTGGTTTGTACGGTATTGTCCTTGACAGGTCCCGCCACTGCCAAACATACAACAACAATTTCGAAGACGTTCCAATCGTATGTAGTAGATGATCGTCCCTCGGAACAACAAGATTGTAAAAATGGGATCAAAATCTTTTGTTCAAACATCCGATCGGATGGCGTTGTATCATCATCAGCATCCTTCAAAAGATATTCTTCGTTCCGATAGTCCCGATAATACACACGTTCGCCGTTGCTGGTATACAATGCAAGACGACTGTTGGTGCCACCGATATCACCAGCCACAATAACCAACGTATCTTCATTATTAGGAGTTGTTGTTATGGCGGATGATTGTTTCATGCTATTCTCGGATGTAGCTTGGTCATCATCACCAGTATCATTATCATGATTATTATTTTTAGTTGTCGACATGTTGAACGACATTCTGTCAACCGATTGTAGAAAAGAAAAAGAATGCGGTCTCTCTCTGGAAAGAGAGTATGGTATGTGATACCGTATTACTGTCAGTGACGTTGTACGTGGTGCAACCGTTTTTATTACCATGTGAAACTCACAGTCAATCGAATTGAACCACCCTATCTGGATAACACGTGGCGCGAATTTACCTGTCCTTAAACGATTAAATAAACATTATTTTCTTTTATGGAAGGAATCAAGCAATAATTAATAAAATAATAACATAAAAAATAAATGATGACAAACCACGTGTGATGACTGTGAAGTCGTATGTCATAGCTCTCGGATCTTCGTTCACAGTCAAAAAGTCTACTTCCCAAAAACAACGTGAATCATTTTTTTATAAAATTTTCTATCACATCACACAATAAATTCCATCATTGTTACGAAGTATTCACAATCAGCTCGCTCCTTGATTGCATTTGACAGAGAAACCTACGTACGGTACCAATATGCAACAACACACCAAGAGAAACCTGATACCTGCTAAGGCACTGGGAAGCCACACAACGTTGATTTTGGAAGAACAACAACAACAACAACAAGAGACACGATCAATGCTTCTGCTGCAGGGACAACTATCAAAAAGAATGTCTAATACCAGAAACAGCAGTGGCCTCCAAAGCCAGAAATTCTCTCTAACGGACTACCTAACAGCTGCAATATCCATCGCCAGCAACAGCAACATGGAATCGACAACATCGATGGAAACAAGACATATCACTATTGGCTGTGAGGTCAACAAGGACGCACAGTCTCAACAAAAGACAAAGGATGTTTGAGAAGCGGACGACATTTCTCCCAACATTTTCTTTCATTTCTGTTTTACATATCACTGTACGAAACAGAGCTGGTGCCATAGAATATCAGTTTTGCCAATTCTTTTTGTTGCAAAAATATAATAGCCAGCTCTGTATTTTTTGGCGGATGCATCTCTACCCCTCAAAACAAAATCACAAAGCAGCTTGACAGTAAAGCACATACGAAGCAATACTTACAAGTCAAGAAATTTCTATGTAGCATCCCTTTTGATAAATTTAATCCTGGCCTTTCACTTTCTATTATTCCTGGCACTACGACGACTCTTCCCAACCAGCATGGATGTAATAAAGTTTTCATCGAAATAATACAAGTGGTATAGTACATTGAGCCGTTCTTGCCCATGGGTGGATTACCTTTCCGTGTTAGAGAGGCTTAATCCATGTTTGTCAGAGCCTACTAGGGAACAAAGAATCCATAGACCGTATCAGTGTACGCCGATCGTAGAGAGCAATGCAGTGGGAGGATTTACTGTAAACACTGCTGTTGTTCGGTACGGAAGGTTGCCGAAATGTAAATTATTATTGGAAAATGCTCGCATCTTACAGTTAACATCACCAAGCGAGATTCACAGTCAATTTGTCATATTTCCTCTACGTCGTAGTCGTAATCGTTGCGATAATTGTTCTGCGTTATTATTGGCATGTTTCAATGCGATAATTAGCCATGAACTTTGGTAGAAGGCCTTTTTCTCCGTATAATGTCAGCTCGATTCTCTTGGAACTTACAGTTATATATGGATTAGGAAAGTTATGACTGTGACAACGATGTTTAATGTTCCAAAATTACGTTACGCGAGTTCTCCTCGAAGTCTTTCTACTTTCTATCCGATGAACGTCCAAATACGACAAAATAGCTTTTTGTGTCAGCTTCCAGCAACACGTCCTACCTGAGAAACAAGAATGTGAAGAGACATAGTTTGCTTACGGGAAACGGCACCAATATGCAACGCACCAAGATATACCTGGTACCTTCTACGGCACTGAGCGGACACGCAACTTTGATTTCGGCACAAGCACAAAGGATTGCATCAATGATTGACATGGTTGTCCAATGCCAGAAACACACTTTAACTGACTACCGAACAGCCGCTATAGCCATCAGCACCAATAGCAGCATCGAATCGACAAATTGGATTGAAGCAAAACATGTCCAACAACAGGGAAGCAGTGTCGAAATCGACTGGGAATTCAACGAGAAAGCCCGATCCAAACAAGAGGCTTTATGATGAAAAATGAAACCAAAACTTTGTGGCCTGACTGTGAATACGACCAATGTAGGTACTACCGTACCTACTACCTACCGGTAGCTACCTACCTGCTAGAGTTGTAGTCGTACTACTACGTTTAAAAATCACGTAACTTTTCAACAACACCGCCCGGACAGTGCACATCCCTGCTGGAACCTGGAACCAATGGAAACGAGCATGCCAGTTATGGTGAAACACACAAACTGGTGCGCTTCACAGTACTTCGGGTAATAGCTGCACCCTCACGAGAAACAGCGAAGAGTACTATGGCCCTACTACTACGTAGTATGATCCAACCAAAGAAACGACTATTCGTCCGTACGTAAACGGGTTTTAAGGCAGCAGGTATGATACAACCGTCACCGCAAACGATTCAAGCCCACGGTCCAAAGGGTAATCAGCACAACTCTGCCCCAGTCATGTTACCCAGTCGAGTGTTTCGAAGGCCATTATGGGTTTTACTAGTCGTATGTTCCAAGGGGCCAGCACAATGTTCTAGAGAAACCTAGACCTCCAACTCTCGCATACTTCGAAGAATTCCGTGATTCACAACCGGACTGGAGCCGCGACATGCTTGGCACCCTAGACGAAGAAATCGCATCTAAGCTTCGGGAGAGCCAGCATCACCCTTCATGGGCGTGCGACGGCTCTGTAGCTAACAACCAGCACCTTCGGATGGTCCATGAACCTGAAGAATGGTACCACTATCATAGAGGGAAGTGGCCCCGCCTACGGATCACCAATGGACTCTTATCGTGCTGAAGCATATTATGGGAAATGCTCCATTCTTCAGTTTCTGTTCCCGCTCAGAGAGGGAGCCGTTAAGTTCTCCGCCTGCAAAGTTCTCCGCCGGTCTGCGCCGGCCAAATACCGAGATCTGATTCGTCGAGACGGTGTCATCGGAACGAGCCAGCACCCCCAGACCCTTTTCCTAAGTAATTTATGTTATATCCGGTCACTAATATTAGAATTTCCATCATGTGCGTCTGTCTGTTCTCCCCGATATTTTGTCACATTAGTGATTTCTACTACCGTTACCCTACTAGCTTACGTAGTAGCACGGTACGTATATTTTCGTGAACAATTTCATACTTCAAGTACTTCATAGAGTATTCTAATTGTCGACGGTTTATCACAATACGTATTTATCGCCAAGCGTTGTTTTTTTTTCTCCACATCTCCAAGTCAGCGCCGAAGCATGCAGTTATCACACCTACTAACTAGAGTGTACGTAGTAGCACGGTACGTATTTTTTTCCATGAACAATTTCATACTTTAGAGCATTCTAATTGTCGCCTGTTTATCAGAATACGTACCGTACAAGCACGAAGTTCGATTTTTACACGTAATATTGTTACCGTAATACTAGAGTTGGAAGATCGACACGCAACATTTTTTAGTTGACTTATTATCAGCCCTGTTTCATGGGCTTGTACCATAGTCATACAAATGTTGCAATATCTCCTGGACAGGTTTCTGCAGGCAGGACAGGATGTGCTTCTTCCTCCTTCTGGCAGTGCAGTTTGCTAAAATCCACTGGACAACCTTGTTGACTGGATAGTATGCAGGACAATGCTCTTTTACAGGCGTGCCACCTTTCCCCCAAACAAACACTTCCACCACATTGCGAGATGAGTCCTGTCTTGTGGCACTGTAAAAACACTTCCGGACCACGACATGAACCGCCTCAACAGGTATGTTGCGCCCTGACTGCATCCATTTCTTGATAGTTTCCCTCATAGAACCAAATGGTTCCTCCACCAGGCATAACATGGCATCCCCCAAACCAGCCGCAAACTCTGCCACGTGGTTATGCCCGATCAAAGTTGCTCTAGCTTCGCTGATCTTGGAACATTGAACAATTCTGTGCCCTGGTTGTAGACATATAGAGCACAGGGCTGCTCTCTTGCTGGATTCCTTCATCTGATCCATAGTTCTCTCATTTCGGCTTCTGTATCTTCTACCTCCGTTAGCCCCGGGTGGTTTTGATCTTTTGAGAGTAACTGTTGCCTCAGGCTCATATTGGTTCTCCCCGTCTTCCTCAGGATGTGAGATCCCCCGGGATACCTGAGCAAACATATCTTGTGGGGCCATAGTTCTGCCGAAGAGGTGCAGATATGAATGCAGTGTGTCCAATATGGGCTGAGAATAAACTTGCTCCACGTTCCCAACTGCAACGTCCTTAAGTTTGAGAGCCGTGCCCACCAGAAGGTCTTTGGTGGTGTTGTCCCTAACCTTGTGGATGCAATTGGCTAAGTCCTGAAAAATGTGGTACAGCTCTCTGAGATCATACTTCCCAGATTGTGCACCTCTATAGGAAACAATGTCCGCCCTGGACAGAACAGTCACTTCTTGGGAAGTGGCTGCATCCTCTCTGTGCGACACCTCTCCGCCTACAACCCCACAGGCCCTCTCCCCCAAGGACACCTCCTCCTCTCCGACTGAGACGTCATCATCACCGTAGCCACAATATCTCATAGATGCATCATCATCTTCTTCAGGTGACATACCATTGTCTTCTTCAGTTGGGTGATCTGGCCCCAGTAGTTCCTCTGCTGATGGATCACTGGTTGTTTTTTGTTTTGTGTTAAGTGGCGTCATTGTCTGTGCAGGCGCGTAACGTTTCTCTGGTCCCGTTGCGAGCAATTTAGTTCCGTTCGAAAATTTAAAAAGCCGGCGCAGAACGGCGAAGTACTTTGGCGGCGAATAACTTAAGTGATTCCAACCATACCGTTTTTTTTTCGCACAACGAAGACGCATTTTCTGTCTTTTGGTCGACACGGTCCGTCAATCTTGTTGTTTGACGGATTGATCATTGATCACCATACTAATAGTGTCGCCATTCCATCTATGATACTACTTCAATCCGTTTTACCAATAGAAAAAAACAAATTGATGTTATCTTATCAAGCATCATGAAACAGAAACGAGGCCAACGAGGTGACGGTGATAACAAAACAAGGCGGCATGCCCTAGAAGTTGTCGTTCCAAAGAAGAGGCGGGTTTTGTGTTCGAAGTTGGGTTCCCTCAAGTCATCATCATCGACTGTGGAGTCTCGACCTACTTCTAGTACTTCTAGTACTTCTACACGTCGTCCTGGTGTCTATCAGATACTTTCCAACCACCAACGAGGCAATATACAAGACCAAACAACTCTCCCTTTCGTACGGTTATCTCCACGCCAACCCACCAAAGGCGACACCCAACTACGACTGCTCTTGACACGCAAGACGTACGATTCCAAAAGTCAAACTTGGACCGAGAAGGAACATTATTTTTGTTGCAATGACAAGACGGACAACGGACAAATTTTCATTCCGTTGTCAAGAGGAGGCCAGATACATATTTTCCCCAATTACATCGACCCGAAAACCTGCCTGGACATCAAGACCGAATTGGTAGGTCAAACCAATTGCTGGAGGAACTATGCCATTCAAGGTGGGCTAGAGCCACGGCTCCAATGTTTGTTTCACGAAAAGGCCACACAGGATGACTCTGAACCTCAGCCTGGATATGCCTACGCCCAAACCACCATGAAGGCCAGACCTCTATCGATGGCTCCCAAGCTCCAAGATCTTTCTCGAAGCATTGCCAAAGATAGGAACCTCGAGTACTTCAACATCGGCGTCAATTGTGTTCTTTACAGAGACAACACCGATTCCATTGGCGATCATACCGACGATGATCAAGACGAAGAACGAATCTTCTGTGCCGTCATCCAGTGTGCCGTGCCCCGCAAGATCCAAATCAACACCTTGTCGAAATATTCCAAAACGCTCCAACACGGCGACGAAATTTTTGACATTTTCTTGCAAACGGGCGATTGCTACGAAATGGACGGACAGATGCAAGAGTACTACAGCCATTCCGTCCCAAAGGTACATTGGTCTGACAAGAAAAACAAGGACAGAACTGACCAGGATCCATTTGAACGGATTTCTGTTGTGTTGCGACACGGAACAGAAAAATACATGAAGAAAGACAATGGGAAAGTCGTTCAGGATATTTTCAAGCCCAAGCCCACGATTCGGTATACCATGGGGCCCATTGAAAGTACGTTCCAACTCTCACGTTGAACTGCGACAGTGATGAAGAGAGGGCAAAGTCGAGTTCCTACAAACCGATCGTTTCATTCTCTCTTGTCACATTTTTCTCATTTTCTTCTGCAGACATCGTTGAGAATTTGTCGTACACGCGTCCTCAATTGAAACATCACGGGGCCTTTCAGCTGATGCAACGCGGCATTAGCGGTTCTGGCAAGTTGGGCGCTGATGCCATCATTGTTACTGGCCAACGAAAAGGGTATGACAATGGTACCGAACTCTGTTACGAGGCAGAATGGTCCATTGGTGGCAATGCTCTCTGCAGAAGCTATGACGAAGGATACGATATCCGTGTTTTTCGTTCGGAAGAGTACTGCCAGGAGCAGTTTGGACCCGCCTCCATCTCTGACACGACCGCTGATGAAACGTCATCCAACCCCAACAGAACTGGTCGGAATCAGGTCTTTTATCTATACGGTGGATTGTTCCGAATCGATAGAGTGGAAAAACCCGCAGAGGAGAAAGGAGCATACAAGTTCCACCTGGTCAAGCAGAATCGATCGGATACTGCTTCCGCAAAACATACACCATTATTATACTCCGCTTTGCCCGTTCGTCCAACCATGACAAGAACAAGTTTACTGTATGAGTGGCTCCGTCCCCGAAAAACATCAGCAGTCCCTTGGCTGTCGCACTATCTATTTTCTCGACAGGCAATTGGTCTTGCCGCTTCCGGATCCCGAGAGGAGTTGTTGTTGTGTTTGTTGCAGTTGAATCAATCTTGACATGCGAGGCGAAATAATGGTCGTTTATTCAGCTCTCTTTCGTTCGACTTATTGTGTGATTCATGACGTTCCACCCTCCCACATAGTAGACACCGTGGCAGCAATTGAGTACGACGAATGCAAATTACTACCGTACTTCAGTTAGTAGGTACCGATCTTAGTGCTACCTACTCCTATTCGCACACATTTCGTTCCGTGGCGATTGAACTTTCAACAATAATTTTTATTTTCTTCTGTTTACTTAAATGGTGCGCACCCCGAGTTTGAGGTCAATTCCTCTTTTCTTGTACCATTTTCCCAGAGCTAGTTCAAACGTGTTTCTCCAACAGCTCCAGAACAAAATCGACTACTTCTTCGGTCGCGAACCGACTGACACTGGGAATGAGCAAGCTCGTCGTCGACACCCAGGGCCCGTAGGACGTAGAAAGGTTCTTAAACTCGCTCACGTGCAAGCCAATGCAGAGACACGGCAATTGTTCTTGATTGCCATCGAGAGGGACTCCCCTTCGACATAGGCAAAACTGTACTTCAAGAAACCAGGATAATTGTGTTCCTGGTCTCCGTTGCGTATGACCTTGGGGATTCGTTCCACTCGTGTTCTGTTTGGGTCGTGATGATGTGTTTTCCACGTTTTTTGTAAAAGTGTGACGCGTCCTTACAACGCAAGTTGTTGCTTTCGGTTGCTCCGGACGTGAATGTTATGATTTCTTTGGTGTCTCTGGCACTCATCAAACACGCTACTTCTTACCGTGCCATTTCGACAGCTCTACTACCGTAGTACGTATTTCAACGGTCATTTCTCATTTACTATAACTACTACTGTGAAGGAAACGAAATTCCGAACAATTTGAAATGTGAGAGTTATCATACCAACAGTAGGTCGTGAGATCTAAAAGTTCACAAAAGGGAGAATATATAATATTATTTTGTTTAAGAGCTTCAACGATGAGCGACGATCTTCAGGGTTGTCACTAATCCTGCTTGATGATTGAACCGCCCTTTCTGAATAAAACATGTGGCGCGAATAAAAATGAATAATATCTCGAATGAACTGACTGTAAACACACACAATTGGAGACAAAGATAATTCTCTTGTAGTGGTCCAAGCTACGACTTTGTCATGCATAACCGATGTCCAATCGGAAAAGATTGGGCCTCTCTTATTTATTAGTTGAAGGAGGTCTATGGGAGAAGAGGAATAATACGTTGCAGTGGACTCTGGTAACTCAGCCGATTGTGAAGAGCGATGCAGTGAAAGGACTTATAATGCGAGTTCTTGGTTCCGAAAATCAGCACGGGCGAAGCGAAAATATGGGAAAATGCTCGATACTTCGTAATCTAGCAGGTAGTGAGTCGTAATCGTTGTTGCAATAATTGTTATAAGTTTTTATTGCACACTTCATTGAAATCAGAAACCATGAACTGTTAGTTGAGTCGTTGTCGTTGTTGCGATGATAATAATTGTTCTGAGTTATTATCGCACACTTCAATGAGAATAGAAACCATGAACTGTTTATTCTCACAGTCAGTTCTCAGTAATTTCACATTCACAGTCAGTTCGATTCTCTTGGAACTTAATTGATAATGGAACACAGTGACGGCAGAGATGTTTAATGTTCCAAACTTACGTGGCGCGAATTCTGCTCGCAGCCTTTGTACCCGTTCACTGTGAACGGACAACCAAAAACCCACAACAATTCGAACTAACAGCTAGCTTTTCCTGTCATGATACAAGTATGGGAGGAGAGATAGATTTTGTTATAATTTTTGTCCATGTAACGTCTTCTCACATTATACATTATTGTCTTTGAGCACCCGCTGGAAACACTACCACTATGCAACGCATCAAGAAAGACTTCGTACCTGCCACGGCGCTGAGCGGAAAACCACAAAGGACAGCATCAATGCTGCTGGAGCCACTCCCAGCAACGATCAACATGGTTCTCCGATGCCAGAAACACACTTTAACCGACTACCTAACAGCCGCCATAGCCATCAGCACCAATAGCACCATGGAATCGACAAAATGGATGGAAACAAAACATGTCCAACAAGGAGGCAATGTTGAAATTGACAGGGAATTTAACGAAAAGTCCCAATCGAAACATGAGACAAACAATTCTTAAAAGGAGCGAACGAAACTGCTCCTAACCTTTTCGTATTATTCGTTCAAACATGCTTGCAACTGTAAACAATTCTTTTCATTTCTTTTCATTTTCATTTTCGAAAAGGAAATGCTACAGAATTTCAGTTTTCCTATTCTTTTTCTGCAAACTGAATTACAAATCCTTTTTTGGCTGATACGGAAGCCAAACTACGTTTGGATGCATCTTTATCATCAAGAAAACAACATAATTACATCAAGCACAACATAATACATGTTAATTCAGTAAAATTCCAAATGAGGAATCTTACACGCAGCATCGTTTAATGATCCCCAACGTTGATTTCTACTACGGAGAAATAATGTTTTTCCCTTTCTATTGTTACGACTCTCTACGCGAAGGCTCTTCCCTAGCATAAGTTCTTTTGCAATCGTCGAGTTGGAATTGTCAAGAAGGATAGCTAGATTGTTGGCATTTAAAATGTGTTGAGGAGCTTGTGGTACCCATATTGAATCGTTTTTCTCGCTGTGTGCCGTTCCCAGAGTCCGTGAGATACTGAGAATAGGCTACGACCAGTTGATGATTGATTTTTATGTGTGCATGAAATCTTTTGTTCCGTAGGATCACTTTAACAACAGTTTTATCTACTACTGGAGTATGTGCCTTTGGTCTCGGCTTTCCATTATGTTTATACTGCAGCTCCTACTTTCGGTTCTGGCAGGGGTGCACCATTCAAAGGACTTTGAACAGCTCCACTGGCTTGTTTGGACATTCCCCATGGGAACATGGTCACAAACTCTTCAGCTGCAGTCGGATGGATTGCTACACAAGCGTCAAAGTCAGCCTTGGTGGCACCCATCTTCAAGGCGATACCAAATCCCTGCAACATCTCATCGGCACCCATCCCTATCACATGAAGTCCCACCACCAATTCCTCTTCACCGGCACAAATCAATTTCATGGCCGTTTTGGGCTTTTCATCTGGTTCCACTTGCCAAACTCCATAATACAAGTTGGCAAACTTAGATTTGTACGTTTTCACATTGTCTTTTCCGTACTTGGCTATAGCTTGATCCTCTGTAAGGCCAATCGTACCAATGGTGGGATGAGAAAAGACCACAGTAGGTACAAGATCATACGACACCTTGGCGTCTTTAAACTCGGGTGGACCAAAAAGACGGTCCGCAAGACGTCGTCCAGCTGCAATGGCCATGGGAGTGAGTTCTACTTTGCCACAAACATCACCCAATGCGTATACACCCTCCACATTGGTCTGGGAATATTCATCAGCAAGAATGTATCCGCGGTTGTCTTGTTTGACTCCTTGGGCTGGGAGATTCAGTGGCTCCACAAGAGGCGCTCTTCCAGGTGCCACCAGGACTGTATCCACGCCATCAATGACTTCTCCATTTTTCAAATATACAGTCTTGGTCCCGTCACTTGCTACGGTAATCATTTCCAAACCATTTGTATTGCGGTAAATATCAATCCCTTGTCGCTGCATCTCTTCATCTAGTGTTGTTTTTATCATTTCATCAAATTCTCGTAATGCAGATTCCTTTCGTACGACAAGCTTCGTGTCGGTTCCGAGAGCTTGTAGGACACCCGCAAGTTCCACTGCGATGTAACCAGCACCCACTACTACCGCCTTTTTGGGCTGTTCTTCCAACTCAAAAAAGCCATCAGATGAGATACTGTGCTCTTGAATACCTTCTCCTTCGGGAAAAACCGGGTATCCTCCTGTTGCAATCAAGATATGTTTGGCTTTGATTGTCGTCTTTTCTCCCTCATGTATGTCAATGACGACTGAATTAGGTTCACTTCCCAACGATGCGGTTCCTAAATATTTGGTAACGCCCGAATTTTCCAAGTTGCGGTCGTAAATACCATTCAACCGTTCGACGTACTTGTCGCGATTCGTTTTGATAAAGGACCAGTCGAACGAAACGGCATCTTTGGAGGCAGTAAAGCCATAATGGTGCATATCATGAATCATTTCGGCAATCGATGCGGCATTCCACATGACCTCTTTTTTAATTGAAAAAGCAAAAACAAGCAAAAAGTCAGGCTTTTGGTGTTGGATCACCTTTGTGCCATACACACAAAACAACGTTTTTTCCCCCTTGTCGCTGGACAAATTCGAAAATAATGATGACGTACTTTTGGGAACACACCCTACATTGACACAGGTTCCACCCAATCGTGCCTTTTCGACGACTGCGACTTTGGCACCATAACTTGCCGCACGACGAGCCGAGGCGATTCCACCAGATCCGGCACCAATCACAAAGTAATCATAGTCGTACTCTCCGTCCGCACTGGATGACATTTTCAGCATTGTGTTTGATTGGCCACCACGAAGAAGAGCAAGTGCGGGTCGGACCCTATGAGAACCTTGCAGTATCGCACTGGTTTGGGTAGAGGATCCACGAATTGCATCATGAACGACAATCCCTTGGTTTGACATGTATCGCGCAAAGGCACCTGCCGAAATGTTCGTGTTGACTCCTGCAAAGGCAGCTGTTCGGCCGAGACCATACCAAGCTGTCATTATTATCATGATGAACGGTTGATGCATAGTAGTTATTTCTTTGTTGTTCTGAAAGTAGCGACACTCTTCTCCTCTTCACCGTTTTGTATTATCAAAACGAGAACTGTAACAAAAACAACAGGGAGGACACGACGTCAAATTTCGTGAAAGAAGGAAGAACAAATGAAAGACATTTCGCACTGTGAGGGTTTCAGTCGAACGACAAAACCGACGGTCAAGCCGTCCATCGACGATAGGGCTCGTCAATGTTCGATGTTTCTACTGCCACTAATCCACTGGACGAAGAATCGATAGACTGCTGATATCATTTTTTCCAACCGATCGATTACTTACCGGGTTGCCAAATGACAATCCTCGATTGCCAAACAAAACAGACCACAAGGTGAGCAATACTACTCTTTGTTTTGTTGGATGATAGATAATAGTACTACGTATTTCTTTTTCCACAAGATCACTGATGTTCTCACCACCGAACAGATCGTCGTTCGTTGGCGCGCTGACTGACGCTTACGTACGATGGATAAGACGGAAGACGGAAGATGGATCTTTGTGACTCAATTGACTACTGCAGTGACGTCATAGACATTGGGCCAAAAAGGTCATTTTAACCAGTCATCATCCAAATCCGAATTCTGTCAAGATTGATTGATCTACGACGTATCCGACGACGATGAATGACAACAACAACAACAACATCTCTCTTCGACTGCCGAAGCAAACTTGAATTTCTTCATCATAAAAGCCAATGAAGAAATAGCACACTCCTGTCAAAGTCTCCTTCCGTACTGTATTGCATCCCTTGCACACTTACTTGCCCTTTGCTCACCTACGACATCTGCGACAGAGAACGACTTCTTTTGATTTTCCAACGTCTGTCTTCCAGCAACAAAGAAAACATCATATCATTGCACACACAATGGCGTTGACATCGTCGACGAGAACAAAAGCAATCATCCGTGCAGTCCTTGTTCTAATTATTGTCCTTTTGGTGACACCCACAGCATTCGCTGAAGAAACATATTCCTGTCCCAGCTTGTGTGCCAATGAAGGCGATGTGGTGACCAATCCCGATCAGACGGTAACGTACGATTGGAATTCTCGAGTGCCGGTACCGTCTTCTACCATTGCGGAGACCGTGCAAACCTTTACCTGTGCCGAGTTTGATGTCCGATTAACGACCTTTGACGAGAACGATTGTGCGAAGCATCAACAGGGATTGCAAGCGGTGGGATGCAATTGCGGAGGTGGATCGGGAGCGGCCAGTACAGGAGTGGCTACTGCACTACTGACAGTGTCATGCTTCCTTCTGACAAGTTTGGCTGTTTGTTAGTAAAAGAAATTAGAACCGGCACATTCCACACGAAAATGCGAAAATGTGTTTCTCCAGTGATCCAAGACCAGAAGCAATCGCCATTTTTTTCATTGGTGGTGTGGGAAAATTCCGAGTACTTTCTTGCATTTCTCTACAAATTAGTGTAAATTACCTACATCATCCCAAATCATTCTCCCAACCGGAACATATAATGCAAGCCGACATTTGGTGCTAGATATCGTCTGTAGACACATTTATGCCAAAACAAAAAGTCGTTGATATCAGTGGATCCCTCCCCCGAAAGTTCCCCGTTGTCCAAACACATTGGTATAGATCCTCCCTTTCATCCCTTGACAGATATGCATCCTTTACTCGACTTGACAATAGAAGAATCCTTCCCACTCTTCGCAAGACGACGACGATGACCAAGGCGTCGTTTTTCCTCTCTTTGTTGTTGCGTATCATCAGAAGTAGTGGAAGAAACATGCTGTACATACGTAGACTGACATAAGTTGTCCCTTTCGTTGCAAACTGGAATCTCTCATCGATTTCGTCATCCTTTCCGCACCAACAGGCATATCCCAGCTTGCAATCGCAGTCACCCTGTCACGATCGTAGCCTCCGCAAAAGAAGGCATTGTGTCCCAACTCGTCACAGACGGTACTATGAATCCATCCAAAGCATTGCACATACATTATGTTGAATTTCGGTGGTAATGCTGCCTGCTGTCAATTGCAAAACTCCAACTCGTAAAAAGTCCTCTCGCGTCGACACAGCAATGTGCGGCACTGAAAAGCAATTCTAGGATGGATGAGTGTTCCACCACAAAAAAGGGAGTCAGTCGTGGCACCCGGTAACGTCACAAAATAAGGATACGGTCCGATGGTTGCATCCGTGCCTCCGAAGACCTAAAAATGGCTCTCCCTCCGAGCGTGAAATTGGACGCACGCTGGAAAAAAAAAACATGGCCAGAGTTGTTTGTCCTCCAAGAATTTCTTCTTGACGTACTAATAATCTGGTATCGTACTAGTATACAGAATTGCTAACGGTGGCTTCGATGGATGCTCGGTCGGATTCAACATCGAACCATCCATCCCTTGGTCGGTGAGTATCTCCGTCGAAACTTCCCGTCGGTGACATGCTGGGTGGGAGAATTGGAAGGAGGAATTGTTTGAACTTCGGTCTGTGATTGGAATGTATCATTGGAAGAAGGGAACTCTTATCGTATCTTTTTGTTGAAAGTTGGGGACGGAACATTTAATTGATGATTCTGTTGGTGTACCTGTCGGTGATTGTGATGCAGTGTCATAGGAGGGACTGTTATTTGTCTCGATTTCCGTCGGTGATTGTGATTGAATACTGGAAGGCGACAAGTTTGTAGGATTTTCCGTTGATGTTATCGATGATTAATCGGTTGGAACTATCCGGGCCGATCGGCCCTCCTCTCCAAAACTTCCTTGGATGGATTCTCCACAAAGACGAATAATGTCTTTGCTTCAATGGCGATCCTTGTTCCCACAAAAACAACAGACCATTTCCACAACCAGAGAGGTAGACGTAGAATCACAAACGAAATCCTCTCATGTCCTCTCTCTTTTTCTCTCACCCTCTCTTGTAGGTTGATCCTTTTTTCCAGTTTTCCTTTCCTGATGATGTGTTGGATTGTTGTTGTTGTTCTTGTTGTTTTGAGTTGGTTTGATGATGATGATGTGTATAATGTTTTCAAAAAATGAGTTCCGGTGGAAATTTAGCTGGCTCGCCCACCTTGCCGTTAAAAGTATGAAATACGATTATCGCGTGAATATAGTACTGACACACGGGCCGGACATCGCCAATGAGTTTTCGAAGTTTACTACTACTAGTCGTACAATTTTAGCGACGACTTGTGGAGACAAGAGCGAGAGAGGAGATACATCCCGAGATGAAAAAAAAAAACGAGCCGTAAAGAACAACGAATGAATGAATTGATTGACAGTGAAAACTGCTTTGTCTTCTTCTTGGTCTATCCTTTTTTTGTTCATCCCAAGAAGTACCTACTCTCTGTCTCTGTAGTGCACAAAGACACTCTATAAATCTATCTACTAGCTAGTAGAGTGGAGAGCGCTCCTTTGTCCTGACTCTAGCCGCCCATATTCTCTTATCTACAACTAACTGATTTAGCACCGGGACAACCCCAAAAAGTCAACAACTTACACACCATCCATATAGCTAAAAGCACTCCAACAACGCCACCACCGCCACCACCATGGGAGCCTCCGCATCTCGTGAAAAATTTCGAGAGTCTGTCAGTGCCTTGGTGGAAGTGGATGTGTCGGCTGATGATGCCGACTTTTGGGACGAATTGTGGAAGATCCCTAGCAGTGCCGAAGAAGTCTTTGAACTCATCCCACCCACCGCCGCACGACGATTGCGAGACGAACGGTTCGAAAACTTGGCAACGTTGTTCACACAAGCAACGGCTCAACTGTGTCAAATTGTCGAAACTCCCTACAATATTTACTTTGATCAAGCGTTGAATTGTGTCCGTGTCTTGACAAGAATTCTGCCATTTTTGTTGGAAAAAGGTAAATGAAGGCATCATCGCAATGTCATCCAAGGGAGCAGCACACTGTTGGTACAATGATCAGATCCATCCACTTGCATTTGTTCTTCTTCTTCTCACAACACAACGATTTTTCTTTCCCAATTTTTCTTTGTTTTTATATATCTCAGGTGATTTGGGCGATGCTGACGAAAATGTAGAACAATTGTGTTGGGGAACAAATGGTAGTGGTATGCCTGGTGATGAAAAGATCGGTTTGATGGTTGGTGGAAAGACAGCCGGTGACAATGATTCTACCAACGATGATGGCATGGGAACCAACGCCTCCAAGGGTATGGAAGATGAACAAGAGCCATTGGCATTGTTGGTTATCCATGCCGCCATGCACATGTTGTTCTTACCACAATTCACTTGTGACTTTTACGAAAACAAGATGGATCACACGCCGACCAGTAGTGGCAAGAGCGGTTCCAAAGGAAAGAATGGTGGTGGTATGGCTGGTTTCTTTCGTCGATCCGAAACTAAGGAAGATAAGGATATCCGATCTGAATGTGGATTGGAACCAAAGACGGTAGATTCTGGTGTTCCACTGGCCCCTCGTCCTGCCTCCATTGTTTGGGCACCAGGTGCTGGAATCCATGCCAGTCAGCTCGGATATGATGGAACCACCCGGAAATATGACAAGAACCGTATCGAAGTATTGCGACTTTTGTTGGCAGCTTGCTGTGATCCTTTGTTCAGCCCTGCCGATGAATACAATCCGTTGGCCAGTCGATGGTTGGCTGTTGCCACGGCTGCTGACGCTCCGAACGCGGTTTGCCTTTTCTACAGTCTTTTGAACACTGTATTGACCTTTGACCCATCCAACGTCGGCTTCAGTGACTCGCATATCAAATTGGTCGAACTGTCAGCACAAGTTTTGTGCGTATTGTTGGATTGTGGCCTCCCTGGAAACCCAATACCCGTCCAAGATCCAAACGGAGAACCATTGGTCGAATTCGATATTGCCAGCAAGGGTGGATTCAACATTTTCCGAACCCTCATGGCTCGGATCGATTCAGTTTCGGAACTGAACTTCGTTTTCGAGGGATTTGCACGATTATTGCGCAATGTATATGAAAATCAAAGCACATACTTGCCAAATTCGTCCACCAAACTGGAATGCTTCCAAGAACTTTTGGTTCTGTTGTGGAAATTCTTGGAAGAAAATCCTCTCTTTATGACTCACGTTTTGACCAAGTGCAATATCAATGAGTTGGTCGTACCCATCTGCTTCCTCATGTACAAGTCTCGACGCGATCCTGCCCAAATCGGCCTCGTGCATATCTGCACCTTCTGCTTGTTGAAACTGTCCGGAGAGAGATCGTTCGGAGTCGGACTCAACAAGCCGTTCACCAAAAAGCTACCAACCGATCTCCCACTCTTCTCTGGCGGTCACAACGATTTGTTGGCCATCACACTTCACAAGTTGGTCGTCAACGGTGCTTACAAACTGGTTCCGTTGTACTCTTGCTTCCTTACCATCATCTGCAATATCTCGCCATACTGGAGAAGCATGTCTTTGGTCGCGGCAGTCAAACTAGTCAACCTGTTTGAGCTCTTTTCATCTCCAAAGTTTTTGTATTCCGGTGAAAATGCCCACCGACACTTGGCCCTCTTGTTGGAAGTTTTCAACAATGTCATTCAATACCAATACCATGGAAACACTCATTTGGTGTATGCCATCATTCGAAGAAAGGACTCGTTTGGACGTCTTTCCTCTTTGACACTGAAGAGAGCTCAAGAACAATGCCACAAAGTATACGGAGACCAAACAAGAACAGAATATGACGCGGATCGTTCACGCGCCATTGAAAGTATGGATCCCAAGGGACTTCCAAATGCCGGTGCTATGATGGGTGGAGATGACATGGGTTCTCGATTCCAGCCTACCGAAGAATGGTTGACGGAACTCAAGGTTTCGCTCCCTCTCGAAACTGTAACTCGTTTGCTACAACACCTCGTCCCTGTGGTCGACGAGATTGTTGCCAACAAACAAGGAGCCGTCGACGAACAAGAAATTTTGGACGTGCTCCAAGACATTGTCATGGTCGGACTGCTACCCGTACCACACGCCATCGTCATTCGCAAATACCAACCCAATCAATACACAGCTCTGTGGTTCACAGCATTCATGTGGGGTGTCATCTTTTTGCGGAACCAAAGTCTTCCAATGTTCGATGGTCAATGCATCGAGCTTTTCCAAGTCAGTGTACAAGAAGAAGATTAGTTTGTGTCGCAATGCATCGTCGGAAGGTTGTTTGTTTAATATTGTTATTATCAAGAATATTAATAGTAGTTTCTACATATAATATGATTATTATTTTTATAAAAATGTTGGAATCAGATTGCAACGATTATAACGTTTTACAACCACGCAAGCTCCAATAACGACATGACGCGGTCACCAGGAGGATAGACTTTGAGGGCATAGGAGAGTGGAGTGTTTCCGTTTTGGTCCGGGCTCAAGACGCTACCAGGATCTTGATTCACTAGTAACTCCACGACCGGAAAGGGTGCACCTACCATGATGGCATGATGAAGTGGTAATCGACCAGCGACATCCACCACCTTGGTGGAATGTGGAAACGCTTTCAATGCGATACGGATCACTTGGAGCATGACGGATGTCATGGATTCTGCTGGGGACAACAGTTCGCTTCCGCTTTGTTGCACTTGCTTGCCACACGAGTGACACGCCAAATGCAACGGGATCATTCCAGTGTGAGGATCGACCGCTCTAAGACCATTGGGGTAGACTTGAATCAAGAGCTGGATTAATCCGAGGGGAACAACAGTACCGTCCTTGTTGTCTCCACATGCAACACTGGAGCAAACGATATGTAATGGTAGCCGTTTCCATAAAGTGCATGGCTCGTTCGTAATGGGATTATGTTTGTCGATACCATAATGCCATTCTTTCGCCAAGCCATGATCGGACTCGAGACACAACATGGCGATATCCCACCGTCCTTGTTGAAGCATCTCAACAAAGGTAAGGCCCGTGGAAACGGATGAGTCCGTTGAAATCGATGCCATCGTCGCGCTGGTATTGGAAGACGAAGAATTGGTGCGATCAATGTCCATGCTGTCTTTCTGATCCATGGTTCTTGGGAGGTATGATAAAAAAGAAACAAACACAAAAAAACTGTCAGTCCAAAGCAAAATGGGCGATACTTTATGAAGGATCTCTGACAACCTACCTTCTCTTGGATGGAACTTTGGCGTGTTTTCGGCGGTAATCCTTTTCACGAATTTCGAGGAACAGTAACGGAGTCTCTTCGTTGGGTCCCAACGACTCCGGATTCTTCGAGCCCAACAAATGTTGGACGTATTCGACCGGTCGAAGATTGTGACATACACTTTTGGCCAATAAAGTTTCAGGAAACGCTTCCATCAAGACTTGGAGTCGATCCTTCTTGTCGATTCCCTTTTTGGACGCACTGTTGTCTTTGTCATTGAGTTGGGAATAGATCATCGACGATGACACGCCACTCGGCGTACGACCGACGTGGGGAATCAATTCCATTGGAATGGGTGGTAATTTCCAATTGGCAGCCACCAGATGAATGGGAAGCATCCCGTGGATGGCGGTGAGAGCTCCTTCCGGGTAGGCACGTAGCAAAAGCTGCAAAACAATCGGCGACGCCTGGTATAGACATGCAATGTGAATGGCAAGCAACTGGTCCTGATGATTACCAGCTTCGTCGTCCTTGGACTCCAAAAACCCGCTCAATTCCAAATTGATGTTTAGGTCAGTGGACGAACGTGTTGAAGAAAAGATGGAAGATTGCTGCGAAAGTGTGTGCGTAATGGACGATGACGCCCCCGATGGCTTTGGATCAATGGTCGTCCAGTGTTCTGGATCCTTTTCGTTCACAGGTAAGGGTAATGGCTGAATATTTCCAGAGGCCGTCAATTGTAAAACCACGCCTTGTTGCTCGAGGAAACTTCCCAGTTGCGATGATTCAGTGGCTGTCGTCGAATGTCTATCGTCGTCTTCGTCGTCGTCGTCGTCATCTTCCACAACACTGTCCTCAAAAATCGGACTGGTAATGGTGTCACTGCACGTAGAGAGATTGTCCAAGGTAGTAGAATAAAAGCTGTCGTCGTTGAGACTGTCCATGTCGTCATCATCGCCAATCGAATTTTCCGGGGAGAACGTGTCTTTGTCATGGATCAACGATGGATGTATGGTGGGAGCCTCCACCGAGTAGGCGTACAAGTTGGTGTTACTCGAATTGGATCCATTACTGGCAAGACGACGACCCTCCAGTACACTTTCGGCAGAATATTCTTCTACACTGCTGCTACTGCTGCATTGTTGGTGGTGTATCAACAACAGTTCTCGTGGATCGTCTTGGTGACCTTGTTTTGGATCGGTACGACCCTTGGCTTGACGTTTCCAAGAACGCCTACTAGCGGTAGTAGTAGTATTAGTCGATTGTTTCTTTTTCTTTCGGAGAACAAATTCCACTGGAATTGCTGCCAAGGACAATGGCGGGATATGTTCCACCATACGTTGTTCAGTAATATCATCATCATCATCCCGTTGTTCCAAGAACGAGTGTTTGGTTGTTGTTGGTAATAATGATCCCTTGTGTCTTTGTTTGTTGGGAGTGGGAGTGTATATCGTTTGTTGCTGTAAGAGTGCCTCTACCACTTGCGGTGGCGGGTCCAAGGCACATGCCACATGCAATGGCAATACTCGAAAGGTTTTGTCCGTGTGTTGAAACAATCGCAAGGCACACGTCTTGGTGACTTCGACTCCAAACAGTCGTGCCCGAATGAGCACTCGTTGCCAATCTTGCAACAATACGAGTTGCATCAATACCGTCATGCTGTTGTGCTGACAATAACTCTTGGGTAAGATGGAGGATGTGGTGGGCATGGTAGTAGTATGGTTTGATGTGGACAACAGGAAAGCAGATGGGCTGAAACAAGATCGACGATTTCCACTTTTATGATAGGGATCGGTAGGCTGTCGAATGCTCACGGAAGCAGTGGACGAAACAGATGCTGTAGTTCCCATGATTCGTCCTTTAACAGTATCAGCAGTAGATGATGGTGATGATGATTCTGAATTGTGAGACAATGAGCAAGCGATGGAAAATGAGGATAACGGAAAAACGATGTTCGACTCTCAGAGAAAAGGAATCGTGTCAGAACTGTATTGATTTTGATTGGAGTTGACAAAGACGAAGTTAGAAGGATCAACTATCAACTTTTTCTACCGCTTTTACTCCAAAACGATTCGGAATGTCATTGACTGTGATTCCAATGATCATCAATGATCATCATCAATGACAGACAGCATTGTTCCGAGAAGAAAATTCCAACAGACTTCCAAGTGGTCATGTCAGAAGAAAAGGAGGTATTGCAAAAGGTATTGCAGGATGTCAAAGACATGGTAGTCGATTCAAAACCCAAAGAGACGTTTCGAGACAGACGTGTCTCACGAACTACTGTCCTCATTTTCTTCTTGACTTCACAGGAGCACACGGAGTTTCAACTTAGAAAGATGCTGCTGCACCTCTTGTCGTAAGAATCATCTTCCCGCTCGAGTGGTGGTGTCATTACTGTTGTAGTAACGGAACAGTTATTATCTTTAGCTCAGTCTGACCACAAACGCGAATTCGGACGGGCGGTCAGCGAGCTGGCCGACTCTCCCAGTCCACACCGGCCCCCCGATATTTTATTATTGCAGGTCCGGACCTGGTAATTAATTGGTGTTATTCTTCTTCTGTTGACATCGAGACAGTTCTTCAGACGTCTCTCGACCAACCAGATGCAGCAGTCATGGAGCCTGACCTTCTCTCTTTTCTGTTCTTTCCACCAGATCACTCTATTAATTCAGATGTCTCTCGACCAACCAGATGCAGCAGTCAGGGAGCCTGACCAGCCTTTTTGGTTCTTTTTTCACTCTACTTAAGTAAATTTAAAACTCAGCCACAACCATTTCGCCGTCGCCTTCGTATCAGATGCAGCCGTCACAGGCTCACAGGTCACCCTATTTTGCCGCGTTATTACAGTCCTTGCGCATTGGTACCCTCTTCGGGCACCAGCATTTCTGCAACCGCATTTAATGCTACGTTTCTTGACCAAACTTGATGCTGCAGTCAACGAGCCTAACCTTCTTATTTCTGTTCTTTTCAGTACATACAGCCACATAATGCAAAGTTCCGGTGCCCATGCCAGGCAAATGGATGCCGATTTCGACGACAATTCCATGGCCAACAATGATGGCTTGGGAGTTCATCCCCATCATTTCAACTCAGCCGAAGCCCAGATCTGCGAGGCGCAAGCCCAACAGCAGCCGACCAGACCGAACGTAGGAACGCATATGCTGAATAACCAGAGAAGAAGGCAAGAAAGGAACATGTATCTTGCCGTACGCCCACCGCCGCCACCAACAGCCAATCTTCTTCATCTACATAGCGCCGTTAGATCTATCCAACACGGCACCAGGAAGGATAACACAAAAAAAGCTTACGATCGCAAGACGCAAGAGTACCGGGAGTTTGTACATTGTAAATTCTCCTTCCAAGACCCTTACCAAAGGGAAGTTGTCGAGCACGAAAAGGTCTACTCGTTCATGTTTTACTGTTGTTTCAGAGAGAACAAGGTTGGGAAAAAAGCTCCCAAAAAACCCAAAAATGCTCCTTTGTTCGACGAACAAGAATACGACCAAGTACTCGCCACGTTCCAGAACCAACCTCGGGATGGCCCTAGGTTGGAGCCCAAGCACGGACTCAAAGCCTCAGCCATCCAGCAGTACAAATGTGCAATCAAGAAGTTGCACCAACTACAGCAAGACGAACAAAGGAATACTATTCCATGGGAGCAGATCTGGACTCTAAAGTGTACTGAACTCCACAACATGGTCAAGCAACGTCGTAACAGGCAGGACCGTGCCAATTGCGTGGAGAAGATTGACCATGACACCCCTTACGAAACGAAGGAACACATTAATAAGATGGAGAAATCCTTCTGGATGGAAGGCATGAATGTTCCATCCCAAACAGTATTCAGATCTCTTCGAGACCGTTTTTGTTTCCTGATGACAGTAAATGCTATCCTCAGAGGGGAAAGTTTGTTCATGGCAGAACTCTCGGATCTATATGGAATTGGATGGATTGGAGATGACGGATATGATCACAATCCCTTTTGGATTTTGATGCTGCAAATGCGGACCGGGAAGACGAATGGCTCTAATCTCAAACTCTACGGAAGAGCCGGACGTCATAAAGACCCAACAATGTGTCCCATGGGTGCACTTGCCTTTTATTTGTTCTACAGATTTCACAAGACCAAAGAAATGGACCCGCCGCCCAATTTCTGCGAAAGTAGTTCATGGTTCTCAATGAAGCTTCTTGTTGATTACAATGGTGGGAAGAACCGTGACTATTTTACTTCAATCTCAGATGAGAGTTATAGATCTGTTGTTAAAGCCCACTTAGAAAAGAACAACATCCATTCCAGCCATCTTGTTCACATCGGGCGCAAATGGGGATCCTACCTTGCACAACTGCAAGGAGATGACTGGGAAGATGTTCGTATTCTTGGTAATTGGGACCCAAACACACAGGACAAGAGCTACTCCATCAAGATTCCAGTGAAGCAGGTTCGTTCTATGGCTGGCTGGAGAAGAGCTGACCAGTTCCACTACAATGTACGAGCAGAAGTCATTCCCCCCGAAGACCTTCGCAACAAAGTTTTTCCTTGGCTGGAAGGTTGCCAAGAAAAAGTGAAGACTGCTTGCCTCACGGGGGGTACCCACCCCACTGCCAGTCAGTTTCTTGATTTAATGAGCAAGCTATCCACCATCGTAATTCAGGATGCTGCTGCCATTCTGGTCTCTCATCCTGATCGTGCACTTCACAAGTTGTTTTCCCACCCATTATTTGCATCAAAGGAGTTTGAAGGATACACCCAAAGAATGCGATCCCATTTGG
The DNA here is from genome assembly GCA_019154785.2 of Nitzschia inconspicua. Lineage (NCBI taxonomy): Eukaryota > Bacillariophyta > Bacillariophyceae > Bacillariales > Bacillariaceae > Nitzschia > Nitzschia inconspicua. The sequence goes on from JAGRRH010000004.1 coordinate 360,475, forward strand.
AAAATCATCAAGTTCCAGTGAACGCATCGATTGATGCGGTCCTCCCTGGAATCAATGCCCGCTTGGACCTTGTGTGTGCTGAGCAGAAGGCCCAAAGAGAGATGATCCATCTGTTGCAACAGCAAAGAGAGGAGGACAGACAGATGATGAAAGATATGTTCGTTCAAATAAGTCATGACTTGCAACATCAAAGATATCTCTTTGAACATCTAAGACAATGCGTTTCAAGTAAGCGGGAGATGTTGGCGGCAACTTTTTTCCAGCTTGGTGCAGAACAGCTAGTAACTCGTCCTGCCCCCGTGCCTTTCCATTGCCCAACATCACCCCAAACACCACCAAGAGGTTCGAACAACCACCAAAGCGTTCGCAACACTACCAGGAAATCTCCGTTGGATGGCAGACTTCCTTGTGTCCAACCAGACGGATTCAACCATGTCATACAGGAGAAACACTGTTCGGTCCAGAACATGTACAATGAATGGTTCGGTCTTGAAGATTATGAGGGCATACCTGTGGAGGGCGGGATTCGTTTGATGGAAACCCGCCACAAAAGTAAATGGAGGAACAATTATGATGCTGCTGCCAGTAAACGGTTCTCCCGACTGAAGATCATTGTGGACACCATTGTTAAGACTGTTGCAGAGTCTTCCGATCCAAATGTAACCACCAAGAGTGTTATAGCGTTGTTTGAGGAGCAGTTTCAAGCGAAAAAAAGAAGCCCTTCAGCGTTGATAACATGGTTGGAACAGGAAGGCCACAAGGACTCAAAAAAAAGAAAGTTGTCGTAAATGTTTCTACATATTTGATGAATTTAAACAATTGAGTTAAGCAATCAGTTTAAATATTAGAATGTTCGTCTTGACTGTCTTACTCTTTCTTCTGGGATTCTTTTCCTTACATCCCTGTCGATGGGTGGGTCGTTCTACAATCGCTTTTGCAAGATCACGCCAGGCCACGATCGTCGTTTCCGGGATTGAGATACTCGAGAGACTTCTCCCACCACAGAGGAATGAGCGATTCATCTTCTTCAGCGATACTTTCTTTGGGTTTAATCGCTTCAATAGTGGCTGCTACAGCGACGACATGTCGTGGTGAGCCGATTTTCTCCATCGTCGGTGGGATGCACGTTCATGTCATCGCCTACCTTTGTTTGGCCGTGATCATGCTGGTCGTAGTCCTTAATGTACTTAAAAAGGCTTCCAATCACTATTATCAATACAGCTCTAGGGTTTGCTTCCTTGCCAAGCTCTTCCAGGATCCCGGAGGTAGAGGCAATGGGGATGATATTGTCGTGGTTTTGTTCCGTCCGTTTTCTTCTTCTCCCTCGTCGCGTCGGTGGACGCTGCACCCCGGTGTCGCCGCACGGTCGTTTTTTCCCAGACTAAGGTAGCGTTTGTTGGCGTTTGTTGCAAGCACGCATGGTCGACGTTGTTGCTGTTGCTAGTGCGACAAACAGTTTGTAGGATGCTGTTGTGGTGTTCGGTCCTTTTCTACCGAACAAACTGTCCGTCAGCACTCTCTCTTAAGGTTTTGTGAGGAGGATTCAGGGATGCTGCACGGCCGGCTTTATCGGCTTGGCGCGTGCGCAAGACAGGCTCCTGCCACGCTCGACTTAGGCGAAGTTGGTCCTTCGCCACCATAAATGATTTTGGGCTGATGAAGACTGGTCAGAACTGCCGTAGGGACGCCGTAAAAACTGTACTGCCTCGTTTCTGACGGCGTCCATACAAGCACAAATATCCCCTTATTAATAGTACCCGCCGTATTTGCATGGTGGAGGCTTCTTCTATCGGCCGTTGTTCCTCTAGCTACTACTCCGTAGCTACTAATAAACAGTGTAAAAGATACTACCGGTAGTCGTAGAGGGAGAAGTATCATACACTGCGAGACAGTATCATAGTCTACCGGTTGTAAATAAACGACATTATCTTTAGCTCCGTCTGACCCCAAACGCGAATTTGGACGGGCGGTCAGCGAGCCGGCCGACTCTCCCAGTCCACACCGGCCCCCCGATATTTTATTATTGCAGGTCCGGACCTGGTAATTAATCGGTGTTATTCTTCTTCAGTTGACATTGGGACAGTTCTTCAGACGTCTCTCGACCAACCAGATGCAGCAGTCAGGGAGCCTGCCCTTCTCTCTTTTCTGTTCTTTCCACCAGATCACTCTATTAATTCAGATGTCTCTCGACCAACCAGATGCAGCAGTCAGGGAGCCTGACCAGCCTTTTTGGTTCTTTTTTCAATCTACTTACGTGTATTTAAAACTCAGCCACAACCATTTCGCCGTCGCCTTCGTATCAGATGCAGCCGTCACAGGTCACCCTATTTTGCCGCGTTATTACAGTCCTTGCGCATTGGTACCCTCTTCGGGCACCAGCATTTCTGCAACCGCATTTTAATGCTACGTTTCTTGACCAAACTTGATGCTGCAGTCAACGAGCCTAACCTTCTTATCTCTGTTCTTTTCAGTGCATACAGCCACATAATGCAAAGTTCCGGTGCCCATGCCAGGCAAATGGATGCCGATTTCGACGACAATTCCATGGCCAACAATGATGGCTTGGGAGTTCATCCCCATCATTTTAACTCTGCCGAAGCCCAGATCTGCGAGGCGCAAGCCCAACAGCAGCCGACCAGACCGAACGTAGGAACTCATATGCTGAATAACCAGAGAAGAAGGCAAGAAAGGAACATGTATCTTGCCGTACGCCCACCGCCGCCACCAACAGCCAATCTTCTTCATCTACATAGCGCCGTTAGATCTATCCAACACGGCACCAGGAAGGATAACACAAAAAAAGCCTACGATCGCAAGACGCAAGAGTACCGGGAGTTTGTACATTGTAAATTCTCCTTCCAAGACCCTTACCGAAGGGAAGTTGTCGAGCACGAAAAGGTCTACTCGTTCATGTTTTACTGTTGTTTCAGAGAGAACAAGGTTGGGAAAAAAGCTCCCAAAAAACCCAAAAATGCTCCTGTGTTCGACGAACAAGAATACGACCAAGTACTCGCCAGGTTCCATAACCAACCTCGGGATGGCCCTAGGTTGGAGCCCAAGCACGGACTCAAAGCCTCAGCCATCGAGCAGTACAAATGTGCAATCAAGCAGTTGCACCAACTACAGCAAGACGAACAAAGGAATACTATTCCATGGGAGCAGATCTGGACTCTAAAGTGTACTGAACTCCACAACATGGTCAAGCAACGTCGTAACAGGCAGGACCGTGCCAATTGCGTGGAGAAGATTGACCATGACACCCCTTATGAAACGAAGGAACACATTAATAAGATGGAGAAATCCTTCTGGATGGAAGGCATGAACGTTCCATCCCAAACAGTATTCAGATCTCTTCGAGACCGTTTTTGTTTCCTTATGACAGTAAATGCTATCCTCAGAGGGGAAAGTTTGTTCATGGCAGAACTCTCGGATCTCTATGGAATTGGATGGATTGGAGATGACGGATATGATCACAATCCCTTTTGGATTTTGATGCTGCAAATGCGGACCGGGAAGACGAATGGCTCTAATCTCAAACTCTACGGAAGAGCCGGACGTCATAAAGACCCAACAATGTGTCCCATGGGTGCACTTGCCTTTTATTTGTTCTACAGATTTCATAAGACCAAAGAAATGGACCCGCCGCCCAATTTCTGCGAAAGTAGTTCATGGTTCTCAATGAAGCTTCTTGTTGATTACAATGGTGGGAAGAGCCGTGACTATTTTACTTCAATCTCAGATGAGAGTTATAGATCTGTTGTTAAAGCCCACTTAGAAAAGAACAACATCCATTCCAGCCATCTTGTTCACATCGGGCGCAAATGGGGATCCTACCTTGCACAACTGCAAGGAGATGACTGGGAAGATGTTCGTATTCTTGGTAATTGGGACCCAAACACACAGGACAAGAGCTACTCCATCAAGATTCCAGTGAAGCAGGTTCGTTCTATGGCTGGCTGGAGAAGAGCGGACCAGTTCCACTACAATGTACGAGCAGAAGTCGTTCCCCCCGAAGACCTTCGTCATCGAGTACGTACCATATTTGTTACCGTACTACGTCGTAGCTAAAAAAACAGTCGAAATCCATGGAGGCGTCATGTTCTACAGGCGGGCGCATGCAACGTCCTTTTCAAATATATCTTTGATTTCTGACGTAGCCACGTATCATATGATAGCCACTCGTTTTCTACCGACGTGCTGGGACGCTCTTTGCCGTTCTACCACTGTCTCCATCTCTACTGGTAGTACGGTAGTAGCTAGGTAGCCCAACTACGGTAACAATTGATCGTTTTTCACACAGGATCATAGATCACCTACTCCACTGCCACAGTCAGTGATACATCCAACACAACAGAAGACTCGGGAAGAAAGAATTCGTTTGTAATTTGTGACTTGTCCTTCTTTTTAGGCTATGGAGGACGAACAACAACAACAACAACAACAACAACAAGAAGACATAATAATCGAGTCACCGTTGTCTCGAGAAGAGAATCCCAAAACTGATGCACAACAACGTTCGATGGATCCAGAACCGTCTCCTCCATTTCCGTCCACCGCTTCCCTGGTAGAAACTCAAGTCTTTTATCCACCGACACGATCGATCGGATCCGGTGCCAATACGTTACGGTACACGTGTCATTCTCCCGCTTGGCACTGTGCCTTTTCCACCAGTGGTGAATGGTTGGCGGCCTGTTTCGGAGCACCCAATCCATGTATCCGACTGTGGAGGTATCAAGAGGGTGCAGATTTGCCACCGGTACCTGCAACTTCAACCAAATCAGACAAACAGCATCAACAGCATTCCAAACACAAAGACAACGAACATCGACGACGACGTCCTCCTCCACCTCATTGTTGTGATCCAGATGACTTTCATTCCGACACTTCGTCCTCCTGGATAATGCATTCCACCTTGGAGGGGATACATCAACGTACCATACGATGTGTCGCATTTTGTCCTCTGGCAAAAACGTGTATACTAGCCGCCGCCTCGTTTGATGCGACCGTCACCCTGTGGCAGTACGACCCACAAAAGGATGAATGGGAATGTACCACACAACTCGAAGGCCATGAAAACGAGGTCAAGTACGTTTCTTGGAATGCCACCGGTTCGTTATTGGCCACCTGTGGTCGTGACAAGACCGTATGGATTTGGGAAACCTTTTTGGACGGGACCATAGGCGGGTCTTCCGACAATGAGTTTGATTGCATTGCCGTGTTGAATGGTCACGAAGGAGATGTCAAGTGTGTCAAGTTTGCACCGTCACATAACATTTGGGGAGACGGCGATGAAATTTTGATCAGTGCCAGTTATGACAACACCATCAAAATATGGGCCGAAGATGCCGGTGATTGGTACTGTGCGGCATCCATTTCCGACGTCCATCAAGATACCATCTGGTCCTTGGCTTTGTCACCGGGTGGCGGCCGACTCGTCACTGCCTCGGCCGATGGTAGTTTGGGAATATTGAAAAGTTACACCCCCAAGGAACGTACAGAAAAGTTCCCAGATTTGTCCGAATCGACCAACGGATTGTGGAAATGTGTCGGAACCTTGGACAACGCCCATTCGTCCACCGTGTACGGTCTCGATTACGCCCCCGCCCGGGCCGGTCATGGTCGTATCGCCTCCTCGGGGGGAGACAACCGGATACAAATCTATCGGGAAGTCCGTGCATCGACATCAGACAAACCACTCTTTGATTTAGATGTCGCGGTAGAAACCAGCCACGGTGACGTCAATTGTGTTTGTTGGCATCCGAGGGATGGGTCCATCCTATGTTCGGCAGGAGATGATGGGACCGTCCGATTATGGAGATTTGATCCATAGTCACTACATCACAATGGATTCCCATGAAAAGGAAATATATCACGATCCAAACATTCTACACCAACCAAACTTTAGAGACACCAGAAGCAGATGTCCAAGTAAGGGATTCTACAACCAAATAAGCGACAAATAAATGTACTGTAACGGCAAACGTTTATATTATCTTCGGGGTTTCAACAATACCTACTGTTCCCTTGATGCCATACAGTTTCGGACCTTTTGCGACAAGTATCAAGTTTAATCTCACAACCCTGTCCATCTATCCCAGCATCCTTTCTGTCCTACCAATGGTTGCTCAAGCTGCTACCCAAGACATCATCGATCCAGCTTCCGTCCACTGTGAAAAAGCATTGCGAGTCGGTCACTGGAGGCGGCGGCGTAGAATCACTGTCGCCATCTGAGTCGCTCCTCTTTTTCTTGAAGACTTCATTGTCATATGTGTCTATATCACTGCCAGTTTCCAACATGGCCGTACGAACAGCTGCAAAGCCATTGATAAAGCCGTAACCGGAATCATAGTCAAATCCACGGACGTTCATGTCAATGGCGGTCTCTTCGAGGATACTGTACACACGGGAAGGTGGCAAGTCGGGTGCAGCTTGAAGCATGAGCAGTGCTACAGCAGCAACGTTGGGCGTTGCTGCGGAAGTACTAAAGAACCGAAAGCGTGGTTCGATAATACCCAAAGGATCGGTCACGTTGATTCCAAAAAAGGTGTTGTACGATCTGTAATTCAAGTCATGAGCCACACACAACAAAGAAACCGGAAATTGTGAATTCAACAATGTGCGCACCATATAGACAACGATCAAGATGCACTGTCATCGGCTGTATTTACCCATCTGGTCCAATGAAACGCGGCTGATTTGGAGTCAAAGGTTTGGCCTTGCGAGAACCGTCGCGATCAAACAACAAAGGAGTACCGCCTACACTGCTGAATGGTTCCACTTTTAACGCGCTAATTGTTTGCTGTTCAAAGGCACATCCCACGCCAGCTGTATGGAGCGTAAGAATCAAGTGGATCTCTGCCGATGTTAGGGAATGCGGATACATGGACCATCTCCCCAGTGCTCGCGTCGAAAATGAGGGCATCAATATCCGTCTTGGCACCCTTCGACGTCGGTCCACAAACACTGGCAAATGGATCGTCCCATTGGAGGATAAATTCGGTCCAGTCCGACACAGTGATACGCTGGAAAATGTTTCCACCTCCAAAGTCATGACAGGACCTGTAGCCATGAAGGCCACAGGCGATTCCATGATAAGCACTTTCGTATGAGGTGCGGCCAGAGTTCCCAGCAGACGAAAAGTATGGAATACCACGGATCTCCGCAATATCACTTGCAGTTTGCGCAATGGGGCCTTCCTGGAAGAACGGTTGGCCAAAATCAACTTTCACACAAAAGAGAGCAATTTAATGGATATACGAGCCGTTAGAACCGACCAATAGTAATCCATACTCTCTGTGGATAAAAGTTTCGCTGATTGAACTTACCAATGTCATCGAGAATTACATTGCACCCAAGATCGGCCAATGTATGGATCCCAGCAACCATGTCTCCAACTCCTTCCACGCAATGAAAGTACAATGTCGCATCGGGTGCCAAATCGTGTACGAGTTGAAGCATGGCACGACCCTCATCGGTTCGTCGTACTGAAGATTCCTTGATAACGACCACATCCGATGGCAAATCTCCACTGGCAACATCCGCCGCTGCTGTTCCCCTGGTGTTGTAACTGTCGGACAGGACACCGATCTTCATACCAGCTCCCGTCAATTGGGGGTACACTTCACGTAGCTTATTTATTTGGAGCGCTTCAAAGGCGTTACTTTTAATTGAACCGAATGGGGAGGAATTCATGGGGGCCTCTTCTTGCATACGGCGTTCAAATTGCCCGCCACGTAACGAACCCAAGGTAGTTGTTGTGTATGGCATTATAGACAAGACCGATGGCAGCTGTTCAACTTCTGGGAACCGGGTGATGTCAAGATATCCAGAGCAAGTGTACTTGATACAAGCTGTCGTTTCGAATCCATACTTTTCCAAGTGATGACGCAAGGCAATATTAGCGGCCTCGGTGGAAGATGCAATTTCTACAAAAAGTAGATTGTTACCTTTCCAGAGAAGGTGTAGTGCGGCATCCAAATCTGAAGCGCTGGCACCAAAGTCGGAGAGAAAACGATTTCCCTTCAAAACACCAACGCTCCCATGGATATGGGCATCATAGATGGCATGCATCAATGGGTTGGTTTGATTTTTGTTGAGTGGAGGAGATAAAGAAAAGGTTGTTGTCATGAGTGGATTCGCTACAACGGCCTTATTGGCGATCAAGCGCAACAGGGCGACCACCACGAAAAGGTTATGGAGATTAATTAATACCAAACATGATTGCCAAAGAGATGGAGCTGTCTGTGGATGATGAGGAAAGACAGTGTTGTTAGGGTGACTTGAATCAAAATTCACTTCAAGCGACCATCACAACAATCATCAAAAGTCAAATGAACGTACCGAATCTGTCCCTCGTATCGCACTATTACTAAGAATGTTGTTTTGAATGATTCTGATTCTGTACGCCAGAGACACGGAATTATGATCTAACAGGTTGAATGGCGATTTTTGAATAATTTCATTCGAAGTATTTTTGCATGATTCACCGCCATCACTTGTAGTCGTTTCTGGTTGACCCGCGGTCTTGGTATTATGGCTACGTACAATTCCTTTCTTGACAAGACCTTGAATCTCGACCATCCGAATGTTAGCTGAACACGCAAGTGGGATGAAGACTTTGGCATGTAGTAGTAGGACTCGTTTTCTACACTTCACCGTGTTGAAATTGACTCCCACTGACCAAGACTAAAAATACGATGGAAGTATTAACTGTAATAACAGGTATCCAACTGTCCCATTCATTCGTTCGACGTCACAATCTTATTTTTCATTTACAGTTATTACGATTTTTAATGAGTACGACCTATTCCGAATAACATGACATTTTTCAAAGTCAACGCAACACATTCTGGTAGCTACCGTAGTACGGTAGTCTACCGGTGGCTACGTACCGGTACGTCGTACAGTACCTAACAACTGTAAATTTTGGATGGCATGATGCTTTTACTGTAATACTCTTCGGTGTATTTCATACTTCAGTAATAATTACTTTATCATGACAACTCGAGTCCTAGCTAGCTAGTAGGAAATTCGAAAATGTCAATCGAAGCACCATGTATAATGACTGTTGTTTGATTTCAATCCCTCCAAGTACTTGGAACTTGGAGTACGGAGTACTGTAGGTCATTTCAAGACAATATTTTAGACGACCATTTCGCTGTGTCAATCATCCGGCTGGAGTGAATTACGTTCGTTTGAGATAAGGCATCATGGAATGATTCGAATCACGAGGATAGTGCTTGCAGTAGCAAGGTATGACAAAAAGCAAGGTCTGACGATCAGTCTACACAGTTTTTGGTGGATGATGAGAATCGCATTTACTGTTAACGAAGCAGTTTGTTGATTTCCCATCACCGCAACATGATCATCGCCGTAGTCTTTTAGTTCTATGACCGGATCTCGTGTCACATGACTCTCCATCTGTGGAGATCACCATCGCAATTTCGGGAACAGACACTTTTGTTTTGCACAGAGCGGCCCACAAAAGGCCTTTCGTTGACAGGCGCTTCGAACGTAACGATCCAAAGTAGGACAACGATCCATGCGCGACACATCGTATGAGCGGTTCTGGTGCATCGGACCCGGATGGATCCTCTGCTTGTTCCAGGATTTTCGCTAGTACTTGGATTCGGACCTCTTGAGCCAAAAGTACGAACATTTTTCCAAGGAAACATTTGTGGGAAAGATTCAAAATCTCAACGAAATTGGTATTCTCGCCGGATGTTTCTTCCCAATACAACAGCGAGTCGTAAAACCCGACCAACCAGGTCCCGAACGCCACTGCATTTGCCGTGTAGTGCCAAGAACGGGGAACCTTTTTTCGATTGTTTCTACCATTGGATTCCTCTTCCACCGTCATCATATCATCAGAAATTAACACGGCAGCAGATGTCATGTGTTTGTTGAGCTGCATGCAACCAATGTGGTACGGATATCGACTGGCGACGTAGGCGGCACGTGAATACAAATGCATGGCTTCTACCAATCGATATTCTTCCTCATGACCCAACTCTTTCCCGGCGTTCTTGTGAAAATGGGCAGCATAAAAGTACGGATATACTTGTCCTTCCTGAAAAACACTGCGATTGATTTGAATAGCCTCTAGCAAGAGTTGTTCATTCCTGGTGATGGTGATTGGCGGATTGTAAGATGAAGATGATTTTTGTTGGTATTGTGGAATAAAGTCCAAGCTGGAAAGTTCTATCTCTTCTTTCCCCCGAGAGGTTTCACGATGCTCTTCACAATCTCCCAGCTCCAATATTCCGAACGGGAACTCTTTCATATGGCCTCGGTCGTACAAAATCCATAGTAAGTCCCGCTTCATATCATAAAGCTGACCACTGGCAAGGATTGGCTTATTTGCCGACGACGGCATTTCGATTGTAGGATTCATGTTGCCTACGATGGCTACCAACGCCATGGGTAGGGTTTTACAAACGACGGGGTTCTTGGCCATGTAAAGCCACGAGTTCTCCGGTACGATGCGTTGATTAGGTTTGTCATCACCAGCATCATTGTTGTTTTCCAGTGTGAAGGAAATTTCTCTTCCTCGTTTGGACTTGGCCAAGTTGGTAGTGCCGGGAATGGCCACTTCACAAGTGCCAGTTACGATTGAGACGTTGTCGTGTTGATTGTCGACAACTTTCGATACCACCTCGTGTCGTTCATAGGCATGATCTTCACTTAGCGTCAAATAGGATTGTACACGGTATTCCTCTTGCTGCGAATCATTTCCAAGAATGAGGAGTGCCGCAATCGTTGTTACGGCTGCCCCAAAACAGTCCAAGGATTTCTTGTCCACAGCCTTTCCTCGGAGACATATATAGACCGAATTTGCATGAAGTTCATCTTTTATATTGGCTTTGGGCAATGTATTTTGCCATATCGCATTAGAAATACCTTGAACTCTCTCCCGATGTTGATTTTGAACTCTCTGTATTGACAAAATATTATCGTTCGTTTTTGTAATGGTCGATCTGACCGTTGCATCGGGTAACATCTCCACTGCTGATTTGATCAATGGGACGAATTCTTCCTGCACTAACCGTCTCAAGGCATCGATTGGAACTGGAAACAAGTCAAATCGCCGTAATGGATCTTTGTGGGTAGCCAAAGCTTCACAGTAACCAAAGATACAACTCCACGTTGCTAGAACAAGATTATAGTGCCAATCACGTGTGTCATGATTGACTGTTTCGGATAGATCAGCATCTATTCTACCCAAATCATTCCCAAACGATCGTAGTAGTGACACTTGATCGGTCAAAAGCCCATCACCGGGTTGATGATTCAACATTTGCCAATGTAGAGAATCTTGAGGCGGTTGTCGTTGCCGAAACAGAGCAATACCCTCCTCTCCTTCGCTCTCCTCGTCCACAAATATCATCTGTGGCATTTTCGTTTTGTTTGGTATGAAATAGAACTCCGTTCCCGATTGGAAGCTGTGTGTTTACCTCATGCATTATGTCTTTCCAACATTATTTGTGTAACCGCGGCGGCATCATGTTTTCACTAGGCCTAAAAAAGACTTTTTGCTCTCTCTCTATTTCCCCTCGTAGTATCATACCAGTAAGACGTAGTTTGAAGTTGTATCATAAGAATCACCGTATGAGGCCTGAGAGAGACGACTCAGACGACTTTGACGAAACTTCTGACTGTGAGACTATCACCCGACACACTGCGACGTAAAACCGTAATACAGTGTATGTATCATAAAAGAAAGATGTACAGCACCTTCAGTAGATCTCCTTTTGAGGGGGCCTCTGTGCACGGCCCCTCTCTATTATTGCGATGGACGAGGCTTTTCCTGTCGAGAGCTTCATTTCTTGGGTGGCTGTGGGGGTGTTTGGCACAAGACAGCCGAAAGTTGGCCGCCAGCCCGGACACCCGGCTGGCTCGCTTGGTCGCTCTGCTAAAAATGTAGATCCCTTGTATTTTCAAAAAATGTCGGATTTTCAAACTCTCTCTCCAACCTCACGATCACAATCACAACCTACTACTAGACTACCTCCTCTCACAACATTATTTATTTACAGTTAGTTTATTCCTTTTTACAATGGTTGCATGGACATCCACAATGGCGACTACTGAAATTTTTGTTGACTGAAGTCTTCTCTTCGGAGAGTCAATTGTGACAGGTAAGCGAACCCTTCCGGCAGAGAGAATTTCTCGTTTTCAGAAGAGTGTCGACAGTGCGAGGGCAAAATCGCAGGATAATGAACAATGTGGACGCGATAGGGTTCTCCAAGGAGAAACATTCAATGCACAGATATCATTCTTCGTGGAACAAGCATCAACATTCGGGTCGGCCTTGTTAATGCTTCGTAGTACGAAGTACCGGTACATACAATTTGCGCGGAGTATTATTTTTTCTCTTTCATCTTCAGAACTTTTTTCTTCGACCTTTTGCCGGTCTTTACAGTTAAAGGAGTTCTTTTTGTGTTGCTCTGTACCGCTCTTTTCTTGAAAATGCAGATACACCGTGAACCCCCCAAAAACTACGTACAAATTCTTTTATCACAAGAAGTTTCAAGAAAAAACACAAAAAAGAAAAGCAGACCGTCAAAGGAAAGAAATAAAAAAGGTAGAAATTCTTCGCCTCAACATATAAGGCAAATCCGTACAGCTGCGGCTAAATCTGGAGAACTCAAAGCTCAAACATAGAGATGACTTGTGCTGGAATGATGGACCCCTCAAACAACCTTGCAAAGATATCCCAAAGCAACAGCCAAATGATCGAATATCCCTACAATATTATACCGTCCCAATTTGGGACGGTGGCCTATTTCCAACCCTAACCGATTTTGCATACCGTCCCAATTTGGGACGGTATGAGCCGATTTTTAGTTGTACAGAAAATTGGTTTTTATCACAACATCGACGTTTATTACCACACCAAACTCTTCTTCCTTACTATGCTGAGGAACTTCCACCTTGATTTCCCTTGTCAGACTGCTTTTCCGTCGTTACTACTGAGTCGAATTTTTTGGGTCGGAATGTTTAGGGATAAGGTTAAATTTTGGCGCGCCACAATACACGACGGCTCGAAACGTCATCGTCTATCACGTTTTCGTTGAAACAACCTTGAGGTTGTGTTACAACACTGATGGGTTGTTGTTCACACAACATTTCTTTATCCTTTAGTGACAAACTTCTCCAAAATATTCAACATGCCACCTGATCCATTCACCGGAATTCCTGCTGACATTCAGGCCTTCAGCTGCTGCATACACTCCCCCTCTCTACCGCTTCTGGTAACGATCTTGAAGTAGCCTTTGATCGAGGGTATGGAAAACTTAGCAGTGTGGAAGCAATCGCTGGCCGCAACCTTCACGTTGTTACGGTTGCTGGGACACTCGGTTCTCGGCATCCGTTCAACACTCCCGATGAATGGATTTCCACCCTGAATAAATAGAAAACCAAAAGGGGCGTGGATCAACAGAAAATCCTTTCATGGACACTGCTGTGTGAGAATTGGAACCTGCGGGGAGACCCAATGCTCGGAGAAGAAGTGCGCATTGCTGAGCGAACTAAGGTGGGAGAAAAACCCATATACGCCATTGCTCTCAGGGAAGTCTTTGACAGAAAGAACCCAGTGAAGTACCTAAAATTTTTTGCATCCAAAAACCACCGCCCGTACACCTTCGTTGCTGTCGAGCGCAATGAGCATCTTGACCAGAACGTGTTATTCTCCCCCAAAACACCATCACCGGAACGCTCATCCGTCGAACAGGCTCTGTTGCAGTCCGCACAGCCCCTAACAGTTGGGCAGCGGTGCGCAGACTGGTTCCTGATGAAATCAATGCTACTTTCAGGGACAATGGCAGGAAAAATTGGTACGTATGAAGCAGAACCATCCGGAGCGGCTCTCTCATCCATTATGGAGGAATGCATAGTATCATGGTTTGGACGCCACAAAAGCACCGCCATGATGGCAAGTGGTACCCGCAACGAGAACCCCACTTTAGACAGGCTGAGGTCGTCTGTGAAATGCATGAAGGGAATCTTTGAAGTGGGTCTCTTACGCTGGAACAGGAATCATGCAATTGGGGTATCACCTGATGCAATCTGTCGTCTTGTTGTGGAGGACGCACCCGATCCATTACTGTGCTGTTTGGAGATCAAAACGAGGGTTTCCGAAAGTACAATTGCAAAAGCAGAACTGGCAAGGAAAAAGCATGGCAGTTTTGTCAATTGTTACTATGGTGATGCGGTGTTTAATGATTGCGTTCCTGCCGCCAATCGAAGTCAAGTGCTCCATCAAGCTCTGGTAACCGGATTTCAACATGGTGTGTTCGTTGTTTGCAAACTGGAAGAGGGGCAGGGGAGCATCGTTCAAATTGTTGCCATCAGAATATCTACCGAAAAAAGAGATGAATATGCCAAAAACCTGTGTAAGGTGGTTAACCCACTCCTTGGGTTCCTTCACAACGAAAACGTTATTGCGCGAGGAATTTTGATGGACAGTGACTTTCCAGATTGGGTGACTGACCCCCAGCGAACGATCTTGAAGACAAGGGCAAAACTGTACTATGGGCACCCGAAACTCATAACCACAGAAGAGGGAGATCTGCGACCAACAAAGCCAGTGTCAATTTACAAGCATTCAACGCAGTATCGCTACAACAAGCACAAACCAGGGCTTGATAAGAATACGGAGATTTCGGATAGGGTAGCGTTTCACACAACGGGTCCTTTTGAAGCAAAGTACGTCTTCAGAATGCTGGACGCGGTCATGGTCAATGCCTGGAGAGCATATCAGGCAGTGACTGTGATTTCACCGTGGCTACGTGCGCTCGGGTCACACCCTTCATTGGCACAGGTGAGAACTAAACTCAACAACTTTGTGGGGGTAGAAGATTTTGTTGCAGATGTTGCTTTGGAATGTCTAAGGTGTTTGGCGGCACAGAAGGCCATCCCACTGTTTCCGGCAGACGTACCACAAGAAGAAAGGGAAGAACGGCAGTTCAAGAGTGAATTTTCCGAGTACAAAAGAAAGCATGGATGGCCAATCAGAAAATTTGCTTTGAAGAAGTTTGCTAGCAATCCATTCCTAAAGAAACTGAGGCTATGCACTTTTGTGGATCACAGGCCCCAACGTATCAGGGACGTCCAACCAGTAATCCGTGAGAACGGGACTTCCCAAAAGGTGGTGAGGAGGAAATGTGTATTGTGTTTTGTCCCTGGGAAGATGATTCCAGGAACATCCACTATCAAGTCAAAAGAGATAGCCAACAACAGCACATACATGTGCCCAACATGTATGGTTGTGCTGTGCAAAAAAACTGTTGGAAATTCGGGTGCGAAATCGTGTCATACATTGTGGCATGAACGCCACAATTTGGAGGCAGAGGGGAGCAAATGTAGGAAGCGCCTAAGGGTGGCAAGGGAGATGAATGATGATGAAGCACAAAAAAGGAAGCTTCACGCAACAAATGCCTCTATCAAGAGACATTCGCCAGCAAAAACGAGCCAACAGACCCAACGAAGCCAGACTCAGGTGGCAATAAACCATCCACAAGATCCACAAGATTCATTTGATGCCGTTGAAAACGTTGTCGAACATGTTTTGGAGAACCTAATGGAAATGGAGCATGGAGAGGAACACGGTGACGAGGAAAAAGAAGAAGACAAACACGACTTCTTAGACATGGAAGAATACAGTGATGGAAGTGACAAGAAGGAGTAGAATCGAGGATTGATGGTTAACTACAAAGGTGATAGTTTTAGTACCATTATACCTCTATTAGTATGAAAAGAAACAACTGAAATAGTAGTATCTAGCTATTGATGGCTAGTAGTAGTATTATTGCCTACTAGCTAGCTCTACTAGAGAGTAGTTTGACGTAAGGTACGACGTATTAGTACAACACGTATGCTCAAACGGTATGTAGGTAGGAGGCTACGTAGCCCTGGTATCACTTCACACCGTCCCAAATTGGGACGGTATGATTTTTTGTGTAGGCGCTGTAAAAAAACATACCATACCGTCCCATTGATGGGACGGTATCGAAAATTGTAGGGATATGAGCCAAGCTTGATGAGAAGTTGTGCAAAAGGTAACCAGCTCATGGGCGGGAAGGCCACCACCAACACCACTATTAGCAAATCTTTGAAGCTCAGTATCGCCAAGGAGTTGTTCGCGTCGTCAAGGATGAGCAGAGCAGCTTCCAAAGGGAATGTACCGAAAATGACAACCCACAATTCTAGCTTTGATAATGACGCAACGTCTCGTAAGACCACCACCCAACTGTACCCTTCTTCTTCCAGAGCATCACTTTCAGCTGCACTCCATCGATCAGCCAAGCTCTCGAAAAAACCTGAAGACGATTCTTTCGAAGGGGGCGATGACTACGAAAGTATACTAAGTGATCCTGCCAGCCACCGTTCTACAGCTTCGCATTCCTGTCTTCAAAGCAGACGTTCTTGTCTCAAAAAGGATGGCGACATGTCAACCCGACGGTCGGTTAATTGCTCCGCATCGGCGGACCAGCTTTCGTTTCAAGTCCGTTTGCCAGGTAATCGAAAGCCTGTGGCTCGTACCAGATCAATTACATTTGATGAAAGTGTTCGCGTGCGACGTGTCACATCGATCTCGGAGTTGAGCAAAGGAAGATCGAACGAACTTTGGTTCAACACAGAAGAGTACGACGTGATCAAACGAAAGACTTTCAACCTCATCAGAGCTGTACAAAACGGTGACACTGCAGGTGTTAATTACTGCACCAGGGGATTGGAGAAGTACTTTGATGCACAAAAAGTTCAGCATATCCGTGCTGCTGCTTGGGAATCCGTACTCTCTGCCCAAGAGGGACAACGCCGGAACGGAAGCTACGATGACTTGCAGCTGTCTCAGGCCTACAGTGCTGTTTCCAGCCAAAGTATGGAGGAAGCTTACAAACGAGGCCAATTGGACCACGAATCCATTGAACGGTACTTGCACAAGACAAAAAAGATCTTGCGGACACAGAGTCTCCCATCTGCAGCCATGATTGCTGATGCTAGTCGCAAGTCACACTCGTAAAGTAAGCTTGTACTTTAAACTGCAGTGACAGGAATCTATGGCTTTGTTTCTGTTGTCCTAATTTAGTAGTAACGTTCTTCAATTTGTGATGTAAAATGGATTATATTTTTTCCAAGTATTACCATGAACGAGATAGTTTACAGTTAGTACAGACCTACTTGTTTATTCTGAATGAACTTGTGGCGCTTTGCTTGCCTTGCCTTCGCATCCCACCCGAGTCTCCACCTACCTAGTACAGTTCTACCTTCACAATTCAGAAAAGGCTAAAGATGATGCTCCTCACACAGTAGCACTGTTTATACCTTTCCCTCAGACACGCCTTTCAACGAAAGAATGATAATTCCTCCAACCGAAAGACACGCACCTAGACATGCCTTGTACGTTGGTCAATCTCCATCTACTTTATGGCTATGCCAACTACTAGCAACCAGCAGTTCCGTATCTAAGAAGTTGACTCACCCGCCTGGCCCCCAAGGGGGCGGGGCAAATTATGCAACAGCTTTCCCTCCACTCAGTACCCTGTTGCCCACCACTCAGTACTGGAAAGGCAAAAAAACCTCACGAATGAGGAAAAGTCCAAACCAGTGATTGTCAGATATGGCGTGGTCTTCCAAAAACAATGCTGGGAAGGCAGCAATTAACCACATAAATTGTGTTGGGTGTGTTGATATCTTTTACCTGTTGCAACCCAATAGGGCGGATTGTACATGTAAAAGAAGCCTTCCATGCCAAGCACTAGTAATATTTCCAATGAAATAGTACCGTCCCTCTGCACTTGACACTCGGTTGAGTTATGATGCCATTTCTTCCACAGAAATGTCAGTGCCCATCACAACTCTATCAGGAATCATGCATTTAGCACTCTTCCTCCTCTCCCTTAGCCCCCTTCCGGCTAAATAAGAGAAACACAATCTTTCCGGTCGGCCACCGGTTCTGCATGATGCCATGCACAAGACAGCAGTAGTTTGTACTACCGCTGGGACGAACTCTTCCGTTGCACTGATAGATCGTCTGTGGATTCTTAGTTCCCCAGGCTCTGACAGACCTGGGTTAAGCCCCCCTCCCACGACAAGGTGATCCACTCAGGGGATCTCCATGTATGATCCATCCCATTGGTAAAGAATACAGTGGGCCGATAGAATCGAGCGTCAGTAGCAGGGCCAATGGAACTTGAAACATGGCATAGTTGACCATTGACGGATGGATGAACGTTACACACATCACTCCTGAACAAACATGAGCCCAAGATGAAGTACTCAACGATGGCAGGGAGTACCATGGTAGTGAGACCATTGATTGCTTGAATCTTGACTGGTTGGTGGTTAATTTTGATCGTATGATCAAAGTGGAAGAAATTAGACCCATGGAAAGACCGGCAAAACCAAAACGAATCAAGTTGATTTCCCAAGATTTCATACCGGCGCCATATATTTTGGTCAATGTTGACCCCACTGTATGAAAGAAGATATTGAGAAATCCATTGATGAGTCCATATGTGTACGTTTGAGTGGATTGCTGCTCTTGCTTCCGCCTCTCTACGTAGCTGTGTTGTCTTTCAAAATCTTGTGGACGGTGCAGTAAATTGTCGTGCTCACTTTGCGTGACATCTTTGTGCGTTTGCCTTTCGACGACATCCTCATTACAACCATCACCATGATCGGCATTACTCTCCCGTTCCAACCCCACAACAATGACACCCACAATCGTCAAGAGTAGACCAAGGTAAGCGCCGATATGTAACTGTTCCCCCAAGAAGATTCGGCCAAAAAGAGCCGCTAAGAATGGCTTGCAGCAATCCATGACGATGATTTTGCGAGCCCCCAAGATCCTCATCCCCTCCAACCATGTCCAATCACCAACCAAAATGCCGATGGTTGATGACAACATGAAATATCCCACATTTGTCGTTGTGAAAAGTTGTGGATGACTGCCAATCGACTTCGATACAAGGACCACCACTAAGAATCCCAAAGAGGCAAAATTGCATTTGAACAAGTTCAACGCAAAGGCACTGGCCGTCCAGTGATTGTCCCAGGCGAAAAATCCCAATAACATCCAAAAGGGTGCGACCGTGACGGCCAAAAGACCCAAACCGAAGGACATGGCCAATGGCGTACTAGTCGTAACTTGCAAAAGAGCCGAGGCAGCGTTTGGAATGCCAATACAACGACTACGACTGCCCGTACCGTACTACCGGTAGCTACAGCTACCGTAGTACAGTACAAAAAGAGTTTACCGGTACCGTACGTAACTCATGCAACAACAACATACAGGGAACGGCCGGCGCGGTCCAGAAGCTCGAATCGAAGCCAGCACAATCCCTCAAGGTTCGTGCTATTTTGGATGCGATCAGACATGATTCTCTGTCCAAGAACATGAAGAACTTCGATGAAGCTCTCAAGGGAAGATCAAATCTTTTTTCCGAAAAAGAAAAAAAATGAAAAAAAAATCGACATCCTACAAAATTGAAATCCAAACGTCGAACGTAAAAAAAAGTGAAGATATACCAACCGCATCACGCTAGCTCGATAAGGACTGTTAACCACGCCATTGGTACCAGCATTTTGAATTCCATCTAACATTTCCATTCACCCATGGGAGCATCGCAATCTTCCGCAACTCAGTCTTCAGGAGGGACGTTGAGGAGTGTATTGCTCTCATGCGTAACGAATGCCTGTAATGTCTTTAACGGAAATCATCTTTTGACGAGTCCCACCAAAAACCCCAAAGTGATTTTGGTGACTGGTGCCTCCAGCGGCTTGGGCAAGGACTTTGCGTTGGCCCTTAACGCCAAGGGACATAAAGTGTACGGCGCTGCCCGTCGCGTTGACAAGATGAAAGATTTGGTCGAACAGGGCTGTCTTGTCCTTGCCATGGACATTACCAATGATGAACAAGTAGAGGCTTGTGTGAAGCAGATATTGCAAGAGAACGACGGCCGTTTAGACGTCTTGATTGACAATGCCGGATATGGAGAATATGGGCCAGTCGAGACCACTCCCATTTCGGCAGCCAGACGACAATTTGACGTCAACCTGTTTGGCTTGGCAAAATTGACCCAAGAGGTAATCCCAGCAATGCGAGAGCAGCAATCTGGACTCATAATCAACATATCTAGTATGTGCGGCAAGATGTATTTGCCACTCGGTGCCTGGTACGTTGCCACCAAACATGCAATTGAAGGATGGAGCGACTGTTTGCGGTGGGAGTTACAACCGTTTGGTATCAACGTGGCCATCATCGAACCGGGTGTTATCCAGACAGAATTTGCTGATGTCACAGCAGGACCCATGTTGGAACGGTCCAAGGGAACTCCGTACGAAACGTTGTCAAAGCGTTCCGAAGTAACCATGTCACCTCCCTCGGTCATTACCAAGTGTGTCGTCCGAGCGGTGGAAGCCAAGCGCCCCAAGACGCGATACTTGGAAGGGAGCATGGCCAAGCCGCTTGTCTTTTTGCGGACCTGGGGCGGAGATCGCTTCTTTGATGATTTTTGGAGATACGTCAGTTCCTAGCAACCGATTGTGGAAACGTCGCTTTTGCTTTTGCACGTCAATTTTCTTTCGATGTGATACTACTTTTTGAACCTAAGTCCCCCTTTTTATCCTTTTGTCAGCATGTTTCTCTATGGTGCATGTTTGATGCCGCTTGAAAATCATTTTTTTTGTTTTGTCCCATTGGCCTTTGAATTTATCTCCCCATTTTATTCCTCCTCAATAAGAAATGTTGCTTGTAGTTTTGTGAAATTCCCCATAGGTTCTTCTTCGTCGATGCTGAAATCCAGATCCATAGATTTCTGTTGGGGGAGGCAACACTTGATTGGTCATATAGTGCTAGGTAGTATTAACAGTAAGAATGTGGTTGAAGTGGGAAGGATGGCGGCGTCGTGGTTGATCATTTTTTCTCTGTGAATGTGGGACAATCCAAACCTGCCTACAAAATAATACTCCAAACATGCACTCTATCGCATTGGAGTACGGCACTTTGTATGTACCCGTAGTCTACCGTAGTACGTATGAAATAGTTGATCCTATTGGTATGTCAATACTACGGTAGATACCTACCACCACCTGTAGGTACGACTACGTTCAAGATTGTTCTCTCTCTGGCTATTACCTCTATCATGCTCTACCTACCGGTAGAGTAGAGAGAGTATCATAGACGGCTACCTAGTAGCTAGCTAGACTACCGGTACTCGAGTACTACGCGACCTTCCCCCCCATGATCCAAGACGAGACTTAGCGCTTCAACTCACTTCTTTTTTTTGTCGCACCGTACTCCTCTACAATTGAGTGAAATATACACTGAGAAAAAATTACAGTAAAAAAAGAGCATCGACACGATTCACACCCCCAAAACGATTTGGCTGTCGCACAGTTGTCATCATGATAGGGCTCTGTACTGCTGCAATACTACTTTTGGTATCTTTGGGAGATGATGTCCACGGCCGATCATGGATTTCACATGCCAGTGTTCCAGGGGGGCGACGACAAGAACAATCATCATGGATGACTCCAACGAAACACCTCGTTCCTCAACGACCCATATTTGTACGAGGTGGGAAGAGCGGTAAATTTTCAATTCCAGACATTTCTTTACGCGCAAATTCAAAAATTCACCTCTTGGGAGCTCGAGGGGGTCATTCGACGCAGCCTGGATCTACGGAAAAACACGACCATGCCCAGGAGATATCTTATGCACCCTCAGATATTATTAATACTTCTATTACAACTACCACAACAACAACAACATCGGCACCACCATCTGTTGTTGGCAGTAGCAGCGACGTCATTCAATATGGTGGAGCGATTCAACTAAGGAAATCGTCTGAAGACCACAATCACACAAAAGTGGTGTCTACCTCAACAAATCACCCATTGACATCTTCCACTACCGATAATACGCCACTATCTTCCAAAGCTACAGCCAAACAAGAAGCCAAAGCACAACGAAGAAAAGAAAAGGAAGCCAAGAAACGACATAAACAAATTGCCAAGCAACTGCGGGTATGTGCACTCCAAAAATGTTCCTACCGTAGATTGTGACATGGAGCTCTCCTTTTTTCTATATACTGCGTCCTACATCAATACTTTTTTATGACTGTTTTCCGTGCTCACCGTCTCTTGTTTTTTCTTCAGAATCGAAATGCCGTCAACAAACGTCGAAAGTTTATGCACGCCGCTTGGGGACTACTCTTTGCCAGTCTCAATCATTTTATCCCTACCAAGTTTTTTGTACCGGGCATGGCCATCCTCACAACTGGAACATTGGCACTAGAACTATTGCGTTATCGAGAAGGATTTGAATGGATGAATGAGGCCATGCATAAGATACTAGGCCATGCATTGAGAAAGAATGAAATGGACGGACGCTTCACCGGCAGTTTTTATTATTTCTTGGGTGTCACAGTGACGGCAGCTTTATATCCAAAGTCGTGTGCAACATTGGGAATTTGTCAGCTGGCCATTGCTGATCCAACGGCATCATATTTTGGACGTGCGACTCGACATGTATATTGGTCCAGAATTGGCAATGGACTGGGCGGACTCGGTCGCAACAAGGGGATTCTTGGCTTTTTGGGTGGCGCAATAGCTTGTATTCCGTTGAACTATCGCCTTCTGTCTTTGGCAAAGTTCCCCGATCCCACTGGTGTTACATCCAAAACAATCTTCTTGGCTTCTGCGGCACTTGGATTTGCAGGTGCCTTTGCCGATTTGATTGTACCTACTCCCGCCCTGACTTTACCGAAACAGATCTATGGAATATCGGTACCGCCCTTTCATGTCGATGATAATTGCATTGTGCCGATACTATCTGGGCTGGCTTGTCAGCAAATCTTTCGACAGTGTCACTGGCCGACGAACCTACCACTGGCTACCCGCCTGTTTGTAAGATAGAGGATCTTCTCCAAGAAATTGGGTCGACAATCATCATCATCGCCGTACGCTACAAATAGCTAGTTGGTACTGGTACTGTTGTAATAATAGTAAAAGTATTTGTTTGAAGGAAAAGCTTTTATGCAACAAATTGCATTCACAGTCAGTAATGTGCCTTGAAGATCTGGTTGCTTTCTTGCTCTCCTTTTCTCCAAACCCGTTGTGGATGCATGATCGACTGCAACCGATCATTCCGGATCATTGAAGAATGGAATAAATCTGTTTTCTGAGATTTGTTGTTTTAGCTCTCTCGTTAAAAGGAAGAACGTTGATGGGCTAGCCAGCGATACAAAGTCATTGATTCAAGGATTTCGAAAATCATCGAGTGAACATAACAGAATTGTATCATAACTTTCATGGTCAATTCTGGTCGCAACCATCATACAATCCACGTCCCTGTCTGCTAGATAGACAGTCTGGCCTTCGTTAACGAACCTTGATGATATCCAGGCATCCAGGCTGATGTTGTTGCGTCATACTGTATCATACACAACAACATCATTTTCTTCTCTGGTTCGCAACGTCGATCTGAGTACATGTGCCAACGAAGTTGTGCAAACTTGCGGCGACCTATCGTACACTGTCAAAGCAAAAAATGTACGTCCATTATCTGTCCGCATTGGCTTGTATCATCTTTATCCTCTCTATCCGCTATTGCGAAGCACTGAATCTCACCTTCCCAGGTGGAGCTGGACTGTCGTATCAAAACGGAGTTCTTCGAATCAAACTGCCGACAGGTGGAAGGTCCAAAGATCCAAAAGCCTTGTTCGACAAGATTCCACCTATTGGAACACCCCCACCGACGGAACTGATTCAAGTCAAAGATACGGGAACCGTCAAAGGCTATGGGGCGTTTGCTAAAAGTCCATTGCCACGAGGCACCTTCCTGGGATTTTATGAAGGCGACTTGGTCCAATCCAGGGAGTGTTTGGATCGTTTGATTGACAGACGCGTGAAGGAATGGTCACTAAATCATGACAAAGTAACTACAAAGAAGGAGTCATCTCCGGCCATGGACTACGTCATGTCCTTGGATGGAGGTATGACGTTTCTGGATGGATACGCACGTGCCATGAATCGTTCTGTATTTTCTCCGGTGCATCTAAACCATGCCGACAAGGGAACTCCCGCTTGTAACTGCGTACGTTTCTTGGAGCAAAAACCTGAAAACGATCAGAAGGATGGTCATGGAAAATGGGATTCTTCATACACTGTAGCCTTCTTTACCAGTCGTGATATTGAAGAAAATGAAGAACTATGTTTCGACTATGGGTTCAATTTTTGGAAGGGCCGAGAGAAAGAGAAAGTATGAGATGCACATCCCCTCGAATCAAAAGATACTACTTTTGTTGATGGAACTTTATTTGGTTGCGCCTATGGGTAGCTACCACCCACCTTAAAATTCCTGCCAGATGAGACAATTCCATCGGGCCAATGATCAGATGATTGATATTGCGATCATTTTTGTTGATTTATGTCGGTGTGGTATTATTGGTAAATGGCGACAGTGGTGGAATCATGCTGCTGGTGGTGGAATTGAGATTTTATTGATTGGAACAAGACTGCGACTTCGTACATAAAATGCACGTTTTGACCCAATTTTCTAAGTTTTGGCCTCCGTTTCTGTGCTATAGCACTGAGAGCAGAGGAAGCGCTTGGGTTGGGTTGATATCATCACAGCCAACATATGAGTGGTGGGCAACAGAGTACTGGGAAAACTTTTGCATGACTTGCCCCGCCCCTCTTCGGGGCCAGGCAGGTGGTGAACTAACTTAGGATGATGACTGTTAGTTGGCACATTTACTGTTAAATAGACTTTCTTTACAATGGTTCTACGTTTTGTTGAACGCAACTTTGTGGACATAGTCAAAGGCAGTGGCAAAAAGGGGATAGCCCTCGTTCAAGTATCATATGGCCAGTATATTTTCTTCAAGATAGAGCTAGTTTCACAGTGAGTTTGAATCCAATCATCAAAATTTGAATAAAAACAAGCGAACTGAAAATCGTATTATTTTGAATTCTGCCCCCTTGGTCCGACCGTTGCATCCACGGATCAATGGAAGAAAGTGATTACAGTTAGTAACTGCTGCAGCGGTCCATCTCGAAACTTTGATCTACTTCCTTTGTTGTTGTTTGTCCCCCCATTTCCCAGCATCACTTCCCGGCACTTTTTTTATTGTCATTTGCGGGAACCTTCTTGGCCTTTGACGTGGTGGCTGATAGCTGCTGGACTGTATTTGTGGCATGAATTTAGAAGGGGGGGGGGGCACCAATAGCCTGCAACACATCCAATAGCCTGCAACACATCCTAGCTGGCTCTTAGTGCATCATTCTTGGTGAGAGGTTGGTAGGATTTTGTCATGGCTTGGTTAGCCAGCCATATTTGTGCAACAACAACAGAAATCACTAAGTGCTATCCCACAACAGTTGATGCGAGCTAGAATCAAAATAATATTATACTACGTACTCGGAGTAATAGTACTCTCTACTAGTAGACTATCTTCAACCTACGGTTGCTATGATAGAGTAGAGCGAGGATTGACTTGAGTGTTGGGTCAAGAAGTAGCCAAAATCCTAGCATTAACGGTAGTAGGACTGCGTAGACCGCGTAGGACGACCGTCGAAGAGCATCGAAACTATCACTACACCGTAGCACATGTCGTAAATGTCGTTGCGGATTCTCTACCGTACTACGTATTTAGTATCTACTTAACATAGACCGTTTCGGTGTAATCTTTTGCCTATCTTACAGTTACCTTCGAACCTGTAGCAGAAGAAAAGGGTAATTATGCTCCCGTCATCATGTACTGTGTAGTCCCTCGTAATTATAATTCATAATATCCTCGATTAATTGACCGAACGTACAATAATTCCACGGTGAAAAAGATTCACCATTTACGACCACAAAAAGGATCGAAAAGCTTTATTGGATCTTGGATCGCTTTTTCTTTACGACCACCGGTTGTACTTATTAAATATGTGTATTGCCGTGAAATAGGCCATTAATAAACATAATATTCGAACGCTTCGCATCGCGGTTCTATTCGGTTCCCTTGCCCTGTTGAAAGCGAACATGTGAACTGACTGATATTGCGCTTCACACTTCGCACACCTTGTGTGCTAACTAACTGTAAAGGGGGGATACTCTAATGCTGTAGCACTGATAATAATCCTTTTTGTTTTTGTCGTTGGCTCCCTCTTCACTACTGCATGGCATCCACCAATACAATAGCTACTGTTTGGACATGACAATGACTCACAGTAATTGTGAAAATTGTGACGTTTTGCGCTCAACATCCAGTACCACTCAGAACTCTTCATCCTGTCAAGCACCCTCCTCTGAAATATTGGCGACGTTCCCGCAACCTTCGACGCAATGGGACGATGGGTCTCCCTCATGTAATGGTATATCCGAGCATCAACCGCACTATTATTTTGGATACGGAGCAATGTGTAATCCCGTATCGAGACAGCGGCGCAAAATCGAGGGCAAGAACTTCCGGGCAGCCGTCTTGCCGAATTTTCGGCTGGATTTCTCCAACTCTGGCGTAGCAAGTGTGGTGGAGGTGAAAAGTGAAGCAGCAGAAACTGCATGTGACAGCGGAGACTCTAGTGAATCTACTATCGAATTCGAAAGTGACTCCTTTGAAAATTGTATCCACGGAGTATTGATGGAGTTTCATGAACGTAGCATGTGGGAAAAAACCGTTGCCTCCGAAAAGGGATACGAACATCGAAAAGTATGGGTATTTCCCTATGCCGATGAATGCAGTACTGAAATGGATGAAACTGTTGAGTCGAGGCATCGCAAAAGATCTGAGCCAGTGTTGGCACACGTCTTTTACATGACAAGTCGTCCTGAAAAATCGGGACGTCCACAAGAACGATACCTCAAAATTATCGCTCAAGGCTTGGAACACCATGGGGTGACCTCCAAATACATACAGGAAAAGATCTTGTCTGTTGAAAGCATCCCATGCCGAACGCCGTCCGAATTCAGATCCTTTCCCTCCAACCCCGAACCTCTTCCCACCATTTCCTTCGAGGAGTACCAAGCGCGTTGCAGCAGAACAAATCTCTGCTTTGTGCTGGCAGATAAGATCGTTGATATGGTAGGCCCGCTGCCCGATGAAGACCAAGCCCTTATGAAATTCCTTCGAAGTAATGCATTTGGAAGGGGGGATTTGACTCCCTTTTTGAGAGACTTGTTTTACGATCCCGATATGAGCTGCTATAGTTGGAACGATGATTATGTTACTTCAACGGACGATAAATTGCGCCGTGATTCCATCATATGGAATCGATGGGCGGAAAATCAAATGGTGGATATTTTTTCTTCGTGCCATGCGGAGGGAAGAGTAACCATGAGGCTAGAGAAAAAGCGAACGAAGGATATTCTTCGATGAATCGACAGGCAGCACAAGATGGCTGCGCGGCATTTTTGTTGCGGTTGAAAGGGTGAGCGATTGTTTGTGAAGGTTGTGAACCCAAGTTCCACCCGCATTTGGCTGTAACAAGTGATGTAACGGAGTTCTTGGAGGGGGGCTTTCAATCATAGCAGCAAGACGCTGGAGCAAGTTCTGGCAGTTTATCCCTGTTGAAACTAAGGTTCTTGAAAATCGCGTAATTTGTGACCGTCCTCGCGCTCGCTAGTTCATGACGTCAGCTTACTCTATGTACCGTAGTCTACTACCGCTAGGGGGGTACTCCAGTACCAATCAACCGGTACCACTGGTAATACGACGCACTCCGAAAAAGCTGTAATAATACGTGTACCAGGAGTAGTAAAAAAAGTAAAATAATAAGGGCGAAAGACTATTAGCCCCCAATGACCCTTTGCAATAAAATAATATAGTGAGTATCCACCAATTACTACCACCGGGTTAAACATTACTACCGCTATCGGTAATAATATCCCCGTCAAAACCCTATAATGTCCCTTGGCAATTCGCTAAACGTAATAGTATCCCCGTCCAAACACTATAATGACCTTTTACATTTTAAAATGGATATTATAACACACTCCCGCCAATAATCTTCGTTCACATCTTGAACAGAAATCGCAACTGCCAATGATAGCCAATACTCCATCCCGAACAGATATTGCAACAGCTAAATGTTATACGACACTGCGACTACCATAGTACTTTACTAGCAGAGGCAGCAAAACAGCAAAATCACTTCTATCATCTCCCTGTGAATCTTCCATCTTCCATGGATCTCGAATACTTCTTTAGGTTCGTCGAGGTAAACGATTACATTCGCTGCCGCTTTAAACTCTCTTTTCCGTGATGTTTACGGTCAACAACGATAGGGCTAACAGTACTGCTCTGGTTGTGTTTGTAACACTACTGGTAGTAACAAATAAAGAAGTATTCGAGATCCATGGAAGATGGAAGATTCACAGGGAGATGATAGAAGTGATTTTGCTGTTTTGCTGCCTCTGCTAGTAAAGTACTACGGTAGTCGCAGTGTCGTATAACATTTAGCTGTTGCGATATCTGTTCGGGATGGAGTATTGGCTATCATTGGCAGTTGCGTTTTCTGTTCAAGATGTGAACGAAGATTATTGGCGGGAGTGTGTTATAATATCCATTTTAAAATGTAAAAGGTCATTATAAGTGTTTGGACGGGGATATTATTACGTTTAGCGAATTGCCAAGGGATAATAGGGTTTTGACGGGGATATTATTACAGATAGCGGTAGTAATGTTTAACCCGGTGGTAGTAATTGGTGGATACTCACTATTGTCCTTTTGATTTTATTGAAAAAGGATCATAGGACTTACAGTTAGGTAGTAGATCATACACGTTTTATGATACAGGTATCATGCGGTAGAGCGCAGTTTAGCACCCTCGATGATAGCTGGTAGTGAATGCGTTGTACTCGGAGTACCGTACTATGATACCGTAGATTGTAAACTACCGAAATCCCCTTCATTTCATCTTCATTGTGATTGTCTTCCGAACCTTTTGTCCTGCCTCTGACTGACATTTCCGTTCAACGGGAAACTCAAATCGCCGTCAAGATTAGCGTCTGTCCATCGCTTTCAGCGCCTGCCCGCCGAAAGCCCTCTTTGGCCGGCGCGCTGTCCGGCCGGCTCCTTGGAGTCTGCCGGGCACACCAGAGTTTGATTCTCTCTTTCCAAAAAACTTTACAGTTACCAGTTTGTACGTATAAAACATGTAGTACTTCCGATTTTTTTTGAACTTCAAACATTCTCATTTTTTTGGTTCGGCACACTGTATCACAAACTAGAGACGATTACAATGACGACGACGACAATTGTCCCCACGGAAACACAGTTACAACGTTCCTCCCGTCTCCATCATGAACTCCAAATGCTGTACGATCGCTGCTGCGATTGGGAGTGTAAACTATTGTTTGAGAAAGTCGATGAGACCAAGATTGGTGATCCTACAAAGCACAATCTCTGCAAATGTTTGAAAGAGGGAAATGAGTACATGTTTTCTGCCAAGTTCCATGGACTCACTCTAGTGACGGCGCAGAGGACTGGACAGCAGTGTTTGATTCAATGATGGCGGATGAGTTTGGAAGAGACAAGAGACTACAAAAACGGCGAAGTCATAAACATTGAGGGAATGGAATTCCTCTCCCAACAACCGGAATTATGGCTATCAATCCAAAACGACAACAACACACTGGCGACCCAGGGAAAGCACTTACATGAATTGACATGGTCCAGAAAAAGGTGGCAGTGAAAGGAGTACCATTTCCAGAGATTCGCAGGACGGTATTGGCGGCACTTCGTGGGACGAACGATTAACAAGAACCCATCTTTGAGGTTGAGTGCCACATCGCAGACACCATTCACAATTTAAAAGTCTCGCAACAAATTACGGTAACTTCTCTGCGACAGCAGAAGAACGCAGCAGATGCACATGTCACGGAATTATTTGGGACAGCTCTCAACCTTGCTGGGCAGCGCAGCAGTCATTTAGAACTACTCAAGGATCATCTACAAGAAGTGATTCGCAAAATGATCTACAAGAAGTGATTTGCAAAATGAAAAGCGACATTGCATCTGGGAACGAACATCACAAACGCAGTTGTGGGTATGCGTTGACGGAAAGATCCAACAAAAGGGTGGAAAAGAGGAAAAAAAGTGCTGGAGAGTTCTGAGACATCCATTGATTTTGTACGCGCCCTCTCGTACAATTCCTACACAACGCAGCAACCAACTTTCCATGGACTTCGGTTTTTGAAAACATCAGAAGTATTTTCCACGCATCGACTCCTACAATTCCTACACAACGCAACAACCTACTGGAGTTCTTTCCACGGATTTGGTTCGTGGAAGTCCTTTATCGGAGCTAACTAAGTCGTAATTTAATTACGGCGCGGACTAATTGACAGTGATAATAAAATATGAACTCATTTTTTGTGATTTAAATTTTGGCGCGCGCCTGCCGGGTAGAATAGTGCATGCGACGGACAGACGCTAATCTTGACGGCGATTTGAGTTTCCCCTTGTTGTTGTTGAAACGACCGCATCATGTCATCTGCATCCGCTGCATGTCGATCGGAGACACAAACCAACCGAAACTGTCTCAAGGATAGTCGTAACAGTGGAGGCGGTGGCACCAAGAAATGCCAATCGGTGGCCGTCACTTTGGAACAATGCCGAGAACGATGGCGCAAGGCCAACGACATTCAACGGGTGGAATTTGATGGGACACGCGTCTTACCCAATCACAAATGTCGACCACTAAATGCCAAGGTCCAACACTGTCTCAAATGGAAACAGGGTGACGAATCTTTGTGTCACGACGAAATCAAAGCACTGAACGGTTGTATGGCCAACGAAAAGGGAGTCGTGGCCGCTCCAACCGAAGGTGACAAAGTATGGTCGGATTACAAACAAAAAAGAAAAGGCTAAAAAACAAAGAGCAAACCTAAAAACGATCTTCGGATGGCACTCGACGAAATGGATCGACATTGCTTCTAATATGAATTTGTTTGGACATGTACCGATCCCAAAGAATCTTCCGGATTCCGAATATTGCACCGAATTCGGGAATTTAATCTCCGCAAAAGCCTAAAAAGATTTTTCCGCTTAACTTCAATATTCGGACCCATTTTTGAAGACTTCTACTGCAGTGTTTCGATACGAAAGCCAAAGCCAAGAACGTAGTGAACGAGGTTACAACGTATATTGCATTAACAGAACTCATGCACCACCGTCGTCAACAACAAACTCATGCATCACAGCCGTCAACAACCAATGCATGAACTATTCCTCCAACTCGAACTAACAAAGCAACCGAAACAACAACAATTCCATTGCCCTTATAGGGGCTTTTGGTGGGTGAGCTACCTTCTTGGAGGAAGTTGGGGGTGCCAGATAATAGCTACTGCAGTAGTAGTTGAGTGTAAAGTCCTGCGAGACTTGCAAAGCAACTTCTGAATGGGTAAACAAACTCGTTTCAATGTTTCAAAAGTTGTTGCCATGATGGTAAGTATTAACCTAAAAACTGCTCCACTACTACCTCTAGCTAGCTACCGGTAGGTAGAGTATTTACAGTTACTGCCGTTGTCGTAATTGTTCTCCTGCCGTACCGGTAGTTGGAATGCACCGTAGAAGAAAATGAGGATTCCTCTAAGAGGAGATGCTTGCGCGCGCAAAATGCCTCTCATGTGGTAGTGGGGTAGTGACCAATTTTTGGAAAAACCAAAAAAAAAGATGCAACCGAAACGACTTGTCGTTTATTAACAATGTCGATACTTTATTACTACTTTTACAACAGACACGTGATGCTGTTGTAAAACAACTGCTGGCCTATTTCCGCACCACACTCTGCGTCATCTGCTTTCGGTTCTGAGAAACCGCTACCACGGAGGTACAGAACCAATCTTGGTTGGTTATACCATTGGGCATCTTTTCTTTACTAGTAGCAGAGAAAACAAATAAATTCTCTCAGAACCTCGTTGTCCAACGATGTTTCGCCGATTTTTACGAACCGGTACCTCTTTCAACCAAGCAGATGGTAATGATTCTCCCAATGCTGGTGCAGGATCAGCACAGAGATCATCGGTTGTGACCGAGGGTGATCCTCCAGCAGCTACCTCCACAACCACAGCAACAACAACGACCACATTTAGTTTGATGGATACCATCAAGGCTAAAACTCAACAAACGTCTAAATCTGCTTCCTGGAAGGCCCACGAAAAGTTAAAAGAAGTTGTAGCAAATACAATGAAGGTAGAAGAGTTGATCAATTTTGATAGTTGTGTCGAAGCGGCTGATTCCTTGGCGGCGACGGCAGCCACCGGCAGCGCGGCCCAATCGGTGGATCCGTCCACGGGTCTGGTGGATTGTTCCGTTCTGGTCAGTCCCGAGGGAGAACTGTTGGTCGTACCGCAGTTGCAACATCATCATCATCATCAGCAGCAGCAGCAAGAAAAACACGAAATACACGAATCGAAATCTTCACCACATCAACAAAAGTATCCTCCAATCAGATCTACAGGCCCTACAGACAAGTCCAATATCTCCAAGAATTTGTCGCCCCTGGAAGAGACTGCACGGGTCTTTTGGGCGACGGTCCGTACCAACGAATTGGGCGATGAATATCAGTCAGCTGTCTTTTTGGGACAAGATCTGCATCAGAATGGTGACAAGATTCTCAACCGCTTTTCTGCCAAAGGTTGGTCGATGCCAGCCACTTCTTTGGCCTTGAAACAATCCACCGATGCAATGAATACACTCAAGCAAACTGTAGAGAAAATTGCCGGCACCAAACAATCAACACTTCAAATGGACAAGAAACAAGTCGTGGACAAATTGTTGACCATGGTGACGGAAGCGCCGACAATGAGTGAGGCCCAAGTCAAAAAGTACCAAAGGTATTGGCAAAGTACCTTTCCCGACGAGACGCGGATGGAAGTGTCCGCCACACGGGTGGGTCCCTTTTCGTCGTCGGGATCTACCATACAAGTGGCGTTGGTGGCATTGCAAAACTACTATGCCTCGTGCAACGAAATGGACGCCGAATTGTGGAACTCGTTTACCAACCCGGAACATGGAGCGTTGACACAGTTTCAAAAAGCCACTGCCGTTGCCGAAGAGCGGGTCAAAAACCGACAAATTGCTCTGCAAGAAATGATCCGACGGACCAAAGCCATGGAACAGGAACTATCATCGTGTAAAGAAGAGGTCAAGAAGAGATGGGATCAAGTCCATGCTGCCGAGGTCAAAGTCACCGAACTAGTGGAAGAAAAGCGTTTGGAGCGAACTCGACTGCGAGAGCAGCAACGTTTGGAATTTATCAAACAAGATTCGTCTACTCAGGCAGCGGACGGAACGGCTAATGCGTCAGAAATTTGGGACATTGTATCCGCGGTCACAGCGGAAATGGACGAGGGAAGCTTTGCTCCTATGGATCTCCCCCAACTGCCAATGGACAGGGCACGATCGGCGGATTCCTCGGACAAAGGATCGCTCATTGGTGATGCCGATTCGGAAGATTTGGAAACATCGACACAAACTTCCATGGCGACGCGTCTGGAATTAGAAGAAATGCGCTATGATCTGGAAGAGGAGGTTGGTTTGCCGCAACTACGTAGGGCCGCTCTGTCAGCGGAAGAAGCTGTAGAAAATGTTGCCAACTCGTTGTTGAGCGTTCTTTCCAACTTGGATAGCACCAGTCGATCCGCTCGTCTTGCTTCTGAAACATGTCTCGTCAGTGCTGGGAACGCACAAGCGGCGTGCTTGCGCTCTCTGGTACAATTAGAACGTGCTTCTATAGCTCAACGACTCGAACAGTTGGAAGAACTTGAAAACGCAGCAAAAGAGATTGATGTTCGAGCGGATCTGGATCAGTACATTGCGATGGATAAGGACCAACCATGTGGTCGCAGTTTCTTAGGTGATGACGACGATGGCGGAATGGCTTCTGCGCTCGCAGTACTCAATGAACACACAGATGGCGATATGGGTAACGACATGAACCGAGAGCGGACTGAAAGTAGCATCCCGGAAGACGACGACGACGACGAAGTTGACAACGAAGCTGTAATCACACCAGAATATCTAGAGACAGCGATCGATAGTTTTTTCCAAAACAATCCAAACTTGTTGGCATCGGCACCAATAACGGAAAAGACCAAAAAGGCCCAAAAGGACCTCGAAACGACAATCCAGCTCCTATGCAAGATCGGACGGGACAAATCATACAAATCGAAAACCAAACGAAGCACCATTTGCTTCACCATGAATGCCAAGCGGAGTGCCGATGCTAGGATACCTTCGAAACTGCAGTTTGATGGACTTTGCAGCGTGTTTTCTGCCGTCTTATCTGGTTGTACGACAGATCCTCGTGGCGTTTCCAACGCCAAAGTGTTAATGAATCTGTCGCAACACTTCTACTTTCAGGGAGAAAAAGACAAGGATAGCACGCATCGGAAGGAAATTTACATCAAGAGCCGCATTGCCAAGCACCCAATGTGGGAAAAGGACGAATTTTGGGACCATGCTTTGAACCAGGCCGTTGGAGAGTCGCTGGCTCACAGTGGAGTCATGGCCAACTTTGAACGTGCATCCAACAAGATATTGACATCGACCAATAAGAAACGAAGTGAATGGACTCAAACACACAAGACCAGATGGCATGATCTAACAGTGGAAGAGCGGTATGAGGCTGCATCACAAGTACATGCAGTCGTTTTTGCGCAAATCAGTGCCATGATGCATACCATGGAGGACTTTGGATGTAGCTTGCAACAAACAAGCTCGTTTGTCCGGAGAATGTGCATTCGGAATCGTCTTCCCATGTCCCAAAGAACAGCACTTTTGAGGCATTTAATTCAAAGTGGGAAGAAGACCAATTCCATATCCGCTTCGACTACACCGCGAAGTCTTGGGAGCAGTGCTGCCAGGAGATCACCAGGCCAATTTGCGCTGAAAAAATAATTATACCTTGCAATAAAATAGATCCGCCACCATACAAGCAAGGACATGAATCCTATGTGCTATATTCTGTTTTTGGGCCAGTTCTTAGTCTCTATTTTAGTATTATCAGCGTGTATCTTTCCCAGACATCTTTTGTGTGAAGTTCAGCAACTACCGGTAATAATGATGTACGAAGGTATTATACATGCTTACGGTGTCCACACTGCAGTAGTTCGGTACGATACAATGATACGAAGGTACAACGTTTGTGGATCTTCTACTTCTGCATCAACTTCTCCTGAAGCGATCTTTTTAGGTCGCAGCATCAACTGTGCTACTACAGTACTCTCCTCTCAGTTCTTTCACCATGACTTGGTTACGCCATCCTTCTCTTGGCTACGGCATCTTATTTGTGATCCTTGTATCGGTCGTTCTCCCATTTATTTTATCTGCGGTAAATAGTCAAAGCGGACATCGAGACTATGAGTGTCCCCCTATCATGCGAAAACGACCATTGTTGTCCTCCTCGTTCTCTGATGACGAAGAAATCTTTTTAAGCGTTCCCAGTACCGATTCGGCTCGATCCAGTTTGTATTTCATCACTCGACAACCTCACGTGGCAGGAACCGAAGGGGATCGGCTCATGGCGGATTTTGTTGCTAACGAGTTTCAACAGGCTGGAATCCCAAACGTTACCACGTTTGATTTGAAAGTGTTGCTCAATTATCCCAGAAATCCTCCATCGTTGGAACTCGTGGAGGCGTCTGTGGAGACCGAAATGGAACAAGTTAACAGAAACAGTTCCGACCGCTTTGAAAAGAAACATCCCTCTCCCAAGCTCATCTACAAGGCTACACTCAGTGAAGATATCTTGGATCCGTCCATCGATGACACTACTGACACGATTTGGAGGAATCGTACCTTTCATGGATATTCTCCTTCTGGAACTATCGAGCAAAAACATGTAATCTATGCCAACTATGGTCGTCCTCAAGATTTCAAACTTCTTGAACAGGCCGGTGTTTCAGTCCACGACCGTGTCGTCTTGGTCCGATATGGTGAATGCTTTCGGGGTCTCAAGGTCCGCAATGCACAAGAGCGAGGTGCAGTAGCTGTTTTGATATATAGTGATCCTGCTGACGATGGATATGCGATTGGACCTGTCTATCCGGAGGGACCATGGCGACCATCAAATGGCATCGAACGCGGATCGGTCCAATTCAACAGTGCCTGTGGCGGAGATCCATTGCGGGCGGATCCACGGTATCGAACTTTGTTGAATACATCCGTACAAGAGTTGTGCGGGGTAGATTTCATTCACGAACTGATACCATCCATCCCTTCCATCCCCCTGAGCTACCGGGATGCCTTGCCCCTATTACAGAACTTGGGTGGACCCGTGGCAGCCGATATTTCTATAGACTTTGTGGGCGGATTGGGCAACCTTACCTACCATGTGGGACCTAGTCGGGGAGTCGTCAATTTGATTGTGGACAATGAAAACAGTGTTCGAGATATTCCCAATGTAGTCGGCGTCATTCCTGGGTCATTACCCCCAGAAAAGGACATGCCAGTATTGTTGGGGAATCATAGAGATGCATGGTGAGTAGCTTTATTGGATGAGACGTTTTTTTTTGGAGGGGGGGGGGGGGGCTCGATTGATCAATTATGATTTTACTCATCTTGCGTCACACTTTTCAGGGTCTATGGAGCGGCAGATCCAAACAGTGGAACGGCCGCCCTCATCGAGGTAGCGAGGGGTCTTGGCAGGTTGTACACGGAACACAACTGGTGTCCTCTTCGTACAATTTACTTGCTCTCGTGGTCGGGAGAAGAATATGGGTTGTTGGGATCGACGGGATGGGCCGAGTTACATCCCTCTTTACTAAAGCGCGCTTTGGTGTATCTCAATACGGATACCGTCGTTTCGGGGGACCATTTGTCAGTATCTGCCTCCCCATCTCTGATTTCCCTGTGGAAACAAGTCTTGGGAGACTTAACGACAACATCATCATCTAGTAGTAGTGATCATATGGAACGTCGAAAACTTCAGCACAAACTCCACTTTGCCAATCCTCCTTATGGTGAAATTCGGGATGCCAACACCAATTGGGAAATGCAGAAGACAAGAGGCGGAGAGGACGACTGGAAGATTGGGGTACTTGGTAGCGGCAGTGACTACACCGTCTTCCTGGATCACTTCGGTATTCCCAGCATGGACTTTAGCTTTGGCAAGTCTACGGGGCATTATGGACAATACCATTCCATTTATGATTCGTTCGCTTGGATGGATCAGTTCGGGGGCAGGGATGGAGAACGTGGATCCGCCTTTGATTTGATGGCATTCGCGGCTAAAATCTGGGGCATACTGGCCATTCGTATGGCAACCAGTGAAGTCGTTCCTTTGGATCTTATTGTGCAAGGGCAGGCATTGACAAAATATACAACTCATATCGAAGATCAACTGAAAAGCAGCGACGAGCTGAAGCTACAAAATCTCACAAGTGCTGTTGACAGTTACAAACAGGCTGCCGCCAAACTTCACTTGAAATGCAAAAATAACCATAAGGAATTCAAAGCGCAATTTCGTTCAATGATCGAATCAAGATACAAAGTTGACGATTGTAATGAGAAAATCGCCTTGAGCGAACGAAGATTTCTATCCAAAGATGGTCTCCCTCGACGACCTTGGTTCAAGCATGTATTGCAAGCACCTGGGATGGACCTTGGTTACGCGGCGGAGGCATTTCCCGGAATTCAACAAGCATTGGATGAGAAAAATTTCGCCCTAGCGCAAGTACAACTTGATGTCACTGCCGACAGGATACAAGCTGCCGCGACTTTTCTGAGTGAATCAATATAGAATACTACTCACATTCCTGGCTGGCCCATTAAATGTAATGAAAATTGGACATTGTACTTGAAATGAAATACAAATTACTTCGTTCCACGTGCTCTGTAGTATCGGTATTTCGACTACCGTACTGTAGTGCGGAATGAAATAGTAACGAACCTGATAATGGAGGATGTCCCCTCTTTCCTCACCGCTCCCCCCAAAATATAATGATTCGAGCCAATCATCTTTATATGAAATCATCTCCGAAAAACAAGAAACGTGACATGTGGCCTGACATGGGTCAATCGGTCAAATAAAACCGATCCTCTTTCCTCTCCACTATCATTCATCGTAACTTCCTTTTCATGTTCCATACATCACCATGTCTATTGAAAGAACGAACAGGGACGAGTTGTTGCCTTCGTTGGTAGACGGAAACGAGTCGCCGTTTCCACAATATTCGGAGGAGACCCTGCAACAAAAGAGTCGCGAGCTACGTGTGGGATTGGAAGATCTGATGGAACGTATTCGACGCTTTTCTCTGGAAGAACATGTCTTGGAGTCGTTTGAAGAAGATTTTTGTATGTTAATTTCACAATATCCTCTCGAATGTTTACAACGGGCCGTACTGATGACAGATCGTGATATGTTTAAAAACAATCCAGGTAGTGATGACGGTGGTGATACAGAAAGTACCTCTATGGAAAGCCCAAACAATAATCACTTGATATACGACGACAGCTCGACGGCAACCTTACGACTCCCGATCCACTTGGCATGTGACAATAATGCTCCCATATCCATTATTCGGGCCTTACTGGGAGCCGATGTCAACAATCAAAGTATTTTGAAACCCGACAAGTGGGGCGATCTTCCCATTCATACCGCGTGCAGTCGCAATCATACCGAGGTCATCCGGTTGTTATTGGAGGCAGATATTCACAAAAAATCCATCCATGTCAAGGATGTACACGAATCGTTGCCACTTCATATGGCAGCACGCTACAATGCTCCGAAGCAAGTCATTGAAATGTTGCTGCAACATGATCCCGACCGTAAGACGCTCTTTGTCGAGGGCGTCTATGGACAATATCCACTGACGGTTGCTTGCCGTGGCAATGCTTCGGCTGAAATGATACAGGTACTTTTGGACTATGATGACGACAAAAAGTCTGTGTTGAATGTCGATCGCACGGGACGGTTACCCATTCATGTCTACATGTTACGGAACGGAGATCGGCAGTGCCTTCAATTACTCCTCGAAGGTATGATTGTTGGACGGATTCATCGTGTGGGATTGGACAAATGGAAGGGTGAACTCCGCACCATGTTAGCGTGTATGAAAAATTCCTACGAGCGGGATTTTGCTACAAGTGACAAGCTTGATATGATTGCCGACGAAATCCAATTGTTCATGCAACGAGCTATCGTCTTTGAACTGGCGATTTGGAAAGCCAGTTGTCTTTTGGGTGTGGCATCTGCAATGCAAAATCAAAAACTTGATATTACCACTATATCGATGAAAGAAATCCTGGAACTGGCGCAAGGTGTGGCACCCAATTCTGTATCATTTTCTCAAGATACATTCAAGAAAGAGCGACATGTCAACAGTGGTGCTGAAATCATTATTCCTGGCGTTCTTTCTTTCTTGGAAGACGAACCGGTTTCGAGAATTCTGGATGACTTTCAAACGGCAGGATATCTCGTAACCGCAACAACCGGAGGATCTGGAAGAGCAGACTGAATCGTTTTCCGCAATCAATAAAACAAACTTTGATCATAAATCACCATAGTTACAGTTTATGTAAGCATCAGTAATAGAATCGTCATAGTGTGATCAAAATAAACTTGATTCCGGAAGTCACCAACTCTCTCCGGGCCCACTTCCAATAGAGTGTGTCCGTCGTCCTGTCTCACTGTCAGTCCGTCGGAGATTCTTTTTCAACCGTTCTTCTGTAAGAATGAGTCAATCAGCGTCATCATCTGAGACAGTGTGCGGGGAACGGAACTACTATGAACTACTTAATTACAATTTCATTCGTTCTTTAGACTATTATTTCAAGTTTAAAAAGCTGTTCCAGTACGACGAAGTTCTCGACACACGATCGTGCTCGACATCGGAATTACGCAATTAGCAGTCATCGACACAGAAACAAAAATAGGTGACAATGGTTGAAGCTTTACTTATACTTTTCTTTCATTGACAGCACTTGTGGAAACCGATTCTGTTTTTTCATGACGTTCGAATCAAAATCAATTAATGTTTTATCGTCAGCGTTTTTTTTACGCCAGCACTTTCATCTTTTCCTTCCCTACTAAGTGTTTCTTATCTTCATTCGTTGATGAATTCACTTCCAGTGGTTGACAAGAATGCTGTGTCATGGGTATTTTTGGCCAGATCAGTCTGTCTTGATTGTGAACATCTCTTTTTCTTCAAGGTAATTTTATCTCTGTTCCCTCAATTCCACAGCCTGCGGAGCGATTGGGGACAATGATGTCCCAAACGATCTTCTGTGTTCATTAAAGGACTTCATTTCACTTAAGGATCCACTTGTTGCTGACGTTGCAACCGGGCGTAAGCAGACGACTCTGTGGCTCAATCGTCATTTTCAATTGGAAAAGTCTTGGGAGGTTGGCGACATCATTAACAACACTTCAATCAGAATGCAAATGGCAGAGACCATTGGTTTCCATCACGAAAAAGACGCATCCTCCCTATCGATGTTCCCATGGCGATTTGAAACAATAAAAACGTTAGAGCAGTAGGATCATTCTCAAGAGGAGCAGCACCATGGGGGATAGACAAACTCTATCGACGGGCGGAGGATCACCAATGACATGCAACCCCGCTCCTGTAGATGGTAATCATGATGTGGTGAGGGCTTCAAGAGAGGAATGGAAACTGTTGCTGGCGAGAGATCGTGAAAGAATGAGTAGTTACGAACGAATAGAGATGGAGCAAGATGTTGAGGGTAGGAATCGCCTAGCTGGTATCTCCCCAAGCGTCACTACGAAAATGGGAATGAAAAATCTCAGGCGAGAGCTGTTACGGATGCGCAAAGAGTACGAGACAGCACACTCTCAACTAAATGTAAACAAGGAGCATCCTCAGCCACAAACCGGCAATCACAACCCAGCAGAGGTGGCGCCAGATGGTCTGCAGCTCGAACGATCAGTTGAACAATGCCATTCCTTGACTAGAATATACAGCATCCTTACCACAGAATCCGTAATAAAGAATGACGAAATCCTTTTACGATTTCTCCTCGCTGACAGGCTTAATGCTGAAAAAGCAGCGAGACGCCTCGTTGAGTACCACTCGATGACAGTTGAACTCTTTGGGGATTCCGTCCTTTCACGACCCA
This sequence comes from Nitzschia inconspicua, assembly GCA_019154785.2. Classification (NCBI taxonomy): domain Eukaryota; phylum Bacillariophyta; class Bacillariophyceae; order Bacillariales; family Bacillariaceae; genus Nitzschia; species Nitzschia inconspicua. Next base: position 401,547 of record JAGRRH010000004.1, read on the forward strand.
TAATGCTCGGTGACCTCAATCGACAAGAACGGAAACTCCTCGAATCGGGATGGATACAACTTTTGCTCACACGTGACGCAACAGGTCGACGCATCATGACCGTTGACGAGGCAGGTGCTGCAGATCCATCCAACATCAAACACAAGGTACGCCAGTCCGATTCGAAACGTTTGGCCGTGAAAATGCTGGCTCTGATTTCGTTCTATATTTTCTCTTCCCATGAACTCTTCCTCTATAGCTCAAGGTATTCATGTACGTCTTTCAGGTAGCAGCAATGGATTCAGACACCCAAAAAATGGGTCTTCACCTGATTCTACACCGGTTGTTTAATGCGGATTCTCCAACGGGTACGGTTGACGAGGACGCATGGGTGGTTGATGCCAACGAGCGACAAATGTTTCGACGATTCTTTGCTTGTGCTCCTGTTCGATGCAGCACGATCCATATCAACACACCCAGTCCCGACAAATGGGTTCGTATATTACCTTCTGTCATCCAAATGTTGGGAACGGATGAGAGAGGAAGGATACGATTTCATGAAGGTGAGATTTTCGAACAGGAAGAGCAAATTGTGGTTCTCCAATTTGAATGCTGACAACTTACGAGTCTCTTCTTTCGGTAATCTCCCTTCGAAGGATCCATTACAGCATGCCACCAAGAGATGGAAGCCTATGGTGTACCAGCAGAATGGATGCCCATGACCAGTACTGGTCGACGCAAGCTGAACGAACACAAGCTCTGGCTAAAGATACAAAAAGGACGTGAAATGGCTATGCAAAAAGGACAGAACGTAGAAATTGTGGAATGCCCTCGTCTCAATGATATCTTGTTGACCAAAACACGACGGGCATCCAGCCATCCTGGAAACCAAAAGCTCCGACAAGTTTTGGAAGACCGATACGAGGAGCGATATGTGGCTCATCCCATGAAAAAGCAGTCTATTACAAGCCAGGTTGCAGATCAACTGGAAGAGAAGCTGCAAGCACGCTTCTTGGTTAAGAACAAGGAAAGTTTCTGGGTACCAGCAGATCGAAACATTGTCTTGGACAAGCTCGGAAACAGTTTCCGATTCGTGCCAAGGCTCAAACCCAAGTCCGACTCTACTCCATCGTCGCCCGTAAAAGAAACGATGGTGTTTCAGGCATCCGAAGCCGACTTGAAGCCGGCTGCGAAACCATCGAGCGGGGATAAATCATACGGTTCCACCGAAGCTTCATCGTCACAGCAAGACAGTTCCGACAGTCGGGCCATGTCCCCGGGTCCAGGACCAACTCATAGTGAACGTCCTCCCTTTTGATCCGCTCCTGGTGGTGGTGGCTGATCCGCTAAATCCTGTACATGTAATTGCTACGCTACGCTATGTGATGCTTTCCACCAAATATGAACGTTTACAGTATGGTTTCTAGCTACAATTTCTTCCAAATGCGTCAATGCCTACTCTGTACTGCTCATGCTACGACTTATTCACAAGGGAGGAAGTCGTGCATGCAGCCAGAACGCTTACTATTATTATTAGGGCACGGGATAAAATTCTGTCCGCCGTGCAACATGATTTTACTCGATTGAGTCAAACGAGAAGATTTGACAGGAAATATCTCATATATATGATAGCTACCGTTCTCACGTTTTCACTCTACGACCTTTCGTTGTCGACGCCGTACGAAAACAATCAACGCAGATGCCAAAGATGACCTGCTCCGTATTATTACGTCCAACGAAGAGTGTAATCGAAAACACCATTGGCGGCAGTCTTTACATTCACAACTGGCGTCTTCGAACTAAAAGGACGTGTCCTGAAGCCTGCAAACATGTTGATGCCATCAACCAACTGGATAATATTCATTCTCTTCTGTTTGGTTTGCTGTCGTGCGTTTGCTCCGTGTTGCCCCAACCGTCGCTCCAGTCGACATCCCCACAGCTTCGTATCGACTTCTGCGGACGATGTTTCGGACAAGGGTATATCGATCGGATTCATTGGTTGTGGCACGATTGCCTCTGCCATTGCTACCGGGATAGCGACACAAAATTCTGTGGACATCAATTCCATTGTCGTTACACGACGATCTGCAGCCAAGTCAACAGTACTTCAGAACACATTTGCAGATTTGGTGACCATTTCCGACGACAACCAAAAGATTCTGGATCAATGTCAGTACATTTTCCTCACCGTATTGCCGCAGCAAACTTCCTCCGTCCTCCAATCCTTGACTTTTGAGCCGCGTCATTCGTTGATCTCGTTGGTGTCGACGGCATCCTTGGACGATCTCGTCGCGGATTCCCGACTCGAAGCGGCCAATGTTTCCAAGATGATTTGTTTGCCATCCGTGGCACGTCATCAGGGTGTATGTTTGCATTGCTTCACCTCCCACGAAGCTTCCACCACTCCATCCAACGCACTGCTTACCCGATTGTTTCATGCCATGGGAGGTGTAGTCACTCTTGATTCGGAATCTGATTTGCAAGCCTGTATGATGACAACATGTACCATGGGACCGCTGTATGGAATGATGAAGTACAGTCGCGACTGGCTGTTAAAATCGACAACCGGTTTGACGAAAGAACAAGCATCGTTCTTGGTCATCAAGCAAATTGTTGGGGCCGTGAAAGATGCGGATCGAATCGAACAGGACGGAAGCACTAGCGCAACGGATCCCGAGCGTCTCGAGAAGATGATTGACGAACAAACCCCAGGTGGGTTGAATGAACAAGCACTGGCGAATTATGAAAGACTGGGAGGACCGGATGGTCAGTTCCAGATTATGGATGCCATTCTGAGCCGGATCCGGGGACAGTCAGATGGATCTGTTTAGAAATTTGGCGACTGTCAACAATAAGGTCTTTTTTTACAAGGGGAATATACCAAAACTGTGGATAGCAATGTTCGAGCATCGCGACACGTTGAGATCTGAAAATTTGGTTGGAAAACTTATCGAACCGGGGATTGCTTCCACATTGTTCAGTGCTCAGTACAGCATGCAAGATATGTTCCAGCTGGATATGATTGTTATAGTTCAGTGAAAGACCGCCGAATTGGACGTCACCGCGCTGCGAGTGGTTTCTCGTGTGTGCAAGCTACACTGCGACTACTCCAGTTGCATTTTATCTTCCAATATCAATGATCAATGCATTCCCAGAAAGTATGTGGCTGTCGCAGCAAATATCAACACCATCGTGTTCAATTCCAAAATATTCTTGAGCTGCGTTCCTCATGAGGAAGTAGGATTGATGTATGCGGTTGGTGTTTGAAGAAAGCATGGTATTATTTAGGACTCAGAATAGACGCACTCCCAATTACCACTGGTATTTTTAAAATAACGGTTTCTAGCTACCGTAGTAATAGTCTCGAGCTAGCTAGTACTCCGGACTCCGGAGTATTACTACCGTATCTATGATACGGTACCTACTCTGATTACGGTAGGTACGACTTCGACGTACCGGTACTTTGAACTTATGGACGACGTATGATAGTATGATATGCTGGATTGATCGATCGAGAATGGAAGAAGGCTTCGCAATATCGCCATCATCGCTTCGTTCCCGTCAATCTCGAAAACCTCTCTTCTTGTCGTGTTTGATTGATTGAGACTGTGAATTGATTGTTTGCAGCCGCGAAATCTCTCATCCACAAAACATAAAAACAGGTTCCCATTTTGTTCCTATCTACTAGCTAAGAGTAGTATTTTTTTTACCCTACCCTATCAAAAATAAACTACCATGCCAGTCTTCCGTGCATCCGAGTTTGCTGTCTGTGGCATCTCGACGACGTTCATATTGTTTGCGGTCGGTGCCAGTTGCCTAGGAGTTGCCATTTGGAGTTATGTTCAACAAGGTGGTGTCAACTGTGGTCAAAATGGCAAACCGCCACTCTTGGAATGGATCTTGGGTACCGGTATATCCTACTTGATCATTGCCTGTGCGTACAGTCGTGTCAAACGGGGCAACAACAAGACCAAAGGTCTCGGCATGTTCATCGTCAGTTCCTCCCACGTATTCATTTTTGCCTGGATGATTGTGGGAGCTGTCAGTCTGTGGCGGGACGGAACCGATTGTGAACAAGTCAACAGCATCGTGTGGAAGATGGGACTATCGGCCGTCATCATATCGATCGTTCTGTGCTTGTGTGGCGGATACATGTTCAATGCAGTCTACACCGATGAGGAAATGGGAGGGAGATGAGACAAAGAGATGGAATGAATGTCAGAGTGGAGTTCCATTCAATGGAACTGTACATTCGATACTGTACACAAAAAACATTGGCCCGCACGTCCTCAATTTCTACAGTCTCTTGCAATATTATCATTTGGAATAAAGAGTCGTGTCAATAAAAGAAAAAAAGAAGTAAATCAACCGTGTTCGTCCAGTTAGGTAGTAGCAGTAGTTGTTGTTGTAGTAGTTGTAGAATCGACGACACTGATGATGGTGTCACTTTCTGGGTTGAACGAATGTATATTCCACACGAATCCAACTTCTTCCAAACGATTCAAACGGTCCTGGGATAATGCCTTTCGTCGGTACAATCTCCGTTGTGTCGATACCCAATTTCCAAGTTCCGGATCGTCGGGATGATTGGCTGGTACGGCTGTCGTCCCATGAACCTTTTGATATTCTTTGAGTTTGTGAAACATTTCTAACCATTGTGCCTGTTGTGGATCCCAAACAAACCCGACGGAATTCAATCGGTCGATCCGTTTCGACGACAGTTCTTGTTTCTTGTACAATTTGCGTTGCTTCTGTACCCATTCTCCCAATGCTGGGTCGTCCTGGTAGTGTTTGGGGACCAACGTCGAGTTGTTGTGTGACTTTTGATATTCCTGTAATCGCTGAAACAGGTTGAGCCATTGTTGTTCCAATGGATCCCACACAAAGCCAATACCGTTGAGTCGACAGATCCTGGCAGCGATGATTTGGGGGGATACTTCTTGGAACCGTCCCGAACGACTACTATTGGTAGTGGTAGTGGTAGTCGTCGTCGTAGTAGTAGTAGTAGTCCCGACGGTATCACGGCCGATATCTTGCGCAATCCGTTGTACGAGACGATCAAAGGTGTTTTCTTCCTCGTCTGCTTCACCTTCAATTATGAGATACTTTCTATAGATATTCCGTTGTCGGAGCACCCAATGTGCCAAAGGACGATCGTGTCCGTCATGGGCCGGTACAATGTTCGTATGGTACTTTTTTTGGTAGGCCACCAAGCGATCGGCCATGGCATTCCAATTGACGTCGGTGGCATCCCAATCAAAGTTGAGTCGATCCAACTTGTCGATTTGTTCTTGAGACAATAGACCTTTCTTTTTTTGGTTTCGTTGTTGAGCGGTCCACTTTCCCAAGTCTCCATCGACATGAGAACAAACTAACGTCGATTGATACTTGGCATGGTACTGTTGGAGCTGTTGGTACACGTCATCCCAGGTGGCATGAGATGGAGTTGCGTTCCAATCAAAGTGTATTTCGTTGAGTAACTCGATTTGTTTGGACGATAACTTCCCCTCACGGTAATCTCGTTGTTGTCGTTCGATCCATTTGGATAGACTCCCATATTGACCATCGGAGACTGAAATGTTGGAGCTGTTCTGTTGTTGTTGATTTTGTTGTTGTTGATTTTGTAGTTGTTTTTGTTGTTGTTGTTGTTGTTGTTGCTGCTTTTGTTGGTGATGATGATGATACAGTTTGAAATATTGATGTAACCACTTTTCATGAGGAGTCGTCCGTTTTCCGGACCAGTCAAAGCCGATCTCTTCCAACAGGGCAATTCGTTCGTCCGTCATGGGTGATGATGAAGAAGTTGTTGTTGTTGATGATGATGATGATGATGATGATGTTTTGGATGAACCCTTGTTTGGCGCTTTTGTTTCGTGCTTTCTACGTTGATGATAGTAGTACCGTTGATCTTTGACCCATCGTCCGAGTCGACTGATTGGATCTCTGACAATCGAAGGATACTGATACTGATTGTTGTTGTTTTTGTGGTTGTCTTTTTGGTTGTTGTTGTTGTTGTTGTTGCTACTGTTCATACTACCGGCACTATCCAAGATGGGTACCTTGTCGGATTTGTAGGTCTGCTGAAATTCTCGTAGCTGATCGAACATATCCAACCATTGTTCCTGTTTGTGTTTGGATCCTTGCCATTCAAATCCTAGTTCTTCCAAGGTTTGGATCCGATCGAGAGTAATGGCCCCCCATTGTCCATTACTCTGTTGGTACAATTGACGTTCTCTACGTTGTTTCTGGACCCATAATCCCAAGGCTGGATTGGAGGGATATTCCCTCGGGACGTTAACATGATGATGTTCCTTTTGAAATTCTAGTAACTGTTGGAATTTGATGTTCCATGCATCATCTTGAAAGAGACGTTTGTTGGGGTTCAGTAAAGATGGTGTTGTGTTTATTGTTGTGACTGATTCTTCTTGTGATTCTGTATTGTCCATCATGGTCGATCGTGTACTGCCACTAGGGTCGTCGTCGTTGTTGTTGTTGTTGTTGTCAATGCTGTGTGTTTGTTGATCCTGGAGAACAATCGACGGATGGTTGTTGTTGTTGTTGCTGCTGCTGCTGCTGTGGAACCATCGACGACAAGGTTGTTGTTGTTGTTGTTGTTGTTGTTTTGTGGAGTGGGAAACCATATCCAATGTAGTATTATACAGTAACAACGATTCGTTCCACTTCATTGGTTGGAATGTACCGTGGTACAGCAATTGTAATGTTGGAAAGGGCGATTGGAGGCAAATACCCAAAGCAGCTGTTGGTGATTTTGTTGGGAGACAACTCTGGTAGTAGTAGTAGTAATAACAACAACACTGTTTCCCTTTGACCCGTCGCAATTGCGACCAGGAGGTCACTCCTCTCATGACTGAAGGATGAATAACACTACCGGTAGATATCTATCGCAAACTCTATATATATAAAAGAATACACTGTGTCAATAGGATATAGGATGATGCTGTCATATCATACATCATACACACGATGATCCTTTTTCGCATCGTCTTTCGAGTGTAGTAACTGTAAGTTGTTGTTGGTTGGTGTTGTCGTATCATAGAGTGAGGTGATTGATTGGTAGACTACCGTACTACCGTACTACTATGATAGGTAACGGTACGGTTGTTCTGTGTTGTACGAGTATCCTCAACTTTCATCAATGTGTCTGCCATTCGTATGATTCACGCACGGGAATCAACTGTCTCCACCAAAATTTCAGTACGTACGTTTTTCATTTGACTGTGAATTTTCTTCTGCACACACTATTATACTACTATTTTATGAATACAGTCGTATTCGAACACGCTGACAATGACACAATTCCGTACAACTTTGGACGTTTGATCGACCTAACAGTAAACAAGAACCAATACCTAAAATAACAATCGTGACAGGAGATATGGACGACCCACACTCCAACACAGCAAGTACTACTCCTACGAATGGTAGGAGTAGTTCTGCGGATGGTAAGGATACTGTAACTGCCACAACCACCAGTGTCACCACCACTACCACCACTTCAACAACAACAACAACAACAACAACATTGCCAGCAGGTCTGGTATCTCAAAACATCTCTTTGGACGATGTAGCCACGGCCGTGCGAGTACTGAATGCTGTTGCAGCATTACAAACTACTTCCAACAAGAAGAACAAGAACAACAAGAAGAAGGAAACAAACGACAACAAGAAACGGAACCGCGAAGAACAAGACAAACAAGACGGCAACGACAACCAAGAAGAAAACATGATAGACGAACATCCATCGCAATCCCAATCCCAATCAAACACATCGACCAACGACGATCCACTCAATGAGTATCGACAATGTCAACAGTTACGTACATTCCGAAAGGCGTTGGCACGATGTTTTCATATACATCAACAGACACTGTACAATGGAAAATCCAAACAAGAATTTTATCAATCGAAATTAGAGGAACAGACCTTGAAACGACAAAAGTTGGCCGAATCGCAGTTGCAACGCAAACACATCGCCAATACGCTCTTACGGAAGGGACGTATCGAACGACTCCAACAGAAACAAATGGAAGGAATGGAAGAAGAAACATTCAAGATACAGCAACAACAAAAACAACAAGCAATGCAACTCATGATTCCAGATGGACATGTCGAGACAACAAATAATACTAACAGTTATGATAACGAACGTACGAAATTGTTATTGGAAAATGGTTCCAGCAACGACGACGACGGCCATGTAAAAGAAACAGATACCATCACTACCGAAAATCCTGTCCGATTGCCCAAATTGCGGTCCTGTTATGTCTGTAAGGCACGGTTTCGACAGTTGCATCACTTTTACGATCAACTTTGTCCGGAATGTGCCACGTTGAATTGGCAAAAGAGACATCAGACGTGTGATTTGACGGGAAAGACGGCCGTCGTCACCGGATCACGCGTCAAGATCGGGTATCAGACGTGTCTCAAACTGTTACGGGCCGGATGTACCGTCGTTGCGACCACACGCTTCCCCAATGCGGCAGCCGACACGTACCGAAACGAACCGGACTTTGATAGATGGAAGGATCGGTTACAAATTTTTGGATTGGACCTTCGAGATGTAACGGGCCTAGAAGCCTTTTGTCGCTTCCTCAAGACGAAATTGCATCATTGTGGTCTCGATATACTCATCAACAACGCCTGTCAAACCATACGACGCCCGGCGGCGTATTATCTACCAGCCTGTGAAAAGGAACAAGAATTGTGGCAATCCAGTGACGAGACGCATCAACAGTTGTTAGCTGCCTGTCGAGAGTTTGAAACAATCCGCCGACGACTACTACTCGATCACAAACAACAACAGCAACAACAACCGGGCGAGGCAACCATATCTAATTTTTCGCCAGCGACGGCAGCAGCAGCAGCAGCCACTGTCCCAAAACTGACACAAACTCATCCCGAAATATTGGAAGATGGACTTCCTCCCGATGTAACCAACGTTGCCGAATCAGTGAAAGATGAGGATTCCCAATTGGTCACCACGTCTATCTCCTCCACAAGTGCAGCTCCGTTCGAATCGACAGGATTGAGTCATTCTGCGGCCTCTTCCCAAATGATTCTGGTACCCGAAGATGTCGGCGTTTCGGAATCGGTATTGCCACGAGGAGCCACTGATATCAATGGACAACAACTCGATTTGAGGACTACCAACAGTTGGCTGCTAAAAATGGACGAGGTGTCCACCCCCGAAGTGATGGAGTGTATGTTCATCAATGCCATTGCTCCCTTTGTGCTCAACTCTCGGTTGAAGTCGCTCATGTGTACCCCCTCGACACATGCCGATCGGTACATTGTCAACGTCTCGGCCATGGAGGGCAAGTTTTACCGGTACAAGATGCCCAATCATCCTCACACCAACATGGCCAAGTCGGCCCTCAACATGATGACCCGTACTTCCGCGGAAGATCTGGCCAAGAACCATTCCATATACATGAACTCGATCGATACGGGATGGATCAACGACGAGAATCCATTGGAACGTGCCAGCAAGACGGCACAGAACAATCACTTCCAAACACCGATTGATGAGATCGATGCCGCCGCACGTATCGTCGACCCCATCTTTTCCCAATCACAAGACTACGGCAAGTTTTTGAAGGATTATCGAGAGACAGAATGGTAGATAAAAATAAATGAAAATCATTACCATTTTATATTATGGTACTCAACCTTTGAGAATCCAACGGTTAGCTACACAATATCTTTTAACAGTGTTTTAAAACTATCAGAAATATCAACCTATATGAAATATGATGTGGGTATCTGATCTGAAACCTTAGCACCTGTGAGTATGTGCTTGTACAGTGAAGGTGCGTCGGTGGTTCTTCGTCTCTGTACGCAAAGTGTCTGGTCGATTCTCTTGCACCTCGGCAGGTCACGATGGTATCCTTCGAATGATCCTGGAATCGTCGTCGCCGTATTCGAAATCGTCACTGTGGACAGATGATTCCATAGAGAATGCCTCAGTGGTCGCCGTACGATCGGAGGCTGCATAAGAGGAATGATCTTCATTATCGGAATGATCGTCGAAGAGATAGCCGTAGCTCTCATCCTCGTCCGTGTCAATACCCAGATATACATTGAGCAGGTGCAGCCGGCGTTTGACGTCTTCCCATACTCGATGCGAGAGTTTGTCGTCCACCATTTCTCGATCCAATAACGATCGTTCGTGGAGTCGAATTGGAACGATCGGACTGTCATCGGATGACAACGAGGCAGAATCGTTGGAAATCCAACTCGGAAAGGTGTCGTCTTCTTCCGTGCGGTTTCGTCGTCGTTCTTGACGAAGATGTTGCTGTTGTTGTTGTTGTGGTTCCTCCGCAGTCATCGTGACCCTCGCCGTTAGGACGCCATCCACAACGTTCCGATCGTTCGAAATTAGTTGGGTGCGTGATAATGATGATGTCTCTCTTAGAAGAAAATCAGGAAGAAATGTGGTAGAACTCCTCCTTCTCTCGGCAATTTCGGCCATGCCAATGTCGTTCGGATTTTTTTCGTTCGTGTGCAATGATGTTGTTGTGCCAAGCTGTTCTGCTTCCTCCATCAAATATGTGTGTAAGTGTGTGCAAGTGCATGTGTGTGTGTAAGAGTTATTCATCATCTCTTCTTCATCGCACGCATGGACTTCACTACTACTCTACCATAGAGTTGCGAAAAATTTACGGAACGAAAGAGACTTTCTGTGGGCGGTGAACGCTCGACTATCAGAGGTATCTTCGCCATTGATGCATGCGAAGTTTCAGACGTTGATCGTCGTTGATCGTGGAATTCTATGGTGGCGGTCATCCGGCGCTCTCGGTTTTCGGTCAATCTCTTCGACCGTTCAAGATACAGTCGAAGGAATCACATTGGCTGTCACCTGTAGGGATCCAACCTACTATTCGTGACTGGCAGTGATTGCATGTCCTATTATGTCGTTCCCAAAATAAAGGCGCTCAATCTCTCGTAACTCGTTTACAGTTAGTTCATCCCAAAACTATTCTTTTTCTGTTTTATTTATTGTTCAACCTTATTACAAAAATAGTAGCATCGGGATTTCACTAACCGTAGGTAAACCCATGAATACTGTTACCATTATTTCTCCACTTTTTATTGTTTCTTTTTCTTTTCCAATGCTGCCTCGTCCCTCGATGTAGGTGACTCTGTGGTGCTGGTGCCATCCCCTCCACCTTCTACAGGTCGTGATGTATCAACGGGATACAACCATCGTTGATAAAGATAAATGAAAAAGACGACATCGTCTCGGAAGCAAGATATCCTTGCCATGGTTGGCATTCGAATGATGAAGGAAAACAAATCATCAATGAATGTGTTGAGACTCTTGTACACCAATACTCGCCATGGAAGGTGAGCGACGCTCTTGAGTTTGTAGTTCAGAAACAGCTGAGGTGTCATCAGTACAAAACCAAATGCATAGACGGCCGACGAGGCGGATGTGATGAGCCAAGAATACCATGAAATATGTTCTTCCATCACTAATGAGTACATGGTGTATCCCAAGACCAATGGAAGAAGTATCGAGCCCAGACGAGACGTCGCTTGTCGATCAGCTTCAATGGTCAGAGCCTGTAGATCAATCTTGGTGGTTGCGGTTCCCGAGTTTTGCTTCGATGATGATGATGATGCTTTGTCATCCGTCGGCGACGATGGTGGTGCCGTTTGCAGTCTCTTGGCCGTCAGCTTGTATCCAAACAGTCGAGGTATTATATTCCAGAATGACGGGGCTACCTTGCGATCATCCGGTGACACGGGAACAAAAGCAAAACCAGCGGCACGTTGGCATTTCCACAACGCAATTAAAACGCCAATCGCACTTGGTATTGTCATCAGCAAGGAGGAATCACGATCAATCAAGTACAAGACAATGATGAATTGTCCAATCATATCCAAGAATAACGAACGGACACTGTAGGAAATAGTCATCACACGAATGAGCAAAGTTGCATCTCTGAAAAAAGGTCTCTACAGGCATCTCATATATACTCGTAGGTACGTACCTTAATCCGGTCAGATCGCTGTTGTTTTGCCAAAATGACACTTCATTTTTGAAGGTCAGAAACTCAAACAGCAAATGCAATGCACTGGCCAGGACCGTGATTCCCAACAGTGTAACGTTGGTATCGGCAATCAACCTTCTTAGGTCATCAATGTCGGATTGCTCAAAGCCCAACTCTCGTTGCGAATCAAGAGACTTGGAAAGGTGTGATAGCAGTCTCCAACGAGCGGGAGATATACCACCGGCCGTGGCTGTGGTAGCATGGACATGATGTTCATCCTTCATGTCACTCCGATCAAAGGAAATGCGTAACGGCAAACTTGACACTGTCTCGTTGATTGGAATATACTTGTCGCTGGTCATGCCAATCTCATCGACGTGAAGAACCGGTAGAAAGGCAAGTCCTGTGGGGTGTGTCTTGGTCTTCTGTGGTACACGAACCAGTTCCATTCCTGACACATGAGCCAACGCAGCTGGGTAACTATCATCGTCGATTAGGTATTTGATGGTGACTTCGGGCTTCCAGTACGGATACCCCGCACCGTCAAGTTTCATTTGCTGTGCCGCTTGATAGGCTTGGTAGTATTCTGGTTTGGCAACTTGCATATCCCAAGGCGGTCGTCCTACGGACTGTTGGAGAAGATACTTTCGTACCAGATACGTTACGTCGTGGTACAATATCCGTGCCGGCTTGGTCAAATGATTTGGTTCGTCGTACTTGACCAAGTCTACCTGCCCAAACAACAACGAGTTCATTCGCGATGCCTGACCAAGGGCCAAGGCGGCTTGGTTGAACGATTCTGGTTGTTCCACAAAATATTGTTGTCGCATCACTGCCACATGTAAATACACCGTCGCGTTTTGTTGCAAGGCAGACCACAGTGGACTTGTGGGAGATAAATGCACTAATGTGCGGTTCAAAATGCCCTTGTGGGCTGCGACAATATTGTCGTCGTCATCGTCATCATCATTGTTGCTTCCAAATCCTGTGGCTTTCAGAAGCAATCGCAATCTCTTGGCGATTCCATTGTAAAAGGTGAGAAGAATACTGGTCGATTCAATGCCTTGTCCAGCGGATTGAATTGTCGATAAGATACTGCCATCATCTTCCTTCAACAAGTGTTCTTGATGATCCAACCAGTTTCTTGCGTAGGTAAGAGATGCATCCGATTGTTCCTCCGTACAAGTATCTTGTCCATCCTTGATACAATCCCAAGTCGACAACAAAAACGACTTGGACATGGACGCACGGTTGATGGTATCTTGCCACAACAAAACAGTATCCAGGTTGGAGGGTTTTGACTTTTGGTTTGGATCCGTAGTATCTTCCTCCTCATTGAGACCATGATTGTTATTATGATTCCTTTCTGGCAAGTCGGCTCGCAAAAATTCCTTGTCAAATCGTTGCTTGGTGGATAGATACACCTTCATGGCCATTTTGGCCTCGGTTTCCCATAACGGATGTATCCATGAATCTTGGGGACCGTAGTCTTCCAATTTCACAAAGGTTAATGGAAACATGAGACCGTGTATGTTGAAAAAGGCCATTAGGATATATCCCACCATGAGAAATGATGCGGCACAACTGGATGAAAATATCGAAGACGATCGTTTTTTCGTGTCGCCCGTCTTTGGGGGAACGACCGGCACTGCTGCTGCTGCTGCTACTGACGATGATGGTGTTGATGTTGACGCCATGATTATGGATGTTGTGATTTCGCAAAAACCGTGGTTTCGTTTGGTAGCTTGGATATCTACCAAAAAAATACTATAGAGAGTAGGGCTTTTTCACTTGGTAGTAATACCTGGAAGACGGGGTGTCCTCTCTACCGTGATAGACAGAGAAAGTAGAAGTACACACAAAGAAAATGGGAAGAGGAAAGAATCAAGAACGACCACTACGTATCATACCGTTACGTTCGTTCGTCGATGTTCACAGTCAATGTTGACTGTGAATGTGTTACACGTAGTAGTAAAATTGACGTTCGGAGGACAGGCAAAATCAAGTTCTCGTGACTCCACTCGTGACTCGATCGTGTCCATCAAAGGGCAGATTTTCGATCCAAGAAGAGATGATAGATAGTCGCAAAATTCAAAAAGAAATCTTTGTAGTCTACTACTCGTCCGAGTTAACAGTAAATCACAACAGCAACATCATTGTAATAATCAAAGTTTTCGTAACTACGGAGCTCACATGAGATCTACTTCTCTATGGATCAGCACAAAGTGAAGCGGAGAAAGATGACAGTGTCCTCCAAGGACTATCATGATAAAACAGCGGAAGGTAACAATGACATGTCGTCGGTACACGATTCCAACAACAAAGATTCGCCTACCACACAGCACAACCAGACAAATGGTCATTCTTCAACTGCCATGTCCGATGACGAGTTTTGTGCATTCATGGAAGGACAGTTACAACAACATCCGTTATCAAAGGACTATCCAGACATTTTTGCCAAGGCACCGCAGTGTATGACACAATGGAGACGGCGATTTCAAGACAATCCACCGTTATGGCGACGGTTGTTTGACAGGGACCGTGTCACGAAAGAATTCATCGAGGCTGTACCCGTTTTGGATGCCGTCGTTCGATTGATTGAATCACAAAGTACTACTAGTGACACTACTACTGAAAAGAAGTATACCATTGTGGATTTGTGTTCGGGTAAGGGATACTTGAGCATGCTCCTGTCGGAACTATTGACACCCTCGAAAGTATCTCGCATTGTTTTGATGGATAAGGCGTTTCCTATGCGAAATCAGCAACCACAGTCCCATCATATCAATTGGGAACATATTTATGGGGACCGACCGACAAATGTGGACAAACAACAACAACAAGAGGAAGAAGAAGAAACTAATATCACGGGAACAACTCCACCATCATCCACGTACTACGAGACATGGCCGATATCTCTGGACACGTCGAAACAAGATTTGAAAGCCTCTCGACAACTCGACAATATACCACACCATTACTTTAGTACAGAACATCCTGCGATTATTCTGGCCATTCATCTTTGTGGCACTCTCAGTCTGCGGGCGGTCCAACTCTTCAATGACAATCCGGATACGGTACACTTTCTCGCACTCAAACCCTGCTGTTTACCCGGTATGGTCCACGTCAAGCGTCATGAAATTTTCCGATTGGGACATCACAGTTTTGATTCCAACGAGGTGTGCATACACGGCAAGTGGAAACAAAACAAGTGGGTCGGTGGGCCACCCCGCAGTCACCTCCAAGACAAGTTTCAAGTATGGTCCAACCATTTGTATTGTGGGATCGTCGAAACTGATGATTACAACGACGATTGTGGTGGCGGTGGAAATGCCAAACCGACCAAGGAGGAGGATGACGACGAAAACGCACCGGCAGCACCCGACCGATCCGGACGAAAGATACATTGTCGTATCATGGTACAACAAGGTGGGGGATTTCAAAACGATTTCTTGTTTGCGCAACGCCATCCCACGACCGACGCCATTTGGGAACACTTAAAACGCTATCAAGTCCAGAATACCGAACCAACTGGAACGAACAATATAGAATCTCTTTCCAAGGCATCATAAGCGGAAATAAACAATGTCGTTTTTTATTACTACTGCTTGGGACTTGTCGTCCTGTCTACAACCTCTCGCTCGGATATGCATTATGTTCTTGTTCCCTTGTTGCTGCTGCTTGTGCTGCGGTTTTTATATGTAGTGCGTGCGGTGTTCTAGAGTGGAGGCTGTCAACATCGTGCAAAGTCTTCTGGTCTTCCCGTTGTTGTTGTTGTTGTTGTTGTTTTGACAAAATAACAATCATAATTCGACGTAGATATTACATCTCATGTTGCGTGTGGTATGACATCATCTCTATCATGTCATGTTATTACGGGATGATGGTCGTCGCGGTCCTTATTTTACCATCCAAACAGTCGAGGAGATTCACCCTTAAAGTACGGATGGTTGGTAACTTGTGTCGCTGTTGGTCGTTGCTTTGGATCCAAGTGTAGGCATTTGTTAATCAAGTCACAAAGCTTGCCATCGTCAATGACGGCTTCGACTTTTGGCGGTTCAAAGACTCCCATGCCCAAATGCTTCATGATTTGCGCTGGCTGCTTTTTGGAAAAAAAGTTCTTTCCCGTTCCCAGTTCATAGGCCAGCATGCCAAAACTCCAAATGTCATAGCTGTATTCCAATATAAAATCGTAGGCTTCTCCTTCTAGATATCGGACGGCAAATTCGGGGGGAGAAGCTTCCGGAGTGTAATCCAATGGATGTCCTCGGTGGGGAATGGCGCTTTCCAAATCGACACCCTTGAACAGAATACCATCATTATTCGCAGACGAGTCCATTTGTTCCATCGTAATTAGATTTTCTGCCTTCAAATCGGTGTAGACCAATCGGGCCTTGTGCAATGATTCGACACATTTGATGGCGGTGGAGAGTGCCGCTTTTATAGTAGCATCGTCCATGGTACCATGCCTGGCTTTGTATTCTCGCAAGTCCTCTACACCTAGTTCCAAGACTAGCGCAGAATGTTGCGCATACTTGAAGGACCCTTCCAAGACGGGTAAGAAATCGTAACATTTGACAAACGCATGGGCGGAACCGTTGGTATTGGCACCCCATCCACCCACTGCACCTTTTTGGATCCGTTGGTAATTGTTGTATTCTCGATCCAACTTATCCTTATGGGTCGACAATTTGACTGCCACCGCTTCTCCGATGGGCTCCAACTGAGCGTTGGCCTTGTATGCCATGATGATTTCCGAACGGCCACTGGGTTTTCGTTTGGGTTTTCCGGCCAGTAAGTATTTGGTACCACGTCCATTGCTGATCGATTCCCCCGTCAATGGAAATTCAAGTTG
This sequence comes from Nitzschia inconspicua, assembly GCA_019154785.2. Taxonomy (NCBI): domain Eukaryota; phylum Bacillariophyta; class Bacillariophyceae; order Bacillariales; family Bacillariaceae; genus Nitzschia; species Nitzschia inconspicua. The sequence continues at coordinate 418,398 of JAGRRH010000004.1, forward strand.
TGGATATCTTTGTTGCAGTTCTTGTGCACGCGTTTTTGGTGGAGGAGGCTGGTTAAATGCGTTCTTGCTGGCACTGGTGCTGGCACTACTACTGCCCTGACTGTTTCCAAAGAAATTGAACGAGGGGAGCTTGATTTCCTCCTTTTGTTCTACTTGTGGTGGTGGCGTAGAAACAACATTGGTCTTGGGCTGTGATTTGGATGGTGTTCCCAATTTGTATTTGGACCCCGACTTGGTGACGACGACGGCATTGACACTGGCTTGTTTCGGATTGGCCAATGCACTCGTAACGATACGGGTCCCATCGTCGATGTCGGGATGGTTCTGTACGATGCCAGTGACTTCTCCGGAATTTTCATTGATCGACCAATTATTGATGACGGGGTAGACAAATACCTTGTTGGCGATGGGATTGGGCACTACGGGAGGAGTTGTAGAACGCGCCGATGGTGCAGGTGGTGGCCGAGTCGATTTGGACGGCGTCGATGCCATACCCGACCCACCGAGATTGAAGGCAGCACCGAAAATGGGTGGGGGTGTTGTTGCTGCTGCAGCCGCGGCAGGCGCAGATCCGTTCCCTCCACTGAGTTTTTCTTGCAAATCCAATTTGGCCTTGGCTTGTGCCAATTCCCGTTGTGTCTTGGACAGAGTTTCCTGCTTGACACCGAGCTTTCCACGGGCTACATCCAATTTTTCTTGCAATTTCTGTAACGTCGATTGATAATTCCGTTCTTTGGATTGCGCATTTTCCAATCGACTCGATAGTTGATTGATTTCCGATTGTGCCGAATGGAGTTCCCGTGACAAATCGGCAATTTCTTTGTTGGTCGATTGCAAATCTTGTGTCGCCACGTCGAGATTGGCTTGTAATTGTTGAACACGTTGTAAAAGTTGTTGTTGTTCCTTGGCTGCCTCCTGCTTGGCCTTTTTCAACAAGAGTTCTTGCTGTTGCTGTTGTTGCTCCAACAAGGATTGTGCCAATTGCTGATCGAGAGCCTTGAGTTCTTGTTGTTGTGCGAGTGTGGTCTGTTCGAGTTTTTCCTTTTGATAGGCAATGATCCGTTCTGCCTCTTCGAGACGTTCTTGTAAGGTTTGTGACTTTCGTTGTTCCTGTTGCAACGAGGCCTTCAATTTGCCAAGACTGAGTGACAATTCTTGTTGATTTCGTTCCAATCGCGTCAAGGGATCGTATGCTTTCTCATCATCGTCGTCATCATCATCCTCGTCATTGAGATCATCCGGTGTCATGATGAATCGTACGGGGCGCGTCTTTTTGAGAAATCGACCCGTCGATACAGAAACTTGTTCCAAATTGCGGTTGGTATCGTCGTCGTCGTCGTCGTCCCTGGAGGCCGTGGCATTTCTTCGAGTGTCGTCCAATGTATTGGCAAGAAAGAGACGATTACAAGTTTTCCTGGATGTGTATGATGTTGTCATTGCCGGTTTGATTACCACAGGCCTGGCTGCAGTTGAACCAAACGTAGAAGGGACCACCAATCCATGACAAATTTGTATTGTGGAAAGAACTGCCACTGTGATGAACATCGTCACAGAGACAGAACGAGTGCTCTCCTTCCAGTTCCAACGGTTTGGTCGTTGTCGAGATCGAGACATCTTCCTTCTACTGTTATCTGTCAGTCGATGCTCCTGTAGATCTCTCATCAGTGTCTACAGGACTCTTCTCTTCTTTTTATTTTACCGGTAGATGTGATGAGCAGGGTAAATGTGTGGTATAATCACTCTGGTCTTCACCCAAAAAAATGGTATGGATTGTTGGTTTATGTATTGTACGTCGTGTATCAGTAGTAGTAGTACCGTAGTAGGTAGTTGATAATTTCGCAGCCAACAGAATTTTTCGTCGACAATTCCTTTTTTCTTTTTTGGGGCGAGAATTCATTGGCGCACGAGGGTATAACGGTAACGCGTCCAAAGCGAACTTCAACCCACACCAATGGAATTTGGAGTCTCGATCGAACGTTACATTGCGATATAAAAGGAGCAGTGAGTACGGTAATCGGAGAGTACCTTACGTACCGTAGGTGTACGTAACTACCGTACTACCTATCGTACTTGTACTACCCCTAGCAGTACCGTACGTCGTGGCTACTACCTACCAATCGTTCCGTACCTAATTGACTACAGAAACAGCACCGTAGATCAATAGATCTAAAGTACCGGAGTACCAGTACGGTAGGTATTATTATCTTCTACTCCAAGTACGACGTAGATAGTTGCGGACTGACAGAGAATCCAGAGAAAGAATTGACTACTTTTTTCCACCATCACACACAATGATGACTGTTATCAAGCTTGCACCATGTATCACGTATCATACGGTAGCAAGAAGACGGAAACTATGCCCGCATTTGTTTCCATTTATTACTGTTGCAGTAGCACAACGTATTGTTTCATTGAAATCGTTGGAACAGGTTCCATCTGTCCAACGTTTCCGAATAAAATACAACAAGCAAATAATGATGGCATTACTTCCCCACACTACCCATACTTGGCCATGAGTTTTCGTTTCTTTTCTTGAATCATGGCAATCTCTTCTGCCGATCGTTTCTTTTGTTGTTCCACAGGCGGGGGAACAGCACGAGGAGGAGAAGATGACGAAGATGTTCTGTTGGATGTTGTCGTCGCCGTTTTGTCGGTCGATGGCCCCTCCAAACGACGATCGTGACGACGATAGCCACCATCGTCATCGTTGTACCCTCGTCCTTTTCGTAGGGGGGCAGCAGCAAGACTCGCCTTGGCAGTCAACGGTCGTTGTGCGACTGCATTCCTTCCTCGTGCAGTCACTTTTTCTTGCTCTCGTTTGCGAACTTCGTCGTACAGGTCGTACCCTCCTCCTCTTCCTCCTCCTCCTCCACGACCACGACCATCACGTCCTACTACATCTCTGTCGTCATATCCTCGATCGCTACCACCTCCCACAGGACCCGTCGATACCGGCTCCAACGGAACACCACGACGTTCCATTTCTCCCAACAAGACCGTTTCGGTGTTGCCATATTCTGGAAAGGTCACAATGAATTTCGGTACTTTCAATGCCTGTCCCGTTTCTTCGTTACGGGTAACTACTCGGTCCACCACGGCCTCGTACCAAGTCACAGGATTCTCGTCGTCACCGTACAAGGCCATGACTATTGCGCCGATACGTTGAAATTCGTTCATGGTATCTCGATCGGCCAGATGCTTCTGGGCACGACGTTGAATCTTTTCGGCCAACAGTAGTTTGACTTGAATGTCACGTTCGATATGGACGGGCAACCGTGGCAACATGGTACCGTAATACTCTCGTTCGGAAAATAGCTTTCGGACGTATTCGCCGATCGTTTCAGGTTCGGAATGGGAGGAGGCAGAAGAACGGCCACGACCATACGACGGGTGTGATTGTTGTTGTTGTTGATATTGTGAACCCTTTTGCTTCTTTTGCGCATTGACCGTAACAGCAATGGGTTCTTCGTCGTACAGATAGGGCTCAATCCACTGGTAGACATCCTTAGGATCACCAACAAAACGCAAGTAAAGAAATCCAATGGCACGAATGTAAGGACTGTCGGGATGGTCAAGCAGCATTTTCATCTGATGGGTCGTACATCGTAAGGTCATGAGACGCAACAACAAACAAAACGCAGCCGACGGATCTCGATTGTTACCTGTCGGAAATTTGTTTTTTTTTTGGGCCCAAAAAGAAAGAGTGGAACGAGTAGAATGTAATTCGTTTAGTGTCAAGTTTCTTTTTGGGAGGCAATAGAAACAAAACGACAACAACACAAACAACGGCAACAACAAGAGTGCTGTACGAACCAATGTCGTAATGATCGTCTTGGGACAGTGACTAAAGGAAACTTGACCGGACACCATCGGGGTCTTGCTTTGAAAAAAAATTCTGATCTGTTCTGGAAAAGTACATCCAAAATCTTGTCGATGAGTTAAAGTTCTGTACGTACCTTTTCGGAGCAGCCAAGTAGCCAAGTAACAGTGATACAAAAAGAGATTAGGTGGGTGAATAGTGTAGAGTCCCGATTGACAGTCAGAAGACAGACACAGAACATCAATATCCAGAATATAATACTATGATTGTTACTTAGGCAATACTGTACAACAGAATTTCACTTACCTGATGCAGCACTGAAGGGTTCGACATGTTGGACCTGATAATATACTTCATCCACCAGAGCACTCCAATCGGTCAAGTCTCGACAACACTTTTGAAAGTACGACGATCGGATCAAGTTTTGCAACAACATGGAATTGAGATGAAAACTGTCGTCGGGTCCCCACAATGGCATCACATTCCGCGCACGATTGTTCCGACCTTCTTCCACCGCCAGCTCAAACAGTTCCTCGGCTTGACGCTCCCGTTCCTTCTTTACACCCTCTTGACGCCACAATGCACTTCTCGACATGGTGTTAAATGTATATGTCTTCTTAAAAATGAATTGTTGACAAGAGAGATAACGTAAATACTACGTCGTCGTAGCAGGACGTATGATGAATACCATTCACTGTCATCTGTCATCAGTGGAGAGATCGATCGAGACAATTCAATGAATGGGAATTCGGAATCTAAAAGAATGAAATACCAGGAATATTGGGAGTAGGGCAGTCGATAGGGTTACTGTTATTACTGATAGTACGAAGTATTGTGGCTACTACCGTAGGTAGGTACGACAGTAGTCTACGTCGTACCTGTAGCTATGTACTCGAAGTAGCTAGCTCACTGTGAGGTACAACGGTCACAACATGAATTGACTGTGAAGACGTGAAGACTACGACGTAGTAATACTACCACAGTTATCATTGTGTTGAGTTCTCACAAAAACATTAGTAGTATGAAATATAATTGCTTCTACTAGAGCTAGTAGAGGATGATTGGTAGAACATTTCGGGAATGATTTATTTTTTATTTTTTTGTGGGCACACGAAACGCGTTTTTTTTTTAAATTTCTCTTTTAGGGGTAAGGGGGGAGGGCGGTCGGCTTATTATGGAGTGGTAGGAGACGACGTCGTAGTGGGTGTCTTGCCACCATAAAAGGCTGCCGCAGTGGCAGCTGCCATTGCTGCAGTGTATCCGGAAAGGGAGGACATTCCAAAGCCAAAGACACTTCGAGGAGTCGAAGTTTCCTCCACTTTGCCATTGTCATTATTATTTGTGGTGGTTGTAGTTGTTGTTGTGGTTGTCGTAGTTCCAGCCGGATCCACCCGTGTCCCTGTTTCGTCACAAACTGCTGCTGCTGCTGTTGGTGGTGGTGGTGGAGAGTTTACATTCAATCCTGCCGGTGACGACGGATCAGTGTTTGGTAGATTCTTGCCGATAGACGAGGTAGATGGTGGCTTCTTGACGGGTCGTTTGGGTGGTAACTTCAGTTTGACTTGCTTCAATTCACCGCCCCACAATTTCAACAGGTTACGAGCAAATTCAATGGGTGTCATTCCGATAGACACCGCCGATGCGAATCGTTGTCGCAATAGTAGTCTCTGAAGTCGTTCCTGATCGGGTTCAACATGTACAGAGTTATACCTCTCGGGATCCGGTCGATCCAACACGTAATGTGCTTTCGATGGATGGCCAGGTTGAGAACAAACCTTGGAAATGAGACGTAGAACATTCTCCAACTTGTTCGAAATTGGTTCACCACTACTATTTGCTTTCCCCCCACCGATAATCACTGCCTTGTATGCGATTGGAAGTCTCTTCACAACGGGTTTTCGGGTAGGACCACCATCACTCGATTTGTTATCATTCGATTTGTTATCATTTGGTTTGTTGTTGTTGTTGTTGTTGTTGTCACTCTTCGAAACCGATTTCTTGGTAGAGGGTTCCGTTATCCCTTCTGAGGAGGCAGAATGTGCCAACTCTGATACAGGCAATGGAGATGATTCGTTTTGTATTTTAGTCTCGTCTTCTCCGTGGGAAGGTTTGGTTTTGGATTGATGATGATGATGATGTTGTTGCTGTTTGAATAGTTTTGATTTTTTGGATATTTTTGATTTCTTGGGAGTGTTCAATTTGGTATCATCCATGTCAGTGCCTGTTGTTGTTGTTGTTGTTGTGTTGTCAAGAAGTTGTGATTGTTGTGGTTGTGCTTTTCTTTTGGTGCCAACTTTGAAGGGTTTCATTCCAAGTCTTGCTGCCTTGATAAAGGGAGGTGGTATAATACCGGCATCTCGTAACTCCTTACGTTTCTTGGCTGTTTTCAAGGCATGAATTACCTTGTTGACAATGTGTTGTTCGGACATGACTTTACAGACGTTCGACTCGGATTTGCCCTCGGGAAGTTTCAAAAAACGACCTCCCCGATTCACACAAATTTCATGGTAAATATTTTCAGCTTCCTTCCGGATTTGAGGAGGTGTGTCCATGGTAGCCGATTGGACGGAAGCTTGTATGAGATTGGTATAAACTTGATTTCCAGGATGGCGGGAATTCCATGTTCGAATTTTGGTGGCAACGACGTCCACATCCTTCGGATCAAATGGAATTTCTTCCGCGTCCGAATAATCGTCAACGTCAAAATAATCCATACCTGCCTAAGATAAGATGCAAACAAAATGAAAGGAAATGAAATGAAATGAAACTTGTTGTGTGTTGGGTGGGCCGTTGCTTGTTGGCAGTTGGCAGTCAAGCAAGTACCGGTAGTAGTCTACGGTACCGGTATCATACGTACGGTAGTCTTTCTCTCTCTTTCTGGACTTGAAAGTTGTTTTCTTAGCAAGATTTTTTCATGTACTACGTAGTAGTAGACTACCCTCTACTACCTGGTACTCGGAGTAGCTATAGCTACTAGCTAGTGTTTTGCCCGTGGAAACCGCACCATTTTGGAATTCGGAATCTTATTTACTCGCTAAAATGTTTTCTAACTGTAATTTCTTTTTTCCGCTGACGGTTGGACGGCGGGCAATGAAAGGAAGACCGTGTCTTAATATGTCGTACGTCCGAAACAGTGCACCATCGTACTCCGTGTAGTGTTGTTTTTACTGTTATTCTCTCACATTTCAGAATGATCGGTCGTCTTCCAAATCATTCTTATTGGTCCCCTTCCCCACCCTCCGTTACTGTCTAATAATAAAACAATACTACAACTCCGTATCCAGTCTCTTCCAACTCATATTCATCGTATCGTTACCATACTACTAAATAATAATATAATATTATGACGTCTCGTTGGCATCAAAAGAAGGCCAAACAGGCCGAAGAGGCGTTTGAACGAGAATTGCAAAGTCGTACCGAGGCAGCGGTCGATACGACAGTCCTCACGAGGACGGCTGCCATGGGCGGTGGCGATGAAGAACTCTTTGAAAAGAAACTAAGCAAGGAAGAAAAGAAGGCACTTGCCAAAGCTAAACGAGAAGCCAAACGAAAAGGAAAAAAGAATCAAGGTGATAACGACGACGACGATGACGATGACGACGATGACAACAAGAAACTCGATGCAAAAGCCGTCTTACAGGAAGCCCAACAAACCTTGATCGCCACTTCCGATGTGATGGAAGCCGGTGTGGCACCGGGTGCCGGAGCCGTATCGGATGATGGTATCGATCATGAAGCTGCCGATGCCTTGGCTGCCGCCGGGACCATCTGTACCTTTTCGGCCAGTCGCAAGGGTGTCGACGCCCGTGCTCGGGACATCAACGTCACCAATTTCACCCTACAGCATATGGGTGCCGTCTTGTTGGACGAAACGGAAATTGTATTGAATCATGGCAACCGGTATGGATTGATCGGTCGGAACGGATGTGGTAAAAGTACGTTGCTCCGGGCTTTGGGAGCAAGAGCCGTCCCCATTCCCAACTCGATTGATATCTTTTTCTTGAAGGAAGAGGTGGAACCATCCGATACAATGACAGCCCTCGATGCCGTCATGAGTGTCGACGAGGAACGACTGAAACTCGAAAAACAAGCCGAAGATCTGAATCATCTCATGGCCCAGCTGGTGGAAAATCCACCGGACGAACCAGAATTAGATGCAGACGGACAAGTCAAGACGGCAGAAGAAATCCAAGAGGAAGTCATGGAGGCACTCAATTTGGTTTACGAACGATTGGATGCTTTGGATGCCGCTACTGCAGAAGTACGGGCACGGTCGATCCTCAAAGGACTTGGCTTTACGCATGAAATGCAATCCAAAAAAACCAAGGACTTTTCGGGAGGTTGGCGAATGCGTGTCTCCCTGGCAAGAGCCTTGTTCATTCAACCTGTATGGTGAGTGTCTATATACACAGAGTCTACGATCCAAAAACAAGATGCGCGTTAGTCTCTACGTTTTATTCTCATTCTTGTTGGTCGTTCCATGTGTTTTTTAAATTTTAAAAAAAACAGCCTGTTATTAGATGAACCAACCAATCACTTGTAAGTGGCACAAAACACTGTTGCTTTGACAGTGTCATATGGCCATGTTATCATGTCATTCTCTTGCATGGAAACCTAATCACCTGATTTTTTTATCATCATCATCTTTTTTTATTTTTTTATTCATTTTCAGAGACATGGAAGCCGTTATTTGGTTGGAACAGTACCTGTCCAAATGGAACCGAATTCTCTTGCTCGTATCGCATTCGCAAGACTTCCTCAATAATGTTTGCTCACACATGATCCACTTCACCAATCGACGCAAGCTAGTGTACTACGACGGAAACTACGACCAATTCGTCAAGACCAAGACGGAAAAGGAAGAAAACCAATGGAAGCAATATCGATGGGAGCAAGAACAGATCAAGAGCATGAAGGAGTATATTGCTCGTTTCGGTCACGGAACTGCCAAGAACGCCAAGCAAGCGCAGTCCAAGGAAAAGGTCCTTCAAAAGATGATCCGAGCGGGACTTACTGAAAAACCAGAGGAAGAAAAACCGTTGAATTTCAAGTTCAATGATCCTGGAGCTTTGCCACCCCCAGTTCTCGCCTTTCATGATGTCTCCTTTGGATACCCAGGTTGTGAACCTCTTTACACCAATGTCAATTTTGGCGTGGATTTGGATTCTCGGGTCGCCCTTGTTGGTCCCAACGGAGCGGGAAAGACGACGCTCGTCAAGCTCATGGCAGGAGAATTACAACCAACGTTGGGTGACATTCGGCCCCATGGACATTTGAAGCTGGGACGTTTCACGCAACATTTTGTCGATGTCTTGGATCTGGAAAAAACGCCCTTGGAGTTTTTCGAAGAGTTGTATCCGGGTGACCCACGTGACGAACAGAGAAAGTATTTGGGTCGGTTCGGAGTGTCGGGAGCTATGCAAGTCCAAAAGATGGCAGAATTGAGTGACGGTCAGAAGTCTCGAGTCGTCTTTGCAAAGCTCGGGCGAGATGTACCGCATATCGTGAGTAATGGAACACTTGACTTGTATTTTGTTCAGATGGTGCCTTTTTTCCCCCTCACACCGTACAAAAACCTTTATTTCTGTATTGTCGATGTCACAGCTCCTTTTGGACGAACCAACTAATCGTAAGTTCCTATGATCTATGATCCCTCCCCCCGTTCAAGTATACGCGACCTGTTCGGCAGATTCTAAGTTTCTTTTTTGCTTTGCAGACTTGGATATGGAAAGCATTGATGCTTTGGCAAAAGCAGTAAATGAATTTGAAGGTGGAATGGTCTTGGTCAGTCATGACATGAGGCTGATTAGCCAAGTTGCCAAAGAAATTTGGATCTGTGACGACAAAACAATCACTCCGTACCGGGGTGATATCATGAATTTCAAGATGGACATGAGAAAGCAAATGGGCATCGATGGCGATGGTCCTGGAATCGGTGGCAAACTTCGCGGAGACGCCAGTGTCAAGGCAACCGACAAGCCGAAAGAAAAGCTATTGCCAGCCAAACCGGAACCAAAGCTGGAAGTCGTGAAACCAAAAGCAGCAGCCAAAATTGTTGCAATCAGCGAAGAGCCGAGAGTGTCGCAGACCTCCGCGCTGCCTGAGGCACATACAAAGCCTGCACTCTCTGATGACGCCACAGTTGCTACATCGACATCAGCAGGCTCCGCTACTACAGTGTCTAATGGGACTGTAGGAGCAGCGCCAAAGAAGTACATTCCTCCACATCTTCGGAAAAAGATGTCATCCTAGGGTTTGGAATTAATAGACGACCAAAAATCTTCTTTGAGGACCTGATCGGATTGACTTTTTGCTTTCGGCCATGCTCCTTTGATTTCTTTTCGTGGCATTCAAACATTGCTAACTGTAAAATAATATTATACAGGAGTTTTACCCTATCATCATAGATCATGTACTAAACCGTGAAAGAGAATAATGGGTAGGTCTATTATCTGCAGAAGTCTTACTCCTACGACAGTAGTACGAGAAATAATAACCGGCCGGCGCGCTTTGACATATTTCGCGGTATTTTTTAGGACGACCAATGTTGTACGAAGTACTATGTACTACAGAGTACTGTACCTCTCTACTCTAGAGAGTTGCATTTACGGTATGATATGAGATATGATACCAAGCCGGTTTTTTGTTGTCCGTATGGACTTTCACACTGTCGTTTGACAGACATACCGGTATGATAGCTACCGTGTGTGTCATAAAAAAATCTTCGACAAAAGGCTTGCTATCACTGCTCTTGCTTTGTACTACGACGTATAATACTCGTATCGGTACCGTAAAAGGAAGTAGGCTAATTGAATTCACACAAAGTAATCCCACCTGTCACCGAGTCCATGCCGGTACTGCTTCCAGATACCATGCCGGAGAGCCGCAAGCGTACAACAACTACAACGACAAGTTGTGACACATCCATTGTCTCTCCATCCTCCAAAGTCAATGTGGAGGAACAGTCTGAGAATGGGGACCTGTCTCCACCTTTGGAGAAGAAATTGAAACAGGAGCTTCCATGTTCGGATATCAATACGACAAACGATAAACAAGAAATGATTTCCAATGAATTATTCCAAACTCATTTGCACGCTGCCAAGGATGTTATCATCAGTCTTTGTGTGTGCACAGAAAGATTCGGAGATCCTGAACGGGAGGAGGAACGTATCGAGGCAATTTGGACGCGTTTGAATGGCACCCAATGGCAGGACGATCCGGATATCGTAGTCGCGGCACTGCAAGCTGGGTTGCCTCCCGACCCCTTGTTACAAGGCCATTCTATTTTGAAGGATTGCGAGGCGTTGATCACAGCCTTGTATGCAACGAAACATGTATGGCAAGCGAGGAAACTCTGGGACCTGGTGGACGATCCCAAACTCAAGGAATATCCACCACTAGCATTTGCGGCGTTGGGACGAGGAGTGTCTACAAACAAGATCAATATGAAAGTGATCGATGATGGCGATCAGTGGTTGGAACTCATCAAGGATGGTACAGTTTGCTGGGATTCTCTGCCAGAAAAATTTAAATCAGACGTCGAGTTCGCGCTTGCTTCGAGGGAACAATGGGAGAACGGCAAAGTCGAGACATGTGCCGACTTTGCAACAGCGTTTGAAGTTGTCACTGACAAGGAACGCTTATTCAGAGAATATGCTTGCGTCTATCCAGATGACTTCCAGTACGACAAGGCATATCTTTGGGGGCAGGCACCGGAACAAATCATGTCAGATCGAAAACTGATGAAGAACGCGCTTCCAATTTCCCCATATGCGTTTGCGTACATTTCACAATCCTTGAAGGACGACGAAACATTTTTGCAGGAAGTCGTGAAAAATGACCTGCTACTGTTGGGACTGTTCTCTGAAGACATATTCGTGAAGTTCCCAAACTTTCTGGCGATTGATTGGATTCGAGGCTACTGGGATGCAGGTGGTGACGACTCTCTTATGAACAGTCATTTGTACGACTACATTCCCAAACATTATTGGCAGGACCGAGACTTTGTTCTTAATACCTGGTTTGCAGCAGGTGGCCACATGCATGAGCACTTGGACAAAAGCTATTATGACGACGAGGAACTGTTGTTGAAGCAAGCAAGGCACTTCTACTCTCTTCCATTGTGGCAAGATAACTCTGGCAGCTGCGTGAATCCGCAGTATCGGAGGATGCTATCACCTCGGCTCAAAGTCAACAAGTCATTCCTTCGCAGTCTTATTGAAGTGGCGATGCCGGAGCACGTGATCCAACTATTCGAACTGAACGACGATCACCGTCGCGAAGGCCATTCCGATGAATCCGACGACGAGATCTTTTACGAACCTTCTCCCTTACGTAATGACGAAGAGCTCGTGATACTATTGTTTTCCAAGAGACATTTTACCTATAGTAAGCTGATGGATATCTGGTGGCCTAAAATCAAACGCAAAGTAGAAGAGTACGAAAGATTCTTTCATGGGATACTTTGCGGAATATACATTAATTCTGGATCGCCCCTCTCTATGCTCGACCAAGGGAAGGATTCCAACATTATAAAAAAGACAGTTGCGTCTTTCCTTGACTTTCCGATTGGTAAGTCGCTTCAAGAACTGATACAGGTCAAAGAGCACTTTGGTATTAAAAAAGAGTTGCTTTTCAATGGGAGTGAAATTCCACCGAAACACGTGTACGTCACAACAGATCCCTATACTTTTTATTTGGACTACTCTTATGATTGGTCGTCTGAATCTGACCAGTCTGAATCTGAGCATTCTGAATCTGATCACTCTGAATCTTACCAGTCTGAATTTGACTCTGACCGATTTGAATCTTACCAGTCTGAATTTGACCGATTTGAATCTTACCAGTCTGAATCTGATCACTCTGAATCTTACCAGTCTGAATATTAACAGTTTGAATAACGAAATCTATTTATGGCTACGTCAACTATGATAATGAAATCTATTTTATGACTATGCCAACTACTAGCTACCAGCAGTTCCGTATCTAAGAAGCTGACTCACCAGCCGGGCCCCGAAGGGCGAGGCACTGCAGGGAGTGACCGGAGATCACTCCAGGGATGTAGTAATGGTAATAAAACCTCCTACGTGAGGAGGAAAAGTTCATCTGGGTGGAGAGGAGGTGATGTGAGATGGGTATGAGCATAATTATGCGTTTGTATGTTAGTTTGGTTTTCAGTGGGTTTTATGGTAGTCGGGTGGATATGGTGGTCGAGTTGTTTGATGTGATGGTTGTTCTCGCTGTGGTGGTGGTTGTCTCCAAAGTTGGAGTGGGGGAATGTGATTCTGTTTGGAGGGAAATATGTGGTGATGGGGCGAGTTGTCAGTGTTGGCGTTCGTTGTCTTGGTACTGTCGTTGGTGTCGGGTTGTGCGGAGTTGCGGTTCTGGTTAATTGAAAGACTTCGTCAATTTGTCGGAGGCGGCGATCTGAATTTGTCCGTCGGTGCCTGATATTTTGCTTGATCATCGGCTCATATGTCTCCAGCCAGTTTTCAAGGCTGTTTGCGTCGGGATCTGTGCGAAAATGGTCCTCTACTATGGGGTTATGGCTACGTCAACTAGTAGCTTCCGCCTAGTAGTTCCGTATCTAGAGGTCCTTCCAGGGAGAATGTTATGGTATGAAAACCTCCCACGGGAGGATGAGGACATATCTGGGGAGATAGGAGTTAGTTAGTCAGTTTTTTTTGGTTTGTGTCTGTGATGGCAGGGTTTTTATGGTGTCTTGACTATTCGCGGTAGCAGTGTGGCCGTCGTTGCTGATGTTGCGTTTAGGGCTGCGACCGTGATGGGGCGGGAGGTATGTGTGTGAATGGCCCGCGTCGTTTGTGATGCTGTTCGCGGTCGTGTGGTTGTTGTTATTAACATTGTGCGTGGAAAGATTTCGTGAATTGGGCCGAGGCGGCCATCCGAAATGTCCTTACGAAAGTTTCGCTTTTCTAGGTTTGGTGTTATCAGTCTCAGCGTGATGCCAGCCTATCGTAGCCTGACTGTAAAGCAGGTGTGCGATCCTCTCGGGTACTCAGTGGGTTGGGATAGGAGTACCTTGAGCCAATGATTTAAGCCACACAGTAGGAGGTCCAGAAGGACTAGGTCGGTATCCAGGGACTCAGATCGATATCGGATTGCTGTTTTGAGTTTTGAGGGCTGCATGACATTTGCGTCTTTCTCAGTCCGGACACGAGAGAAAGTGTTGAAATCTTCAAGAATGGGCTCATTGCACAATTGGCATCAAATTGGGTATTTGGTAGGATCATATCTGGATACAACATTTTTGGAGAGCCATCCATGTAGAAACTTGACTAGGTAGGAATATATGGGGGATGGGGGCTATCGTGGCTCCACCGGTCTATATCAGCAAATGCGGCTCCTGACATTTGGATCTTCTGGCAAACTTCGCGGAGACGCCAGTGTCAAGGCAACCGACAAGCCGAAAGAAAAGCCATTGCCAGCCGAACCGGAACCAAAGTTGGAAGTTGTGAAACCAAAAGCAGCAGCCAAAATTGTTCTAATCAGCCAAGAGCCGAGAGTGTCACAGACCTCTGAGGCACCTACAAAGCTCCCAATGGCCACAGTTAAACGTCGACATCAGCAGGCTCGGCTACCACAGTGTCAAATGGGACGACAGGAGCAGCGCCAAAGAAGTACATTCCTCCACACCTTCGGAAAAAGATGCCATCCTACTAGCTAGCTAAAAAGATGCCATCCTACTAGCTAGCTAGCTAGTAACTAGCTAGCTAGTAACTAGCTAGCTAGCTAGAGGGTTTGGAATGGATAGATGACCAAAAATCTTCCTTGAGGACGCCAACTGATCGGATCGACTTTTTTGATGATGATGATGATGTTGGTGGTGTGAAATGCAAGCTCCGGCCATGCGTCTCCACGACACTCAAACATTACTAAACTATAATAATACGGTAATAATAAACCAATATTTTTATAATAAAATTTTATTCCGCGATCTCACTGCGAGGTCTTTTTACTTACAGTTATTACAAAAAATAAACATAGGTACCTACTGATAGGTCTACGTAGTAGATGTACCTAGTACCTCTAGGTAGTAGTGTCTGCTGAAGTCGTACTACAGCACTGTACTACCGTAGACAACCGGTAGTACTACAGATACCGTGTCATACGTCGTGGACGTTCTTCAAATACCGGTACGGTAGTACGAGTACCGTAGTATTGACAGTGAAGTGTATGACAGTTGTCTTTTTTGATGATACAATTATTTACACCGGTAGTTTCGTTGGTTGCGGCAGCCGCACCCGGCGACAATTCAAAAAATTCCCGCCGACGAAACGGAGGTGACGAGTGACGACTGCCAATGATGATTTTTTTGGGAGGTAGTCTACTCTACTCTATTTCATACACTACTAGAGAAGTAGTGGAGCCGACGTCGTGCGCTTTTTCCGCTCCATCCTTTATCTACTGTCTTAATAGAAACGTTTATGACAATCGATTCGGCATCATTTACAAAGAAAACCACCTGGAACTGACTCCAACTCCGTACTGCTTCCAGATACCATGCCGGAGAGCCGCAAGCGTACAACAACTACAACAACAACAAGTTGTGGGACATCCATTGTCTCTCCATCCTCCAACGTCAATGTGGAGGAACAGTCTGAGAATGGGGACCTGTCTCCACCTTTGGAGAAGAAATTCAAACAGCAGCTTCCATGTTTGGACAGCAATACGACACACCAAAAACAAAAATGATTTCTAACGAACTATTCCAAACTCATTTGCAGGTTGCCAAGGAGTTTATCACTAGTTGTTTTGGTTCCATAGACGGAATGGCACAGGAATATGGACGTACTAAGTATCTTTGGACGTGTTTGAATGGCACCCAATGGCAGGACGATCCGGATATTGCAGTCGCGGCTTTGCAAGTGGAGTTGCCTCCCGACCCCTTTTTACGAGGCCGTTCCATTTTTAAGGATTCCGAGAAGTTGATCACAGCCTTTTACGCAACGAAACATGAATGGCAAGCGAGGGAACTTTGGGATCTGGTGCAAGATCCTAAGCTCAAGGAATACCCACCACTAGCACTGGCGGCGTGGGAACGAGGCGTGTCTACAAACAAGATCAATATGAAAGTGATCGATGATGGCGATCAGTGGTTGGAACTCATCAAGGATGGCACAGTTTGCTGGGATTCTCTGCCAGAAAAATTTAAATCAGACGTCGAGTTCGCGCTTGCTTCGAGGGAACAATGGGTAACAGACGATGTCGACTTTGAAACAGCGCTTGAAGTTGTCACCGACAAGGAACGCCTTTTTAGAGAATGGGCTTGTGTCTATCCAGATGATTTCCAGTACGACGGGACATATCTTTGGGGGCAGGCACCGGAACAAATCATGTCAGATCGAAAACTGATGAAGGATGTGCTTCCTATTTCCCCATATGCGTTTGAGTACATTTCTCAATCCTTGATGGACGACGAAACATTTTTGCAGGAAGTCGTGAAAGAAAACATGCTACTATTGGGACTGTTCTCGGAAGACATATTCGTGAAGTTCCCAAACTTTCTGACGATTGCATGGATTCGAGGCTACTGGGATGCAGGCGGAGACGATTGTCTTTTCCGTAGCTACAAAATGAAATGTCATTTTTGTGACTGTATTCCCATTAACCGTTGGAAGGACCGAGACTTTGTTCTTAATACCTGGTTTGCAGCAGGTGGCCACATGCATGAGCACTTGGACAGAAGCTACTATGACGACGAGGACCTCATTTTGAAGCAAGCAAAGCACTTTTATTCTCACCCCTTACGGCAAAGTATCAATGACTACTGTATTGATCCGCAGTATCCAAGGAGGCTATCATCTCGTCTCAAAGCCAACAAGGCATTCCTTCGCAGTCTTATTGAAGTGTCCATTCCGGAGCACGTGATCGAACTGTTCGAACGATATCGCGTGGGACTGAACGACGATCGTCCTCGTGAAACACATTCCGATGATTCCGACGACGAGATACCTTACGAACCTTCTCCCTTACATAATGACGAAGAGCTCGTGATACTTTTATTTTCCAAGAGACATTCTTCTTATAGTATGCTGATGGATTGCTGGTGGCCTACTCTCAAACGCAAGGTGGAAGAGTACGAAAGATTCTTTCATGGGATCCTTTGCGGAATGCATAGTGGTTCCGGATCTCCCCTATCTATGCTCGATCAAGGAAGGGATTCCAACATTATTAAAAAGACAATTGCGTCTTTCCTTGACTTTCCAATTGGAAAGTCGCTTCAAGAACTGATGCAGGTCAAAGAGCACTTTGGTATAACAAAAGAGTTGCTTTTCAGTGGATACGGCTTCCCACCGGAACGCGTCTACGTCACAACAGATCCCAGTAGTTTTTATTCGGACTATGATTATGGTTGGTGGTACGAATACTGATGCGGCTAGCTAGTCAGTAAATCTTATTTCTTTGTAGAGGTATATTATTGTTTCGTTACAACAATCGTCAACAGACATTGCCAGTCAAAAGCAGAACCCAAGTTGGGAAGTTACAGAACCAAAAAAACACCTCAGCCGCGATTGTAACAAAGCATGGAAGATGTGGCCATTTGTGCTGGAGGCATCTACAAAGCTTCCAGCTGCTGACGACTCCAAAGTTATTGCAATATCCGCTTGCATAGTCACCGAAAAAGTGTCAAAATGGAACCGGAGCAGCGCCAAAATAAGCTACATTCCTCCAAATCACTCGGAAAAAGATATCGTCCTACTTAAGCGTTCGGGAAGAAATGGTTGGGAAGACAACCAACGAATCAACATCATAAAGGGTGAAGCGAGTTTTTCGGCATTGTCGTCTTTGTTGTCATGTCCCAACCTCAAATCATTTCCAAGTATAGCCTGTCACAGTTGGATCAGTTCTCCAATTCCGTTTACTATGTAACAAGTCGATTGTTCCTTGGAAAAAAACTCCAATTGATTTGAGCTAAATGTCCTCATTATTGTTCCTCACAGTCCATTAGTGGAGAGTGTGTATGATACCTACGACGCAGCTTCTGCTCGCTTCACCGATTCATGACTTGTTGTATCTTCCTTATAAGAAAATACCAAGGAATCCAATCGTCCTTTTTCATTTTTCGTTGTGCGTTTGTTAGTTGTCGATAATGATGGTCGGTCCACCATGGAATCGTTTCTACCCGCCGAGTTTTTCTGTGCAGTCACTGCTGGCTTGGAAGCATTAGTAGGGACCACCACCTCCGATTCTTCTAGTAGAGTGAGTGTCGAAAGATTCTCCAATTCCTTGAGTAGATCATCGTCTGAGATGATACCACCCATTGCAAAGGTGTTGGAGGCTGTGATTGCATCATTGAGTTCCTTCTGTTCCTCCAGTTCCTGTTGCAAATCAATCATTACGTCATCCACTTGTTGAACCGACTGTCCCTCTCTCAAGTCTTTCAGCAATTGAGTCGACCCGGCCAACACGTCCACGATCATCTTGTTTGTGTGTGCGTTTTCAATGGCCGCCTTGGCTTGTTCAATGTTGACCAATTTCTGTGAGGCAGCGTCGATCTCTCCCTGTAGACGCTTTCGCTTGCGCATGAAATGTAAGGCTACGGTATTCTTGTTGGCTCGGGTTGCTTCCAAGGCCTGAATGTTGCATTCATCTATCTTGTCGGACCAATCTTGGATTTGACGTTCAATCAACGTTTCTGCTGCTTGGAGATCCCAAAGGGCGATCGGAATGCGGAGTTTTTGTTCTTGGTCGGACTCCTCTCCCTCTGTCTCGGTCGGAATCGTATTGGACGGGTATAGTACAATCAAATCGACGGCTCCCATCTTTTGTTGCTGCTGTCGTCGTCGTATAATTTTGGCAATCTTCATCTCCTCCAGAACTTCAAGCAAGAACGCCTTTTCCGAAGCGGATATGTTGAAAAAGGTCTTGTTATCGTTATCGTTGTTGTTGTTGAAATTGGCAAGCGCCATTGTGACCCATGAATTCCATTCGGCCGTACCAAGAATGATGGGTACATGTCCTGGATATGAGTACAAGGATGTATTGTTGTTGTGGTTGTTGTTTTTGTTGTTGTGACTGTTGTTGATTTCTTCTTCCAGCTGTTGAATGGCCAATTGGGTTTGTGCCAAGTCGATAATGGGTGTCAATGCTCCATAGTAATTCCCATCACCATTGTCTGGATCCTGAACAAATGTGGCCTCCCAATCACCACCAATTCCTTCATCTCCTTCTTGTCCCCACTTGGACACCATACCGTCACTGTTGTCATTTTCGTTTCGAAGGATAGAAACGACTTTGCTTGTCGTCCACTTTAAGGAACTAGTAACGATAGACAGAACAGACGAGGCAGTGTTCGATGCCAACGAAGCTTTCGACGATTCCATCATTTGTTGTTGTTGTTGCTGTCGTCGTTCGTTTGCAATTTGCAAGGCAGAAGCGACTTCCTTGGCAGAAACTAGGACGGATGATCGAGGAGGTAAGGGCCATGGCGATGAATCGTCTATTACCGGTACGTCAACGTTGTGTAGATCTCGCAAGACTTGTACGAACGTGGCTCGAATGACGCCACGTTTGTAGCAATAGACGGCATGACATTCGTCGAATGTTTTGGATGGTTGTTTATGATTGGTCTTGACAGATTCTCGCGAATCCAATGGAACAGAAGATGTATTCATGGATGATGTGGACGAGTCTACAGATGACGACACTGTAGTGATGACAACAGGAGGATGATTAACGGTAGTAACCACCGGATCCCTTTGATGGAATTTGAATTGACAGTGATCCATCGACAAAATGGATCCACCAACGTCAGTAGTGACACTGTGTCTCTCTACTTCTTCGGATGCACCGCCGAAAAAGTAAAACACACGAGGATTTACTGTACAGAAAGAAAGAACAATCCGATGGCACCAGGCAGTCCACTCAACCGGAAAGCTACCGTAGGGGAATAGGTAAAACATCTCATACAGACGTACTACTACTTGTAGTCAACGGTACTCGTATCATATGCTTCTTGATTGCTTGCTTGCTTGCTTGCGAACATGGGGCCGACATTGGAGTACGTACATACGTACATACTACGGGTACTACAGTATCCTAACAACACACCATTGTTACGATCAATTCCGACTCTGAGACCAGAGAACTCGTGGACCCTGCCGGCTCGCTTTGCATTCCACGTATGATATTACAGTTAGTACAACTTTTTTACCGCAGTAATATACGTCGTATCATACTTGGACGAACAACATGGTATGATACCGGGTATTTTCCTGCAATTTGGAGTGAATTCAGTCTAATGTTAAATGTCACTAGCATCACCGGAAACAAGTTTCACACATAAAGCCAAATGTAAAAAAGACGCGAAATTAAGTAGAGATACCTGTGGTGCATCCTGATCGCCTATTGAGGCGAACGTCCACGTGCTACTTACGCATTTTACAAGACCGAAAAATTCGAAAAATTCATGGACTGAATCAATTCCAATCTTTCCGACGATGGCGCTCACTGATCATCGATCTCCAGCTTGTGCTGAGCATAGCACTTTTCACACATGACCATCCCATGACTGCAGCTGCAGTAAGTCCGGACCTTCCTATGGTTTCCTTTGCACATTCTCTGCGGATAGTTGGATGACGATGGGATGATTTTCGAGTCTTGCTTTTTGGTATATGCTGGCTATTTCATGAGTGTATGCTCGCAACAAGTCCTCTTCCTCTTTGGTCTTTCATTAGTGGCAACATTCCTATTAAAGTACGGATTGTAAAGTAGCTCTCTTGCTAGCTCCTTCCGGAAGGATAGACTTGGAAGTGGAGGATCACCAATGAAAAAGGATGATGCAAGATTGCAATTTACCTCGGTGGAGGCAGGGAGATACGCAAAGAATCGGGTCTCCCAAAGGCTTCGTTGCCCATGTGACTTCAAGAATAATTGGCCGGTGTCTTTCGCTGTTGTGATCATCAATGTGGTGCCGGTATTGGTAATGGTTTTGGACAACCTCCGGATATTGGAAGGCTTCAACGCCATCTCGGTTCTTGTGTTCACCCATCCGCATGTTTGTTGACGTCGTCATCATGACATAGTTCGGATCCTTCATACAAAACACATCAAAGTCAACCCCATCTAGCTTACCTCCAATAGAATCAACTGAGCCTACCGGCATGTCTTTGAAATGGCCCTTGATCTCATCTCCTCTAATATATTTTGGCCAATATTTCCTTTTTTATTAGAGCAGAACCGTAGACTCCTTTCTTGGCTAACTCAACGAGGCCTTTCAAGACATAGAACCCACTGTCAACAACAAGGATTCTGGCACTACCCCACAAGGATCTTGTTAGCCGGAGGAAGAGGCCGTCTGTCTTACCAAATTTGTTCCTTATCTGTCGGAGTTGATCTTTGCCCTCCACGAGCTCGATCCCAAAAACAATGCCGGAAATGCCACAGGAAATTGTATGGTACTCGTTTCCAAAGGGACAAGGCTATCTTGGGACAAGCATAACCCCGGACATGTGTATTGGTTGAGGAGAAGCTCACAAAGATCTTGAGGACCGTCGGCATGGATTCATTGTTTCCAAATTCAAGACGGGGTTTGCAATCTGTTGGACCAACCTTTCTTCGGTTACTTGAGCCACTGTGCCCCCAGGCCGCATTTTTGACTCATTCCTGGTCAGGATGTTCTCGGGATCAGGGCGGTTGTCATCATAGACATCATCTATAAGAGTCCGAGCTTCGGCAATGTCCGATTCTGAAAGAGGTCCAAATGTTGTTGCCATCCGAGCAATCATTGGATGTGGGTTGGTGTCATCAGGCTCCGATCCAGTTGGCGAGATTGCAGGGCGGCATCATCAAAGAAGAGATTGGCATCTGCTTCGGCTGTAACACGGGCCATCTCTTCACGCAGTAGAGTTCAATGTGTTGCCCTCCATCATGCTTAAAGTCATCATGAACAACAACAACGGACAACTGCTGTTTTTGGTGAACTAATTTTTCTTCCTGTCTAAGGATCCGGACACCAACAAGCTCATCCTTTCTTGTGTGGTTAGGATATTTGTTGCGTATGTGCTTGGATGGATGAATCCTGATGAGCTTCACAGTGCAGATAGCGCCGGAACCAATCCTCATGGTTGATTTTGACATGAAATTTCTCAACATTTTTGCCAAGAGATTTTCGCCCGACCATCATACGTCTGCACTTCAGGAGCCAATTTTCTTGCCTCAACGACAATTTAAACCGCGACCTATTAAATCTATGCAAGTACTTGATGTAAAATAACTGTTTTGACAGCTAAACGGTCCGTTTGGCTAACATTAGAGGGAGATAACTTCGTCACATGATGGGAATGAATTCCGTCCAGGGGACTGAATTCAGTCCGCCTGTCCAAAATCCGATACCGAAGACCGAAGTCATCATTCACCTGTCAGTCAACACGTGTATGATGCTTTCACAACTCGTGGAATTTTCATGATAACAGTAATATGCTAATGAATTTTCCTGTTGGTGTTCAAGTGAGCAGTGGTGGATCGGCGAGTCAAGAAATCCAGTACTTATAGTTACGTTTTTTTCGTTCAATCCAGTAACTATTGTTACGTTATTTTGTTCTTAACACCTTCGTTATTTAACCGGAACAAGTAGTCAACGAATCAAAACGCTGCTTTTCACTCTTCCCGATATTACAGTTAATATATATATCAATATATATATTATTATTTCTGTCCCTTGCGAGAAAGAACACCATTTACATTTTCGAAATAATGCTTAAAGAAATAATGCTTCTATTCACTGTCAGGTAGTTTCTGTCCAGAACACTTTAAATAATCAGGTACTAGCTAGCTGTAAGCAGCATTGCGGTAAAGTCAAAGTCGGCGTTCAAGATGACACAGTATCGGCAGCACACCAAGAGTGCATTGGAATAATTGGCAACATTCCAGGTGAGAATTGGAAGGCAGTTGGCAGAATGCCAAGAGTACAACACAGTGCCCTTGTGAATCGCATTCCGTTCCGAATGGAAAGTCTCCGGCTCTCAAGCCGTCCCATCGACATATTTGACAGTGTTTTGGCGAAGTTCTTGCTCGTTCGCCTATGATCATCATGCAGATTTTAGTTTCTGTCAGCTCCAAGAATACGACGTACATACCGGTAGTTGAATGAAAGGTCGATCCACGCTTTCGGTGAGTTCCAAGATCCGTTGGCGTATACCGACATGCGTTCCAGAAATATTAACGCCGAGACCGCTCACCCTCTTCTCTATGTATTTGACAAATGATCGAACGTTCCTCACAATCACTTACAAGGAAGAGTTTGGAAAGCCGGAGGGCGCTACAGGATTTTCAAAATAAACGAAGTTCACTGTCAGTACTACTACGTAATATTCGGCCGCGCATCTCCGAGGAAAATTTCAAAACCTAATTACTTGAAATACAACTGACCAAAAAGTGATTGTCTTTGGAGCCAACGGAACAGAGTTGATCGCAGAATGAATCTTTCAATGCAATGCACCGAAACCTAGCAGTTGTGGATGGTGTGATCTCCGACGTGATATTGCATTTGATCGTTGTGTGAAGACATAGAATAAATGTGTTGTTCATAATATTTTCCATCCTGCCACTCAAAAAGGCTTACCAACAACTGGAAACCATACCAATTACTTACTCTTAGTACATTGCAACAAGACGCTGTTTCACCCCAACATGAAGTTTTCCTCTGTAGCCTTCTTCGTTGTGTCAGTTGTGGCTGGAGCCAGGATCGTTCAGGCGGAACAAGCGTTGGCGGATGATCATGCCTTCCACACGCCTCCTCAGGGCCGCAACTTGCACGACAACAACGTCGCGTCGTCGTAAGTATTTGCCTTTCGGATGTTACCAAAGTATCCCTCTCTATCCCGCCGCCTCATTATCTTCCCGCCTCTCTCTTTGTTACTATACACAGCTCTCTCATCTTTGACGGCGTCACCATGTCCATCAGTCGCAATGTCATCCCCGAAGCCTCAGCTCGCAAGTTGTACCATGACCTTGCAAAGGTGCCAACCGAGCTGAACATTGCCACTGATCCTCGTTTGGTTGGCTTCTTGGGAGATGCTGGTTCTGAAGTTGTTAGGCCTGACTCCCCTGCGGATGTCCTCTCCAAGTTCCAAAGCCTCATCAACCAAGAGGAAGGATCTACCAAGGAAGAAAGTGCTATCATTCGCATTGAATACTTGCAAGGAACTGATCATAATCATGCCATGGATCTTGTTCATGCAGTAGCTCCTCCACAGGTGACAGACAAGGACGGCACTCTCCATCTCTACGTTTCTTCTCCCAACATGGCTGCACTTGACAACCACACTGACACAACTGATATCTTTGTCCTTCAATTGGATGGATCCAAAGAATGGTTGGTTTGTGAAGAGAATCACTTTTTGAGCCAGGACATTCGTTCCAAACTCGATTCTTGTACTACCTACAACAACTTGGAGATGGACCACATGGATTGCAAACAGTTCACATTGCATCCAGGGGATGGTTTTTTCCTTCCCAAACGTGTGGTTCATTCTGCCAGAGCAATGCATAACATGTTGTCTGCCCACTTGACATTTGGCTTTGCTGACAATTTTTGCTTTGAAGAAGAAATCAGTCATCCCACTGCTGTTTCCAGAAAATTGGAAGAAACTTGTAACTTTTCAGAAGGTGGCTTGAGCTGTGACGGTACAGGCTCACAACTTGGCACCAGTTGCGATATCTGCCCTTGCCCTGCTGGTGGAAGGCCAGGTTGTCCCTGCAATCGTGGACCCTTCACCAGTCCAACAGGTTTTAGCTGTGATATGAACTTCGGCACTGCTGGCTGTGACACATGTCCTGTTCCAACCCCAGCGCCAACACCACAACCAACACCAGAACCTACTCCCGAGCCCACTCCAGAACCTACTCCTGAGCCAACACCAGAACCTACACCAGAACCTACTCCCGAGCCAACTCCAGAACCTACTCCTGAGCCAACACCAGAACCTACACCAGAACCTACTCCCGAGCCAACTCCAGAACCAACGCCAGAACCTACTCCCGAGCCCACTCCAGAACCTACTCCTGAGCCAACACCAGAACCTACACCGGAACCAACGCCAGAACCTACTCCTGAGCCAACTCCAGAACCTACTCCTGAGCCAACACCGGAACCTACACCAGAAACAACCCCAGAACCTACTCCTGAACCAACACCACAACCAACTCCAGCCCCAACACCAACTTGCAACTTTGTTTTTGGAAATGAGGTAGAGCCTGAATTTTTTGGTACAACATGCGACCCTTGTGGGCCAGGCCAAACATTGCAAAATACTGGAGGAGGACTCATTACTATCCCATCAATTGGTTCAATACCATTTTTGCCAGTTACTGTTACCTGTGGGTGTGCTCAAGTGCTTGGGACATTTCGAGTTTTCACTGAAAGAACTTGTGCAGATTTCCAGGAATTTGTGACTAGTCAGGAAGAATGCGGTTGCACCACGTCTGCTCCAACCTTGTCCCCCACCGTATCTCCTACATCTTCTCCAACTGTGTCCCCCACCCTGTCTCCGACATCTGCTCCAACCTTGTCCCCCACCGTATCTCCTACATCTTCTCCAACTGCGTCCCCCACCCTGTCTCCGACATCTGCTCCAACCTTCCGCCCCACCGGTCCTCTCACATTTCCTCCAACGCCAGGAGGCAAGAAAGCTGGTGATGATGATGATGATGATGATGATGGAGGCAAGAAAGCTGGTAATGGAGGCAAGAAAGCTGGTGGCAAAGGAAAGACAAATAGTGGGGGTGCCAAGAAAAAAAAACCAAAGAAAAAGCAAGGGGGTCAACTCTCGACTGGTAGGGCAGGAGCTGATCGCACCCGGCACTTTACACCTAATACTGATTACCGCCAATTGCTTGAGACGGAAACTACCGACTTGGAGTGGTGAATAAAAAAAGATGTACATCGTGAAGCACCAGAGTGATCTCTTTGCTCCCCTTGTTTGTTTCGTGTCCATAGTGCCAGATTCTGTGAGCTGTATCTACTACGGTAAATAATGATAAAAGGCACATCTTTCTTGTGTAGACCATTATTTTATGAGGCCATGCAGATTTTTAGTTTTTGTTATTTATTTCTCATTTTCATACACCAGCTGTAGTGTTGTTAGTACTTACAGTTTATCCGAATCACAACGGAAAACGTTCATGGCGGCTGTCTGTGTCATCCAGCGACGGGTCAATTCGTCCGACGCAACACTCAAAATGGGATCGTGTACGTCGGATGATCGATGACGAGTTAAGTTAGTTAGGTGGGGGGCGGGGGAACTTGGTTTTGGATTTGGGTTTGACTGTGAACTCAATCTTCTTCTTGTTGCTTTAGAATGTCATCGTCGTCGTCGTTTTTATTGTGTGTCATGTGTTATATATCTCGTCGTCATTGTCTTCAGTGACATGACCGATGGCATCGGACGCCGCTCGTCTCTTGCCTCTGCGGCCTGTGTCCCGATCATCGGTATCTTTGTTGGCAACCGTCGTATGTGTCGAGACCACGAGCACCCACGTTTTCATTTACTTAGATTTTTGCCCTGACAGCTTTGCTCGCTGACAAGACGCTCATTCAGTCGTGAGGAAGGGAAAAGAAACAAATTGAATATCATATAGAATGGCACATAACATAATTCGAAGTATTTTAGAATTTTTTAGAATATTTTCATACAACATTTCATTTCAAATATAATATGACAATTTATGTTTTTTTACCGCGATATGCCGTGCTAAATCCACACAAAAAACAACAGAAAATGTTATATGAAATTCTATGAACGTCACATGAAATTTGATGCGAAATGTTGTGTGGAAAAAATATTCTATGATATGGAAGTAAGACAATCTTCTATGTAAATAATTCGTGGTATGACGTAATAGCAAGTCCAAGCAATATTCAACGAATCTTGCAGCAACCTAAACTCGGAAGCAATTTTCGTGTCTATCGTAGCAGTCTAATGTCATTCGATCCAATCGCTGTTTTGTATTAAGTGTCATCATCATACATACATTCTTAAATTTAAGCGTAAATACTACTTACATTTTGGCGATGGCAATGGCCTTTTCTCTTCATGGTAAGACTAAAAGGCAGGTGCTCTAGCTCTTGTATTGTTGTAGAGTTTGCCCCCGTAATTGTCTCACAAAACATACTCGCCATTATTTAACTTCTTGCAAGCATGGTTCGAGCAGTTGAAGCGCCATGAAAAAAGAGAAATCACACGCTGTTATTGCCCTTTGCATGCTTCGTGTAGACGACAAAATTGAAGAAAGAAAAAACATCTACCACGACTGTCTGAGACGTCAGTTCGCAAAAAATACCTATGCTCAACGACTATGCCTAAACTAGCTTCTCTTCTGCCCTGTCCAACAGTCATAAGAGTTGCGGAAAGGAAGTTGCTGCTCGTGTTCTTCAAATTGTAATGAGACATCCTGCATGAAAATCATTTTTCAATCTAACAAGAGTGGTGTAAATGTCTATTCTGGTGGTGCTTCTCTTGCTTCGTCTATTGAAATAAAAAGTATGGTAAATCTAGGAAGACCGTAGCTGGAACAAACAATAGAACGACTTCTTTTTCTCGATATGGAACAGATTACAAACGTAAGATTGAAAATGGAAATCCACAATTTAAGACCTTCAACTTACAGTTAATTGGTTCTTTTAAGTAAGCAAAAATGCGTGACATTAAAAGTAGTAGACATGAAACTTGAATATTGACTGTGATGTTCACACTTTACTCTCTAGTCGTAAGTGTATTTCCTGCATTCCCCTGGACCCCGGTTTAGAACAGCCCTAAAATGATTCTTTCTTCAATTGTAATTTTAAGGTTTAATTCTATCCCTAGTTCTTGTCCGCACAAGGAACGGCCTTTTTTTGGTCACGAGACACGTCATGCAGTCCCGGCAAAAAAGTTCTCCGCTTTCAAAAGCGGAGAACTCATGGGTAAAGTGGAGAACATTTGAAAAAAGCGGAGAACATTTAAAAAAGCGGAGAACTCGTAAAGCGGAGAAAAAAAGCGGAGAAAAAAGTGGAGAAAAAAATTGGGAAGACCGTATTAATTTTCTCGCAGGACCAGGCCAGAGTGTGGATCAGTGGATAAACATTACTCAGTCGATCATGGAAATAGAACGCATTGCTGGATCGAATAGCAAACACATCCGGACTGGTCGCAAGACCGGACTTTCTACTCCCACAAGGCCGGATTCAACTATGAGGAGTAGCAATTGCTTATCCTCGTCTTCTTTGGATAAATGGACCTTTTAGGGCCGGATAAAGTGCTGATTTGAAAATCTTTCGTGACAACTGCTTGAAGGAGCGCCTCCATTGGCAAGAAAACTATTGGTTATCAAGGGTACAACAAGGAGCCGTCTTCGCTCATAATGAATGCAGTTCGACTGTACTTACAATGCTCATGAATCCCAAGGAGTAAGAAAGTTCAAAGCACTAGCAAGCTTTGAAACGACACGGAAACTTTAAAAACAACATCCATGACGAAGCGCTTTAATTGTTTGTCCGCCGAAAGATTTCGACATGGTGTGGATCGGTTTGGGACGTGCTGCTTTGAAGCTATCTGCTGTGTGATATGTCAGTATCAACTGGAAGATGTTTTATTTGAAGATATTAAGGAAGTGGATTGAACTTAGGAGTAATACAGACTACCGTAGGACAAGAGTTGCTTGAACGTGTAGAGTGCTATAATAGCTTGTAGGTAGTCTGCCGCCGTAGTAAAAACGTTGAAAGAATAACACTCCACCATCGTATTTAACTGCGTTGAAAAGTGGGAGTGTCATAGAAACCAAGTATCTCTAGTTGTCGATTTTTATTCTCCGCTTTTATTTTCGAGTTCTCCGCTTTTTGGAAAAGCGGAGAACTTTTTGAAAAAGCGGAGAACTCTGCAAACCGGATGAGAATTTTGAATCGTTAGGGCTGGAGTTATTGATTTCCTTTTCTTAAAACCTTATTCAAAGAAGAAAAAGGGATATTTTACTAAGGGGAAATTTAAATCATGCATTAAGGTTACGGTTGATTGAAACCAGGGTCCTGGGTATTCGTGTTGTGATTTCCCATAATTCACACAACAAGCAACAAGTGACAAGATGAGAAATGTAGATGATGATAATGCAGATTATAAGAAGTTACATTTCTATCGCTAAGGTGAAAAACACAAAGAGGAAAAACCGGAAAGATGAATCTGACAAGAATCTAGAGAACTGAGAAAACGCATGGTGACGACTCGTCACCATGCGTTTTAGTTTTGTCCAGTTAACTATGGATGGGTTAAGATCAAGCAGCAGTGATGCAGATAAGGAGGCACATGACTGCATTATATCAACAATTGCAAATTTCTTGCTGCAATTGGTCAGTGGAATATCTAAGGTGTGCGCTGAGCGTGACACTCACTCAGGAGATCACTGACCTCCTGTGCTGCCCCTTGAATTGTGTGGAGTACTTTCGAGAGACTTTGTGTCTTGTTTGGAAGATCAAAGAATTCGACTTGGGCACAAATTTTCAGAGGCAGAGGTGGAAAACATTCAGTTTTGTAAGTTGCGTCCAGCATTTAAGGAGCAAAGTGGATTTTCACAAATGCTGCTTGATGCCCAAGCATCTTGTGCTGTTCAATCATTTGAAAAGTGTTGGAGTCAACTTGGAAGTGAGTTTGAACAATTGAGAATGTTTTGTGGGGCCATTGCATGATTATGCTCAAGTACAAGCAGTGTTGAGTCCGACTTCTCCTTGATCAATTGGAGGAAGGATCCCAACTCGCAAAGCCTAAGTGACTTCTCCCTTGAATCAATACTGCATTGCAAGCAGTATAAGAAGCTCAGAGACATAATGGAATAAAACTACTAGTAGAAGATAGACAAAACATTGACATTTAAGGCATTTTATAGCGTGCACCGAATGTGCACCGAATTTGAGGTTTGAAAATGCACCGAAAATAGCTATTTGAGGTATTTTCGGTGCCCACCGAAAATAGGGAGGCCTGGTGACGAGCAGGCCTCCCTATTTTCGGTGCACGAGCTTGTTTTCGGTGCAAACACCGAATTTAAGTTTTTGGGAAAATCGCTTATTTTCGGTGCTGATTGAAGTCTCACGTACAAAGGCCAGACGAAACCGTAACAAATTACCGTGTTTTGTAGCGCAGAAACACCACCGTAGAACGTATCATAGAACCACTCCTTACCAGGCCTCCCTATTTTCGGTGCACGAGCTTGTTTTCGGTGCAAACACCGAATTTAAGTTTTTGGGAAAATCGCTTATTTTCGGTGCTGATTGAAGTCTCACGTACAAAGGCCAGACGAAACCGTAACAAATTACCGTGTTTTGTAGCGCAGAAACACCACCGTAGAACGTATCATAGAACCACTCCTTACTGCTAACGCCGAACACAAGAGATAATTACCGGTACCTTGTTTACGACAGTACTTGTTACTTGTTACCCTTTACAGCACATCGAACAATGGCGGAATCAAAACGCAAAGGTAAAGCCAAGAAATTCAACTTGGAATGGATAGTGAAAAACGGCCTTGAAGTATCAACAAGGGATCCATCTACAAGTGAGGTGACTAACCCTAAGCAAACCGTATCAGACTGTTTCAACACTTCTTTGAAAAGAAACCAGCCTGTACACCCTCGATGGAATGGTGGCTAGTTGTCATCATAATTCAAGGCTTAGTGGAGCGCATAGAAAAAACCTTTTCAGCAATGCAAGGGACAAGAACTCTTGTATGCGAGCAGAGACAGTTACTGGCTGCTCTCAAACAGGACATCAAGGAACGCTGCTACATCAAAGGCCCTATGACAGATGAGGAATCCATTTCATTCTTGGCTGCTGTTAACAATGATCCATTACATGGATTTCACTTAAACAACTATTGTGTTCTGAGACAGGAGGTTACGAGTTTCATTGATGATGTAGGAAGTTTTGTCCAGTTAACTATGGATGGGTTAAGATCAAGCAGCAGTGATGCAGATAAGGAGGCACATGACTGCATTATATCAACAATTGCAAATTTCTTGCTGCAATTGGTCAGTGGAATATCTAAGGTGTGCGCTGAGCGTGACACTCACTCAGGAGATCACTGACCTCCTGTGCTGCCCCTTGAATTGTGTGGAGTACTTTCGAGAGACTTTGTGTCTTGTTTGGAAGATCAAAGAATTCGACTTGGGCACAAATTTTCAGAGGCAGAGGTGGAAAACATTCAGTTTTGTAAGTTGCGTCCAGCATTTAAGGAGCAAAGTGGATTTTCACAAATGCTGCTTGATGCCCAAGCATCTTGTGCTGTTCAATCATTTGAAAAGTGTTGGAGTCAACTTGGAAGTGAGTTTGAACAATTGAGAATGTTTTGTGGGGCCATTGCATGATTATGCTCAAGTACAAGCAGTGTTGAGTCCGACTTCTCCTTGATCAATTGGAGGAAGGATCCCAACTCGCAAAGCCTAAGTGACTTCTCCCTTGAATCAATACTGCATTGCAAGCAGTATAAGAAGCTCAGAGACATAATGGAATAAAACTACTAGTAGAAGATAGACAAAACATTGACATTTAAGGCATTTTATAGCGTGCACCGAATGTGCACCGAATTTGAGGTTTGAAAATGCACCGAAAATAGCTATTTGAGGTATTTTCGGTGCCCACCGAAAATAGGGAGGCCTGCTCCTTACTGCTAACGCCGAACACAAGAGATAATTACCGGTACCTTGTTTACGACAGTACTTGTTACTTGTTACCCTTTACAGCACATCGAACAATGGCGGAATCAAAACGCAAAGGTAAAGCCAAGAAATTCAACTTGGAATGGATAGTGAAAAACGGCCTTGAAGTATCAACAAGGGATCCATCTACAAGTGAGGTGACTAACCCTAAGCAAACCGTATCAGACTGTTTCAACACTTCTTTGAAAAGAAACCAGCCTGTACACCCTCGATGGAATGGTGGCTAGTTGTCATCATAATTCAAGGCTTAGTGGAGCGCATAGAAAAAACCTTTTCAGCAATGCAAGGGACAAGAACTCTTGTATGCGAGCAGAGACAGTTACTGGCTGCTCTCAAACAGGACATCAAGGAACGCTGCTACATCAAAGGCCCTATGACAGATGAGGAATCCATTTCATTCTTGGCTGCTGTTAACAATGATCCATTACATGGATTTCACTTAAACAACTATTGTGTTCTGAGACAGGAGGTTACGAGTTTCATTGATGATGTAGGAAGTTTTGTCCAGTTAACTATGGATGGGTTAAGATCAAGCAGCAGTGATGCAGATAAGGAGGCACATGACTGCATTATATCAACAATTGCAAATTTCTTGCTGCAATTGGTCAGTGGAATATCTAAGGTGTGCGCTGAGCGTGACACTCACTCAGGAGATCACTGACCTCCTGTGCTGCCCCTTGAATTGTGTGGAGTACTTTCGAGAGACTTTGTGTCTTGTTTGGAAGATCAAAGAATTCGACTTGGGCACAAATTTTCAGAGGCAGAGGTGGAAAACATTCAGTTTTGTAAGTTGCGTCCAGCATTTAAGGAGCAAAGTGGATTTTCACAAATGCTGCTTGATGCCCAAGCATCTTGTGCTGTTCAATCATTTGAAAAGTGTTGGAGTCAACTTGGAAGTGAGTTTGAACAATTGAGAATGTTTTGTGGGGCCATTGCATGATTATGCTCAAGTACAAGCAGTGTTGAGTCCGACTTCTCCTTGATCAATTGGAGGAAGGATCCCAACTCGCAAAGCCTAAGTGACTTCTCCCTTGAATCAATACTGCATTGCAAGCAGTATAAGAAGCTCAGAGACATAATGGAATAAAACTACTAGTAGAAGATAGACAAAACATTGACATTTAAGGCATTTTATAGCGTGCACCGAATGTGCACCGAATTTGAGGTTTGAAAATGCACCGAAAATAGCTATTTGAGGTATTTTCGGTGCCCACCGAAAATAGGGAGGCCTGGTGACGAGGAACGAGTAACGACGTAAGAGGTGTATATGTAGTAGAGAGGTAAAAAGGGGCACGTGAATCAAAGATACCACGGGACTGACTCTCGACTGACACCGATAGACCTCGACACTCCCTCTCAAGCGTAGATGCCGATGGAACAGAAGGGAAATCACCAACCACAGAGTTGTTTGCGAATTACCACGAACTTGTTCTTGGTAAGAGCTTTGGTCAGGATATCCGCGCGTTGAAGAGCAGTGGCAATCTTCACAATGGTGATGGGATGTGGACCAGCGGCAACAAGCTTGCTACGAAACCAATGGAGCTTGACAGCATAGTGCTTCGACCGTGGAGTAACGCGACCGGGTTCGAGGTGGGCAAGCGCAAGAGCGCCAGCGTTGTCTTCATGAACGGTGGTGCGAAAAACGGTGGAGTGATCGGCTTTGACACCAATGAATGGA
The DNA here is from genome assembly GCA_019154785.2 of Nitzschia inconspicua. Classification (NCBI taxonomy): domain Eukaryota; phylum Bacillariophyta; class Bacillariophyceae; order Bacillariales; family Bacillariaceae; genus Nitzschia; species Nitzschia inconspicua. The sequence goes on from JAGRRH010000004.1 coordinate 451,596, forward strand.
GCAAGAGCAAGCAGAAGTTCTCGAAAGGGCAAAAGCTCACGCATAGCAGAGGACAATGCGGAGTATTCAGCTTCCATCGTAGATGTGGCAATGTCACCTTGGAGTTTGGATGACCAAATGACCGGACAGTTTGCGACACAGATGGAGAAACCAGTTCGCGATTTCACGCAGGAGGGATCAGATTTATCTTCATGGGGCCAGAGACCAGCAAAATCAGCGTCGACGTAACAGTCAATGTCAAGAGTATCGCCAGGACGGAGGATCAGGCCTTCCTCAATCGTACCCTTAAGGTAACGACCGATTCGTTGCAAAGAGATTTCATGGGAGCGGCGAGGATGGTGAGTAAAGCGGGCTGCGGAGCTGACAGCAAAAGCGATATCCGGACGGCTGTTGCTCTGGAGGTAACCGAGCATGCCAATAACAATGGCATAGTTAAAGGTACCATCAGGAGGGTCACCATCCAAGTCTTTGACAAGAGGGGTAGCGGCAGCGGGCGTGTGGACAGCAGGTTCATTCTCAATACCTAGGGCAGAAATAATACGCAGAATCAAACCTTCTGTGTCAATTTGATAGAGCCATTGCCTTGATCCCGATGAATATGAACACCGAGAAATCCAGCCACAGATGCTTCAACCTCCAGGGCCATCCCGTTAGCCTCAAGTTGGGCAATCGCTTCGTCAATCCATTCACTACGCGGACTCGAAAGCAAAGTATCATCCACATAGACAACGCAAACAACCTTGTCCCAGACGAACAGGCAGGGATCAGTATCAGGACTGGGATTGCGAAAACCGCAAGCTTCAAGGTTGGACTTCAGGTGAAGAAAGAAGTTGCGAGGACTTTGTTTCAAACCGTAAAGGGAGCGACGGAGCTTAAGAACTTTGCCCTCTTCCGCAAAACCACGAGGCATGCGAACATAGACAACATCGTGAATAGGAGCATGGATGAAGGCAGCTGTGTAGTCAACCTGGCGAGAGGAAAGACCAAGAACTTGAGAAAGAATCAAAAGGAGACGCACAGTGGTCCAGTTAACGACGGGAGCAAAAGTCTCAAAGAAATCAACACCTTCAATTTGGCGGTGACCGCCAGCACAGAAGCGGGCCTTGTATTTCCGAACGCTGCCATCGGGATATCGTTTGAGTTTGAACGCCCAAGTACTCGGTAGGACGTTCATACCAGCAATGCGATCGACAACATCCCAGCAGTACATGTTAGTGAGCGTCTCTATTTCCAGTTTCATAGCCTCGAGAAAGCCAGCTCGGTGGGGGCCATTCATAACCTCTTCGTAAGAAGGATTGTCAGCCTGACTAGCTTTGGATGCAAGGAGGCAGGGATGCAAGTCGCCGTCGATCTCGTTTGTAAACGGATCGGTGGCGAGATTGAGTAAGGCCATCATGCGGTTGTAGTTAGTCGGAGAGGGAAGAACACGAGACTGGGTCCAATCGAGGGCCATCAAAACACTGTTGTGGAGGCTAGAGAGCTTAAAGGAGCTGTTGGCATACTGGAGATAGCTAATACGTTGAGACCGCCGCGGGGCAACAGTCGGAGGATCTCCCTCTGGAGCCGGTGGAGGTGGATCAGGAGCGGGCGGAGGCGGATCAGGAGCTGGTGGTGGCTCCCTCTGGAACGAAGCGGGAGCATCGTCCGGAGCAAGCCAGGCAGGATCCAGAGGCGGAGGAAGATCAGGAGCCGTAGAGTCGTCAGAGGAGGGCAAAAGATGTTCAAGACCGGTAGTAATGAGCTGAGTCCAAAGGGCGTCGTCAAAAGGAAGCGCATTGTCCATCCCGGGTGCAATAGAATTGAAGATGGTGGAGAAAAGCTCATCGTAGACAACGTGATACTGTGGGGAGACATGGCCAGTGCGCAAGTTCAAGATGCGACCAACAGAGCTGGAATGGGAGGGCGAGATCCCAAGGTACATACCGCGACGGGAGCGAGGATTCCATTTCGGAAGTTTCTTACCGTCTTGGAGTTTAGGGTCACGAACATAGGCAGGGCAGCCCCAAACACGAGAGCTATGGAGGTGGCTGTAGTCGGCAAAGGTGGAGCCAGTGAACAGCTCAATAGGGGCAAGCAGGGAGTCTTTCTTCGGCAAGTGGTTCCAAAGGTAGACAGCATGTTCAAGGGCGAAAGGCCAAAGGTCCAATTGCGCATGTTCGGGCCAGTGGAGGGCTTGATGCAGAAGCATCGCCCGAGCCCACTCGGTGACGGTTTGGATCGAACGTTCGGCAACACCATTTTGATGATGAGCTCCAACACCGGAGAGGGTAATCGTTTGACTTTTCGCCACAAGGTCAGCTTTAAACTCGTCGGAATCAAAAGGCATGTTGTCAGCACGGAAGGATTTCAGGCGATTACCACAGGAATAGGCAAAACGCTCAAATGCAACTTTGGAGTTGATCGTTTCGCCAGAGCGGAGAGAGACCTGATTCACCAGATAGAGAAAGGAGGTAGCATGATCGACGAAGATCGTGCCGCCATGGTATTTATCTTTTGAAGGTTCTTTACCGGCAGTGTTGGGAAGACGACCAGGGACCGAAGAGACATATTGGTCGCTGACGCATTCACCAGGAAGTAAGTCATTAGACCGAATACGCATCGCGGAAGGGGCCGTTCCACCAACAGGTCCAGGCGGAGTGCGACGTTTCAACTTGGCCAGGGAGCAGGCAGCACAACAGGGAGGAGAAGTGGTAGAGCAGGACGTCTTCGTCGAGAGAATGTGGCGGCGGTCGGTGCGAGGAGCACTGGCCAAGCGCTGAATCCAAGAGAAATTACTATGTCCAAGTTTCCAATGCCAAAGGAGAAGTTCCTTCTGCGACTGAGTGAGGTTCTGGTTCGTTTCGTCGGCAACGGAGAGGGCGACAGTAGGAGCGCTGCCGAGAAGTGAGGCATCATCCCTGGTGAGACCAACAACAGGTTGCCAATCTGGAAACAGATGGGGCAGGTTATTCTTTTGTCCGCAAAAGGGAGAGACAAAACGGAACCATCATGCAGAGTCAGTTCGGTGCGATCGTGAGTGACAGTGAGAGAACCACCGAGGCCTTCCTTGAAGTACGTCTGGTTTGGAGCGGATAGTGCGGACGTTACCAAGGAAGTCACGAACTTGCCATTCAACGGCACCAACTCCCTCAACAACAGACGAACTGCCCAGACCCTGAAGGGACGGGAGATCGGGAGGAGAGATGGGGCCGATAAAATCATTGATGTCAGGGGTGATGTTCACAGAGGCACCAGTATCGACGACGACAGGAATGACTGAGTCGTCAAAGAGGTGAAGGATGTACTGATTCGTGAGCGACGGAGGTGACCAAGAGAGATCGGCAGCCTTGAAAGTAGAGCGTAAAGAGGCGGCAGCAACAAAGGCAGCGCGAGTAGAACGGCGCTGAGAAACGGTCTGCAGAAAACCATCGCCGTGTAAAGACTGTAAGTGTAGGAAGTGCTGTAGAGGAGGCAAGCGGGCAAGCAGGGAGTCGGCTTCGTGAGAACAGAATCGGAAAGGAGCTAAGGGGGGCGAAGCCTCATCCGGGAGCCAGGGTAGAGAGATGCAGGGTGGAAACCGATGGGGGCGGCGCTCGACACGTAGAAGCAAAGAGAACTGAAACAGGCGACGGCGAGGAGGTCGGTAAGTATGACGCCAAGGGGGAGCAGTAGGAAGAGCAAGACCACAAGAGATTTCCCAAGGCGGGGCAGGGAGAGGACGGAGCAACGGACTTGTCCAAGGGCCAAGAGTAGAAAGGCACATGGACAAACTAAGGATGAGGATGAAGGCCGAGAACCAAAGAAGTAGTGGCAAGAAAATGCTGTCATAGATCTCAGACACAAGGATATGCCAGAGACCATCGAGGGCCGAGAGCGGGTTCAAAGAGCCAAACATCCAACCAAACCATTGCAACGCCCGTTGGCGTCAGAAACAAAGCTGGTTAAAATCCTCCTGAAACTTCGTAAGAAGCATTTGGGCATGAAGACGGCGAGCAGCCAAAGTAGCAGCATCAGGTTCAGGAACAGCAGCAGCAACCGCAACAGGAGGTGCAGCGACGGCGACAGTAGGTCCAGTAGTAATAACAGAGAGAGGAGCAGATGGAGTGGCAATGTTCACAGAGGGAACGGGCGCGGCTGTGACGGTGGGCGGCGCAACAGGAGCCGAAGCGGAGCGAACAGAGGGTACCCAGCGCCCTTTCTTAAAGTGAAAGAAAAAGGGACGTCCGTCAATGATGGCATCCGTGGGTTCCCCTCGTTTAGGACGGGGAGGCCACTTGGAGCGACGGGCAGGGGTTGCAGTAGAAGTAGCAGGAGCAGGGGCTGGAGCAGCAGTAGAAGCAGGAGTTGAAGCAGGGGCAGTTTTCCGGGCGAGTTTGCGAGTCTTGTCCATACGTTTCCGGTTGGCACTAATGCGGGCCTCGTCTCGTGGTTGAGGACAAACACGAAGCAGATGGGGACCATCACAATTATGACAATGAACGCGGGTGAGGAAGGCAGCAGCATCAGTGGGAGACGTGAAGGCAGGAAACGTGGCGTGGTTCTGTTTCGTGCCGTGCCAATCGCCAGTAGTAAGCAGATCATGGTAAAGGCGTTCGGCGGTGGAGAGAAGGAGTTCGGCGTCAGTCCAGGCGTAGGTCTGATCCACATCAAATAGTTCTGCATTGCGTTCCGCAGTAAAACGGGTGGCAAAGTAGGACGTGAAGGCAGGGCAGGAGGCAGTCGCAAAGATGGCATAGAGACGTTTGGAGAGATTGCTGGGGATAAAAGAGATTTCAACGCCGGAGACGTCACGACGGCGGATAGCCTTCAGACTGCGGACCAAGGCTCGTAGATCCACATCAAATAGTTCTGCATTGCGTTCCGCAGTAAAACGGGTGGCAAAGTAGGACGTGAAGGCAGGGCAGGAGGCAGTCGCAAAGATGGCATAGAGACGTTTGGAGAGATTGCTGGGGATAAAAGAGATTTCAACGCCGGAGACGTCACGACGGCGGATAGCCTTCAGACTGCGGACCAAGGCTCGTAGATGCGTCACGACCTTAGAGATATCTTCGCCAGGGTAGGAAGAGATAGTCACGGTACTAAGACGGTCAACGAGAACACGGCCGACGGACTCGTTGGCCGCAACAACTTGGTTAATGAGCAAGTACAAGAGCAAGGGTCCGCCTTGCTGGGCGGGCGGAAACGCGTCGTGTTTGGTCCGGAGAATAGAGCGAAGGTCAGGAGGCATGCGGGCGTACAAGTAAGAGGCAGAAAGTTCCAAGTTGGAACAGATCCATGGGTCGGCAGACCAAGTGCGAAACCAAGCGTTGCTAGCGAGGACATCCATGAGCTTGAGGACACCATATTGAGTAAAAAGATCAGGGCGGTCGGCAGCCAGGTGAACGGAAATGGTAGGAGGAGCAGCAGACATGTCAGTGAAGAAGGCAGTAGGAGGAGCAGGGTAGGAAGAGATAGTCACGGTACTAAGACGGTCAACGAGAACACGGCCGACGGACTCGTTGGCCGCAACAACTTGGTTAATGAGCAAGTACAAGAGCAAGGGTCCGCCTTGCTGGGCGGGCGGAAACGCTTCGTGTTTGGTCCGGAGAATAGAGCGAAGGTCAGGAGCCATGCGGGCGTACAAGTAAGAGGCAGAAAGTTCCAAGTTGGAACAGATCCATGGGTCGGCAGACCAAGTGCGAAACCAAGCGTTGCTAGCGAGGACATCCATGAGCTTGAGGACACCATATTGAGTAAAAAGATCAGGGCGGTCGGCAGCCAGGTGAACGGAAATGGTAGGAGGAGCAGCAGACATGTCAGTGAAGAAGGCAGTAGGAGGAGCAGGGAGGGGCTTGACCAAGCGGAACACGTCATAAAGATCATACTGGATGAAATGTCGAGAGACAACTTCCAGATTGGCATGAAGATCAACAAGAGAGTCAAGGCTTGGGTTATGCAGGTCCATGAGGGAAAACAGTTGTGGGGCGGCTTCAGCAACAATGTAGGAATTGGTTTTGAGGAGATCGTTACCAGTCTGCATGAAACGAGCAGCAGAGGTGATCTGAACATAACCTGAGATAGGAGTAGCAGTGATGGGGACCGATCGGACTCGAAGCGGGGCTCCCACCAAGAACTGAGCCGTTGTGGTGGAAGCAGGAGAGTCAGAGGGCGCAGAGGGAGCAGTGAAGGAGGCGGCTTTGAGTGCAGCTTGAAGGTCCGAGAGGGTGGCAGCTTCTAGGACGGCTTGAAGATGAGACACCGTAGGACGGATACCGTCAAGAGCAGAGGCGTCTTCAAACTCGTCATCGGAATCAGTGTCAACGCCAGAGATCAGGACCAAGGGTTCAGCGTTCGTATGATTCATGGTCGCAATTTCTTCGCCTAACGATGAAACCTGGCCAGCTGAAGAAGTCAAGGGCACGACTCTGTCAGCAAAAGCTTTCTGTCAATCGAAGTCAGGGACAAAAATCAGAAAGGTTGAGCGGTGCCCCGCCCAACTTGATTCCGAAACTTTGCCTACACAGAAAGCGTTCGCGAAACGCTTAACTGCTGCAAGAAGGGTGTAGATGAAACACCGAGGAAAAACAAGCGTAATGCTTGGGCTCGTAACCTGACAAGATGAGAAATGTAGATGATGATAATGCAGATTATAAGAAGTTACATTTCTATCGCTAAGGTGAAAAACACAAAGAGGAAAAACCGGAAAGATGAATCTGACAAGAATCTAGAGAACTGAGAAAACGCATGGTGACGAGGAACGAGTAACGAGGTAAGAGGTATATGTAGTAGAGAGGTAAAAAGGGGCACGTGAATCAAAGATACCACGGGACTGACTCTCGACTGACACCGATAGACCTCGACAACAAGCAGCATCCAAAATTCTAAGTTTTTTCGATTAGTGTATTCCATTTCTTGCTTTCTGGTTCAGGATATTTATCACTTTTTATTCTTATTTCTCTTGTTATATTGTTTTACTACTCTATTTGATTACAATCATGCCGACAACGCGTAGTCAGAGTAAAACACGCCGTCGTCGTCGTACTTCAACGACCACTGCATCTGCAGTCGTTGCTGCCACCAAGAAGGCAACGGAGCCTTCTCCTTGTCGTCCGGCCAAGAAATCCAAAAAGCAGCAGCAGCAGCAGGCGGCGGCGGCGGCGGCGTCGAAACGGAGAAAACTCAAAGTCGAAGACGAGAAAATGGCAAGCCATGAAAGCAAATTGATGGACTCTATCGATAATGGGAAACTTCGCTGGTGTGATTTACCAGAAAAGTACAAGAAAGACGTTGAGTTTGCGTTGTGTTGCCGGCATTCGAAGAAGACAAAGTGGGATACGACTCGTTTTTATTTCCATGAAGCGCTTCAAGCAGTCACCGACAAGGAACGCCTGTTTCGAGAATGGGCTTGCGTCTATCCACAGGATTTACAGCACGAGTCATATCTTTGGGCGGAGGTCCCTGAACAAGTCAAGTCAGATCGAAAGCTCATGAAGATTATCGTGAATATTCACCCAGATTTATTTTGGGTTATTTCTCAGAACTTAAAAAGGACGATGAAAGTTTTTTGGAGGAACTTTTGGAACAAAACGTTGCAACGCTAGCTTTTTTTTACGAGAATATATTCCGCAAGTTTCCACAATTTCTGGAAATCCAATGGATTCAAAAGTATTGCCACAGTAACCTTGGAAACGAGGAACCGTCTTCACTCAGCTACACTGGTGTCCGAATTCCGAACGAATACTGGGGGGATCTGAACTTTGTACGCAACACTTGGTGTGCAGCAGGTGGTGCTTTACATTACTTACTCCCCAAAAGTGTTTTTGACGACGAAGAAATGCTCTTGACACAAGCCAAACAGTACTACCTCGCGCAAGAACGGCTTTAACTGCAAAGATCCGAAGTATCATTACAGGCTTTCAGATCGTCTGAAAGCCGACAAGGCATTCCTTCGTAGTCTCATCGAAATTGCGATTCCTGGCCATGTGAGGAGGCTCCTGTTCGAATATTCTCCATATGGAGATGACGAAGAGCTTGTGATCCTTTTGTTTTCTAAAAAACATAAGTATTTCTGCGAGAGGATGGAAGTTTGGAGGCCTAAAATCAAAAGCAAAGTGGAAGAATACGAAAGGTTCTTTCAGGGAATCCTTTGGGGGACACACATTAATTCTGGATCGCCCCTCTCTATGCTGGACCAAGGGAAGGATTCCAACATTATTATAACGAAAATCGCGTCTTTCCTTGATTTTCCAATCGGAAATCGGTTTGTAGAACTGATGCTGGCAAAAGAGCTTTTTTGTCTCAAAAGAGAAACGCTTTTCAACAGAGAAACCGGCCTGGAGGAGTTCTTCTACGACACTTCGGGTAATGAATTATTTTTTTACTCACAGTCAGACGAATCCTCACAATCTTCTACCGAGGATGAATTCGAGGATGAACCCGAGGAAGATGAATCTGATTCTCCCGATGATTTTTCCGATGAATATCTACCGGTAGAGTATCCTTCTACTGGCGATGACAGTTTCGATGATCGTTCCTACGATTTTATTAAAATGCAACCTTTATTTGGATTATAAACTGCTACGAGTATAATATTATTTTAAGTGATTCATCTCTTGGAGAAGCTTAGGTAGTCTACTAAGGATTAGACTGGTGTATCTAGTCTACCGCGCAAAATCCTCAATTGAGGGTGCAAAAGTGGTTCTTACCCCAGAACGTCACAACGGAACGGATTGACACTTCAACCACATGCACCAACACGATTCAGACTATGCTGAATACGATAGTGATAACGGTTTCGCCTAATAAGTAGTTAATGTAATCTAACCGTTGGTTCGCCAAAACCACCCTCAATTGACGCAAATACCTTCAATAGAGGGTGATGGTAGACTAGGTAGACAACTGGGGTAGTTGAGGAGGTATCATAGCAAATAAATGTCGTAGTCTACCACACCACTACAATACGTACAACAGTAGGTTTCGTACGTGCACATCTTATGATATACTAAGTACGAAGTAACGTATAATAGGTATGATACCCCCAATACACCTGACACGCGATAGTGAATTCTTTTTTTGCGACGCAGTCGTGGTGGTGATCGACCACCATAGAAAGTATGTACTTCATACTACGTAGTTAAACAAAAAATACTACTACTCGAAGTAGCTAGCTAGTAACTCCAAAAGTTCAACTGATGACTGTGAAACGAAAACTTCTCAAGCGGTCGTATAAAATGACAAGAAGAAGTACACACACCTAATGGGGACTATGGAAATGGTTTCTGCCACATATCTCCCATCACATCATCGTCAGATTCTCACATTTCGTGGTATGGTTATTGTAGGAAGAGATCACCATCACATCAGTTGATTCTGTTTCAGCCAGCCTTCCATCTCTCCTCTGTGCCTTCACTGTTACGTCCTGTCCCAATATTCATCCCAGAACTTGGGTACAACATCATGAAAGCATCAGAAACCTCACATTATTCCACCATGTCCCAAGAAGAGCTTGTGTCCATCTCAAAGTGTCTTCTTCTTGCCATTCGAAAGAGCGACAGTGTACAAACACCAACAGACTCTATCGATGAGAAAGACGAACGAGGTCTCTCTGTCGATGTTATGGAAGAGCAGCAGAAGCGGTTGCAACACGACGTGACCTTGAAATCCCTGCAACAGCTCTCCGAAAACGGAAAGAAAGCCTTTTGGATTAACATTTACAACTCGTTTCTGCAGCTACGTTTGAGAGATCATTACAGACAACAACAACAACAACAACAACAACAGAACGAAGGAGACGCTTCTACTACTACCTCTTCTGCTATTCCCAGTTCCTTTTATACTACGCGCAATATCCCCATTGGTGGTCGTCTCTTCAGTCTTGACGATGTGGAACATGGGATACTGCGCAAATACCGTTGGAAATACCTCTATGGGTACCTTCCCCATCTGCTCATGGTATGGTGCAGTCCCATACCGAAACTGGCGGTACAATCGTTGGACTGTCGCATCCATTTTGCCTTGAACTGTGGTGCCAAATCTTGTCCACCGATTGCCTACTATTCGGCCGAAAAAATTGATATACAACTGGATCAAGCCACAAGAACATTTCTGAAACAAGAAACAGTGGTGGCATATACCACACAAGAGATTCGAATTTCCAAGATCTTTTTTTGGTATTATGGTGACTTTGGAGGGAAAAGGGGCATTTATGAATTGTTGGAGAAATATTGTCTACTAGACTCATCCGTTCATGGAGGAGAGACTTGTCCCAACAGTACTTCTGAACATGACAAGACAGCTGCGGCAGGGGTTACTCGTGACTTTCGTCTTGTTTACAAAGCCTTTTCTTGGGAACAAACTACGGCCAATTACGCGTTCTCTCCAGACGACACATCATCATCCCAGAGCAGTCAAGTGTGATATTCTTGAAGCAATGAGTTCCGTCTATTTTACAACTATGCAGGCAGAAAGAACGATGCAGGTTCAAACTGCCTAGTCATTAGTCATATGCAAATGAGCATTTCCATGGTTTTGCTCCTTTTTCTGAAATCGTCGACGACAATGCTTGATGGAAACGCACGGCCGAATGGTTGTTATCCCTGAAACTTGGCCAAAATCTCGCAACCGGTTTTTTCAAAGTTCAATTGTCAATAAAACCCGGCTGATGAATGTTCGGGCCAAGTAACGTCAAGAAGTCGAAAAATGCCGTGTAACAAACCTCGTAAATATCGGAGGAAGCGTACAGTTGCTTTTTGAGCATGCTCGCTACAGAACGGTAGCACATTTTGGTTATGGCAACAAATCATGTCCGAGGATCTGCAATAAGTAGGAGGATGGCTTCCAGGCTCATACGATGAGAAGAAAACCACCAAACTTCCTAGCGTATTATAGAAAGAATAAACAGTTACTAGTAGTAGTAGGGATTCTTACTGTTAATATCGGCAGCCAAACATTGTGTTTCTCTTCCATGGTCGGAAGCGGGTCAAGGGAGAGGAGCAAGAATGTCTTTGCATGATTTCTGGTTGAGTTGCGGTGAATACTGACACTTTTGTGATTTGAAATGATGGCAACATAACTCAGCAGACACACAGGGGTGCGTTTTCGATTTTTGTACATTCAACAATAAGACCTTCATTGGTCCACCTAATGATGAATCCTTGTGTCATGCCCATGAAAGTAGTCACTACGCACAAACCGACTGGAGGGACGGTAGAAACTGTCGATGGTCACTGGCCATTGCTGGGAAAGGGGGTGTCGAGTTTCCATTTAATCCGTCATTCCATCATTTTTGTTGCAGGATTGTCATAGTAGCGACGGCGCATCGTTCAAAGATACCAATTGGTCCCTCACACCCACGTGGGCTGCACTTGCTAGCTGTTGCAGTGGCAGGAGTGAAAATGCATTTTCTACTTCCATACCCACTTCATCGATGCCAACAAACACGTAGGAGGCAATTGCCGAGATAAGGACTGTATTGATCAGACTCATGGAACTGGCAACCAGTCCCACTGGCATGAAAAACAGAAACATGGACATGACACGGCTCAAGTGACGGCTGTATGTGGGTGGAATGGGACTGCTATGAAGACGTTCACATCCGCCAACGATTTGTTCCAAGTTGACAATTTGCTCTTCAATTAGCAGTTGGGGTGTAGTCAAACAACTGCCTGTACACTGTTCAGACTCTTCAAGAGCAATGGCACACAATTTCCGAAGTCGTCCCGTCAATGCTATTCGGGATGGAGGTTGATACTTTGGAAGGCGGTTGTTTGGATCATTAGCTGGCAGGGATAAACCATTGGATAGATCACCCTGTATCAACCAATTGGTTGTGGCATCATCCAATAATGTGGAAAACGTTTTAGTAGACTCCTCGCAAGATTCTCCCCGTACAAAGGCCTTGACGCTCCACCCCAACAAGGCCAAATGTCGAGCCGCAGCCATGGTCGTCCGCGGTGCATTTGGCAGTGTATATACACGTAGTAACCCCGACAATGTGCGGCAGTGCAAGACCAGTCGTCCCAGTAGGGCACGGGCCTCTTGCAATCGACTCAAGCTGAAATTGGCACGTAATGTCAAAAGCAAGGCCAAGGGTGTGGTCAATAATGAAACGGCCGTAGTAGAACCATGGACTTGATCCAAAATTGCGTTGAATAGAGGCATTCGTTTCGAGAGAAGGGAAAGAACGATGGCCCAAGCCACTGATATAAGGACCGTCGGAAAAATTTGTCGAGCGGTGGTGCTGGTATGCCATCGCAAGACATGTCTTGCATACCGAGAATGTGGCGGTCGAGAATGTTGCTGCCAAGTCGAGTGGGTCCATAGTCGAGTATAACTGGACCCAGCCGAGATCAAAGTGAATGGAGCGGAAATATCGGCGTCCGTTCGAGGCGGTCGTAGAGTTGACAAGACGTCAATATCTGAAGCAAAGTCCTGTAGAAGAGACTCTGTTTCGACCGACAAAGGCAACGACAACCGAGTGGCTGTGGTGGAAAGCGTAGTTGTCGAAAGCGCTGGTTTTCGACGATGGAATGTGACGGGCGAGAATGCTGTTGTTGTGATTGTAAACCCTCCTCTCTTGGCGCTACAAAACAACAGTAGTTCCCATATGAGCAGCGCTCTGATAGAATTCCTCATCATCGCTTTCGTTATATTGTTACTGCTTTTTATCAAGGCACTCAAAAGGGTGGATATTGTTTGATGATGGTTATGTGTTCACTGTTTACCACTTCACAGTCAGTCTTTTTCATTGTGCCACACACGTCGTCGGAAGTTCATACATTTGGAGGCGATGAATACGATGATGTGGTGTGAACTTTGCTTCGAAAATTCAAAATCGGTAGACTGCAACACCCGAACCCTTTCGGATATCTTCCTCCTCATTCCTTCCTACCGGCAGGACGTTGCATAGTACCAAAAACGTATCACACAAAGGTACGTATTTACTGTTAGTATGTACAGTACGACGCTATGTGTTCAACTTCTACTACTACTCCCATATATTACGAAGTAAATCTTCTTTCAATTCCTTCAGTTACTGTTAGTTAGTGTAACACAATAGAAGATAATATCTGTACGACGTATATGAGCAAAAATTTCTCATTGCGATTTTTGGTCATATGGTTTGACACTACGACAATATTCGTCACACAGAACAAATATCTCTCTGATTAGAAACAAGCAAGCTTTTCACAGTCAATGAGGAAAATAACTGATTGATTCGATTGAACTTACTCCACGATTTTTTTGTCCACAATATGCGCCTCTGTGTGTTTTAGAACTCCTTCAGCATCGTTCGAATGTTTGAAAAGAACAAATCCAAATCCTCGACCATGCATGACTACCACTTTTTCGAGCGGTCCAAACTGTCGAAAGTATGAGTGCATGCTGTTTTCCGTTGTTTGCCATGCGAGACCACCAACAAACAAGTTCCGGGTTGCCTTTGGGACACTGGTGGATATCATTTCGGAATTTGATCTCTCGGGCACACCTGGAAGATCACAAGGAGGGCGCTTTGGTATGACCGGTATCCAATCCGACTCTTGCGATGATATATTTGGCTTCAATATCGCCAATCCTGAGTAAGTCAATCGTAAGTAGCTTTCTAGCGAGAGTCCGTCCGATCTTTCATCTCGCTTCCTGACCTTAACAATTGGCTTTCCGTTAATGGACAAGTCACGACGGCCCCATTCGATATAGCCTTTCTGCGTTCCGAGACTACGTAGCTCTTGGTATAGCTTGCGGTTTTTGTCGCCAATCTTTTCGTAGAACGACTGGGCGGTGATCGCCTCCAATGCCCAGCTTGAATAGACGCTGATTCCTTCCTTTACGTTGCTATATTGGGCATTCAGTACAACGTTGCATAGTAAAATGAATTGGTTACGCTGCTGCTGATTCGGCTGTTTTATCTTGATTTCTTGGATTTGCGTTTCGTCGATAGTCTTGCTGCATCCAGATTTAGATGACCCGATGGCGTTCAGAGCACTGTCACGGTGTAAGGACAACTCGGGACGCTTCTGTTCATTTGGCTGCTTCGATCGCACTTCTTGAATTTGCCTTTCGTCGATGATCTTGTTACATCCAGATTTAGACGACTCGATGGTAGCGGCACTAGCAGATTCGTCGTCATCTTTACTCGGAGGACCACCTAGAACGTCAAATTCCCACGACAGGACAACATTAGAGTTATCGATCAATACCTTGGCAACATTGTCAGGACGGTACATGACTACAGTAAAAACGCCAATGTCGCGAAGGCGCGCAACGGCGTAGCTGTAATCGCCATCCGAAGTAATGAGAACAACACAAGCTTTGGAACCCATGGATGCTCTCTCCCAAGCAAAACAAAGCACATCTACAATAAGTTTCTTGTCCAATGTCTCCTTTCTGTTTCTGCTGGGACAATCTACAAGTGTAAAGCCGGATAAATCGAGCTCTGCTCGAGGCGCCGCAAGCTCTGTCGGTTGGCGAGAATCGTAGTAGATGCGCTTTTCAACAATCCTGCCGTATTTGGCAACTTTGTTGCGAATTCCTTGAGTGGCCATACTTGGAGGACACCAGGCCGGAATACGAACATTTTCATAATCCCAAAATATTGCTACATCGGCCGGGCCTAGGCTGGGGATTTTCAGGTCGGCATCCATTGCTGATTCTAAATTGATTTCACTTGGTGATGTGACTGCTGTTCCGTCGGGAATAACAACGGGACGATGTGGTGGAATCATCGCTTTGAGTTGACTGGGAGAAACCTTGTGCACAATCAACCAACGATCTCAACTCAGATGACATTATGGAAAGGAGTGTAGCGAGAACAGCCCCTATTTGGTTCACGAAGCGTAAAGTGGTTAACAAAGTGTACCAAAAATTTCAGTGGCCTATCCTTTCAGTACCGAAGCTTTTTCTGACACTATGCTAGCGCGAGCAGGTCCGATCATCGTCCTTACTGTTAATTCTTCATGTTACTACAATAGGTCTTCAACGAGTTTCACGTTGCAACAACACATCTCTACTACATAATATAGATGACTTGCGAGGCATCCGATTCTACGACAGTGTGTCTTTTGTAGCATTCATACTATTTTGGGTAGAATCGATTCACGCTGTATTCATTACACTAGAACATTTCAAAGCAGTTCTGTGGTTGTTGTTTTCGTTCACTAAATTATTTTCAGCTTACAACGTGGGGTCTATGTGTTTTGGCTGATCCCGTCCGAAAGAACAGAGGAGCATCATCCGTCTTCTACAAGATACTATGCTCGATCGAAATCACTGTTTCATCTCACATGCCTTCCTCTCCAACCAGATGAACTTTTCCTCCTCACGTAGTAGGTTATATTACCATTACTACATCCCTGGAGTGACCTTCGGTCACACCAAAAGGGGAGTACGGTTTGACGCTATTCGTCATGCGTTACTTTTGAAGACTTTTGATTGGTTCGCTTGCACTTGCTCGACAATTGTTTTGGTCCACAATATGCATGTCACTCTGCTTCAGAACTCCGTCATCTCTCTTTCGTACGACCGGTATCCAACCCGACTCTTGCGACGATGGCATATTTGGCTTTAATATTGCCAATCCTGAGTAAGTCAATCGAAGAAACGAGAGTCCTTTTGCCTTTCCAGTTCGCTTTTTGACCTTAACAACTGGCGTTCCGTTAACGAACATGTCACGAGGACCCCATTCGATATAGCCTTTTTGTGTTCCAAGATTACGTAGCGTCTGGTAAAGTTTTTGGTTTTTGTCACCCATCTTTTTATAGAAAGAGGAGGCCGTGCCCGACTCCGATGCCCAGGTGGAAAAGACGCTGATTCCTTTCTTGACGTTTCTATATTGAGCGTCCAAAACAGCGTTAAGTAATAACAAGATGGATTGGTTTCGCTGTTGCTGATTCGGTTGTTTTATTTGGATGGCTTGAATTTGCCTTTTGTTGATAATCTTGTTACATGTTGACTTTGAAGACTCGATGGTTGCGCCGTCTCTTCGGGGGCCAGGCTTGTGCGCCAACTTTACGGATACGGAATTGATGGAAGCTGGTAGTTGGTATTGCTGCAATGTAGTATTTCTCTTCATAGAAGATTCGTTGCCGCCTTTGGTCGGAGGACCGCCGAGAACGTCGGAATTGATGGAAGCTGGTAGTTGGTATTGCTGCAATGTAGAAATTCTCTTCATAGAACACTTCATAGAAGATACGTTGCCGTCTTTAGTCGGAGGACCGCCGAGAACGTCGGATTCCCACGACAGAACAACGTTGGCATTATTGATCAGTACCTTGGAAACATTGACAGGACGGTACATGACAACAGCAAAAACGCCAATGTCGCGAAGGCGTGCAAGTGCATAGCTGTAATCACCATCCGAAGTAATGAGAACAATACAAGCTTTGGAACCCGTGGATACTCTTTCCCAAGCAAAACACATGATGTCAACAATGATTTTCTTGTCCAATGTCTCCTTTCTGTTTCGGCTGGGACAATCTACAAATGTAAAACCAGACGAATCGAGCTCGGCTCGAGGCACCGACACCTCGGTCGGTTGACGAGAATCATAGTAGATTCGTTTTTCAACAACCCTGCCGTATTTGGCAACTTTATCCCGAATGCCTTGAGTGGCCGTACTGGGATGACACCAGGCCGGAATACGAACATTTTCATAACCCAAAATATTGCTACATCAGCCGGTCCGAAACTCGCATTCTCTTCTGACTTCCCTTTGTGTTCATTTGGTACTGGGACTGTCACGTCGCAATTCGCAACGGGGCGTAGACTCATTGCTGTGGCTGAACTGGGAGAAACCTTGGGCACAATCAAGCAACGCTCACAACTCAAATGATGTCATTTACAGTTATGACGGAGAAGTAATAACGACAAAAAGTAATAAAAACTTGTACCGTGTAGTCCTCTCTATCGTACTTGACACGCCCTTTCTGACGTTCCCCTTCACTATTACTTAAAGCAACGTCTGTCCTTCGTAGTATAACCGACGGCCCGTTTTTCTGATTTTCGGCTCGCTCGAGCAGGTACGCGTTTCATCCCCCATTTCTTGCTTCATACTACGACGTAAGACGTACTTATGCTGACCGTGAGTGTTCCAGCCTGGAGCTCTACTCTAGACTACGGTAGTAGGAACCAGTCCTAGAGAGGAGTCAATCGAGCATAGCTTCTAGACGAAAGGTCGTCTTTCGATCGTTCATCTCGCTCCTTTCTTTTAAGAAACGGCTTTCCGGGAACCTCGGCGCGAGGTATCGCGAGCTCTGTCGGTTGACGAGAATCTTAGCAGATTCGCTTTCCTTGCTTCAATGCTGCGGCCGCACATGGCAATTTTCGTCGCGAATTCCTTGAGTGGCCGTGATTGGAGGACACCAGGCTGGAGTACGAAGATTTTTATAATCCCAGAATATTGCAACATCGATCAGTCTCAAAATGAGAAGTTTCATGTCTGTATCCTTTTCTGAGTCCGATTTCGTTGTTTCACGACTCGGTATTTCGATTTCTCAATCTGAAAACAACAATAGGCTGGGGTGTCATCATCGTTTATGGCATGGCAGGGAATTTTTCGTTGTGCGAAATCGACCAACGCTTTGTATTCGTGCGATATTGGGAGAAGAGCGGGGCGTGAAAGGCCTCGGGGTTTTCAAATGCGTGTCGCAGCCAACGGATCGCAGAGTACCAAACAATGCTCACGCTAACACAACGATGTGCATCAACTTATACTTTCCATTGTGTAATTCTTAGTGGAACTCTAGTGAACGGAATGTCTGTTGAACAATAAAGTGCCTTATTATGTGCAACTTGACCCCCCGTCTGGATGTCCAAATAAACCTAATCCCAAGACCCAGTGGTCGACCAAAATGCTTTCCGAATGCCAACAGTCGGAACCATACTTCCTATTTAACGCACAGGGACAGTTCCATAGGAGATGAGGTGATCTGTGACAAAGGTACTCGTCCTTTTCTAAGTTTCAGTGATCTTTTTGATTGCAACAAGTTCAAAAGTGGACGTTTTAAAAATTTGCTTCTTGCACCTTCGTCTCACACCAAGCGCATCCTCCAACAGAGCATTGTTGTTGCTTACACGCACGAAGTAGTCGAGAATAACGAAGCGCTACTGGGACAAGTGAACTTGGGGTGAAAATCAACATCCGACCAGCGCTACCACGGATCGATGAAATGCCATTAACCGTAAAAGCGAAAGGGAGCTTCGTCGTTTTCACCAGATGATTTCTGCCTTGGAAAAGACGATCGATCAAAAGTTGCACGCTTAAACTGCGGTGGAAGTGAAGATCCAACAATGTCAACGACACAACGCCGTATTTGCTAGCAGAGGGTCCAATGACTTGTAAACGCAACGGCAAGACCTATATAGTTAAAAGGTACATGTAGTACATGTGCTAGCACCAGTTTCTATTCACTTTTTGGCATTTTAGTTAAGGAGTTTTGGTGGCGGACATGAGGTGGGAAAGGGGTTCTGAATGCGTTCTTCGGACCCTGCGGTCGCGCAACGATCCAGGAGATCGATTGTGTCGACGTTGCCACTGGATGGCGCTACCTCTGCTTTGGCCAGAGGAGCAGCTGGATATGCTGCATTCACTGCTTGGGGTCATTAAAACCTCTGGAGCGCTGACTGTCGTTGTGGTGCTATGTGTTTTGGATTGTTGAACCCATCGTGGACCAGGAGGCGGTCTTTCCATTCGAAGGGGCATCGTACCGGAAATAGTTGGCTTTGGACGTTCACCTGTACCCATTGCAGCTTCTGGATTGGATCGTCTCGCACGAAGGCTTTGAGCTGTATTGCTGATTCCGACGGTTGTTTCGCTTTCGTTCTTGTCAGGCGGTCTTTCGCGAGGACCCTTTGGCGGACGTCGTGCTTGCACTGGTTGTGGCTTGCGCGTGGCTTGTATCTCATCGCCGGAGGAACCGCTGCTCCTAGGCACGGAAGGAATAGAACTGCTGGAAGACGTTCTGCTGGTTCGGCTACTTTCAATTGTCAGTGCCGACACCCTGGATTGACTACCATCGGTCATCAACGAATCGTTCATTAGAGATTCGTAAGACGACCCATCACAAAGTTTTGATTCTTTCGACAACCTTGTGAGGTGGAAACTTCCTCCATCTAGAAGATCCGTTCCAGCCTTTGTGTGAAGCCAGTTCCCATGATTGCTTGTTTGAAGAATCTGTCGCAGCGAATCGATAATTTGTGAGAACGTCGGTCTCTGTTGTAACTCCTTTTGCCAACATTGCTCGATGAGCCTTCGTATGGCCTGGTCTTCAATCACATCAATCGAAGGCCGATAGTCGTCAATGCATACCGCTCGCTCGAATTCATCCGCACTCTCGGATTGGACCGGTCGGGCGAGACCGATCAGCTCCCAGAGTGTGATTCCGAAGGAATAGACATCGCTGGAAAAGCAAGTAATTTTATTGGCCATTGTTTCCGGTGCCATGTATCGTCGACTACCGGCTTTGCCAGGACATATTCCACTCAGACACTCCCGTGCCAATCCAAAGTCGAACAGTCGTAAACCTCCATCTCGATCAATACCAACATTGTGTGGCTTTAGATCTCGGAATATGATATTCTTCGAGTGCAAATAGTCCATCCCCCGTGCAATCTCAAGGGCAATGGCCAGACGCTCCTCCAAACACGGTACCGTTTCGGTGGCCTTGCGAAGAAAGTCGCCCACACTTTGGACGGCATCTTTTCTCCATACTTGAATCATATCATCCAAGACGCTGTTGAGAGCCTCCATAACCAGAAAGAAGCCACCCTTGTGCAAAAACGCTTGATCTACCGAGCCGCCAGTGACTCCGTACAATCGAACGATATTTGGATGATCCAACTTGGATAACAAAAAGGCTTCCGCGACCAAGTCCGCGGCGGCACTCATGTATCGGGTCTTTAGTTCTTCGTGTTGGAATCCTTGTAGTGTGGTTTGTTTCGACAGGCATTTCAGGGCGTAGTACCGTTCAGCATTCGTTTCAGCCGTACTGGCATTGCTTCCAACGGTGGAAGTGGCCATCCAACTATCTTCGGACGGCGGTAACAAACTGGAATCGACCGAATCCAAATCGCCCGATGTTTGCCACTTTTTGACCAAATATTGTCGCTTGTGCGTCTTCCAAAGTTTGTCACATGTGACCAAACAAACACAGGCAAATCCTCCTACACCGAGAAGTTGTTCTATACAAATATCGTCCCAAGTGAGGAGCAATAGATCGTCCGGTGTCGTAATAAGATTCCCGGACTTGTTGCTGTTGCTCTTTCGTGACTGCGGTTGCTTGACGAGACGAGAAGTTCTTTGAAGAGTCTCGAAACGATCGCGTGCAGCCAGTCCAGCCTGTTGTGCAATGTGAAAGTGACGAGGAGTGTCAGGACTGTCAATACATGCATCCGAAAGAGGAGGCGGTGGAAGCGTAGAGTTGCTTTCTTCTTGCTGTTGTTGGAATTGAATACATGGAAGATTCTGCGGATGCTGCTGCTGATGATGATTTTCCATATGGTACTTCCGTGTACTCCGCCTCATTGAATTGCTACCATTACTACTACTGTTCAGCGTCTTCATCATCATGAAGGCTTCCAGGGATGGACGTGATTGTGGACTGCTAATACCGGTGGAATGTTTTCTTTGTCTTCCGTCTAGGTTGCTGTGGCCCATTGTTCCATTCGATAAAGATTTGTTGGACAAACGAGGCGTACTGCTATCTGATGCGATGGATGCTTCACCTCTTCCCATGATCTAACTAGAGATGCAGCACGGGATTATAACTCCGAAGAGGGGCTGTGATGCTGGAATCAAGCATTCACGTCAACCAAGAATGGAATTAGAACGGTCACTTATTCACAGTCACATCAACGCCTCTATTCAGAGGGGGCAATCGTTGGTAAATCTCCGCAGGGGTATGTTTTGAACTTTTTGAACTGTATTTTCTACGGTCCCTGGCAGCCGAAGAAGATGCTCAGGGGACGGGTCGGCCACAGAGTATTAACCGAGGCGATGATGGTCAACGTATGTCCCTTGAAAGAGGGAATAATTGTTTACAATACATATGAGTCTTAATCACAGACTCCTCGTCATTCGAGATAGCGGGAAATCGAACTTCAGCTGTGATAATATGACTATGGCTCGACCGTCATGACTCGTGGAGGAAAAGTTTACCAGGCAGAGTTCTTAAATCTGGTAATAGCAATATCATTTGGTTTCACGAACAGAAACGCATAAATATCGCCACTGTTTAAGGCGGACTCAGTCATAATTCGTCATATGTAATGAGGTCGATAAATAAATATGTTCGTGGGACAATTCTTCGTGTCCTTGCTTGGTTTCGGGTAGAGAAACAATGACCGCTCTAATTCACAGTCAGTACTACGTAATAAATGCATCATCAGAAATGTCGACAAAGTATGAAATGCGATGTCACGCTTGTATCACGAGAACTGACAGTGATGAGAACTGATCGACGTACGCTGATGAGACTTTCAGTTACGTCGATTACTATGATACACGTATTATTCTTTGGGGTAACTGTAAATGCGGTTTTAGCCAATCACCAAAGCAGGATTTCCCGCGCGATGGCTACCTATCCATTCGCCAAAAGGTTTTCCCGCCTTAAAAAGATACTCCCGCTCAAAATCCGCGTTCGCCAGCACTACTACGGGTAAGTTCGCACTAAAAATTTGTATCAGCCTGCACTGTAGCTAGCTACCGCCATTCTCCATGTACGAATATTGCTGACACAAACTGCCAAAAGAAATTTTTCATTCGATAGTAAAACAAAAGTAAATTGAAAACCATAGAATCTTCAGATCATTCATCGCAGATATTTCACGATTTCGTCCCTTTTACAACAACAACAACAATTCGAAGCTTTGCAACGAAGATGATGCCCATTGTGTTCGGCAAATGCATGATGGACTGCAACCGTACGCGGAGAGTGGCTACAGGTTCATTTCCACAGCTTGCTACAATTCGAATTTTTTGTCGTCGACATCACTTTCGGCAATCGTCAACCAAACGTTTTCCAAACATTTCTGAATCCGCCAATTCCATGTTCGAGCTTTAGCGGAGCGGAAATTGGTTGGAAGCAATTGATGGGATATTGAAGAAAATACCCCTTCGCATCCAAGCGTCCCGCGAGAAATACGAAAGAAAGACCGGTGTGGTGAAGATAGTTTACCCACAGATCCTTACCGTTGGGAGAAAGGTGTCGGATACAGGGTGGTGGACTCCGGATGTGATGGTCAAAAGTATTCCGTCCACCAGATCATTGAAAGGAACAAAGGTTCCTACCAAAGCTTCACGCTTTATTGAGTGGATGGAGTGTGCGAGTGTGGTGGGTGGCAGATGCATGGCATACTTCAGATGGCGAAATGATTGGACATTGCAACACGTGGTGGAACAAGTCGTAGAAAAGTGTCACACGTACGATTATCAACAGAAACTTTATTGTGGAAGCTTCGTTCCCGTTTGTATGGACATGTTACAACCGGACCAAAAAACGTTGCCACCAGATGTTGCCGCCAGATGTTGAAGGAAAGAGAATGGCTGGTAGACATAAAACAGTGAGACTGCGGTTAAGATCCCGCTTCTCCCATCAGCCAGAGAAAACACCCATCGTGTGCAGCCGTTGCCACCAGCGCGGTCACAACGCAAGAACGTGCCAACGGAGAGCGGCACTTGCAAAAAATACCGGGAATGCAGATACGGCACAAAACAGCAACAGTGTTTGTAAAGGGTAACCTGATCTATTCTTGACCTTTTTGCGAAAAATTCCGTTGAAGTAGCCATTTGATAATTGTCATCGGCTATTTTTGTCTAACGGGAATATCTTTTTTAGCGAACGGTTGAATGCGGACTATGTTTTTTGGCGAACGGTTAAGGCGGGAAAACCTTTTTTGGCGAATGGATAGGTAGCCATCGTGCGCAAAATCCTGTTGTGGCGATAGGCTAAAACCGCATTTACCCCTTATTCTTTTCTGGTACATATCATAGCTGCCGGTAGAGCAACCGGTGCCTAGGTATTGTACGGTAGTACGGTAGCGGTATACGGTAGATGTAACGTACCCTTCCGACCGGTAGTAATCTGACCCCCCCCCCCCCCCCCCCCCCCGAGTGGATCACCTTGTGGTAGTGGTAGGGGGGCTTAACCCAGGTTTGTCAGAGCCTGGGGAACAAAGAATCCAAAGACGATCTAGCAGTGCAAGGGAAGAGATCGTCACAGCGGTAGTACTTATTACTGCTGTCTTGTGCACCATGGCATCATGCAGAACTGGTGGCTGACCGGAAAGGATGTGTTTCTCTTATTTGCAGTTAGTCAGAAGGGGGCTAAGGGAGAGGAGGAAGAGTGCTTATTGCATGATTCCTGATAGAGTTGTAATGGGCCCTGACATTTCTATAGAAGAATTGGCATCATAACTCAGCCGAGTGTCAAAAGCAGAGGGACAATACTATTTCATTGGAAATATTACTGGTGCTTGGCATGGAAGGCTTCTTTTACACATACAATCCGCCCTATTGGGTTGCAATAGGTAAAAGATATCAACACACCCAACACAATTTATGTGGTTGATTGCTGCCTTCCCAGCATTGTTTTTGGAAGACCAAGCCATATCTGACATTCACTGGTTTGGACTTTTCCTCATTCGTGAGGTTTGTTGCCTTTCTAGTACTGAGCGGCGGGCAACAGGGTACGGACTGTGAGTGGAGGGAAAGCTGTTGCATACTTTGCCCGCCCCCTTGGGGGCCAGGCGAGTGAGCCAACCTCTCAGATGCGGAATCGATCGTAGCTGGTAGTTGATAGCCTTAAAATAGATTTTCTATTATCTACCGGTAGTAATCTACCGTACCGGTAGTTTTGCTGTCGTACATTATGGTAGCTTCGTAACATACCGGTAGCAGACTACCGTAGGGCTACAAGCGATGCTACTAGGGTAGTACGTACTGTAGTACACAATACACAAACGCACTTTCGTCTGGACATTGGTGGCATGACCTTCGGAGAGATTGAAGATGTTGTAGTTAAATTCAGAACATCTTATCGAAATCAGATTCTTATTAGAGAAAAGAGCAACCATTCTCCATGACATGCGTCCTCTGTACATTATCCCTTTCCACAAGAACAGCCTTTCGCCTTGCCAGCCATGTTATAGAAACTGGAGGTACCACTAAAACATCGATAATCTACTGAAGTGTTGAACTGCCTCGTTCATATCTATAGTTGTAGTGTCTTGCCGAAAAGACTCCTCATTCTTTGTCACGGTTCAAACAAGGTCATTGTCAGAGCCTAGGAACCTACATTGACATCAATTACTCCATTAAGATTGTCTTGGAGGTGATATCAGCAAACTGAAGTCATATATGCATAGTCTCTTGCATACCAGTTGCCTGGCCAAAAGAAAACGTTTCTTTGTTATAGTCTGTTAGTTGAAAACGAGGCTACTAGAGAGGAAAGAAATTTCTTTGCAACGGCTTTTCATCCACTCAACACTCTGTTTTCCCACACCACCGCTCAGAAATGAAAAATCGAAAAAACCTCATGAATGAGCAAAAAGTTGTAACTCAAAGGTCATAAATAGCGTGGCCTTCCAAAAAAACATTGCTAGGAAAGCAGTGGCGTAATGTTGGATGTGTTGATGATTTCTCATACCTGTTACAACCCGGAAGGACGGATTGCAAGTATAGCGAAAACCTTTCGTTTCTGTATCAAGTGATGGTTACATTTCCAATGACGCAGTACCATCCCAACACTCGGCTGAGTTATGATGCCATTTCTCTCGCAGAAATATCAGGGCCCACCCCCAAACTCTACCAAGAACCATACAAAGGCATTCGTCCTGCTCTCCTTCCTACAAAAGCAGTGAAACAAAGTCGTATGCATGAGGTCATGTTTAGGACAGCAGCAGCTCCTCCTTTGGACTGACGTCTGTGGACAATACACCAGGTTAAGGTAACATGTTTGCCGAAATCTTTGCTTTTAGACTGCTCGAGTAGAAACAGGAAGGAGATATCATTTGTTAGACCGCGACGTTTCTGTGTTCCGTCACGGAACAACTGCGCTGGCGATGATCGATGATGGGTCTACGACAAGCCAGAAGCGTGCAGGCAAGGGAAGTGCATAAAATATCATTGCCTGCATGCTCAGGTCTTGTCCGCCGTTGGACTAGTGTTTGGAGTCGGGATTCGAGCAGTAGACGGGCGGAGGACAGACACAAGACCAGAGTTGCAGGCATCACACATATCCAAGCACACAATTCCTGCAACGCTGTGGCGTCGGGGAATAGTATATTCTGCTGATCATCCAGAACATCAATAGCAGCAACTGCAAAGGCGTACTGACTGTGAATATCTATTAACTGGAGAACGATGACGTCGGACGAGTTTTCGATTGCCGAGAAGTCGTGGAACAAAGAGAACTCTATGGACTTAAACAATTCTTTGATAGAACTCCTTTTGTTCAACAAAACTTAATCAGAATACTTAAAGGTAATTGATTTCCTCGATATGCGAAGGTTGCAAGACCTGCCATCAGCCCCCGAGGTGAAGTCTGTCAGTCCAAAACATCCAAAAAGTTCAAAATTGCTGCAAACCTTCAACTGCATATCACATTTTTCTTGTCCTCGAGAGTCTAACCAATATTCTCGTCGAAGCAGAGACTGGCAACACTACCCAAAAAGAACCATGATAAGTGATTTAGATGTGTCTACCCTCCCAGTTACATTGCCCCGCCGTATAGATGATGTTCTTGGATCCGAGACGAATTTTCGATGTGCGGTCGAAGATGATGACCCAGAATTTCAAAAAATCTGGAACGAGATTGGTTTAGAAGACAACTCACGCAAAGATGGACTCGAAATGGATCTTCGAGGACTTCTTCTTTCCCAAGAGCCCACTACGGACTCAATGGTGTGGGAAGCAGAATCTGTCACTGCAATACCGGTATTCGATGACGGAGACGTGTTTCATCCAATGACAGCCCTTGCTCGAGCGGCTGATCTGAAAGATAGTGTTGTAAATGCGAACAAAGATGAGAAAACGCCATCCACACATTTGGCCGTTGATACGATATTCAACCTTGACAAGTATGTGAACATCCTTCCAAAGCCATCCCACCCAGCCCCTAAAAGTATCTTAAAACAAACAGCTCCACGGAAGCTACAATCACGACGCCCTGTTCTCACTGAGCGAGAAGATAAGAGGTAAGTTGGAAGACTGTAGTGTTGGTGAGAGTGCATTTCTCTATTTTTTTCTTATCTCTCTCCATTTTCTTACTATGAAAGACTGAGAAACCGCTTCCATGCGCATCAGAGTCGAATGAGACGTAAGTCTATGACAAGTGATCTCCATTTGAGGTTGTCTACATTGCGGGAAGAAAACAACCGACTAAAAGCTATGATCGGCAAAGACAAGGCCGAGGCTGCATTGGAAAGGTCTCGAATTGTTTCGCACGACCGTTTTGTAAATGCCCTGAAGCAACCCAAAAATCGTCGAC
Source organism: Nitzschia inconspicua (assembly GCA_019154785.2). NCBI lineage: Eukaryota > Bacillariophyta > Bacillariophyceae > Bacillariales > Bacillariaceae > Nitzschia > Nitzschia inconspicua. Next base: position 478,031 of record JAGRRH010000004.1, read on the forward strand.
TGAGAAAGCGCACTGTCAACTTCTTGAAAAAGCTGCAAAAGAACCTCCCAGAACGCGAAGGATTAACTCCAGCACTCTCCCTCGAAAAAGGTGATGAAGCGGCATAAATTTACGGGTTTCATGGTCCCGTATATTAAAAGGACCACGTTCGAATTCTTGTCTGAAACACGCCATATTGATGAATTATATCGAATCTACGATTTTCTAGCTCTACTAGTAGATGAGAGTCCAAGTCGCGACGTCGCGACCCGGACGAACTCCCCTCCCCAAGATTGCCAGAGTCCAAATTTCAAACGTTGATGACCGGAGACGTGGATCAGAATGTGTTTACTGGTGGCGACGACAGCGGAATATTTTGATCGCACAAAACGCAGAAGTTCTGCATCACATGACGGCGGATTTCGTCAGGGGGGCACTTTGTTAAGTAGATCTGCGGTACGTCAGATATCCTTGCTGTCGTACTAGTTTTTCCTTATTGATAAAAACTGTACGTCATAAATCAATTCGCCACGACACCCTCTGAAACAAGTTCACTGAGACCACCAGTCTGAAAAATGAAAGACATCGCTCCCGTTAACTCTTCCGTCCATTCTGTCGCTCAACAATTCCGTTGCTTCTCACAAACCGAACGACCGTTCCGTGCTTCTTCATCCCATCGACTATCCGCAACATCTTCTATCCATAAGAAAGTTGAATCTGTTTCATCAACACATCCCCCAACATCCACACCTGTCATCTATCTCATTCCAAAAAAAAGTCTATTGATCTCCCGACATCAGAAGGTACACACTACCATGAACGACTTTGAATCCATTGCCCTATTTCCATCTGGAGTTATTCTTTCGGATGTTTTTGGTTCTGCTGAAGACAACAGCATCATGAGCGATATGGAACTGCACGATATACTTGATGGCATCGGATTTTTCGGCGCCGAAGAAGAGAGTATGATGCTGCCGAACAGTGACATTCAAACGAACATCACTAGCGTTGTTGGCAATCGTACCTCACCAAGTGTCTTAAGCTATGAAGAAAATGATACAAGAGGAATCTCACAAGATTCTTCTGGCACCTTTGCGCCTACTTTTATTTCTTCTAGCGGTCTTGACATGTCGAACAGTGCCAACGACGTCAAGAAAGGTCTACCTGTGACAGTGTCATCATCTTCCGTTGCCTCAAAGGGTTTTGCCCTCAAACCATTGACTCAACCAAACTATTACCTGGCCCCAAACAAGTTTTTTGGGTTGCCCTTGGCACCGATTCCGGTGTCCCCGACGTTGTCGGGACGCCCTCTTATGACTGCTCCTGCTACAATCGCTTTGGCCGCCTTGGCTGCGAAGCCCTATGTTAGCGATGCTGATGGGGATTGTAACACGAGCAACAAGCGATGTCTTTCTGATAGCGACGGACAATCAGATCATTGGATCAGTGAAGAAGATATGGAATTGCGACGGTAAGATTCATTTGAAGTTATAATGTGAATCTAAGGATTTTAGCAGCAGTTACTGACTCCAGCAACTCTTTCCTCTCTTTCCCCTATAAATCAGTGAACGCAATCGCGTTCATGCCAAAAAAAGTCGTCAACGCAAGAAGTCCCTCACTAATACATTGGAAGATTCTCTCCAAGCCCTAAAGGAGGAAAATACCAAACTTCGCGAAAGTATTTATCAAGTCATTGGTAAGGCCAAGACCAATGAAATCCTGGAAAAGCGCATCACGGATGCCCACAAAGGTTTTATCGACTGCATCAAGAGCAATCGGGTTATCGACAAGAAATCTATCACATTTTTACGCAGTTTACGTAAAAAGACTCAGTTGGCAAATAAGAAGCGGGAGCAACGAGAGCGTCTCCAGCAGCAAAAGTAAAAAAACTGGCGACGAACGCCACTTCTGTGACAGTGGAGACACGGAAAGCATCCCTTTCCATTGCACAAAAATACCAACACAGTGAAACATGAAAGGTTTTCATCACTAAAGAAACTCTTCCATGTGGGTTTGTTTCGACCCTCCAAATTTTCTGCACAAACTCAATATCATTTCCGTCGCACACCATGCATAGAGACCATTCTTATGATTTTTGTTCAGCTAGAAGATGATCCATGTAAATACTAAATATTCTCCTTTGCTTGGCGTTTACAGCATCATTGTTTCTGATTGTAATAAGGGCTATTGATGTGTCGATCTGCACTATCGAAATGATAACGATAACACGTGCGGTGGACCTTCTACAGTAGTATTTAGTGTCGAATAGGGATAACATCATTATTATTTGAACATAAAATGGTAGACTACTATGTCTAACTGCTGGTGCTACTACATACGTACGAATGGTACATATTACAATACTGGTTGTACCTATCGGAAATACTCTACGTAGTAAGGCCTTAAGTACGGTACTTAGGTACGCGCATTCGTCGTACTTTTCGAACGTACTACCACGGCGTTTAGAAACTCCGACGTAGAACTGCTATGATACTTCCTACCAGTAGGTTAGTATGTACTCGGAGTAGGATGAGACGTCTCAGATTGGGAATCCCGTGATGACTGCCAAATTTGCTGGTCGCAGTCTTGCATGTCATTTACTAAGTACACAGTTAATTAGAACATCACGCAAATCGACAAAACAATTTTTGCCCTTTCTTAATGATTGGAGGATGACCATGAGATGATATCCAAGTAGAAAGACTCGGGAACGATAACAATCACCATCTAGAACTATTCCATACTCCGTAACCATGTCGTCGTCTTTGCCGTCACAACAGGCCGTGTCGACACAGTCTCCACAAGGGTACACTCCTCCGCCTGGCCCCGCGCCTCGGAAGTGGTTGATGGATCGCATTCAAGGTCAATCCAAGTACGGAGAAAGAGGGGAACGACCACCTTGTCCTTGTTGCTGGGTCCCTCCGCCAGTCGGATGGTGTCCAGCACTTCTAGAAACCAACTTCTTTTGCAAATGTTGGGGGGCCTTCGGAATTTCTAATTCGGAATCTGCTCGATTTTGGTGTCTTAATTTGGCCTTCTTGTTGAATTTATGTGCCATGCTATTAACCGCTTATTCCTGCTTGGCGATTTCGGAGGACTTTTTTGTATTGTCGAAAGCGTCATTTCACGAATTGCGAAGGACAGAAGTCAATGGAGCATTGTCCGAAACCATTGTGATGTTTGTGGGTTTGCGAGCTGCGGCACTAGAGAATCCTGTCGCTGATGTTGGACAGGTGGTAGTCCACTTTGATCAGTTTTGTGATCTGGCAGGTGAAGGAATTGAACGATATATGGATGCAGACGATTGTAACGCCTGCCAAAATGTGTCTACAAACATGGTGATTGCACTCATGATTTCGGTCGCAACGTTTCTTCCAACATTCGTTTCGGAACAGCTACGAATGTATTCGGGATATGACGTCAACTGTGTCAAGGCTTATTTGACCATTTTGGGGGTCGTCACCTTGTTGTTGAACATCAGTGTCATTGTTTCGTTCCTGATAGTTTGCTTTCCATCCTTCTATGGCGGCGCAGTGTCATTTGATAGGGAAGGCAATATACTGCTATCTACGCCGCAAGAAAATGAAATTGCGGTAAACTTTGATTGGACATGGGGATATGGTCTTACTATTCTGGTCGCTGCTACTGGAGCGAAAGCCTTGGATGTGTTCTTGAACGCCTGTGTTCCCACCCCAAACGTTACACGCGATCGCAGAGAACAGGATGTGTATGAGAGTATTGGAATGAAGGACTTACAAAACATCACAGGACAGGCCCCTCCTCCTGGAGGAAGTAGCGTCAGTACTAGAGAAACACCACGAACGCTTCCTAACGAGCAACAAACACGATCGTCCGTGGCACAACAGGCCGCCAATTCCATGGCACAATCTCAATCCATGCAACAACAATCTATGTTGCAGTCGCAACAAGATGAAGAAGCTCACGAAGATTACTACGAAGTGGAAGAAGTAATAGAAGAGGAGGACTATGGACAAAGTGGTAACCCATCTGATCCATCGGTAGTATATTCAGCGCAACATCGAAATGCAAGCGTCAACAGAGAAGAAGAGGAAAGTCTACAGGGAGATGCGTCTTTGGCGTACCCAAGTGGCCCGTCGTTAGCCCCATATGCTTAAAGCATCTACATACCGAAATGTAAAAATAGTCTTTATCGTTTTCTATCGCCATTAGAACACCGATTTTTTGCAAAACTAAGTGAAGCAGGTACTTTCATGTTGCTCGCAGTTCTCAACGAGAACACAACATCATTCCAGTCACCTTAAACTTGGAACCCCCAACCAATTTCACTTCCAATTTCATATCACTTCCCACTTCAATAAGCGGGAAGAACATTTCTGTAGAATACGAAATGGTAGATTTTGAATTATGCACCCCTGACAACACTTCATTGTAAACTTCAATCCAATCTTTTCCTGTTGTCGCGTTTCTGTCTGCTTTCCGAGCCTTCTTGGAAATGATGAAATTTGCGGCACTTCCTTCCCATGCTTCCCCATAGGACTTGATAGAATGTACGGTGAGAACTTGAACCGGCTGTATTATGTTTCGAAAGTCAAATTGCATGGTGGCGTTTTCTTTAACGGCGGCAATGCCTAATTTTCTGGCAAATCCATGGGAAAGATCTCTTTCGAAAACAAACCCATCCTCGTGACTAAACCAAGGAGCTAAATACCGACCAAGCTTGTCTTTGGTATCTGTCTGTCCTTCAGGACTTGATTTTTAAAAGAGCAACTGGAAAGATGAGTCTTCCAAAGAACGTACAACGAAACGGTCCATTTTGACATGCATGTTCTCAACTTACCCCGCCACAAAGGCCATAATGCACGGAGGACTCTCGGAAATTGCTTGACAATGCTCTTCTTGACGAGTCTTCTCCATCAACATGGCTTGTGATATATTCTGCAAGTCCATATCATAATCGAGAGGCGGTGGCAAGTAATCCTTCACGCGATGGACGTTTTCTTTGACGAAGCTTTCTCGTTTGATAGGGTTGCCGAAATATTTTTGAGCATTCTCTTCTCGATGTCGTTCCCAGTCTTTGTCGTTGCAAAAGCGAATTGCCGCTTTGAGGGCGCTGTAGGCCCAAGTCCAAACAACTGCCAAATGCCCTCCATAACCGAAATGAACATTTTCATTGTACAATCCAGCTGTAGGACCGCGTTGTTTGATGTACCACTTTGGAGAAAAAGCAGTTTCACCCATGGTGTCGGGATAAATGAATTCATCGACTACTTGCGCACTACTCACGGCCATGTTGCCATACCATCCGGTCACTTCCTTCAAAATCATACGGTAGGTGAAATCTCCTAACAATGCTCCTTGACGGTGACCACCTACGTAGTCATCCAAATGTACAACAATGGGGGACGGACAAGGGTGCGAAGCAAAGACAGACTGTATGAATTGATTCAAGCGAAAAGTGTCCTGTTGGTGCAATTCCAAGATCCGCTCCTTTTCGGTTGGTGGGATCTCTCCCAAATGCGAGTCGTTGGATCCAAAGGCATGGATGATAATGTCGGGAGCTTTGCCTTCGAACTGTGGTGGGTACATCCAATATTTGACTATCGACAAGGCTTGATTAGTACCCGTTCCACCTTGAGCAATATTGACAATTTGAACGGCATCATACCCGAACATCTCATTGACAAAAGCTTCCAGTCGTGCCGTCCACGAACAATCGCGTCCCACAAGGTCCTTTTCAATTCCTTCTTGGTGTTGGACGCAGCCTACTCCCTCCACGACCGATCCACCCATGGCCAAGATACGCAATGGCGGGGAGGTTTCAGGGTGCAACCGTCGCTGTTCCAAAACATTCCAGACTCGTTCCACTTGTTCTGATTTGGGTTGAGTCAAAAGTCCCTGTTCTAAATGTGTGGGACTCAAATCCAACAACAAGTTTCGGTAAACATTTTGCAAAGTCTCGTCTAGAATGTGTGTGTTGTTTTCGGGAAACCGCGGATAGTACGATGCTTCCAATATTCTTTCCCAATGACTGTGCCATAGATTGCCGGCATTCAATATATTACCATTGTACAGGGATGAGGACGAAGAATCGGGAGTAGTTGGAAAGGCCAACCTTTGACACATTGGATGGTCGTTCTGAAAGGATGGAGGAGATTGTGGTTGTGTCTGTGGAAAATAGGTTGACGTGTGGTTGTGTCTGGGAAAATACCCTTCTGTTGCGGTCCAAGACACATTCTCCAAGTTTCTCGTCACTGAAGGCACGGAATGCAGCCCAGATGATTCTAGTTGTTGCCGCAGACTTTGTGATCTGCGTTGAATTGATCTTAAGTAGTTGCTCGATTCCATTGACGAATATGCGATAACGACCATCGTGAGGCCCACCAACGCCGAAGAGTAGGAAGAGCGAAAGATCTTGCAATCGTCCATTGTTGATGTAAGCCGTACCTGCTGAGACGTCGGCTTCTGTTGTCTATAAATTCGCATCAGCGTCAAAATTTATACAATTTGGAGTTATATGATGTGTAATAATAATGATTCTGCTGAGGATGTCGTTCCAAAAGGTGGAGTTACAAATTACAACAACTGTTTCATCCTTCAAAACTCAGAAATGTGGAATTGAGCTTCGTTCGGAAGGAGTTTTCATCATTATGCCCTTCAGAGCGTTGGAGGAGTCTTCCAATCGACTGTGCACTACGTGTGTATTGAATTACGATTAATAGTTATTGATTGCCTCGTTTCACGGTCATTCTAGAGCTTCAGCCGATCAAAATTTCGGTCATCAGGCCCAGCTTTACATTCGGTCATTTACTCCGCAGCGTCATCTAAGATTTAACCGACTTCGTTCCGGAATAGAATAAATTGTGGTCTCACAACTGGTTGACTGTGAGTGTGTTACACGGTACCTCGAAGTTCACTCTACTATTATTAGTTTTCTACTGTATTTCATACGGAGTACTCGTATATCTCGTATGTAGTCTACTTCTGGAGGTAGTCGTATCGACAACAGGTTTTGCACTCCTTTTCCAGACTCGCTCGTACTACGTATAAAAAGCTTGCAAGGTTGTTGATGACTGGGAACAAAATAAAGGAAAGATGTTCTCCTATCATCATCATGTCTACGACGTACGTCATACGTCGTAAGCAACGAATGGAAATGACGCAATACAGTCGTAAGATACAGATCACATTTTTTTTTTTTGACTACGAACGACGTAATTACTCCGCATGTGTAAATGAAATTAACTTCACCGTGCTAGTACGGGGGCAATGCCGCCGGCGTCAATGATCACATTGCCTGTACTAAGAGTAATCATCGACTTGCTCTGATTCATTTTCAATCCAGCGGCAACTCGTCGCATCGAAAAGCATGACAAATCTTCCAACAAGAAATCCGTATCCCCTCGTGCCAATCGTGATAAACAGTCTCCAATCAACGGAGCGAACTTGAAGGCACGTCCTGATCCACCCGAAAACAATGCAACGTTTGGATGCTGGGGCAACGTGTCCATAATAAAGAACGAATCTTTCGTCATGGTATACGGCGAAACAAAGGCTTCGACCCGTTTGGGATTCCCCCCCAAGTGTTCGGAAACAAAGTCATCCATCATTTGAAGGACTTCATACATAGTGTCATACTCAAAGTCCTTCATGCTTCTAGGAACATCCACACTTTCGGTGGTTTTGAAGTCGACGCCGACCTTGATAATTTTCTTGTTGGGAGAGGATGCAGCACAGGATTCGGTAGCAGTCGCAGGGAAAAAATAGTACAACCCACCATCATTTCCACAATCTGATTCTTTTCGGAAAAAGAAACTTTGTGGAACGTCGACACACGCGTCAATCTCGTAATGAGCCCAATGGATGCGCCAAATATCCAAATCCAGACTCATGTCGAAATGGCTTTGAAGAATGTGGTTGGTCCAGGCACCGGGTGCCAAAATTAAAGATTTCGCAATCACACTAAGTCCATCTTTCAATACTATCGTGACCAAATGATCTTTCTCGTCGCTGCAACGAATATCTGTAACTTCACAATTGTTCAACACCTTACAAAGACCCGATTGCGTGGCGACCTTAGCCATAGCGGCGCAAGCAGCACTTGCACGTACGTGACCAGCCGTTTCTTCGTAGACACCCGAATATGGAGTATCTCGTGTCTTGAGAGCGGGAAATCGTTCAAAGATGGCATTGCCGCTTGTGAAATACTCATGAGGCAATCCCAACTCCTTCATGGTGTTTCTGGCTCCTTGGACAGACCCTTCCACCGTTTCCTTGGTATCTTCTCCGTAAAACAAGAGCCCATTTTGGTGGAGGAGCTGCTCGCCGCACTCTTCTTCCAAGACTTTCCACATATCCAATGCCTTTGTTTGCATTTGACTGAAGAATGGATTCGAATACATTTGTCTGTACATGCGGCTATCACCGTTGCTACTGGCGGTTTTTGGTGCTAAGGAATCTCCTTGTTCCACCAACAGCGTCTTAATGCCAGCTTTTGAATTTGCGTATGCGGCGGCAGTACCCGCCATACCACCACCGACGATTACACAATCAGTGAGCACGGTATTTTCTAGAATCCAGTCTGGAAACGTTTGGCCGATAGGATCATTTGAGCTGTCAGCATACACCTCTTCCGTTGCTTGCAGAACCGCCTTTGCATCGTTTCCAGCCTTGCGACAAAGTTGATTGGCCTTGTCTTTGGAAAGATCCCGAATCCACCCATAAACTTGAGATGATGATGCACCACCGCGGAACAAGTCAGGGTGAGTCCACTCTACAGAGTCGGCCAGGATGGCCCCGGCCGAAGAAATCGATTCGGGAACATGAAAGGAACCTTTTTCATCAAAGGACGCTCGAACTTCGGCTGAAGCGTACGGCTGATTAGTAGCACCAACAATGAAGCGAGGAGGTTTCATTTCCTGTAACACTTGTTCGTTGATGGCAAATGAATTGGCACAGGGCACCAAGAAATCAACCTGTTGATGAAACCATTCTTGTCCATTCTTCAATGGAGAACATCCAGGTATTAAAGCTCTTTCTGCTTCGATGTCACATGTCTTGACATCCTTGGCGCCCAGTCGAACGAGTTCTTGTGCGACATGTGATCCCACTTTGCCACACCCTTGGACTAAAAAGGTATTATCTTCAATTTGTTCATCATGAGCTTGAAGTATCCCCATGATAGATCCAATGACTGACATGGCCGTGGCCTTGTTGGTGTCAACAGTCGAGTCTAAACCAGCCAACACATAGGGTGTATGGCTGGACAGAATTTGCATGTCTTCATCGTTAGTATTGATATCGCATCCTGTCCAGACACAGCCACTTAAACGTTCCAATGCACTGGCACAATCAGCCATTAGTCCTGACCTATCGACATCGTCCAAGTCAACGTCGCCATGATTCACCACCAGCTTGGCACCCGAGAAACCAGTATTGTACATGGCATGTTTTCGTGTCATTCCCTCGGCGAGCCGTACTGCATCTTCAATTGCATGCTTTTGCGACTCGTACGACATCATTCGCATACCACCGTTGCCTGGCCTATGATTTTGTAGCTTCCCGTCATTGGCGATGTACATTTTGATTCCTTCCTGTCGAACGGGAACCTCAAAAACGACCGCTTGCGATCCGTCCTTTTCGTAATCGTGGCCATGAATCTGAAATTCTAACTCGCTGGGCAAACGATGAGGATTTGCATTGGCGACCGGGTGATTTTGGAATGGCTGGAAGGCATTGATGAAATGAAACGGGAAGACAACTGCGACTCCCAACGAGAAAAGATTCAGTTTCATGATGAGTGTAACTATTGGAACTATTTGATTCCGATGAGTAAATTTTTGTGAGGAAATTATGGCTACACGGCTTTGTTAGTTCGTTCGCATGAGATTTCAGGAGCGAGGTTGTTTTGGTGTATGGAAAACTGATGGCTTGGATACGCTTCTTTTACAAATGCGATCACCGTTTTACTGTGGAGAATTTATTTTATTTGATAAGCCCCGCGAAGCATGATGAGTCAATTCGACGAACGAAGCGATTTGATTGGCAGTATCACGTATTTGAGGATTGCGACGAATTTTGTTTGATTCTCCAGTTTGCTTCGATGGACCACATATTTGGTGGAATCAAGCAACAACACGTATCGGCATCAGAAGTGCTTGGAAGCCAAGTCAGACCTCTACAACAAACTGACGAAGTATAAGACGAATTTCGTCTTTTCTGTCGGCACTCAATCGACTGACACTTGAACATTGAATTTGCGACGATCATCCCGCCATTTCACTGGTTTCAAGGATGGAGTCGTCAATTATGAACTCTTTCATCTTGACAGCATTGTTGCTTCAGGGAGCTTTCTCCCTCTCGCCATCCATCGATTTTCCCACCTCCACCACGGCGATGGGTTCGTCTGCTGCGGTCGAAACAACGACCGCTGACTTTGAACGACATTCGCCCGTTGGCAAAGATGGAGAGGGTCTTTACAGTGCTTCCACCAAAGGATGCTTTGATGTCATCGATACGGCAACTCCCTACGTGATGCAAGCCATCGAAAATATTCCATCCGCCAAAGACTCCAGCAATTTATTCACAGTCGCTGATTTTGGAACTGCGGACGGTGGCACGTCCCTTGGACTTATGGCTAAAATTGTCCAAGCTGTGAGACAGCAAAGTGGGAATGCTGATCGTGAAATCCATATCCACTACGAGGATCAGCGAGAAAACGAGTGGAAGTCCGTCTTCAACCATGCATTAGGAATCACCCAAGTGACGGATGCACATGGCAAAATCTTGCCAGTTCTTCGACCAGATGCATCGAGCGGAGTGTTTGTCTCAGCATGCGGTATCGGATTCCACGAACAAGCATTTCCCTCCAATAGCATTGATTTAGGATTGTCCTTCACTGCAATGCATTGGTTGAGCCAAGCACCCAGCAGTTTAGTGGGTCGCCCTGCGATGCATGCATCGCAATCCCCAACACCACCAGCAGCGGAACGCCTACAGGCTGCTCAAGACTGGAAAAGGATTTTGCAAGCCAGGGCCAAGGAGCTCCGCCCCGGAGGTCGCTTGGTCATTGCCAACTTTTGTAAATCAAAAGAAGGGTACTTTTTGGGGAACACCGATGTAGGGGCCAACATGTGGGAATCATTTCAGATCTGTTGGGATCAATTAGCAAAGGAGGGGTTGATCGATGAAGAAGAACGTTTGGCAGTTTCTTTTCCAAACTATTACCGTTCGAGTCAGGAGTGCATCGATGGTGTGGATAAAGTCGATGAATTGAAAGTCATTGAGTGCTTTGAAAAAATCGTCAGATGTCCTTACCGGGAGGCTTGGAACAATGGCAATGTCGAAAGCCGCACCGCACGAGAACAAGCCGCATGGTTTGTACCCACCACACGCACCTGGAGTGAATCGACATTCAAAAACGCACTAAAGCCTCATCAAAACAAAAATGCCATCATGGAACGGTTTTGGTCCAACTACGTTGATCTCGTGACAGAGGATCCCTCGAAGCATGGAATGGACTATGTTCACACGTATTTGGTGATAGAAAAGTCGTTACGCAAATAATGAATAGTTGACTGTTAGTTCAATCCATCAATGTAAGAGCGTCCAGCCGACAGTGAGCACATCAATCACCGATAGGTTTTCTCCATTTTTTATTGGTTTTGATTCCATCCGGTCCAATCATCAGATCAGATTCCTTGATGTCTGTGTACTGAAACATGCGAGGAATCAATGACAAAAACGTAAAGAAGGCCGCCACGTTCCACATCAGTGATGATACCAATATAAGTCCCTTCTTTTCACAAATACGTTCCCAGAAGAGATGCATCACTCCTACAGTCATTGCCCAAAAATTGCAATATTCGGTATGTGAAACACTTGCATTGACCATATGTAACATGTTGGATGTCAACCCGCCCATGCTGAACAACACCATCAACGCGGATCGAATCCGCTTGCGCTTCAACAGATTGAAATCTAACAGGGCGCGACAGGCCACGGACCCCAAAAAGCAAAAGATGCTGGAATAAAAAGCCCATTTAGTACTGAGAAACTCGTATGGCATTTCTCGCATGAGGAATTCGTACGCTGAGTGAGCCATTGGATTTTGCGGCCGTACCATCAAACTGTTGGCGGCATTGGTAGTTGTGACTATTGTGTTGAAACTCAGCAGCAAGCTGGCCATAGACAATGCTTGGTAGAGGAACAAAACAAATATTGAGAGCTTGGAGGACTCGTTTTCTGGGGCCTGTGTTCGTTTGGTCAGCACAAAGAAGGCCGTGATTGCATTACCAGCAATCAGCGAGGCTGGGACGCGAATACTGGTGAAGAATGATACTGCTGCTTGTGAGTAGTCAGCAAAATCTGATGGAGTGGCAGCCATTGTGAACAAACTATCATCGTTGCCGGGAGACCATGGCCGACCCAAAGGAGTGCTGACGGATGACTGGAAGGCCGACGATGGAGCATCAAGGTTATGATGATGCCTCCCCAAAGATGTTGCAAACGATACGAAGCTCTGTTGCAGTCCAAAAGCCATGCTGTCGAGTAGAAGCTTATTTTATGTACTGCCAGCCATGAGAAATAGTATTGCATTTGAACAGAAGCGTTGTATGAACGTTCTCACAGTCAATGGCATCCATCGACACGAACAGGATGATGGCGATGATCCTTTTGTCGTATCTTTGACTCGATGGACTTTCAAACACTCTCTACGACGTAAGGTATGATACTCTCTCTATGTAATACGTTTTACAACCACCTACCGTACGCGAATACTACCGTAAGTCGTGGTGGGCACAGTGATGGTGGAGCATACCTAAAAAGTTCCTATAAACACTTAAATGGACACTACATAATATTATTATATAAAGTAATACAAGATGCTTCCGGAGTTCTGCTGTACTACGTATCATGGACTCGGAGGGTAGTATCACGGATCAGAACTGACAGTAAATGTGAAGGAATCTACCGTACTATGGCAATCCATGTTGCACGACTTCTTTTAGGAAGATTTGAAGATACAAGAGATACGGTACTACGTACAAGTACCGTACTCCGACTACATACGGTAGCTACCGTACCTAATTACCTACCGTACTGCCGGGAGGTTACCCGTAGAACGTCGTACGTATAATAGTAGTAGAGTTATTATCTCAAAGAGACATAGCTTGAACTGTTACTACATAGCATTGGGTTGTACGAAAGTAGATCTATTTCCCTCTCAAAATCTTTCCTAGCTCTGTCGATTCTTCTGTCGCCCTTCTTTTCGTCGTGGTTATTTGAAAAACAGTACATACAGCCCCATAAACAAGCAGGCAGCTCCAACATAGGGCGACAACCGTTCTCCGATACGACTGAGCTTCCAAAAAAAACCCAATACTCCTGTAGATGTTTGGTCCCATTGAAAATGCCACAGTGAGACAAAATAATTTTTTGAGTGAAATGATTGGGCGTTCGGCATGACTTACCATCTCGATCATGATGAACTGGTTTTGAAGGATCCCTCGGCTGTTGCATCAAAACGAAACAATACAACAACAAAATATTTGGTATCAGAACAAAGATGGCAGGCTAATGTGTCACATCATCCCTCCAATGACCTGGGTTTAAAACCATGCAATCCAAAAGTCCAAAAACATCCATTGTTGTGTTCGTGTTGTCTCGCGCATCCCTCGTGCCGCTCACCTTGCTTCTACTATCGAAAACGCCTGGCCACAAATCTCGTGCATAGGTACAGGCACAAATGAGAAGCAGCAAATTCATCATCACGCTGGAGAAATCGAAAAGTCCGCCCATGTTTGTTGAGTGTGTTTTTGTGTATTGTCGAAAGTTCCCAAGTATGGCCGAACAAATGACGGTTCGTACGACGAGTCCTCTTTTGGGAGACGTTGTGATGTTTCAACGTATTCGTCCGTCCCTTCAAAAAACACGATGTTTAGATTACAGAAGATCTTTGAGGTTCAGAAAGAGTGCGTCTTGTTGTTGTTGTTGTGAGAGAGCTTGGATGCAGTAATGATTTCTGGTCTCTTCATTGATAGAGAGAGGTGGTGTGTGTTGTGAACTGTTGTATGATATTTCGTGTCATGCTATCATACGATGGTGGCTGTATGTAGCGTTGTTGGAGGTGGCATTCGGGAGTCGACTCGGACGACTGTACTTCCCTATCCCATTCCCCGCTTGTACGTCTTAGAGTACCGGTACTACTGTCGTACCGGTTACCGGTTAGCTGCCGGTACGTATTACCGTACCGTAATTAGGGCCTCTGCCGAGGAGGGCGTCGAGTTCTGGCGTGGTTTGATTGGAGTTTAGGACGTACGACTACTCAAGCTAGCTCTAGCTAGCTAGCTAGCTAGCTAGCTAGTAACTTGATTATATATTCTTATAAATACGTAGTAATAATAATACAATAGTAGTACGTGAAGCTGTTGGATGAGGGTGTCATTCTCACTGGTGATAAGACCAGTCTGGGCAGCGATGAAGGGATGAGCAGTCCATGTGTGAAGTGTGAAGTGTTCCTTCCCTGTCACGAGAGAGAAATCCTCTTTGGCACGGGGTATCATTCTCATGGTCCTCTCTGAAGTGTACACCGTCAACGACCGGCACTTGCCAATCCACTCCAAAGAAGCTTTCGTAGGTGACGTTGTTTTCACTACTTTCCTTGTCGGATTGGATTTTCTTGTTGATGTCCTCCAAAAATCCAGCTTTTCCGATTGGTTCTTTGTGATGACATTGTTCCATCTTGAGGACAGCAACTGTGTTAGCTGCACCACAAAGAATGAATCAGCAGGCATAATATTGTGGCATCTGTTGTTGGTTGGAAGAACATCATTTTTTTTCAATTGGAGCTACATGTAATGATAGGAGTAGAAAGATGTAAGGAAAGTTGGAGGTTATAGGGTGTATGTGACAGTATAAGTGAATAAGTTACAAATTGAGACATGGTGGCGAAGGGAGTCTTGGAACTTCAGAGTAGTTGGTGTGAGAAATATTGGGTCTAATAATAGAGTTGGCGTTGTCGCAGAATTATTTGCGCTAGAATGAAAGTCGATTGTATGACTCAGGAAGGTTGTGTTCATCTTATTGTTTGATATCACCGAAGAGAAGTGCGTGCCGAATGCTTCATAGTAATGAAGTGTAGAAGTGACATGGGATTTTGACAGCAGAGAGAAGAATTTTTAAGTATGTACATCACCAGATGCTATTATCACCGGAACTGTGGATTAAAAATTGATCTACGAGTCTTTCCTACTTTCTACCACTCTAGAAGTAGCTAGAATACAATCATTTTGCAGATTGAATAAAGTTTTTACACAAGAGAAAGAAAACTTGAAATCCAACTTTCTCCAGCTTCAATGCAATGATTTGCATATATAATCGTCTTTGTTGGTGCGTTCTTTGGTATGGTGACAAATTTTATTGAATAAAAAATAATTCCTTTTCTACCACAAAAGCAACTTGAAGCAATTTCAAGAAAAAAAGGGGGACTGAAAAAGTACTTCTACAATGATGTCTAAATGCTTCATGCTTCTGAATGCCTTTGGGAAAGTCCCGTGTGCTCCAGTAGCCACAACTTACTGTTAATTTTATTTCTTCTTCCAATCTACTGCACCAGCGCGCACCCTTCGTTCGTCGTATGGAAGTACTGTGTACCTAAGTGATTTGATAGCGCGCACTTTATCTGGTAGTTGTAGTCTACCTAGTCAAAATAGACAAAGGGGTTGAACCATTCGTTCTGAAAGTTTATTCCATATTTCTGTTTGTTCTTGATCGGGTTTAATTTTTAGTCCGTCCGGGTGAAGTTAAGAGGCGTGGCTGGCTCTGGTAACGCTTGGCAGGAAACGTTTGTTTTCTCCAAAGAATTTTTTTTGGAGGGTAAATGTCGTTAAAAAGGCATATGTAATTTTTGCTTTTATTTATATCAATACATGATTATGAGGTATATAGGAATGCGGCAGCATATGTCTGTGATTTTTCGCGTGATCAAAAAGGTGAGGGTGGGAAGGCTCGCACCATCCGGGACCGAAAAATTGCCACGATACCAAGGGGTGAAAATTTCCGTGGGTCGTGCGCAAACACATGTAAATTTTCCTAAATAAATTTTTTCACACATATGCATACATGTAGAAAATGTAAGTTCTTATGTCGCAGCGTGTTGCCGGCAATGCCAGGGTTTTCCTAAGTGTCGTCTAAGTAAACCGAACCTGCTCTAAAGCACAGTTTTGAACGGATCACCCCTCCATACCTCCCCTCAGCTAAAGCTTTACCCGAACCGTACCGATTTTTAAACTGATTAAAAATCGTGGAACTCGATCGAATACGACATTAGTAGACTACGTTAGTGGAGACGATTGTTCTGTCGAGGGGAAAAACAAGATATCACAATACACAGTGCAACAGCTCTCGCCGCCCTTCTTTGCTGTATATGATACAAGTCGTACACAATTGACGTCTCCTGTTGGCATCATGCTATCATCATCGTCCCCTCCTCCTTCCAAGTCGGAGAAGGATAAAATGCTGGCTGGCGAACTGTACAACGCCTTCGATCCCGAATTGGTGGCCGAACGACAAGCTGCCAAGGAACTCTGTTTTCAGTACAATCGATTAAGTCCCGTCCAAGAAAGAAACGAAAGGAAAGAGATCCTACAGAAACTGCTCCGTGTCGACGATGCTTGGATCGAATCACCCTTCCACGTCGATTATGGTTTGTATTTGAAACTTGGAAAGAATTTTTATGCCAATCATGGCTGCACAATCTTGGATTGCAATCGCATCGACATTGGCGACAATTGCATGTTGGCACCACACGTATGTATCAGTGCGGCCACACATCCACTCGAAGTGGAACGACGAGCACGTGGCGAAGAGTTCACTGCATCCATCACCATTGGGAATAATGTCTGGATTGGTGCCAATGCTACCATCTGCCCCGGCATTACCTTGGGCGATGGTGTCGTTGTTGGCGCAGGAGCTGTCGTGACCAAGAGTTTCCCAGATAACGTGGTAATAGGTGGTGTGCCTGCCAAGATACTCAAGAAGGTTCCAGGAAATGACACTCAAGCAAATGCCGAGAAGTGATGGGGAAACGGCGGGAGGGGGGGGGGGCAAACAACAACAAAGAAGAAAGATCCAAGTTCCTGTGTAGACCGTTGCGGCAGTTAGTTATCACTATCTCTCAGTGATCCCTGGATGCAACTGTCGGACCAAGCGGGCGGAATTCGTAGTATGATTTGTCGTGCATTTGTTTCTATTCTAAATCCAAAGATTTCAGCCGAATTCACTGTGTGAATGTAGCTCTATCTGAGTCAAATAATGCTTCAACTAGGACCATCCCCCGTTTCGCCAATACCTTTGACTGTGTCCTCAAAGTTACCTTTTAAAAAACGTAGAACCATTTCATATATTTGCAATTCATAACTATCGTCAATTAGAAATGATGAATTCACCTCAAAATAAAGGATCACATGACAAACCAAAACATTTGGAAGGAGAGAAGAAGTACTCATACCGTTCCTAAATTGACAATGGATACGGTTGGGATCTGGCTAAGATCCACGACTTCGCGTCTTACGGGTCCGCCTTATCCGCAGCACAAGAGTTTCCTTCGACTAAAGATCGCAATGTTGTATCCACGAGATCCAATAAGTTGTTCCTAATCGATGTAAGTTCCACCCCCCCCCCATAAAAAACTTGTTTCTGCAATTTCGGTATGATAGAAACTTGAAGCAACCAATTTGGTGACGGAAAAAACTTTACTGCAGAAGAGAATAAGAACCTTCCACAAATTTCGAAATGACGACGCCTCCCCTCTGCCTATTGGAGTTAGAAACGACTTGAGAAGAAACTCGAAACTGGTCCAGTTTGAGGTGACTGTGAAATACGACTACGGTAGAGTAATGAGACTCTATTCTACTACCGTACCTACTACTCCGAGTAGGTAGCTACCAGACTACGGGAGTAGGATGCATTTTGTATGACACACGGAATGTCCCCCATCGATCGCGAAGTAAAAATTCCGCTACCGGAAACCACTTTTGTACGATGTACCTCCGTAGAAAAAAAGGCGAAGGTTTTTATTAGGATCATCATCGACAACGAATGACGGTACTTGGAGAGCCCTTTCTTGACACCACTGTGACGCTGCGCCAACATCCGAAAACTTCTGTGTAGAATCGAAGAGGATTCTCTCATTATTTGGAATTCCAAGGTGATGCTCGGCTTCGGATTGCTCGCTCCCTTTTTTGTACTTCAGATTCATATTATGATGCTACGACAGTGTGGGGAGAAGGCAGGGACTGCGGAGTTCTGTTTCCGCTGGTGTCCGATGATGATGAGGTTGGCAAAATACACTCTGCGATATTGGAAGGGCCCAAACCATTGGACAAACTCGCTCGTTTCATAGTACTGAAAAGTGTGTGATAGACATTCGTTGATTCGTTGTCCCCCGCCAACCAACGAAAACCAATCCATCACCATCGTGTTGGACGTTGTTGTCACAAAAAGGGAACTGGAGCATCACCCCCAACGGGAACGGCGTCATCAGAACTTTCCAAACGTAACTTCTGAATTGACGGAGGTGCGACTGACGAGAAAGTAAGGAAGTGTCTCGTAACAAGGGCAGCAGCAGCAGCAGCAAAACTACTACTGCTACTACTACAGCTCTTCTCTGTAAAAGTGTACCACTGCTACTACTACAGCTCTGTCTTCTTCCAACTCTTCTTTCCAACCTCCAAATAAACAGTAGAAGCAATGATATCTGCAAACATGGCTCCGTTGAACAAGAATTCTGCATCGTTCAAATGCTCTTACTCAAAGCGACGAAGACAACGAGGACGTCAACCCATTTTGGTTGAAGAAGACGGCATGGAATTCCATGAAGCAGCGTTGATTTTGGAACATTATCAACGGCACGCTCGTTCCCTCGACATTATCTTGGAACATGAGGGTGACTGTGAGGGTCAGGACAATGATGACTATGATTCGGCTAAGGAAGACACGGACTTTCATCACTACAACGAATTGTTGAGCCCACGGTATCGCAAAACCAAAAGCTTAAAGCGGACCAAGACATTTACGTGTCTTACGAATCTAGATAGGATGGAATGTGACAGTTCCACTGATACTGCAACTGCTGCTGAGGCCCCACAGCAACGTAATGCATCTTCATCTTGCAAGGTGTCCTCCTCCTTGACGCAATGCCGTTCGTGAGATGATGCAGTAATTGGAGCGCATACCATCATTGAGAATTCCGGCAAAGGGAACCAATTTTGCAAACCAAAAGAAATTTCAAACTTTTTCAAGAAATCCTCGCCAATGAACAAAGGAGGACACACGCAAGTCGGCAATTTTTTTAAAAGTCATTTATAAGCTGCTACGAATCTACCTAGAGAGATACCCTATTTCATATTCTTACAGTAATATTATGGACAGTAAGGCAGACGTTTTTTTCGTCCCTTTACGACGTATTAGTAACATGATTATATCATTGACAAATCTGTCATACAAAGCGCCAATCATAGAACCATTAACCTTTCTGGGCGGACAGACAGATTATGCCGCACTTTGGCCAAACAAGAAATGCTGAGTCTTCGTTCATGTTACCAGGTCTCCTTCCTGAACTGCTTGGGAACAGAAGGACTCCGTTGTTACCAACACTACCAACGAACAACGGCCTCAATTGCAAAAGCAAGAAGCTCAAATGGGAGCACTCTACTACTCGTAGCATCCCCCGGAGTGGATCAATGGATCACTTTGTCTTGGTGGAGCCTGGGGAACGAAGAATCCAAAGACAATCTATCAGTATAACGGAAGAGAGATGGTCTCAGTGGTGTTTTTAGTATCATTTATAACCAATATCTGACCAGAAAGGTTAGTCAGCTAGAGGAAGAATGCCTTTGCATGTTACCTATAGGGACGAGAGCCTACCATTAGGGGTTGTTGAGGCTTTGTTTGGGCTTATCCCACCGGATTCTACGGTGAAACAACCTCATCAGCACGGGAGGGCGAGAAAAACGTACACACTCTTGTCGGACAATACTGTTGTAAATGAGTTAGTCCATTATCGACGAATGGAAATTCGCGATTGCTTGACAACGTCACTGACTGCAAGAAACCCACGCCGTTGCATTCGACAGTGGCTATACATAATTTGACGCAAGACACAGTCTACAAGATACGATGTAGCTTAAAAGATTGAGTTGTGGACGACCAATTAGTCCCTCCTGGATCATTCCTTTGTCACAAATGTCGTTCTACTACCTAGAGGAATATGATGAAACAGGGTTCTATGGCGACTCGTCAATGGGAATGGATCGGATGGTAGGTGGTTCTCCTTCGACGGGCGGTTCCTTCAAAGGTGCCGTCAGCCACAAGATTCCTCGAGATAAGTTGGCGGATATTCGATCACAATCGACTTGCGGTCCCATTCGAATGCGATTGGAAAACTGATTGGAGGGTCGTTGTTGCTGGTGATTGTCGGTGGTGGCAATCCCACGATTGGTTCGTTGGCCACTCCATTGGATTACACAGGAACGTGAATTGGTTGGTTGCCATGTCTCCACAGTAAGGTCCTTGGCTGCTACTCCTGGAACTTCTATTTCAATCGATACTTTGTTTTGATCTTGATGAATGTGATATCCCGAGGCATTCATGACACTTCCAAAATGGTGTCGCGCCGGCGACCCAAACATGGGCGATGGAAAGAACGGATCGTTGTTGCTGTTGTCATTATCGTCACCATCATCGAGCTGTTGAAAAAGGCGCTCCAGTGGATTGCTCATTGTAAAGATGAACGATATTATCTTCCTTATTCGGAAATGAAGATCGTGAGAAAAGGAAATGGTACCATCCCTGTCAGTAGTACCGGTAGAGTTTCGTAGTTTATAGTTACCTACGTTGGTACCGGTAGTAGGGATGATTCGACGATGATACCGAATGATCATGAGACGAGATTGTTCGATCGATGTCTGCTGCAAAAGGGGGTGTTTTCCAAGGGGACATCCTTCTCCATCGTCCCCGATTTAGAATCAAGATGAATGACTACTAGAGTATGATTAGTAGCGTAATAGCGTAGTATCATTCTCGAATCTCGACAACTCGACAAATACCTTCACAGTCAGAACTCCACCTGCAGCGAAAGGTCTCCGCACATTTTTACCGGTAGTCTTAACTGTAAAAAAAATACCACGGTTTTGGTGTGATCTCTCTCTATCTACTACGGAGTACACTACCGGTACTACCGTAGCAAGATTCATTTCTTCCTGCCACAAACTTATCTTCGCCAACTTTTTCCAAACTACGAGTAGCTAGTAGTGTGTGGCATTCAAAAAGCTTTGTTCCTTTACAGTTAGTTCGACGTTGACGGGTTTTGAAGTTGGAACGTTGGTTCAATCAGCCACCACTTACATCAGCCATCATTGATTCTACATCACGACCTTGCGGTTCCAAGTTCCAAAATCAATTACGTAGTACTTCGTTATTATTGGGAATTGTCTCGCAAAAAAAAAAAAACCCGACATAATCCCTTTTCCTGCTACAGTTTACTTTTTTTCCTTTCTTACTGTCCCCCGCCATGTCGTTCCTGGTGTCTGCTGCATCACGGAAAAGTCCTTTACTACGATGGGCTGTCGGTGGTTGGACATTTTTCATTTTGGAAAATACCGTTCTGAGTGAGAATCGGACCTATCTAATTGACCGATTGGGAGATGATCAGTATCATGCCGTGTACGGGACATGTTCCACCCTTGCCAGTGTCTCGATTGGGTACGCGTATTGGAAAATCCGAACTGCCAAATCGATACCGTCATCCTTGATCTTGTGGAATAAGAATGCTCGACCACCTCTGGTCCATTTGGCGGTGGCATGGACCTGTTTTAGTTTGGGTCTCGTCATGGCCTCTCAGGTAGCTCCCAAATTACAAATCCCCGTATCGATTGCAAGTCAAAATGGAGCAACGCAGTTTCAGGTACGGTGTCCCTTTGACTTTTCCGACAAACATCGCGGCAATAATAGTTCGAATCCATTCGATACGACAACGGTTCGTGGATTGGAACGTATCACACGACATCCTGGATTATGGTCGTTTGGGCTTATCGGATTGGGACAATCCCTTATGGCTTGGAATGTTCCATTACGGATATGGTGGATGGGACCCGCTGCTGTGGCTTGGTTGGGTGGATGGCATACCGATTCACGGTTTCGTCGGGGTATGGGTGGCACCCTGGCTCGATCATACGACGCTCAAACATCCAACGTACCGTTCCTTGCCATGATTCGGGGCCAACAGGGGACGGGATGTTGGGACCAACTATTCCTTCACGAAATCAAACCATTGAACGCTGCAATCGGTATTGCGGCAAGCTCTCTATGGATCTTGAAAAAGATCCGATGATCTCGTTTTGTAACATATATATTATAGAGTCTAAACTCCGAGTACCGGTAGCCAGCTACCTAGTACTAGTAGTATGGTTTTGGGGCGCCGGGATTCTCCATTCCGAAAAGCACACACGCAGACAGGACTGTCGCTGTGAAGAAATACTTGTTTACGGCCAGTGTTCCTACCATGACTGTACTACTGCTACAAAGGACACCACAAAGTACTGAAGTAAATCAATAAGTTCGGATTTCCTAACAAAACAAATGTTTCTAATAACTGTAAAGTGCAAGTCACGTTTGTTTGTGAACATAGTGTAAAAAGTGAAAGAGCTGATTAGCAAAATGTGTGTGTAGGTGGTGGATTGGATCGGACGGAATCTTGTACAGTGTTGGTTAAAAACAAAAAACAAGCGATCCATGTAGTTTGCGTGTGGCATGGCACGGCACGGCATACTGGTAGATAGCTCAAAATGATGATAAAACCGGAGACTTTGGCATTTTTCAATACACAAGACCCGAAACAAGAACGAGATGCGACAAACAAGACAAGAGCATTCGTCAGTCAATGTGGTCTCCCTGCTGCTCAATGCCACAATTGATTGTATGACGCAACATCGTCGTACACAGAGTGGTCGTCTGCCACTGCTGTGTGTATGGTCACCTCGTCATCATCAACATGGCCTCGATGGCGGCGTTTGGAATTGGAGGTTTTGCTTACATTGCTGCCATTCTGGGTACTACCCCCCATAGACCGTTGTAACTTGCGTCCCGCTGATCGTACGGCATATTCCACACGGTAAAATGGAAAGGTCATTGCAGTTCGGGTCCGTTGCTGTTGAAGCTTTTTCAAATTGCGCATGGTTTGAGCAATTTCCCAGTCGGAAAACCCGGCTCGAAGCAAAATGCCGGTCCGAAAATCGGGAGAAATGGTCAAAACCTTATTCTCTGTAAACCCATAAAAGGCAGATCGTTTGCCACGCCTGGAAAGCTTGAAGTATTCAAAATCACGGACCGGGAGTGGAGGAATCTCTTCGTATTCCCAGTCGAGTTGAATCGGAGGTCCGGCGGTAACGGCAGGATTGTCTCCCATGGTAATATCGTAGTTCCGAATCGTCACATAGCCGAAACGAACCTGTTTGAAAGGTTTACTGCTGCTGTCGCATGGCAGTTGTTGTCGAGACGGAATCTGAACTTGATATATCAATGGATGGTCTTGTTGAGGCTGTTTTGGAAGCCTTGGTGGCTGTTGTTGTTGTTCCTGTTCCAACGACAAGGACAGACTCGCGACCATTGTGTCCAAATTGGTAGTATCAATCGTTGCTTGAGGGATGGTCATTATCACTACTTCTACGACGCTGTTGTGTGTTTCAAAAGGAAGGTCTGCGGAGAAGTATGATACTGTTAGGGTAAAGTACGAGGCTTGGGGCAGAGAAAGAATGGGAGACAAACGTTCTCTCTCTTCTTCAATCCATCGGGATTGCAACTCTTCAAGCTACTAGAGGAAGAGGGAAGAAAAGATGTGTGTCATTACACAACAATGTCAACAACACCCGGACTACTTTGATCGTGCATTATGACTACGGTACAACTACGGAAGTACTGCTCCTCTGTGTCGTCCACCATAAAAGTAGTAGTGAAGTCGTGAATAAGATGGCCCCAAGTGTAGGCATCAAAAGTACATTGAAAATGGAAATCTCGTCTGTTAAAGGGTACAACCGCGTTTCATTGACACGGTAGTTCGCAATATGACGCAAACCTCCGGAAGTCCTTCATGAAAGTGCAAACACTTTACAGTAGTAGTAAATAACTGTAAATGTAAATATAAACCCTACCTAAAATCATGATGTACGTAGTGCTTCGGAGTACGTAAGTATCATACGTACATACATATTGACGGTATAACATCATACGTACGACGTCTGATGGAATCTTGTACGTCGTACGTTGTACCAGTCTCTCTCTACCGGTACTCTACCGGTAGCTAGCTACGGTAGCTACTAGTACCTCCTAGCTACGTTTGTCCAAAAACATTATTGCTATAATCGGAGCTAGCTACCTAGCTAGGAGTTGGGAGTATGTCGTGCAAATATAGCACACGGACTCAACCTTCTCGAAAATTAAACTTCGGGTTTCTTCAAATAACTTACCTTGGCCCATTCTCGTAGTAAACGTTCGAGAAATGATTGGAACGAATACCATGTCTCCTCAGAAAAATCCAAGAGCTCTTGTCTGGATCTCTGTCAAATCTATAAAAAAAATTCAACTCCATAAATTTATGTTGTTGTTAATAACTGGTTTACAAGAGCTGAGGACGAAACAGTGTCACTTCCAGAGATGAAAACTAGCTAGAAGCAAAAAAAAAGCTATTCATCGACTACGAGTTTTTGTGACAAAAAAAGAAGACAAGACTTGTCGACTTTTTTTCTTCTAGAGTTCCAGCACCATCATGCTTCATTCAATTTTTATAATGCGCCATAACTTACCTTGGCCCATTCTCGTAGAAAACGTTCGAGAAATGATTGGAACGAATACCATGTCTCCTCAGAAAAATCCAAGAGCTCTTGTCTGGATCTCTGTCAAATCTATAAAAAAAAATTCAACTCCATAAATGAAAACATGGACAAACTAAAAACCGAAAATGCATCTCACCAAGTCTCATTTTGTGACATCTTGATCGGGTAATTCAAGGCAGCAATGCCAACTGATATTGTTTGTGTAGATCCACTGTGAGGAGCATTCCATGACGTTTCCAGGAAGAAATGAGTCATTCTTGGCAGTATAGCTTTCTTGTAGTCTCTTGTAAAAATTTCAATTCTTCACTATTCGTTTCATAGCAACTCGATTTAGGACGTGCTCATAGCTTGCTGGAAAATGGTCAGATATGTCATTCTTGTGCACTATTAATCCTCCCATGGCCACTTTTGTTGGATCTGCCAGAATCAAGTCGTAGGAATCTATGTCACCGTTGGTCGTTGACTTCACCATCCATACAACCCCGGCACAGGGGCATCCAAGAGGATGTTGTCCCAATGCTTGCTCCTGTGTTTGCTGCATCTCTTTCATCTCATTCATAGATTGTATCGATTGGACATGAAGGATACTACTGGATGTTTCCAGTCCAAGCACCAACTTTGCTCGCTCTACCAGATCCAAATCCATATGCTCGATGTATGCAATCATTTTCGCCTGATTTCGTTCCGATTCCTCTGACGTAAAAGGGACCTTGTCAAATTGGTTGATGTAAGTGACACACGTTTCTGCAACGTGTTTGGGAACAGAATCGAGAGGTTCGTAGACAGGGGGACTACCAAAGGCATAACATTGGAAGTTGTGGCCTCGGATTCGTTCATCCTTGTGCAAAAGCAAATTCAGCAACACTGTCACTCCCCCGCCGAGACTGTGGCCCGTGACAATCAGCTCGTACCATGGATTTTCATGCAGCAGTCGGATGATGGGATAGCTGACGCTTTTCCACAGATTTTCCGCCATGGTAGCGATGCCATTGTGTGCACGTCCCTCCAGGAAATTCCTCGTATCTCGTTTGAAACGTCTGTTGGTATAAGAGGATGCGTTCCACGTATTGCAAGAATTACCTTCCTGTGGCAGTGATCCACAGCCACGAAGTGGGAAAGATGGTTTTGTTCGGTCCCGTAATCTACTCCGATGACCTCAATGTCTTCAGAAGGTATGCCAGTGTACTCACCAATCCGAGTCCTCGTCAAATCACCGGCTCTTACATCGACATTTTGACGAAGTTCTAAATTTGCAGATGTCATGAAAGTGTCCCCGTACGCCGCGACGGCGAACTTCACATATCGGCAGGCATCTTCCAGAGGGAACCTGGCCAAAATTTCATTCTGCCATGCGTCCGATATTGACACTCCCATACGCATACCGTTGTACCGATCAAGCATATTCAAACTGGCTTGCTGAAGGACGCCCAGAATTGCCTTGTTCTCATAATATCGAAACATCCCGCCAACCTCTTCGATGGCTTTCTTAAGATTGAGCTCTTTCACATACTAGAGAAAAATGATAAAAGCACAAGGTGGAACAAAATATTGAGAAACTTGCTTTCCGAAACAATGACAGCATGTACTATGAACTCTCATCTTACATCGTACAATCCCCCAAACGACTTCATCCATTGTTGAATTCCGGCTTCCTGTTCTATGGTCAAGCTGAAATGCATGTCCTTATCAATTCCCAGCAGAAACCGTTGGTGCCTTGCTTGGGAACAGACCGCCTGGTCAAAATTATTCTTAACGTCCCGCGAAAGGTCAATCAAAGATAAGAGCTGCGTCAGGAGGCGAATCCGAGTTTCTTCGTCAGGAGTGTATGTGCTGGAAGTCATGATTCCCATGCGTTTGGTCACGCCAAAAGCACCATGCGCTATAGCAGTTGTAGCATCTAACCCAAGCGCCATCAGATTATCCGAAAAAGGTACTGTTGACGCCACTGCTGGTCCGACAGACTCTGCAATTCCGAACACTACGAGAGCGTCTAAAGGTCAGAAAAAATATGCCATAAAATTAGATAAAATACCCCGTTTCATTTCTGACTTACATGGATAAGATGCCCACTTGACAGGTTGAATCCACCAGAAGAATGCGTTTCCAGCTACACCCTTCGGCTGGAGGTTTCTTAAATCCCGTCGGAGATTTTGAATCTTCACCTTGACATCCGTTGCAAGACAATCAGTGGACTTGATGTGGTCGCCACTGCCATTATATGGAATACTGGCAGTCGCAATCATTTCTTCGTCATCCTCACAGTCATACGAATCAAAAGTGATTTCTCCTGGAATATCGTGGGTATGCGAATTCATCGATTCGGCGGAGGTAATGATGGTAGTCGGAACGGTGTCTTCTGTAGACTTCTTTCCACTGCTCTTGCAGTGTTTGACACTTTCGTCGGTAGCGACGTCCTCGATACAAACATCTTGATTTTCTGCAGAACCTTTCTTTTTTGTCAAAGAGAATGCCACATTCAGAGCAACCAGGATCTTTGGGATGGTCGAGACGGCAACGGCCGTTGACCCGGTGCTGGTCACGTCGTTTTTCTGTGATGCGCAACGACGTGGGTGTTGCTCTTCACGATCACTCTTGGTTGCATCGTCGTTAACAGTAATCATGCTTCTGACTAGATACGTGGGTAACAGTTATGTAATGCGGAAGTTTCGATTGCTATGAGAAGAGTGCTGATTAGGGTAGGATGCCGAAATGAAATCAAATTCACGAAAGATAGAGAGATTTTCGAAAGATCATTGTGGGTGTCAAGAAGAGCCTAAACAATGCATCATGCAAAATGAAGTTTCATACTCCGACACTCCGATACGAAGGCGAGTGACAGAAACGGTAAACCTCTACTCTACTAGAGAGGGGTAGTCGCCGATGGAGGCTTCGCAACTTAACTCTTCAAATGCATCCTACAGTAAACTATCTACGGTACTCTACTCTAGAGGGAATACAACTTCGTAAGAGCGCCTGCAAAGTATAGCAGAGGATGGTGCAATTCTGAAGCTAGCAAGCGGACCATTAGTTATCGTGATCCATCAAACCAGTAATATCTTCAAATTTCAACTCTCTAGATCGTCTAGTAGCAAATAATATGCAAAAGTCTTGAAAGAATCCAAAAAAAACCTAAATCACAATGTCGAAGGGGCTTTCCATTGTTACTGCCCCTAACAAGATTACTACCTGTCTGGAACATGTCCATGGCCATGAAGCTCAAAAGTTATGGTGGTTCGAAGAGCTAAGAGTTGAAAGTCAATCTGGCCCAATTCCAAGCTGCCGACGAGGAAAGGTTGTGACTTCTTTGACATAGCCGGAATTATTCAAGTTTCCATACTCGTCTGAAAAAAACTTAAATTTCATGACCTGCCTTTTCTCCCAATTGTTTGAAGTGGGTCAGAACAATCCAGCTAAAGATTGGGGATCACATATCGTAGAGATTACAGGTATACCACGGTCGCACTGACATTGTCCGAGGAACCCTTTTGTATAGCCTTTCCTTCATGACCTACCTTTTCTCCCAATTGTTTGAAGTGGGTCAGAACAATCCAGCTTAATGATTGGGGATCACAAATCGTAGAGATTACAGGTATACCACGGTCGCACTGACGTTGTCCGAGGAACCCTTTTGTATAGCCATGTTACACAACGCCCTAGCAGCGTCGCGTGCCGTCATTCTCTCACTTGTCCTCATCTTGTGTAAATCAATGGCAACTTCACTCGAGTCCATGACATCCCATAGCCCGTCACTTGCCGAAACCAGTATTTCGCCTCGCTGCACAGACAAGGTGGTAACATCCGGATCACTGATGATGCCTTTCGATGTCGCAAAAGGGCCCTCCAAGGACCTTGCGACAGAATACTCATAGTCGCCAACCTTGATCCACCAACGGGAAAGACGGCACTGAGGAAGAGAATAATCCAAACCCATTTCGATTCCATTTTGTATTCGCTTCTCTTCCGACTGCGGTTTGTGATCTTCCGTGGCAAACCGGACGGAGCCGTCTCCACCAATTACAACACTTCGAGAGTCACCGCAATTCAACACGGTCAGATCGCTGGTCGTTTCGTCCAAAACAAACATTGTGCACGTGGTACCAGCGATCAGCCCTTTACTACCCGTTTCCGCCATGAGTACACCCTCGCGAGGGTCATAGTCCGCGATGCATTCCCCACTTTGGCACGTTGAACGATACCGTTCACAGACTATCGTCCATGCCTCCGTTGCAGCATCCGTAACAGGACGCTGTCGGTTTTGGACTAAAAGTTCGTTCGATAGTATAGACGGCAATTCTCTGGCTACCATTTGCGCCGCCGCCGTTCCACCATGTCCATCCATGACTCCAGCCACTAGAACAGATCGATCCTTGACATCGTGAATCTCATGAAGGAAGAAAGCATCTTCCTGTGCAGTTCGTTTCCCTTTGGCCGACCAAGCTCCGGTATCGGCGACTTGTATTTCGACTTGTTCGGTTGGAACCATTGATATCGCCTTATTGGCGCGTACTGAGAGTCGGTCGAAATGCAGTCGCACGAATTTGGCTCGTCGCGGTTGATCTTGGAGCATTTCCACGGCCTTTTCAAATCCACCATCGATGAATGGTAACTCACCGATACCGCTCAACCGATCGCCCACCTCAAAAATACCGAGCTCGTCGGCTTGACTTCCTGGAATGATTTCCTTGATAAAGACTTCTCCCGGCAAAGCGTCCTTTGTTGCTTCTTTCCACATTTTATCG
Source organism: Nitzschia inconspicua (assembly GCA_019154785.2). Classification (NCBI taxonomy): domain Eukaryota; phylum Bacillariophyta; class Bacillariophyceae; order Bacillariales; family Bacillariaceae; genus Nitzschia; species Nitzschia inconspicua. The sequence continues at coordinate 507,615 of JAGRRH010000004.1, forward strand.
TTGATTGTGTTTGTGTTCGAATGACTGTTATTATCTTCGTCCTTTTCCGAAAGCACCAATCCTAATGATCCTGCTCTAGAGAAAGTCGCAACATAGTGCAGTGGCTTACTGGAGGATGGGATTTTGCATGTTTCCAAGGACTCCAAGACCATACAAAAGAAGGGATGATCTTTGCACTTGGGTTTGGAATATGTGAGTAATGTGGATTCATCGTCCGATCCTAATCCACTCTGAAGGTTTTGTTTTTCCAGTAGGATATCCTCCCATTGTCGCAATGCTTGTTGAGCAGTCGGTCTGTCGGATGGTTTCAACGACAGCATATCCGATAACAGGGTCCACAAACCAGGACGTTCTCCGAGATATTCCAAGGCATGATCCAATCCGACGGGTCGCAATTTCGTCCCCAATTCGTTGTTCAACCACACATTCAAGTCACAGTTGGCTCCATCTTGTAGTTGTTGATGAAAGCCAGCATCTACACGTTCCTCCAAATACCCAAACAGTAGCTGACAAATGATAAGTGCCGCTGAAAAAATGTCGAATGCCGTGGGAGCATCGTGTACATTGATGAATATTTCCGGTGCCGCGTAAATGGGAGAGACTGCTACACGGTTGCCGTTTAGATCGGTATCTAATCCTACACGTTGTTGTTGTCGTTGCAACAAAGATGCCATGATCCCGTTCGAGCTTCCAGTGACACCTCGGTCGACGGATGGTTCCAAATCGGCGGCACTTCCAAAATCCATCAGCAACAACGAGGAATCATGTACCAACAGATTGGATGGCTTGACGTCTCGATGGACGATTTGATGATGATGAACATGCTTCAACACTGACAATAAAGACGGGATGATCCGATCCATGGTTTCTTCAAAGGTGTCGACACCGAATGCTGAGGCAATATTGTTCAGCTGTGTGGGATGTTCCACATCCAGTCTCATCAAATCGTCGAGTGTCGGTGCCGGAAGAGGAAAGATGCTTTCCTTTGCTTCTGTCCCAACGAATCCAAAGACCATCCACTCGTTGTTGACGACACCATAAAAAGGTGGCAACTGCGGATGAGGTGACAATTTATTGAAACAGTGTCGTTCCACTTGCCAGTAGTACAAACATCGTGTGGCGCGTTCTTTCACATCCTTCTTCATTGTGTTGATGCTACTACTGCTGCTACTGCCTCTGCTGCTGTTTTTTTCATCCTGGTTGTTCTTCATCCTTTCTTGTAATTCATCTTCTGTCCAAGGCCTCTTTCCAACGAAAATGTTGTTGTTGTTGTTGTCCAACGACGTTTGAATGACTCGATCCGACAGTTTTAGAAAATGTACTGTTCCGTACGATCCACTGCCAATATTGTCCCCCACCACGACATCGTCAACTGTAACAGCATCGGATGATGATGTTGTCGTTGGGTGAGCATGTTGTGGTTGCTGTGTCGCCAAAGCAGTGATGACAGTGTAGGGCGATGACGGTACAGGATGAAAACCTGTCAGTAACAGTCGTTGTCGTTTTTCTCTCGTTGTACTACTGATGCCTTTTCTTCTTACAGTTAGTATCATTCCATGCTGCCGTTGGTGGTGAAACAAATGTCGCGATCGACAATCCGACGATGATGGGGACACTGCCATGGGAGCAAACGAGGCAACGAACCACGGATGATTGTTCCATGAAATCGCAAGCATCAGCAGTTGCAGCACTGTCGTCGTCTTCATCGTCTTGACCACCAGAAGATGAAGCTTTCGTCTTCGATCCATGGGGACGGAGAGTAATATCATGTTATTATTATGAAGCTCACAGATGCAACTGCATCTGTCGGTAGAGCTGAAAGTCACGTCACCTTGGGGTCAACCGACGATGGTCGATAGATACGACGGAACACTGTTCACAGTCAACAAAATCATGTGACAACGGCACCGAAGTCTTTTTGTCTTTTTTTAGGGGAGAGGACTTGATGGATTCGATAGAGACTAGTGCACTTTTAGTACCGTACGTACGTAGTACCTCCAGGTAAGGTTGTATGATACGATGTATCATACCCCAAAGGAGATTCTTTGCATTCTTTGCATTCGACGAGGAAGGTTAATGTTTTCGTGTTTTTGGCAACCTGACATACTCGGAGTACGTCAGGAATTTTTGTAAAGGGGGGTTCGATGTACTTTGAGGGGAAGATTCAATGAATACTCCGGCGAAACGTATTGAAAAGATCCATGTTTCAATGATATTCCCCCATACATAGATCCCCTCTTCTGTGAGCCAATCGAAAACGAACTTCAGCTGTTCACACAGACGCATTTGAAATAATTCGATCGTTCTGAAGTTGTTGTTGCGTGTAGGATGAATGATGTGTTGTACCGTTCATCACCCATCCTTCGTTTGTTCTGTTTCTATCTTTGCGATCGATGTCATCGTTTTCTCTGATTCGTACCGTTCTTTTTGTTTCTACTACTACTATTAGACGACACACAACACCTTGAGTACGACAACAACACAACTATCTATACTCGTGAGCTATCTACTACTACTAGCAAGAGAGAGTATCATCATTCACAGCTACTGAAAACGAAACCAACATTTTCTGCACGACACTGTTCACAAGTTCTGTTTCAAAAAGATCAACACTAACTATCACACGATGATAAAACCTTCTTTCGTTTCCTTTACCGTTCTTTCGTTGATACTCTTTGGAGGAGAAAGATCCCATGGATTCTGTCCCACGGAACGAATGCAACAACAACAACAACAACAACAACGATCTTTTACGTCTTCTTTGACGTTACATCTTTTGCCGGGACAAGGAAATCAATTGGCAGCAGCCTACACTGCTTCTATTATTTCCAAAGAACAAGAAAAGAAAACTCTCCAAAAAGAGGATCCGGTCAACAACAACAACAGCAACAATGAAAAAGAACAAGAACCACCCTCCTCTTCCAGTCACTGGCGTGCTTTGGCAGCCTCTCGTAGCTTCGTTCAACGTGTCTTTCACTTGCCGTCCAGTGCCATTAAGAAACATCCTCATCCACTCTTGGAAGGACTCAAAGAACAACAACAACAGTATACACAAGCAACCTTCCCCTTTAATTTTATTCCACGTCATCAACCGGACGAAGAAGATTATGTTCTGTATCCATTGGTTGGCTTCCAATTCGTCAAGAGTAAGAGCGCCTTGGATGGGAACGATCGGACCATTGCCTTGCCAACAACCTCTCATGCGGCATGTCGTCTACCGACCAATCGCAACGAAGAACTGTACGGATGGTTCAGCCCCGCCTGTATGCTCGATTTGTATTCCGAAGATGTTTGTCATGCACCGTTTCCTCCAAAACAACAAGAACAGCAAGACTGACGAGTCACAACCACAACAACAGACCTAAAACTGGACAAGTCTCACCTACACAAACGCTTCATATTACCACAAAACAAACACACACCCTCCACAACATTACTACGTATCCATTCCACCTTTGTAGACACTATGTACTATCATCCATACACCTCTATTCTCCTATGAACGATCCGACAACACTCCAACCCTTCCATTAGATGATACACAACAATCGGACCCTGTTTTACGGTTTGTAGCAAGTAATAACCACACACCATGACAGTAAAACAAATGTATTTATCCCATATGCTGTACTTGATAGTGATACCGAGACTGTTGTAACTAGCTAGGAGTATTGTGAAGGAATGTTGTGTATGTATAGTAGCGGTTTCAACCAAGATGGGGGTCATCGTTCATGTTGTTTGTGTCGCAGCGTCACACCCTCCCTCGGCGGCAATCACGTCCATACCGGAATCGTGTGCCAGTTGCGGTAGGGTGTAATTGACATACTCCGCAATGTAAACACAGCCTTGGTTTTGCGACTGATACAGCGACAACGCACACGTCATGATGGGATCTCGTCCAAAAATGGCCACACCGTTCACGTACACACCAAAGAAGACGTTTCGAGAAAGGCGACTCCACCAGGTATCGACATTGCAATGTAGAGCGACCAACCAACCGTAATACCAATGATGCAAATGAAAGAAGGCACTGCCCATGTACGGTGCTAGGAACACCACAAAGGTCGCCATCAATTCGATCGTTTTTTGGATTGCCATACCACGTCGATACGCCGTCCATACATGTGCCCCTCCAATGAGGAGTATCAGTGGGATGACACCCAACAACACCAAGACCCACATCTGCCACGTCCATTCACAGGCGACTTCGGCCGGCGTCACGGAATGTTGCAAGCTCGATACGTGTGTGGCCAGGACCGACTGTAAAATGGCCGAAATCAACACGGGAAGGACAAATTCCAACGTATCGACAGCTGCCTGTTGATACATCCGTCCCATGACAAAAAGGACGGTCCAGTCCAAAATGATCAAATTGCTGTCATACAAGACCATTTCGTGTATCCCATACGAGACGTCACGTTTGTCATGGACCGTCCATACGTAGGCATGGACGACGAGTAAACATCCAGTGGCCATCATTACAAATTTGAAGAACTTGAGAGTGGTAGCATCCAGTACCAATATACTACTGCTGCTGCCTCCATCGTCACTATCACTGTCGTCGTTGTTCCCGTGATGGAACCATTTTAATATCATCCATGGTTCGTCACTATCCTGTCCCATCCAGTGACGTTGCCAAAGGTTGCAGTTGTTGTTGTTGTTGTTGGTTTTAGAAGAATTCGGTCGGTTTCGTTTACGGCGAAAAGGGCCGAGTCTCGACGATCGATCAGGATCGGAATCAGTGTAATTGTAATTGTAAATGTAATTGTGATCACTACCGAATTGTAACAACAATGATCGTCCTTCTTCTTCGTCTTCTTCTTCTTCTTGTTGATCATCATCCATTTCAAAGGGATTCATTCCGACACGGTCGCCAAAGTAGTTGTGATGATCATCTTCGATGTTCTCCGTTTCCGTTGGATCTTTAGGATCACTGTGGTTGTAATTCGTATTGTTATTATTACTGTTAGTACTGTTGTTGCTGTTGCGATCGGGAATGTCTATCATTTCCATCATGATAACACTTTTCTTTGTTGCGATGAAGGAAGGATATCCATTACGGTTAGGAGGGGGGAGGGGGAGGGGGGGGTTGTCTTCAATCGTTAGTATTGTTGTTGTTGTTGTTGTATAAATGGCATGCTTTTATAACTGCCACAACAACAAAGAGAGATGATGATGATGGATCATGATGGATCATGATGGATGAGGAAATCGTTGTTGTTGTTGTTGTTGTCACAGTCAACAAAAACCACCACCACCGTCTTCAGTGTGTCATACGGTACGGTATGATAGTCTACGGTATGATAGTACGGTAGTCCAGGATATCTATTACCGTATTTTAAGGTATCGTAGTAGACTACCGGTACTACCGCACCTACGGTAGTTGCGTACCTACGGTAGTTAGGTAGGTATAGTTACTAGAGTAGCGGAGTAGTACCCTATGTACCTTCGTGGCACCGGTTCGAAAAACGTGTTTTAGAGACTGGGGGTGAAGTCTATGTTTCTCAGGTATAACACTATTACTGATGGTTGTTGATTTCTCTCACTTTCAAGTTCCATTACATGATAGAGGAGGACACCAATATGCCGTCATCGGTGCTGCCCGATTGGACTAGGTAGTCCTTGATGGGATCGATCAATGTATTCTGCTTGTGGGGAGGCTTTGCACTATCATACCTACCTACTACCTAGCAGTAAGTATGTACGACAACGTAATGAACCACCTGGACGGACGCCTCGCCCAAGTCACAGCAGTAACAATATTTCCGATTCTTCGAGCCAACACAAAATCGACTACTACTAGCTAGACTTACAACACAACCAACAACAGTGCTTTGTGTTCTGCAAGAAATAAATCATCGATCGCTATGTCCTTGCTCTTTCATAGTAGAACTTACTCTACTCGCTGGTAGAGTAGTCTTAATTCTTCACTAATCATCAATCATCTGATGGATCGAAACAATAGAGTTTCGTTACAGTGTGTTGCAGCGATATTCTATACCGAGTCAAATCGGGAGAGAATGATGGAAATAACATTATTTACCTCCACGACCTGGAGGAAGAAAGCATCCACCTTGGCCAGGGGCACAGACTTCATTGACATCGCACAGATTCTTTTCGGGTTTATTCTCGCAAGTGCCACCGTTGCAAGTGTCAATCGTGCAATAGATGCCATCATCTTGAGTGTCGAGCAAAAATGTTGAGTGAAAAAAGGAACAAAAACAATATCACGAATCTCCCCCCGGTGTAAAAAATCCTTTTAAGATCACAAACATTCCACAGAACTTACCGCAATCTTTATTGTCAGAACAACCGGAACACTCATCGATTTCGCCACACACTCCGTCAGTACAAGTGAATGTAGTGCAGGCATCGTCCGCTCCACAGTCGGATGGTCCAAGGCATTCAACGCATTCGTCAAGTTCAAAAGAACAGAATGGTTTTCCTGCATCTTCACAAGTAGTTGCACGGTCTTCACTGGGGATGCATCCGAATTCACAAGAGTCATCAGTACAACTGATGCCGTCATCACAAACCGTTGGGCAAACGTCAGCGCAGGTTCCTTCGATTCTTTTATCACCCAACGAGGTTATGGGTCCTGTTTGCTGTTTGAAAATGCCTTCGTCTTCAATGTTGCACAAAGTCACCGTTGCCGGAGGGCCTAGAAAACGATGAGGCAAAGCACTGTCCTTCTCCATCAAAACATCACCTCCACGAATGCGATGAGGGGCTTGAATTTGCGCCATGGCAGACCCAATCAAACCGATGGAGCCGCAAGCAGCAACATAAATGAAAGACGTGCGAACGAGCATCTTGAAGAAAGGAGTTTTTCCGACTGTGGTGGTACTTTTATTCTGTATCAGAAAAACAAATTAAGATGAGAGTACTTTGGTTGGGAGTTCGATATAGTATTATTTGCGAAGGAGACACAACTTACAATCGTTGTGGAGCAGAGAAAAAGGAAAGTTTCTTTTTTCTGGATTTCTTCTTTTTTTGTGTCAACAACTGGAGCCAAGTTAAAACCAAAAATAATTGCAAGCATACAATCGATTGATCGATTTTTGCATTGACTGTGACCAGTGAGTGCTTCGCTTCTCGACACTTGTACAGATGCTCGCATTCCTTCTGTGCAGTAATGGAAGTGCCCCTTTTTATTAATTCGTAGTAGCGAGGAACTGAAGATCGCTTTACCGGCGAAAACAGGGAGTGAAAATGGAAAAAGTTCTCGTTTCGTACATCTCTACCAAGTACCGGTAGTCTTACTTTATTTTGTATTTGACTTGCGTCTTGATGATTGTAGCAGGCCATCAGACGCTATTCATTTAATGTGTCATTACCATTTCACGTGCCACTTTTTGTCAGAGGCTTGGATATTACATTTGATTGCGTATCACACGTGACTAAACTGTCAAGAAGCTATAAATATATATATATTGTCATGTTGAGCTTTGCAATTAAAAATGGTCATAAAGCGTTGATGCTCTAAGTTCACAAGAGCATTACTCCAGCGATAATCAGTAAATAGAAAAGGATGCTTGCCACTCGAAGCTGAAGCCTGTGTCATGATGGTATTCGGAAACGAGACATTCATTTAGGACACCACACGTGACTTCCTTATCCCACTTTTGTTTTTCATTTGCAGTAAAATTTTAACATTAAACAAAAAAAACAATTGAAAATAATGATAATCGAAAATGCATTGTCATCATCAATGGGCGCATGTTGAGAATTTCAATTACACTTAGTAATAGTCATAGAGAATTACTCCAGTAAAAATCAATGAATAGAAAAGGATGCTTGTCACAGTCAGTCGAAGCTGCGGCCTTTGTCATGATGGTACCGGTATTCGGAAACGAGACATTCAATCAGGACACACGTGACTTCGCCATCCCACCTTTGTTTCTCATCAACGGCAAAATTTTAAATGAATTGTCATCATCAACGAGATTGCGGAGATGCACAGCGTCGGAAAATTCTTGAAAAGTCATTATTTGTTGGTTACCCGAATGAGGCAAATGGGAATTTTTGTTCATTCATGCTGTTCAAAATGAGACATACATGACTCAATAACTCTTTGGACACTTTTTCTACCTAGTATTCATACGGCTGAAACACAAGTGACGTATGAGGGTTTACAAATATTATAGCTATTTCATTCGATTTCTAAAATTATTATGCTCCTCAAGTGAAGTGATACCATACCAGGAGCTTGTACTCCGAACCTTAGTATTGGTGCATCGCCGATTGATCCGTTTAGGGTGCACCGCTGATTTACTGTTAGGTTCTTCGCACACTCCCTCCAAGCTAGTGGTTTTACTTGATTAGTGGCATTTACCATCCCATGATTCTTTGTCGTAATGTTATGGGCGTTTCTTTGTTTGTAGCTTTACTGTTAGTGAAGATGTCGGCTTCCATATCTTGTGTCGCACATTTGCATGGTATGAGCCGTCCATTTGCTACGTCGCCGCGAAAGTGATGATACGCTACATTGATGTGTCTTGTTCGAGGCCGCATCTTGGGCACTTTTGCCATTTCATAGGCGGCGGTATTGTCCTCGAATAGTCGACACGGTTGTAATTGGCGGTACATGTCGTTGATTTCCTGCAAGAGATACACTGTACCTCGTAAATACCGTGCTGCATGCGATAAAGCAATGTATTCACTTTCAGCGGTTGACAATGTGATAATAGTGTATAATTTTGACGCCCAGTATACCGGCATGCCGTGCAGCTTTAAAATGTACCCATACCTGGATTTCAATGTCATTGGTTCGTGCTCTGCTATGTTGGGATCCCAATTAACGCAGAAGTCGGAATCGACGTAGCATTCGAGACCCCTGGATACTTCAGGAGTGGTGCTGATTCCTTTTCCTCTGGTTCCTAAGAGGTATCGGCCTATACGTTTCATCGCTTTGGCATGCGATTGCTTTGGTTCTGCCATGTATCTGGCACATTGATGCACAGCATAGGATATGTCTGGTCGTGTGCATTACTCAAGGAAATTCAATTTGCCAAGCACGCTTTTGTAATTCCAGTTGCCTTGGTATGTCTCTCTGTCAAGGTCCGGTCCTAGTATGGAGCTCGGCACAGCTAGCGTGTCCTTTGGTCTAGCTGGTGCAAGCTTATGTTCTTGTCGCCACAGTCCCAGATCCTCGAGTATACTGTCAATGAGATGCGGTTGTGTGAACTGTTATCGTCATTTTGGCATACTTATTTGAACACCAAGATAATCGCTTAGCTGTCCCTCGTCCTCAACATTAAGATGCTGCGTCAGTTCCTTGAACAGGGAGTCAATATTGCTCTGGGATTCCTTGTCAATGATAATGCAATCGTCAGTGTACACTAGTAAGACAGTTGACTCTTGATAGAATACACAATTGTCTATCTTTGATTGGGTGAATCCAAGTTTGGTTGGATATATTAGTCTGTTCCTGAAGTATTCATACCACGTTCGTCCCGCATCTTTGCTGCCATAGATGTTCTTGAGTACTCTGAGACAGTGGATTTCCTTACTCGCACCTTCAATCGTAATTCCATCTTGAAAATCCATATATGTTGGTCTGGGGATGTCAGCTTGTGGATATGCTAATATGAAGTCGAGCTGTTGCGTGTGCCATCCATTGAATGCCGGTAGTGTTAGCCATGTTCGTGTCGTTGCCCACAATAATGTTGGTGCATATGTCTCGTCATAGCGCTTCCCTTTTACCATCTTATGTCCACCGATATTAAGTTGTGCTTTCCATTTGTACACTTCTCGAGTATCGATACGTCGCTTCCTCCTCATTGCCCAGACAGCCAGCAGGGTCTCCTTGTCTTTTGGAACTTGTGAAGGAGGAATGATGACAAAATGTCGGATCTTCAGGTAATCTTGGACTTCTTTCATCATCGGAGGCGTTGGTCGCGTGCACCGGTGATGGACCCAGGTTGACTCCTAGCCTTGCATGCCCATCTCATTTGTTTATTCTCTTTCCGTCCTGTAGGTCTGACTCAAGCATGCGTATGTCCTGGTAAAAGCTTCAAACCAATGCTTGGCAGCCAATGTTTCGTCTGCAGTATCAGTCTCCTGGAGTACAAGGTATGACATGTCACTGTAGTGGTCCACAAACATGGTTGCAAAGTTGAATCTTTTTGTTGTTGGTGTGCCTTTTATTTGCCCTATGAGTCCAGGGATTGGTGACTTTAATTGGTCAACGGATATGCAATGTCCTGGTCGCTTTGCTTTCCGAAGTCCAGATGGTGCTCGTCTGTTTCTCCATGGTTTTCGGTGAGCAGTTGCCATCTCGCTTGCTACACATCTTGGGTGTTCCATGGACGCCAGGTGTCTTGGGAGTTTTCCTTCATTTGCCATTGATTTAAGTAAGGAAAAACTGCGGTGATTGAGTCGATGATGCCAGTAGAGGAGTATTTTGTTGAGTGTTGGCCGCCTCGGTTGATAGTATATAAATATAAAGGAGTTGTGCGATGATCGTGTCTTCGGATACACAGGCTCCCTCGTTTTGAGACTTGGAGGCTCCCTCATTTGCGTGGCAGGAATGGCGTTGCAGGAGGTGCTTAGCCATGTTGTTGACGTCTTGTAGTATTTCCTCCCTCTCGTTGTTACGATGGAACAAAAGTCGGGAACGCAAAGTTGTGGTCGGTGCTGGAGAGAGCGCCCGCGTAGGACAGGACCGTACAAACGACACCGACGTTGGCATCATTCAGTGGAATCTAGAAGAAGGGATTTCTTGTCAAACCATGTGAGCTGGAGTCAATCGGAGTAGCACGTGAGAGAGGTGCCATCCGGAATCGTCTCAAGTGGCAGTAGTTCTTGGGCTAAATGTTGGGGCGAAAGGATGCGAAGGGCAAACCGGGAATATAGTAGGTGTTAGCGATAAGCATCCGGCGAGTGATCCCGTCGTCATCAGCCACGTGCCAAGCGACGGTACCCCGAAGTGTTGCAGACCCAGTGCCTAGCCCCCCGGAAGGGAACGTTGCATGGGACTGGCATATCGATGAAGTCCGAAGGCGTCGGTGTAAGGCTGGCCGAAGCCAGAGTGTCAAGTCCAAGCTGGGCGGAGTCGAGGTCAAAAACGACCTCCCGTGCCGATTGTGCCGGCTTGTTTGTTCCAGTTGAGGACATGGCAAAGGCGGGTGAGGCAAATGACGCGTAGGGCGAACAAGGGAGGTTCGCCGAAGAGGCGCCAAGAAAACAAAGGAGGATGACAAACCATCGCCAGAGTAGATTCAGACGGGACCGCCACGGGAGTGCGTTGGGAAGGCTCCTGGTCCCTGCGGGTAGTCATTCTTGTGGGGCCAACACGGAAGGAAATGTCTCGGCGATGGTGACTGCCGCCTGGAGGGGTGACGAGGCAGAGACATAAGTGGTGTCATCAAAGGAGAAATCAGGGCCTGACTTCCTGCACGTGACGGTCGTATGGTCTGTCCCGATGACCCAGTATCCATGTTTCGCGCACCACAAGAAATCCTTATCCTTGACTTGCTGCACGTGTACTTTGCCTGCAGCCAGGGGTTGATAGCGCCATTGCTGTGCAGCTTTGGAGACTGGTTGGCTGTCGGGGCGGTACATCCGGCCGTTGCGCTCACGCGTGGCACTGGCGGCAGCGGGCTGAGAAACGGTGGTGGTCGGTACTGACGGAATGGAGTTTGAGGAGCTGGGGGCACTGGCATGTTGCTGGCGGAGGCTGGCAATGTCCGCTTGTAAAGCCATGATGTGTTTATCTTGCTTATTCCACGTTCCAAGGGCTACGAGCTCGTTGTGCTTGGCTTCGGCTTGCAGCATGAATTGGAACACATCCATTGTAGCAAGTTTTTGCTTGGAGGATAAATGATCTATCATGTTTGTGAACTTTGGTGAAGGAACGGTGTCATAGGCACGAATCAAATGGGACTTCACAGCACCGAGAAGTCAATTTCTGGAGTAGGGACTTCACGTGCCGGTGAAAACATGCTTCCAATGACGAGATGAAGCTGGGAAATTTCGACCTGCAGATTGGCCACAACCGCCTGAGAGTTGTACTCGGCACGATCCAACAGTAACTTGAAGTAGGTGACGCCAGATTCGTGCGGTCCCGAAAACGGATCTTCGTGGTTCCTGAATTCATGAGCTTTCATGCTGGACATCATCGTGAGTGTATGGTCGTCAAACAAACTAACAAGACATCCAAAAAGCATAGCATCATTCTGGCGTGGTCTCGTCTCAGTCGATGCAAAACGACCGACATGCTTCTGTGCTTGTTTTAATGTGACCAAGTGTGGGTTTTCCAAGACGTTGATTGGTCCCTTATCGGTGTGGATGAGGACAATACTTCCCCAGCCTCGCGTTGGACGCGGATTGGGAGTTGATTGATGAGGAGATTCACATTGGGGTTCTTGACAGAAAAATGCGAAGGCGATTTCTCCACCGCAGCGCGATACAAACTTTGCCCCTCTTTGGTCTGGAAGTTGAGTAATCCCGTCGACTTGGGTAGCCTCCCAGCGGATCCGACACTGGCTCCATCACTATGATTCGATGAGTGGGGTACGGCATCGTGATCGACCGACGAGATGCCCTGTTCAATTGCCTCCAAAATGAGAGACACGGCCTTGTAATGGATAAAGGCGCTCACCAAATGCTCGGTATCATCCTTGCGAGCATCATGATTTGGATCCTCTTTCGATCCAGCGTGGGTGCATTGGACAACAACGTGAGCGACCGTTTTGACAAATGTTTCGTCGTACTTGGGTCGTTTCTTCATTACTTTTGCCTTGGTCTTGCCGCTGTTGTCCGCTGCTGACAGTTTATGGGGAGACAGTACTGTCTGTTTGGTGGGTCTCTGTACCGATTCGTGTTTCCCAATATCATCGTACAAATAATCCAACAGCTTGGGAACGAGTGCATATGTCTTGAGAAGACCAAAGGTATGAACGGCATAATCTTGTTTGAACCATTCTACAATGGTTTTGAGTGCCTTGGGTGCTTCTTCTCGTGTGGTCATCCCATCGACGATCTTGCACAATGTTTGTAAACTTTCTTTTTGATGGGAGGTTCTGGAATGCCGGCGTTCACTTCTGGCATGGCAACCTCGTCGTCTATTCTAGAAGGAGCAGTCGACATGTTGACGATTCAGTGGGGGTTGAAGCGCGATGGCTTTTTGTCGGCAGTGGGATGACGATAATATGGACTATGGACAGATCCAACGACGTGCTCCTGCGTACTGCTGTTGAAATTGTGTCGCAGCCTTTCAGTCATTAGTTCGTTGAGAAGAAGTCAAAGGACTGGCTACGGTGATATCAAGATACGTCGACTTCATATTCATCAACTAACTCAGCAATACTACCGGTAGTACTATGTGGTTGTTGTTGTTGTTGTTGTAGAAAGGAAGAAGGCGTCGCTTCTCATCGCAGTTCACCGTATGATATTTCTTTTGACAGGTCATTTTCTCTTGCAACAACATGGAAGAAGAAAGAGAAAAGAAATCAATCAATCTCGCCCCAACACACCGTGTGATGACCTACCCGTACTACTCTACTACTGGAGTACGAAGTACTCTAGAAATGCCCATGTCGTGAAAAGATACTCCGGATTAACCATACTGCCTATGATGATTAAGAATACACCCACACATCATAGCATGCTACCCACCTCAAACCTTCCATCATTCCATCATCAAGCCTGACATGAAGAGAATTCATTCATCGGCTGATCGGATCAATCTTCAAACAACTAGACTAGTAGCTCTAGCGTTTGCACAAACCCTCGGAAAATCCAGAATTATCTTCTTCTTGCAACATTAAGTTAAGCAGTTTGTGAGAACACAACATTGAGACATATCGAAAAAGCATAGGGTTTTGTTGTTTTCAACCATGAGTTCGTGTCCAAGATTATTCATAATGTCGTCGACGGTCGTCGCCATCAGTCTGGTGATAAATTCTATACCACTAAGCTTGGCGTTTCAGACTCGCCCACTTGAATATATTCGACTGCATCACCTTGATCACGCCAATCAACGACAACATAAGAATGTTTTCACCGACTCGAACAAATACAGCTACAACTGGCTCTGTCCCTCCTCCCCCACTCGACTGTTTCTAGATGATCTTCCCACTGCTCCACCCCTTGGTCCAAACAACCCAAAAAAGAAAAATCTCAAGACCTTTCAACGGTATTTAGAAATTGAATGTTGGAAACGAGCTGAATTTAGAGAGTTGGAACCCGTTTTGAAATCCGTGGCGGAATCTTGCAAACAAATCAATCGCATCGTCCAACGGGCCCAGACAGATGACTTATACGGTGTCGCGCTGGGTGCCGATGGCCAACCGCTTGACACGACAAACATCCAAGGCGAAGTCCAACAACAGTTGGACGTACTGTGCAATACCTACATGTTGCGAGCCTTTTGTGGCAGCGGATCGTCTATCCATAGCGTGGCATCCGAAGAAGAAGATGAACCACGCTGTTGTAGTGATGTAATGACCGATTCTGCCTTTGCGGTGGGGGATTACATTGCCGTCTTTGACCCTATCGACGGTTCCAAAAACATTGATGCTAGTTTGCCTGTGGGCAGTATTTTCGGTATTTACAAGTGTCAACCAGGAACGGCCGTCGATGAATCGACGTTTTTGCAGGACGGCCGGTCGTTAGTGGCGGCAGGATATTGCCTCTTCTCGGCCACAACTGTGTTGGTGTTGACCCTGGGCAGCGGCGTGGATGGATTCACTTTGGACCCAGACAGTGGCCGCTTCTTGCATACGTTGAAGGATATTCGGATACCCCGTAAGGGTCCCATTTTCAGTTTCAACGAAGCGAATTACCGCGATTTTGGAGCTCCAGAACAACGATTCTTGAACATGTTGAAGGAGGGAGGCACTTCGACTAAGATGAAAATGACAGCACGGTACATTGGCGCTTTGGTGGCCGATGTGCACAATATTCTGATCAATGGAGGGATTTATGGATATCCCGCCACTCGCTCCAACCCTAACGGCAAACTTCGGCTGTTGTACGAATGTGCCCCCATGGCCATGATCATGGAGCAAGCGGGTGGTGCAGCATCGACAGGTACGGGACGAGTGTTGGATGTCAAACCGACCGAGATTCATCAACGGACACCCGTCTTTTTGGGGAGTGTGGAAAATGTGTTCGAATTGGACCAGTTCTTTCAATACTACGACGATGATGACGATAAAGTGGCGGGTAGCAAGGACGGCAGATCGAGTGAGTAAAGCTATTAATAACAATGACATTGAATTGAGAAGATTGTGCATCTTCAGTAATACGGTATGAGTCTGCTATGATACGTACCGGGTACTCCGGAGTCCGGAGTACTTAGGCCTTCTTTAGTAGTAACTGTAAGTACATAACGTTTTTCATAAATCGGCTAAGGGGTAACAACGTATGAATGATAGGTAATAAGACATGCATTCTCTATGGCGGCTTCGTGCTGTAGTAGACTACTACGATTAGTAATACATCATGCGAATCAGGGAACGACGTACCTACCGGCACCACCGTATCTCAAAAGTTCATGCCAATGGCAAAAGCAACAATCAATTAGAACTACGATACCTGCAACGACTGCAACATACTACTCCTACTATACGAGGAACAATCATCTACACAAGTTCGCTCATCAGCAAGAGGGGACTGCGTGTGTCAATGGTAGATATTCCCTGTGACTAAGCTTTCCGTTGACTTCCAACAGTGTACTACAGTGTTAATGTGTTAATTCGCCATCGTGAAAAAGACGACATCAAGAGCATAAGATAATCCGCGTTGGTCCATTTTGCTATTCTTCCCTTTCCAAGCCTGATGACAATTTAGCATGAACCGTTCTGCTTTTCTCTCCTGTTTGTCGTTCTTAAAGCCACTTGGCAAAGATACGGATGATACGAATGAGGATCAACAGCAGCAGCAGCAACAACAACAACAACAACAACAACAACAAACAGAAGCATCCTGCAGATCAATTTCTTTACGGACGGCACTTACCAAACTCAAGTCGGACGGGAAATGTCATACCGAACCACTGTTGATGGGCGATTGCTTTCATGTTTCCATTGAACCGTTGGGTGGGTCAAAGAATGATGAGGATCGATTGGGACCTGCTTATTTTTCACCTCCTGTCAAACCAACAAGAACAGGAACCAGACAACCAACCACAGAGTCCGAAAAGACCAGTATGTTTGATCCTGCCATGTGTTCGTTTCGAATGGAAATTTACACTACTGTCAATATGCCTTCTCCTTCCCACGACAAACGATTGACTACACCTCGCAAAGATGAGTTTCAACAAGAACGGACATTATTTGGTGGTGGAATGATGACGGATGTCATCAATGGTCGGACGACGAGTTCCGAGTCGATTATACTGTGTATGATCGAAGACGGCTGGTATCACCTCAACGTCCATGCTTTGCAAGACGTTCGATTGGAGCATTGCTCTACTACTTCTGCTACTAGGAGCTCACCTGATGGCAATGACAAAACTTTCAATCTGCCACCATGCTTGATTTTGCAATATCCTTCGTGTTGGTTTCGTATCTTTGCAGCTTCGTCGTCATCCGTACCATCTACAATGCCCCAACAACATAATGATCAAGGTAACGAAGCAGCAGCAATAACATCAGCATTGATCCAGGCCAAAGATATTTTGAATCGGCTGCGTAGCGGTAGTAGTAACGACACTGGTGATCCTTCATCTTCTGCATGTCCATTTCCGGTACGTCTTTCTTTGGAAGGGAATGACATGGACCCGAGTCGACCATCCTTATCCGTGGAAGGAAATGATGTGTCTAGTCGCAGGAAGACTGCCAATGATACATTGCGATCCCATAGCATCGCATGGAAAGATTTTTCCGTATTGGAACAAATCCTCTCCAATCCGTTGGCATCCCTCCCGGACCTAGCGGAACAAAAACGCTTCCAAAGCTTTCTTTTGGACAAATTGACTGAATTACCAAAACATGTTGCCGATTGTATGATTGAGGAAGACGATTTAACAAACCTTGTGGACGAGGCGAGTGTCGAGATTGGGAAGAATCATGACGCATTGAGTGCTACCATAGATGCATTTTGGAAGAAACCGGTGTCGACGCAGCATCTCAAAAAGAAGAGACGACAAGAGTCTTGTTGTTTCGAGAATACCAATACCAATAGCAGACTCACTCGACAAGACTGTATCCATCAGACCCAGGAGCTTTTGAAGAATCATAAGCAGGCCTTGCAGGCCAAGTACAACTTGACAATGCTTCCACAGCTACCATGAAACAAAAAAGAAATTCGATTGTAATTTTTCGAAACTGCGACTAGTACTAGTCTACTACCGGTAACTAGAGTAGCTAGCTAGCTGGATAAATTTGGGCACTTTTCATTTGTTACTACGGTAGATAGTCTACCGTAGGTAGTCTTCCGTAGTCGTACTCATCTTCTTTGGTCTTCTCCGATTGGAAGGTATTTTGGACGAGAAAACAAGATTGTCTTACGTTATCAGTGAAAGCGGCTTGCGCGAGGATGGTAATCCGGTGATGATCCATTGACACGGCTGGTCGCCGCAGCCACTCATCGAGAGAATCCGTCGTCGTGGCGACGACAGTATCGCAGTCCGTAGTACAGTAGTACTGGGACGACTGTCCTGTCGTACGATTAGTAGACAGAATAGTATCTTCCGACTTCCGACCCATCACCTACCTGCGTCCACTCCTTATGAATACCGGCAGTGTCGAAATGGTGCCGATCAATTTATAAAGATAATTGTGTATAGTTTCATGTTTTAATCCCTTCGCAACACCAGTTATCAACGGTCTATTCACCGTGCTACTGCTACAGCAAAAAGTACAGTAAAAGAAAATTGTTGCAAACGATCCTCGGACCTGATCCGTTCTGCAGCAGGAATTTGAAAATGTGCCGTCCCAACAAAACAACGACATCGTGTTTGCTCCGTCCATCACCGATGAACAGCATCGTTCGCTTATTCCATTTCCTCTTTGCATCATCTATATTATTGTTTTCTCTTTCCGTTCAATCGTTGTCATCCATCACAAGTATAAGTACGACTCGTACTGCAAACAACAACCATCATCATCGAAGGACATCACGCAAATCTACAGATGTCGCTGTTCCACACCATTTGAGATCGTTACATGGTATTCTGGATCAATTTTCCAATCAAAATCACAACAATATCAACGACAACAACAATAACAACAACCATTGTATATTTATCGATATGGAAAATGTTCGTGGCAAATCTGGATTTGAATTGTCCCATCAACAAGTTTTGGACCGGACGGCCCTTTGGATGGACCATTTCTCGTTACAGGATCAAGTCGTCGTCGTTATTGATCATGGTGGAGATGTGGCATCGGCCTATTACAAACAAGCTACCAACATGGCCGTTACCTTTTCAGGAAATCATGCCAAAGCCGATGACGTAATTGCCAATGGTGTGGCCACTGCCACCGAATGGATCTCATCGTCTACACAACAAGGAACCCTACACAGTATTTCCAAGGTGGGCAAGATGGTCGTAGTAACAGCTGACCATGAGTTACAGGCACGGTGTCGTCGTGCCACCAAATTGGAATCATTGCACATTGTAGAACCGCAAACATTTTTGGATGATCTGGAATGGGTTCAATTGCAACAACAACAGCCATCGCAAGTTAATGGATCCAACAATCCAGTTGTCGAGAACGTTCCAGTAAAGGAACAAATCAAAATGGGACGATTAGATGCCGAGATTCGATTGCGTGGTCAATTGTTGGACGCAGAAATGCAACTGGATCGAAAACGATCTGGCAAGTACATGACCAAGAAACGACGAAAAAAGTTGGAATCGACCGTACAAGCCTTACGAAGAAAATTGGCGTTACGAGGACCGTCCTTACTGGAACAATTGACAGCGACGTCATCGGCAGTCGGAACTTTGAGTGAGAGTAGTGACTCGTCTGACTTGACCCGTATCTCACGGGAAGAACAAGATGAACTGTTGGCACGTTGGCGAGAGTTGCAACATCGGACAACACGAAAGGAACAAACCGGTGATCGCATCATTTATGCGGAACGACTACGACGACAACTCGAGGAGGATGACAATGCCGTGATGTTGGTCCATGAAGGGTTTCAACACAACGAATCATTACCTAGTGCCAAGGCATTTGTGCGTCATATCAATCAAGCGGTCTTGCGAGATCGACAACGGAGACAAGATGCACAAGGTCAGAGACGAACCGTCAGCACGCATGTGGACCATGTTGTTGTGATTGATCAAACTTCAGTAGAGCCTCCCGAAATCTCCACGGAACAGCGCCTGGCTTATGAAAACAAAAAGAAGCTAGAAACACTGGATTTGGTCGTTATCAGTGACACCCATGGTTTTGAGGGCCAATTTGACATAGTTCCGTCCGGTGATGTACTATTGCATTTAGGAGATTTTGCCCTGGAAGGGTCCACCTATTCCGAACAACGTGGACTGGCTGCGTTTGACCATTGGTTGGCACGTCAACCTCATGACTACAAGATTGTCGTTCGAGGGAATCATGACCCGTTCCAGTGTGAATTTCCACTGTCCAAGGCGATGTACGTGACCGAACCAAAAAGTATCAATTTAGGGGGATTCGAAATGGCCTTGGTTCCGCATGGAGTGCCACGCAAGTTGGCAGCGTCTGGTGGTATCCCTCCTACTTGTGATGTGATTGCATCTCATCTGCCTCCCTACAGGACTCTGGATAAAACGTGTTCGGGGAAGTTTGTTGGAAGTAGTTTTCTGTGCAACGTGGTTCGTGGTATGCCCCTTGGGCCTCCTCCCCTGTGGCTAGTGGGACATATCCATGAGGGCCGAGGTGTCGCTCGACGACACTTCGGAAGACACAAAGATCATGAAACGATGGTCATCAACGCTGCCAACGCCAACCATGGACGTGCCACACATTTGACTCATGGTCCAGTTGCAGTGAGGTTGAAAAAAGACGATCCGAATCCACAAATCCTGACAATGGACGATATGAGCATCAATCAAACACCAATCTATAATGAATTTTTCAACGCTACCAACACGGATGTTGTGGACAGCAATGGCAACGGAAACCACCTGCTAATGGCAGTCGATTTAGGCTTAAAGTCTGGTATCAGTCTTTTCAATAGTCAGGGCAAGCTGGTTCGGTATGAGCAATTTCAATTCCACCGAGACACGTTGGAAGAGAAGATCCCGTCCATTATCAAGCAATGGGAACAGCAAGCTGGAGATGGCTGGAAGGTGACACATATTGCCATTGAAGGTGGGGATATGGCTCTTCTCGCCATGTGGGAGCGAGTCACACCAGACATATCCACGTTGAGAGTTCGGCCCGAAGAATGGCGAGCGGAGCTGCTCACTGCAAAGGAAACTAAGAATGGCGCATCCGCCAAGGCCGCGTCTCGTCTCATTGCCCGCCAAATGGTAGAAGATTTTGGAACAATGGAACATCATACAGGAAAGTTCCAAACCGATGTCGCGGAAGCAGTGCTGCTAGGGACACATGTCGCACGTCGACTTGGTTGGATACAACGTGATCCAGCAGTGCGTAGGTACACCAATGGGAATGTAGTAACTCCGAGGAAAACGGTCGCAGTGAAATGATAATTGCATCGATCGATGTGTCGACCTTAAGCGTAGAAATGTTGAATCACCAAATCGATTTTCAACCTGCAAATGGGACATGCGTCTCCCCGCGCTTTCAATATCCTTGCACAGACCAAACAACACACGACATGGCCGGTGGATCCATGGACAATGGTGGCATTCCGCTCGGATGTTAGACAGACGACGCAATGGGATTCTGGGATGTTGAACGATGATCCATTCGTGGTACGATTGGCATTTTCACGTCCTGGACCATCCATGGTATCATCGTCAGAGACATCATTTTCATCGACCGACGACAAATCTGCCTGGCTCGTTTGCATTTGCATTGCATTTGACTCCTGTCGTTGTCGTTGTCTTTGGACTGCTCTTTGTGCTTTCAAATGATAAATACCGGGATTTTCTGGATCAAAGTCCGTGTCCACACCCACCAATTCCACGACCATGTCGTCGTGGGGTGGCATACGATTCAATCGCACCGAGATCCATCCAGCGTTGCCCGCAAGTTGTAACCGTTCGATGCACTTGTCCACGGGATGTTCTGAAAAGGCTCTCGCGACTATCTTGACTTGGCTTCCACAAGGGATTTCTCCCACCTGTGGGCTGGAGAGTTCCACATCTCGTCGGACAACAGCCCTGGATTATTTTTTTTAAAAAAAAACGAGAGAAATTGAATTCAATGTAGTGATGAGTTGTGTCGTCGATGTTACAGTTAATAAATAATAAACAATAAAATAAAACAATTTTCTCGACGTACCCATCTGGAAAGACGACTCTATAGATGGCAGGCACTGGGAACGGCAAGGGTTGTGCAATGATGCCACGTTGTCCAGACAATGGATTGAGTAATTCCGAACACCAACCATCCACGCGTCGTTCTTCAGTACTTGTCATGGTTGCCTCTTGTTGTGTTTCGGATACTTGTTGGTGATTCCGTGAGGTACTACTATCCGGAGGGATGGTCCCATACGCCTTTAATCGACTCAATCCTTGATTACTGATACACCGTCGTGTGACACGCATGAGACTGCCATAGGGGATTGTGTCACGATGTTGCGTGGTCAAATCCAATCCTTCTCGTACGAAAGCCCCCGCCGGACAGGACACTCGCCACATCCATAGTTGTGGATCGATGTAGTTTTGGGGTATTCCAGGAGCGATGAGTGAATACCCCTCGAGAGAGAGAACGGCGTAACCAGCACGCCCTTCGGGCGTTTCGACTTGGAGCAGTTGTATCACCCCTTTTTGTCCTCGAGGGTAGACCAATCGTTGTATATCATCATCATCATTATCATCACTGTCCTGGTGATTCTCCAGTAGTATGCGTTGTGGTAATACCGGCAATCGTTGCAGCGTATGTGAATCCAAATGGACGATATCTCGAGCGATGAAAGTGGTCCCTGGAGGGAAAGACCCAATAACCGTCCGCAATACATTTCCATTTCGTAATTTGGTTGGAATGTCCCTCAAAATGGCCACTTGATGGTTGTTTTCATGTTGCCACCAACAGCAGCAACATGTAGAGTTGGTATTGGATGTAGTAGTAGTAACAGTAGTAGCAGTGATCATGACATGATCCAACAATCGCGATGGCACTTGATGCAAACATTCTTTCCAATCTTGTTGTTTTTCCAATTCCGTCTGTTTACATTCAATCTTCCACTTGGCAATGGCTTCCATATCTGCGGCATTCGTAGGGACTACCTCTTGCCATTGTGACGCGATACTGCTGCTGCTACTGCCATGATCGTCGTCATCGTTTTCGTGTGGATCATTGTCTGTGACGACCGCATACGATCCATTGTCGATGGTGCTGGTTGGGACTATTAGAGTAGTATTATGGTTCATGACACCACCCCTCGCATACGGATTGTTGGCAGTAGATGTTGCCAAACGACCCAATTGTGGTGTTGGACGATGACGAGCGACATGATGAAATGAGGCATCGGTATTGTCATCTTGCTGTTGTTGATTGGTGTTGACTGTGAGACGATCCCTTTGTCGTCGTCTATCGACTCGATTGGAAGTACTACTAGCAACGGCAACGGTATTAGAGGGATGAGGCGGTAATTGAGGACTGAAATTGATTGTATTTGCCATTCCATCTCCGGCAGTACCTTGTAATACTACAAAAGGTCCTGGAATGATGATGGGTGGTAGCCATTCTTGTTGTTGTTGTTGCTGCTCATCATCAGCATCGTGTTCTTGTTCGATCATCATTGTCATCGTGACGGCATCGTCATCTTCGTAATAATTATCTTCCACATCGGCATCATCGTCATAGGTATATTCCGAATACGTAGAAGATGACGATGATAGACCTCTCATGACGATTCTTCGATTTGCAAACGAAGAATTTGTTGTTAGGGGAGAGGATCGAGTGGCAAACGGTTGCATTAGATTCGACATCGGCATTGGAATCGGAATGGAAGTGTCCGTGTTCGTGTTGGAAGCAGTTGCAGTAGTTGCAGTACTGCTAGTACTAGTAGTACTACCGGTACCAATACCGGTAATAGCAATAGCAGTACCGGTAGATGGACGAGACGAGTAAAGGGCAGCAATGCGAACCGGATCCATCGTGATGGACCCAAAAAGAAAGGACAGAAAATCAATGATGATTAGCAATGATAATGCTGTTGTTGTTCTTGTTGTTGTCAATTTGTCAATCAATGACAGACACATACGTCGTACAGTACGGATACAGGATTGTCCTGTCTTCTCCTGTACGAGTACTCTCTACCGGTAGTTTGCACAGGATTGTTTCGATGCTTTGTTTCGATGCTTTGATGGGTATCATACAAAGTCAGACAGACCCAGAGACAAGACCAGACCAGACCAGACCAGAACACAGACGATTCCATACATTCATCGGGAAAACAGGCAAACAATCACAGAACATTTGTGATGTTTGTGTCATCATATCTGGTTCTCATCACGATCAAAACGACACAAATAATAGTGTATTCACTTATTATATTATACACACTGTTACTTACACAATTTCCCAATTTCCCAATCAACGAACGAACGAATGAATGTCCTCTCTTCTGTTTTGGCTTCTTCTTCTTCTTCTTCCCTTTGTCGTTGTTAACTACTACTATGACAGCGACGGTAGTATTTGCTACGTAGTAAGTACTATGGACAAGCACACCTGTCTATCTCAACTGTCAATGGAACGGATCAAACACTGCTTTGGGGAAATGGAACATTAAAACTTTTTTCAAGCCATTTGGCGTTCCAAATTGAAAATGTCTACATACCTACCGTTTTCTGTCAATGGTAGGTATTACCGGCAGTAGACTACGGTACCGTATCATACACCATTACCGAACTACCGGTACTTCGATGGACGGTCTTTTTGTCTCTTTGTATTGGCATCACATATCGGCTGGGGGGGGATTGTTTTGACAACTATTATAAGCCAAAAGAGATGTAAGAAAGTGAAACATTCCATACATTATTTATCGTGAAAAATCACACAAAAACATCTCTTGAATTTTCTTTCCTCCGAATGGCATTGTTGATTCGTGGATAATAATGCAATCGAACAGCAAAAACAAGATCAGCATCTTCAATCTATATTATTGTACTACGTAGTACCAAGCTAGTAGCTAGGTAGAGAGGTATAGGTACCGGTATTTAGTACCTACCGGGTACCGTAGCTAGCTAGAGGGGTATCGGTATTTACAGTCACACCCAGTTACTTACTACGTAGTAGCTACCCAACAAGAACCAGCTGCCATCGATTCCGCATCTGAGAACAAGTTATCATAGCTCACACCCGTCTGGCCTCCAAGGGGGCGCGGCAAAGTATGCAACCAACAGCTTTCCATCCACTCCTCACAGCCAGCAGTACTCTGCTGTTGCCCAGCACCACTCAGCCAGAACTGGAATGGCAAATCACTGTGATAGAGATCGTCTGTGGAGGATTCTTATAGTTCCCCACCAGGCTCGGACAAACCAAACCTGGGTTAAATGACCCAACCCTACCACGACAAGGTGTGATCCACTCAGGGGGGAAAGAGATCAGGATAATAACATTTACGTACGTCGCAGTGTACTATAGCAATACGAAAGGCGAGGACTCTGAAGAACACTTGGAAAAGAGAAGAAAAGCCATACATCTACGTCGTATTTTACTGTTAGTCAAGTGATTGAGTGCTATCTAGTAGCTAGAGCAACAGCCATGTAGCTAAAAGAGAAAGTAGCACCGACGGCATGCATACTCCATCGTCTACTACTAGCTATTTGGGCAGTGGTTGTAATTTGTTGCCAGCCGTGGCAAACGTTAAGAAAGCTGTATGGCCCCTCATAGTGACAAAGGGACGTGCTACAAGGAATTTCTTGCGTTTAGGAGTCTTGGAGCTACCACTGCTGCTGCTACCTTCTGTGGCGGCGGCAGCGGCAGGAGAGACTGTGGAAGGGTCTTCATTCGTTGTGCCAGCTGTCGTAGTTGTCAAGACAATTTCTGGATCACCCTCGGTCGCGTTTCTCGATGTTCTTGTTTCAGGGTCAGTTTCTGTACCAGTATCCTGTCCAGAAAGGTATGCTCCGCCATCGGTTGTTCCTACCAATGTTTGACGTTTATCCACGATACGTTGTCGCTTTTCTTTGGGTGGGAGTTCCAGTTCTTCGTCATCGACGTAATACTCTTTCAATCGGAATTCCATCGTCTTGATGGTATGGAATCCCAGACCTTGTAACGCTGTCACGGTCCGTTGCGATTGTTCCACACATGGTGAATACGAGGCCAACCGTCCTCCCGGTTTCAAACAATGAGCGGCATACGGAACGGCATTCCATGGTTCGGGCAAGTCCAAGACGACGGCGTCGACGGACGCTTGGGGGCGATCAAAGCCGCCCGGTCCATGTTTGCCACATACATCCTTGTGATGTACCGTTACCAAATGACTGACACGGTTCTTTTCAAATTCGACTCGGGCAGTGTCGGCACGTTGTTGATTGAATTCGTACGTGTGAAGCATCCCCCCGGGAGCAATCGTTCTCATGATACAATGACTCAACGCACCCGAACCCGTTCCACTTTCACAAACGACCATGTTGGGTCGTATATTGAGATAAAAGACGATCATACTTGCGTCCAATTCGTGAACGATCTGTGTCCGATGTTTCAACGACCGAGCCCAAAGTTCCGGCGTTGGTTTCAGCAGGTAGAGATATCCCAATCCACGATTGTTCCGGGAACGGATCTTACATCCAAAGGGCTTGCCGATAAAGTCATCGTGATAGAATTCTCCGTTACGATTGCGAAAGATCTCACCGACTTTGGCATAACAAAAGTTCAGATTGTCAAAGGATTCGAATATGACCACCAACGCACCCGGCTGAATCGTTTCCGATTGTGGTGTGGACCGTTCCGGATAGGCCGTACAGTCCAGTTTGGTAGGATCTTCTCCACTATCCAGTCCAAAGAACAAATCTATTGCGGCTTGATTGGCAGCTTCAATCAACATGTCATCAAGAGGGGGTTCTTGTTCCTTTTGTTGTTGTTGTTGTTGTTGCGTATCATCGGCAGCATCGTCTTTGGAAACCGGCGTTTCGAGTGGTACATGCCGAATATTGGAAGAAGTCACCACGGAATCCTCATGGATATGTGGCAATGCAAAGTCCATATCGGCTGTGAACTTTTTATAACACTAGCAATACTTCACTTTATTTTCGTGTATTCAACCTCGTGGTTTTCCAAACCAAAGATAGAACTCCTCCCAGGAAAACGATTCCAAAAATCGCATGTCCGATGATTGCAGTTGATGTGAAAGTGGAGTGGGAAAAAGATGAAAAGAAAAAACACCGTGAAAATAATGGTGCGCAGTCGAGACATCCGTCTGTACACCAACGGTGCTCCACCATGTCCAACTGATGAGTCCAGTGTCCAGTCCAACAGAAAATGCGCTGGTCTACCGATAGTATACTACTGTACTACGAAATGTTTACTGTCTTAGCTACATCGTCGAATCAATCAAAAAGTCTGTCTGTACTCTAGAGTGGTAGCTCTACAAGGTCACCGAACAGCAACATTGCAAGAAACTTTTTTAAATGATAAGAGAAACGGAAGTGTTACGTCTGGACCATCGTTCTACTTTCAACGTTTAGCCTCGAATAGAACATAAACGTAGAGAGTTAGTGATGATGCGATGTATCAATCTCATATTATTACGAATCTTCTACAGAGCTGTCCCTCGCTCCAGATTCTGACGGATTTCCGCCGTGGCCTTGTCGAAGTTGCGAGAAATCTTTTGGTTGAATCGTTTGTTCCGTTCGTTGATATAGCTGACATCTTCTCCCTCGAATTCCATTCGATCACGCTTGCTTTTCTGTTTCTCAATCCGTCGCTTCAGTTCGTTGGCCAAATTGCGCGCTCCTTCCCGTTCCCGCTTCACGTCGGACGGGCCAAGTGTCGGGTCAAAGATCTGAGAAGAATCAACGATATCCTGTTGTGGTATCGGACCAGCGGCATGTGCGAGGCTTTTGACGTTGCGTTCGTAATTCCGGTGCATGCCCTCCGGATTGTGGTAGTCATTGATATCGAACTGATTTGCAACGGCCTTTTCTTCCCTCCGATAAGCCTTTTTCAAACTTGAATCGGCTTGTTCGACGAGGTACTTTCCATCCAAGCCTGAGGCTGCCGCCAACTCCAAGGCCTTGCTGTTACGAGCCTTCCATTCTTGCTCTTTGAGCTTTCTATCTTGCATCATTTGCCGTTTCCTTGCTTTGGCCGCTCCCTCCACGCTCCCCAATCGTTCACCCTCTTTCAAGACTTCCTGTTTATTGAGTTGTCGCGCTTGATTGATTTTCATTTTCAGTTTACGCATACGTTGTCTGAGTTCTTCGGCCTTGGTCTTGGGAGCAGCTTCCTCCTCCTCCTCTTTGCGAAGTTCTTCGTCATTTGGACCTTCTGCTGGATTCGGCTCGGCATCAACTGGATTCACTTTGTCTTGTTCTCCAGTCTTGTTGTTGCTGTTGTCGTTGTTGTTGTGGTTGTCGTCGTCATCATTACTCAAATCGATTTCATTCTCGTCTGATCCTTTGGATGGTGGAACTGCTTCAGCTGATGGTTCCTCCACAACTCCACACTTCACAATGGTGATAGGCACCAAGGGTCGATCGGTACGATCCGTCTTGACTTTTTCGAGCGCAAGTAACACGTCTCGACTGGTCTCGGACGATAAATCGACGTGTCCAAACACGACATGTTTGTTATTCAAATGAGGTGTCGGTCGAAAGGTAATAAAGAACTGACTGCCGTTGGTATCTTTGCCGCTGTTAGCCATGGACAACACACCGGGGTGGTCGTGCCTATGCAAGAAATTTTCGTCTCGAAAACTTGGTCCGTACAAACTGGTCGATCCCGTGCCGTCACCCTTGAGAAAGTCCCCACCTTGGGCCATGAACCCCTTGATGATACGATGGAAGGACGAATTCAAATACCCCTTTCCATCTTCCGTTTGTTGGAGAAAGTGAACAAAGTTATTCACAGTCTTGGGAACGGAATCGTCGTACAAAATGAGAGGCAATTCACCGAGAGGATCGCTGCCAGCTTGTAGCTTCAAATACGCTCGTTTCACCATGATGATAGAACGGCGCAGTAAACGACGATACTGCTGCTGCTGCGGCTGCTGACAGAAGTGAAAGAAAACAATAACAAATACTTCGCGTGATAACCAAATCGTAGAAAAGTCTTCTTACAAAATGAGTGATGAGTGTGTGGGTTGTTGTACAAATGAAAATAGGTGGGCGTCTCTTCTGTCGTTATTATTACTGTTAGTACACGGAGTACTTTTCACACTCATCATGGCTGGACCCGACACCCGACCATGACATCGCATCTCCATCTGCTGCGAGCTGCGAGCTGGACCCTTGTTTTCGCGCGACCTAGTTTTTGATGTGCGCGTAGAATATCAGTACCTTATTCATTCAAGGTATGTTCGGGATCATGATGCGGTTTTTGAGAAACGGGGAATCAACAAATCCCCCCCCAGAAAATATGGGCGCTTTGGAAAGCGCCCATAAAAAATATGGGCGCTTTGGAAAGCGCCTATAAAAAATATGGGCGCTTTCGAAAGCGCCCATAAAAAATATGGGCGCTTTGGAAAGCGCCCATAAAACGAAAGCGCCCATAAATTCCTTGGTAGCGTCGTAGACGAGCAGCAATACGAAAGTTCCATCAAATCGACAAGTAGCGAAGAGCAACAGTACGGTTGTTCTATCCTCCTCTTGTCGAAGCCACATTTCACCATGAGAAAAAGTGTAAACTAAGACCCGGTGTTGGCTGTAAAGCCACTATCCTCACTAAGTTCATCCACCCGAAGCAAAATAACATTGATGCCTCACATCGGTCCACCGTTGTGCTGCTGTCAAATGAAAAGAAAACTGTAAGCCGGAAAAGTCAAGACTGCTGCACTTTTCGTTTGATGATGGCAACAACAGCCACATTTTCTATGCTGTGAAGACTCATTTCAAAATCGTTGAAGAGGGCAGAAATGACGTTTTTTTATTCGGTATCAGCTTGAGAGATCCGTGTTGAGTGTTGAAGCACAGTCAAAAAAATTCAAAGAGCTGAAGATGAAGTGGCGAAAAAGCAAAGCCAAACAAATCCTCTACAACTCTCTTTTGGAGGGAATCATTCCAGTTGATGACAAGAATTTTCCAGCAGATGTCATTGGAAGATGTTTACTCTATTGATCCAGAGCTCGCATTGTACGATTATAGTATATTGAAGAAGCCCATGGAGGTGTGGAAATCTCGACCAGAATACATGAATGAATTTCTTCTGGACGGTTTTCGAGATGTCGTCAATCCGTCTCTCGTCAACGATGGAAACGAGTTCCCTGGATTGTCCTTGACGGTAAGTGAAACCCATCCAAACGCTAGTGGACGCAGTTTGGAACATTTCGTCTGTTGGAAGATCGGTCGCTCCGATATTCGTATGGCCAAGAAAGGACCGGTGCAGCAGATGCGGAAAAACCAACTCGGCTTTCAGTTTGGATTCGCTGGTAACGAACCCTCAGAAGGGGGTGGTGCGGCTCCGGATATGTCTTGAAAGCAAAGGGAAAAAAGTAATTACGATGTAATCGAATTGTTGCAAAGGGCACATTTCGTTGCTGGGATGTCTGATATCGAGACTAAAAACTTAAAAATTTATACAAATGAAATAGGGAAAAGTTTCAATACCATCTAGTCATCACAAGAATAGTTTTCTGACAGTTGCGACAACTCTACCCTCATGATCTCATTATTATCGCAATCGATGCCTTCTTTGTTCGAATGATTGGATATAGCCCCACTTCATCATAGTCGATTACTAGGGGCACTATGTATTTGGCTTTACCTTTTGATTGAATCAAGCAAGAACGGCAGCAAGTGCGAGCGATATCATCGTCCATGTCAAACGGAGTCTGATGAAAAAACAAAAATATTATTTTGCTTCGTGTGGATGAACTTGGTGAGGATAGTGGCTTTACAGCCAACACCGGGCCTCAGTTTACACTTTCCCAAGATGAAAAGTGACTTCGACAAGAGGAGGATAGAACAACCGTACTGCTGGTCTTTGCTACTTGTCGATTTGATGGAACTTTCGTATTGCCCGAACATACCTTGAATGAATACGGTACTGATATTCTACGCGCACATCAAAAACTAGGTCGCGCGAAAACAAGGGTCCTGCTCTACGTCAAGCCCTAGGATGCAGCCAATGTATGGGATGTACCATGGCTGCTTAGGTTGCTTGGGTCACTGCATAAGTTGGTGGCGAAGGACGGGAGACGGATGGACCAAACAAGACCCTAGCCTGGTGGTAGCAGCCATTGCAACAACATCATACCGTACTTTTGCTGCCGTTGAGCTTCTCTGTGGTGATTCACCATGAGATTTTCAAACGATGGATTCGCCGCTATGCACTCTCATCTAGCGGCATCATTGAAGTAAGTATGCTACCTTGGCACCATGTTTCAAATGGCACTTTCCAGTACCCCTGGGAATAACCTCTACAGTCATCCTGTCGACATCGCCTCCCATTCGCAACGATATCGACAACCCTCGGTGTAAATCGCACAATGGTGGCTTGCTCCAGCCTGATTTGGCGTTTATTCAACAATGGTGGCTTGCTCCAGCCCCATTATGCCCTTATTCTGGCAATGGCATCCCATTCCGGATCCATTAGCCCCCCTCGGCATTTCGATAATCCTATGGGACTATCTTTCAAATCGCACAATGACGGCTTGCTCCAGCCCGATTTGGCGTTTATTCAACAATGGTGGCTTGCTCCAGCCCCATTATGCCCTTATTCTGGCAATGGCATCCCATTCCGGATCCATTAGCCCCCCTCGGCATTTCGATAATCCTACGGGACTATCTTTCAAATCGCACAATGACGGCTTGCTCCAGCCCGATTTGGCATTTATTCAACAATGGTGGCTTGCTCCAGCCCCATTATGCCCTTATTCTGGCGATGGCATTCCATTCCGGATCCATTAGCCCCCCTCGGCATTTCGATAATCCTACGGGACTATCTTTCAAATCGCACAATGACGGCTTGCTCCAGCCTGATTTGGCGTTTATTCAACAATGGTGGCTTGCTCCAGCCCCATTATGCCCTTATTCTGGCAATGGCATCCCATTCCGGATCCATTAACCCCCCTCGGCATTTCGATAATCCTACGGGACTATCTTTCAAATCGCACAATGACGGCTTGCTCCAGCCCGATTTGGCATTTATTCAACAATGGTGGCTTGCTCCAGCCCCATTATGCCCTTATTCTGGCAATGGCATCCCATTCCGGATCCATTAGCCCCCCTCGGCATTTCGATAATCCTACGGGACTATCTTTCAAATCGCACAATGACGGCTTGCTCCAGCCTGATTTGGCGTTTATTCAACAATGGTGGCTTGCTCCAGCCCCATTATGCCCTTATTCTGGCAATGGCATCCCATTCCGGATCCATTAGCCCCCCTCGGCATTTCGATAATCCTACGGGACTATCTTTCAAATCGCACAATGACGGCTTGCTCCAGCCCGATTTGGCATTTATTCAACAATGGTGGCTTGCTCCAGCCCCATTATGCCCTTATTCTGGCAATGGCATCCCATTCCGGATCCATTAGCCCCCCTCGGCATTTCGATAATCCTACGGGACTATCTTTCAAATCGCACAATGACGGCTTGCTCCAGCCCGATTTGGCGTTTATTCAACAATGGTGGCTTGCTCCAGCCCCATTATGCCCTTATTCTGGCAATGGCATCCCATTCCGGATCCATTAGCCCCCCTCGGCATTTCGATAATCCTATGGGACTATCTTTCAAATCGCACAATGACGGCTTGCTCCAGCCTGATTTGGCGTTTATTCAACAATGGTGGCTTGCTCCAGCCCCATTATGCCCTTATTCTGGCAATGGTATCCCACTCCGGCCTATTAGCCCCTTTCGGCATTTCGATAATCCTACGGGACTATCCTTTATACTACGGCAATTTCCGGTAGTGCTGCTTATTCAGCTGTACCCATGGTTCCCCTCTCGACATGATGTTGACATGTTCGACTACCTTTGGCCAATTCCGCCCAAAATCTTCCCTTTTTTGGGATACTGTTTAGCCCATGAACAAAACCCTTTCTCACCGGCAACCGTCATCGCCACCAAATTCTCGGCCAATTCCATGCTGTTGCTTGCGGTTGCATGAGTGGTTGTCTCTCCGTCGCATGACTGGCAATGTCCAGTACGACGTAATAACTCTACAGGAACCTATGATGGCCGGTTTCCTTTGACGGAAGACAACATCAAAAAGCTCCTCAAGAGCCTCGCCTCCAAGGGCTCTCGTTCCATCTGGAACGATATCGTTTTCAACAACCCGGGAGTCTCCTTTGTTTACCTTCTATCTCCCACCTCAGCAGTGCTGCCAAGTCTGCCAAGGATCGAAGCAATCTAGACATGATCCAAAACTCGATTCATTCGTGGCAGCTTGTAGGCAGTCGTGTGGATACCTAGGATGGCACCAATGCCTCGATGGTAATCCCAAGATCCATTAATCCAACGTTTGCGCTCATCCTCAAGGAGACAAACAAACGGATGGAACGAAGGTGGTTTCTGCCTTACACTTCCATATCGAGCAGCAGAGCAAGGAAGGAACGTTGGCTGCCATGGCATCGAAGTGGACGAAGAAGCAACTCGATGTCCCTTTTGCAAATGCGATTGCAGAATTCACAGAACTCAACGACTCCATTGTCTCGGAGTCATCCTCCTTTGGGTACAAGATTACCGTATTTTGCTTCTTGGTTGTGTTGGTTACCAACTTCCACTTCCAGAAGCGCGTCACTGGGGAACAGCTTGCCCATCGCCAGGATCTCCATGGCGAATTGGATCAAAACAAAGCCCAGAAGACGACGGAGTTGTTTGTCATGGGGGAGCAGAAGTCGATCGATGACGTTGTCCATGCCCTCTTCAATATGATGTGTTCCCTCACCTTTGTGAATACCAATGGTGACAAATCGAATCTTCATTCCTTCCTCTATGACCTTGTGAAGTTGCTGACGCATGGGCCTATGCACAACTGGTTCATCTGCCAGACGGCCACGGCAAAATGTGTCCCGCACAATGTCTTGGTCACCATTCAGGATGCCATTGCGGGTTTTTTGCATTCGCTTCTAATTCGGAGAAAATTTTGTCTCTGAGTGACGACAAGGCGGTGCCCCCTATGCAATTAGAGGAGGCACGAATCCATGCAGATGAGGTCCTTAAGGACGTCAAGGTGGCTGTCAGCAAGTCATCTAATCCTTTTGGCGACCCTTCTTTAGTGTGGCAGTCCTTCCACTATGACGATCGAAAGCCGTCTGCTGCGTCTAAAGGAGCGAATGCGGGTCGCAAAGTTGTTGTGATCAAGCCTCCCCTCAAATTGCAGAAGTCCGCCAATGCGGCCAATGACGACCTTGTCAATTGTTTGAAGCAGACGGGTTTCTTTCGCTGCATCGATTCTGGCCGTGCCCAAGAATAAATTGATTGAGGCAGTCAAGCACAGCCCTGTCATTGATCTTGTTTCGGGTCCTGGCCCCTCCACCCCCACAGCGACGGTCCCACTTCCCGCGTGCCAGGAGTGGAACCCGTGGGAACACCATATGTTCCCCACGTCGTCTCTGTACACTGATTCCGACCCTGCTGTCTCTCCAAAGGGCCCTATGTCTCTGAGGGCTGCCCAACGTGAGGCCCTTGTTCAGACTCTCGATCCTGTAGTGCAGGACGCCTTGAATTGCAAATATGGTGTTTACATGTCGCTGGAGATGGAGTTCGCACACCACAATGTGGAATTTGCACGGGGATTTGTTTCGGATGCCGATTATGCGACCGAAACCACTGTGAACAAGCAGCGTGTTCATTCAACAACTGCAGGCCTATTCCTTTGCGGTTTCTCGATCCCGAAACTTGTTCGTTTCCTTGGAGGCCCACATTTGGGAGCAACTTGTGATGTCGATAAGATTCTTCAGACGCTGCAACCAAGTGTCAACCCGGAAATCCTCCAGGAGCTGCACGGTGTGTTTGTTTATGATGCCCCCAGACACTGTCAGGGCTCGTCCACCGAGGATAACTTTCTTGCCTTTCTCCGGTATGGGAACCACGTCTCTGCCAACTCCCACCCAGACGAATTACGAAAAGGCTTTGTGAAGGATTTGCGCCGAGGCTTTGCCATTGCAATTGATAAACGGCTCCTCCCATTTATTCCGGATTTGCATGTCACACCCCTGGGCATTGTGGATATTGAAACCCCTGGAAACAATCTTGGCCAGTCTTCGATTCTTCCTTCCACCCCCTCCCTGATTCCATGGTTCTCAATGACTGGACCAACAAGTCCTGCGACCCACGGGTCGTCTTTCCAGGTTCATTTTTTCGATTGTTATCTTGGATTTGGTATCTCCGTATTACCTATCTGAATCGAAAGATCCTTTTAGGCGATAATGACATCACGGGTGCCTTTCGTCTAATCAAGTACAATCCATGGATGGTTTCGCTCCACGGTTTTGTGGTGGATGGATATCTTGGCTTTGCCACTGGACAGACCTTTGGTGACACGGCCTCTCCCGGCAACTTTGAAATTCCTGCTATTGCACGACAGCAGTATGCACCCTACCTGTGGCTGCACAAACAAGAAGAGGTGCTGCACCGTGCCCGCCATTTCATTGCCAAGATGTCCTTTCCGGACGAGGCTACCTTTCGGGACAACGGCAGTTTTTCTTCTGCCAACGTTGATTCATGCAACTATGGTGTCCTGTTCCCAGATGGGTCACGGCGCCCCTCCTTATCCGCACTAGGTAGATGACTGTCTGTTTGCCGACACAATCGAGCATATGCCACTGACAGTGGCTGCAAGCATGATTGCACTTGAGGATGTGTTTGGACCAAAGCATGAATGTCAGGAGCATATCCTATCCTTAATAAGTTGAATTTGGCCTTTGATGAGACCCGAGACGTGCTGGGCCACCATGTGGATACCCGTCGTATGGTTATAACTCTTGCCTCATGAATGTAAGGAGGATATCCTGTCCATGGACAAGTTGAATTTGGCCTTTGATGAGACCCGAGACATGATTGAACAGGAAGGGTGGCTCGCACCCAAATGGGCAACTATCCAGGAATTGGCATTTGTTTATGGCCTCCTGGATAATGCCAGTGAATTCTTTTCATGGGCCCGTGTCCACTTACTGAATCTCTGTTCTTTGCTTGCGGATTGTATTCGCAGGACGTATGGCATTGCCAAACGTTCCATCCAAGTTCAAGAGCGTGTTTCAGCTGCCGAAAAGGTCTTGCCGCGGCAACTCCATGACCGTCTTTCCAGTATGCAATGTCGAATTCATGCAGAATTTGTTTGGCGCAACAATTGGAAGGTCTCTGTCAACACCGCTGTTCGCCGTGGAATTCAGATTATCTATGACTACCTGAAGAGCGGGCGACCTTGGGAACAGCCCATTGGACATGTTGTAAAGAGATCCTGCCTTTGTGTTGTCCACGGACTCGTCAGAGGAGGCGGTTGGTGTCTGCATTCCCACATTGAAAATCATCAGCATTATTCCCTTGTCGGAAGGACTGTGGAAGCGTGCAACTTTGCCACAGAAACACTGGGACAAGCTGCATATCAACTGTGTGGAATTTATTGGCATTATTGTGGCGGCGGTAATCCTCTCCGAGTGGTATCACGGGAGAGAGAATCAATTCCCTCCGCACCCCATGGCTGCCATTTCCTGTGACAACACCTCTGCTATTTCATGGTGTCGAAAAATGTCCACGGCGTCAGTGACGGGCCAAAATCTGCTTTGCCTTTTTGCAGAAATGCGCCTCCATTCTCCCATTGGCATTTCCCCATCTCACATTGCTGGAGTTGACAATGTTGTAGCTGATTTCCTCTCACGGCCTTGTGATCTTTACTCTCCTCCCCTTTCTACTCCCTTTCACCGCGATGTGTTTTCACACATCAAGCAAGTATGTCTCAAAGAAACAAGTTCGGATCTTGGACAGTCTTCCTACCGTCGCACGATCTGCTATCGGCCCTATGCTCGATGCTGTCTTTGAATGCGAATTGGGAGCGGCCAAGAAACCCAAAGAACAAAGGTATTTTCGTTCCATGCGACTTCATTTTATCTGGTTCCCACAGCAGCACCACCTCTATTACTCCCTTTTCCCTGTAGTCAAGCTCTCCTTGGAAACTATGAACTATGTGATGGCATGCTACGCATGCCATTTGGCGACAGGGCATTCACTCTCCTCGCTCACCATGCGGACCGGCACCATTTGCAAGTATCTCATTGCGGCAGCTTCCCTGATTGCCATATTTGATTCAGAACCTGGGCGTGATGCACGCAAGGAAAAGGGGTCTGATTCTCTCTGTTCACCCCTTGAGAAAGTTCTGAAGGAGCAAAAGCGTTGGGAAGACGTCCCGGACCGTCAGAAGGGGTGGACAGTTGGTCTCCAACTTGCCCTCATGAAAAAGTATTCCCATTTGCCCTTTCGTGGCAAGCATCAGGCCATTACAGACT
This sequence comes from Nitzschia inconspicua, assembly GCA_019154785.2. Taxonomy (NCBI): domain Eukaryota; phylum Bacillariophyta; class Bacillariophyceae; order Bacillariales; family Bacillariaceae; genus Nitzschia; species Nitzschia inconspicua. The sequence goes on from JAGRRH010000004.1 coordinate 544,241, forward strand.
GGTTTGTCGTGGCGTTGCATGGCGGATTTCGTCGTGCTGAATGGGCCCAAGACCGCGGCCACACGGAGCTCAATCAACCAGAACGGAATGTCCGCAACGTTCCGGCGGCGTTTTGCCTTGATGATGTTAAATTTAAGGGCGACAATGGACGGCCACTTTTGCACTCGTCGGTCCTACAGTCCCCGAATCAGTTATTTCTGTCACTGTCCGCTGGCGCATGCAAAGGAATGGTGACCACGGCGAAAAGAAACTCTTCACCCGCAATGACGAAGACAACCGCCTCTGTTGTGTCACCATTGGATCCGTATCATCCGGCGTTTTGTCGACATGCAAGGATTCACCAGCAAATGAAGCTGTCTTCAAAGCCTCTCTGCTCAAGGTGATGTGAAACGGATATTACCTCCTGGTTGCATGTCTCCCCCTTTTTTCTTCTTTTTTTTTCTTTTTCCTTTTCCTTTTTTTTTTTTTTTCTTTTTTTCCCGGCTACTGCAACTCCTTTTGGTGTGGCGCATCGTTTTCCTCATTTGGTGCCCTCATTTCGGAGTCGTTGCATATCTGTGGCAGGATGTGTGCACTGGCAACTGCACAGGCTAGGGTCCCACTAGGACCCTTAAGCGTGCAGTTCCCCGTACTAGTCAACTAGCTTTTCCTGGCAATCCCCCGTTGTGTGTCTGTTACTTTTCCAGACAACAGCTGACTCGTTGTAACTAACCCGGATGCATCCTTAGATTAGATACAACGCCAGGGCGCAGGTGAGCGCGTGGTCCGCCAGGACCTCCTACCTACTAGACTAGTGCGTATTGCACACCCACACCACAGGAGTTGCGGAAGCCGAGGCGGCGACTGGGTATACATTTAGTACGAGTCGTACTGCCGAATGCCGAACTGCGTGGTATCATACCTTACCAGTGCGATTAAGGTATGTATATACGGATCATACGACGTAGTCGGATTATGTGGTAGTGCTGTACGACTTTACTGTTAGTGTATTGTACGAAGTAGTATTGGTCGTGTTCGTGACTGAAAGAATTCGTGATAGGTACCAAGACTCGAAATTGCACTTTACAGCTTCTCTCTGTACTTAAGTATTACGGAGTACGTAGTTCCAGGTACCTACCGGTAGTAGAGTACCGATAGCTAGGTACCGGTAGTACTAGGTAGTACTTCGAAGTACCGTATTACTTTACATTATTACAGTTAGTATGATACCGTAAATCGACCAAAAGTAGTTCCTCTACTACCGGTAGCTAGGTAGTACTACCTACTAGCTAGGTAGTAGCAAGGTGTAGACTACCTACTACCTAGTAGCATGAAGGCAGAGAATACAACTCTCAATTGTAAACAACATTATACAGAAATTGAAGGCATTGCACAAGGATGTAATACTTGGAGTAGAAATTTAATACTTCACTATCAAGAAATTCTTTAGCTACGAAAATAGAATTGATTCTTTTCTTTTCTATAGTACGAGCGGCGAAGCAAGAAACCCCTCGTGTCAAGTCAACTTTATGATTCCTTCCTACCTTCTACCATGATTCAAACAAGTCTTAAGTCGACTGCCAAAGCTACACCTAAAGCAGGGGACAGCACGTCGTCCGTATCCGACAAATTCACACCAACGTGACCAAACCCATGAAATCTAGTATTACAATCCAGTGTTTCCAAGTTCAAGAAGGTCAAAAGAAGCCAACACAGTCCAATTTTTGATAGGAATTTCCAAACAAGAACCATTTGTTGTTGTCGTTGCCATCTGCTGTAATTTGAAAAGGCTGCGCTGCGTTGTTTTATAACAACGACACGATCCAACTCACAGAGTTGTGCCACCAACAAATTCTACGAACCGAGTTTGGAGATGCCTTGTACAACAAAAAAGATCACCGACAGACAAAAAGCACTCGGGGCGCCAATTGCGGGGACTACTTCTTGGACGAACGAATATTTCGACGGAGATAGGAAATCTTTGCGGCAATGAATATAGGGGTCTGAAAGTCAGCGAGACCGACCTTTTAAGGAATTAACGATGGTAGATTGTTCCAAATGATGATACGTCTATTTATTTTTCTATTTATATTATATATCTAAATATCTAACATCTTCTAACAGTAAGTCAAACCAACCACCAAGTTTTGTACCTCACATGTTGAGACAAATGGTGGTTTGGTCACTGGACACACAATACCAGAACAATCAGTACAAAGTATCCAACAATTGATGCAACAGCAACAATTCTTTTCGAAGCATCAACATGTGGGCTATCTTCTTGGAATCTAGACGTTCTCCTTCCTTGGATGCAACGCTACTTATCTTTAATAGATTGTTGACGTTGTTCAAATTTTCTTGCATGTTGCCCAAGTATTCGTCAATGGCCACGGCACCACTAACAGATCCATATTGGACAATCGACTGATGATGGTACATATTGTTGGCTTGCGATTGTAGCTTTTCAACAGCAGGACTTTGCAATGACTGAGATTGTAGCGTTTTCAAAGGCATCGCTGGCAATGTTGTGGATGAGCGGTCCAAATATCTCTCGAATTGTGCGGCATGCAATGCTGATGCAGATCGTCCCCTTCCAGCGCGACGGGCCATGGCCTTGGAAGCGGCCGCAGCGATCTTGGCGGATGTCACTTGAACAACCATGCTGTTTGCTGGGAAATACTCTGCAGTGGAAAAGTGGAATGTGAAAGGGGCCGCTCTTTGAAACAACAAAACAATAAAAAATGATGATGGAAGAACTACAATCGAAAAAAAATGTCCTCATGATTGTTTATTATGAGAAAAATTCGGAGAGGGCCTCGAGGTCCTAGTCGTAGATGTCTCTGCGACAATTTTGGTGTCGTTTACAAGAATCCTAAACCCCAATGATCACTTTCCTGCGGGACATTTTCCATGGAAGAACAATGAAGAAATTGAAAATACGTAGACTACGGTTGCTCTACGGTACCGGTAGGTAGCTAGTAGTACCAGTGGTAGTACGGAGTACCTAGTCTGCTAGCTAGCTAGCTAGATAGGCAGAGTAACTTCGTATTCTTTTGGCGTGAATTTTGTCACAGTCAATCAATTCATGGAGTTAAAGTGCGCCGTAGTAGGAGCACTTGATACTTGGAGTACTACTCCGAGTACCGGTACGCCGGACCCCGGAGTAGCTAGAGTAGATGGAAGATGATTTTTTTTGTCTCTCGCTAGTCTTCTCTACTAGTAGAGGAGTCTACCTACGGCAGTCTACTTCAGTATTTTTTGGCTTTCCGGTTCTGACTTGAACAGTGAGTGCTTCTTGGTGGATGAGAAAAGCTGTTGCTGCATGATCCTGTTCCCCCCCCCCCCCCCCCCGCTCTTCGGGCGGGTCTAAGGAGTGGGTCAGCTAGTAGTTGGTGCATTCAGCTTTCAGCTACTACTACTAGAGTACGGTATTTGAACATAATGATGTGTGAACGTAGGCAAAAGCTATTTCTATGGACAGAAACCACCGAATGAAAAATGGAAAAGAACTATACAACAAGGTATACATATCAAATTAAACATCAGTCTAGTACGTCGTATCATTTCCCTTGCCAAGCTGAATCAATTTAGATGCAATTCCAAATCGACAATGTAGCGCGATTACTTTGCCAGCATCTTTGCACGTTCCGATATCTCCCACTCCCACGACATGAGCATGATTACTCTTTTTTGGTTTTTGAACCTACTGCATTCCCGGAGCTTCTGCCAACATCTTCTTGATGATTTGGGGGATTGTTGTGCTCCAAGGACCTGCTTGGTGGCGACGGAGACAAGGATGGACCTCGACACGATGATACAGCCTTTGAACCTGCCTTGGGATCAAAACTTAACGTTTTTCGTAGTTCATCCTTCATCTTTCGCTTGAAAATGTGTGTCTTTGTTTGCGGCGAAAAACAGATTTGAAGGAGGGCGACGATTGTTCTCGATCTCTCTCTTCGATGCTTGCCCAATCTTTTTCCAGTGAATCTTCTTCAAGCAGTAGTTCTAATTGACTGTTGGGCATCAGGCTTTGATCTCCTGTCAAGATAGTGACATGACAAAGTACGCTACTCACGGAAAAACGTTCATGTTTTCACAAACATTGTCTTCCCGCGCTGCGATCCCCATTATTTCCTCTTGCTGCTTTGACTCTTCATTTGGCGTTCTGTTAATTCTTCCAATCACCTTTGGGATCACGAGCGAAGATGCCAGAAGACCAGTCGGTATACTATCTCTTGAGCTCTCTCCTTGATCTTCAAACATTTTTCCGGAAGTGAATGCAGAGGGTTCTCTTCTGTTTTATGGCGTTATATTGCCATTGATCTGATTCGGCGGCGGCAATGCTCTTCTCCGTGTCATGTAAGGACACATAAGAATCTTAGTGTGCATTTGCATTCGTCGCATGTAACGTTCCCTCTACTTGTGTTGAATCCATTTCAGCCATTGTCTTTGATTCCATTGGTGGTGGAACCAATGCTGTGGCCTTTCGTCTGCGAAGTGTCGTGAGCACCGTCCAATCTTGAAAATATGTGTTCTTACTTTTCAGTTCATTCTCCCAATTCTTCAATGTTTCATCGTGGCCCGTACTAGTTGAACGAGCTTCCTTGGTCGTGGTTTCTTCCTGATGATGAATTTGTTGTCCATCAAACTGCGACCGCTGACTCCATTTATTGTAGTCTCACTTTCGCTGTAATCTGAAAAAAGGTTCGGCGGAGAGACTGTCAGGTACGTTGCCCTTTCTGCCATTCTACCATTTTCGTTCCGTTCAGAAGGTTGATTGTAAGCAACGGTAGAGTTATCGCCACCCAAACTGTACCGTGCCCAAGAACAAACTTCCGGGTTAAGGGTAGAGTCATCATCATCGTAGGATGAGACATCGCCCAACAAACTGTAGCAGGAGTCTTTTAATTTATGTTTCGACCATTGTTGTACGTCGACAATAGGATTTCATTTTCTTCGTCGTGAACTTTGGAAAACTCACAAGGAGCTGTATCCATGCCGTTGCAACATTTCGATAGGATCACACCATGCTTGAACTTTGGCTGGACGTCATTGTCTTCATTTGCTGAACGGCCTTGGTGCGATTTCTTCTTGCCTCGGGGTTCGGTGCTGTAGCCGCGTTCTAGCTCAAATAGATCGCCACATCCCAGAAAATGCTGCCGAATAGGGACTTCTGGAATGTAATTGAGAAATCGCTTGGTAGGTGGAGTTTGATGTGACCGATCACGGCCACTAGCTAAAACAACTGTGGACATTGTTTTCGAATGAAGGCTCTATCATCTTCACAGAGAACAGGGTCATTTTTAGAAGATATAGATCAGTAGCTGAACTGATCCAAACGGATCATTTCCCAGTTGTTGTTGTTTGGACGCAAGATCGCATGGTGACACCAATAGAAACGTAGTTTTTCGAAGTGTCTTTCAAAAGAATTGTTCTTGAACTGAAATTCGAAATTCGTAGGGCGGTGGGAGGCTGTCTTGAAACTTGAAAGTAAGCTCTTGGCTAGAGCGGTGGACAAAAAAGATAACGTTTTGTCGGAAATCTTTTGAGGCCTGTCTGAGGCGGCTCGGAGAGGCAAGTTCGACAGTATGACACGTGACTTATAGTGAATCAACTTACAGTTAGTCGATTGACTCGTCCTCCCAGACGTGGATGGACACTTTGACTGTGAATTCCATGGAACAATGTAGCATCATATTATTATCGAATCGAAATATTACCTGTAGATCTATATGATCAGATGAGAACACAAGATACTACTACTACTAGTAGTGAATTTCACTCACTCACTATACAGATCACTGACTGTGAGGCCGAATGGGAAGGAAAAATGAAAGTTTGGAATGAAAACACTTCAACCAGTCCAAGTGGCATGCACCTTGGCCACTACAAAGCCATCAGCATCAAGCCTTTCCTCGTTCCAGAGAACTATGATTACGAAGACCCAGATAAACCTCCTCTATGCGAAGATCTAAGGAACGACCTCGTCCAGGGGCAATTACAGCTAGTCAACTACGCCATCAAGCACTCATACTGCTATAACAGATGGTCCAAAGTCGCCACATTCATGATTCAAAAAGAGCCCGGGAACACCAAAGTACACAGGCTCAGAGTCATACACCTCTATGAAGCCGATTTTAATCTCCTCCTGGGAGTGAAATGGCGGCAACTGACACACCACTGCATCGACAACAACCTCCTAAACCCATGGCATTTCGGAGGCCTCCCAGGCAGAGATGCTACAACCCCCATCTTCCTCGAAGAACTCCAATGGGAGATCTCGCGCGCAAGCCGTCGGTCTCTCTTGCGCATGGACTTCGATGCCACTAGCTGCTACGACCGGATTATCCCAATACATTCTCAAGACAAAGCTAGGGCTCTCCGAGGAAGCCTACTCTCATTGTGAACTCCACCCAATATTTGGAACTGGCCAGGGAAGCGCCAACAGTCCAGTCATCTGGGTACTCATCTCCAGCCGACTGTTCGATGCCCATACCACCAAAGCCAACGGAGCGATTTTCCTATCCCCGGATGGATCAATTCAGACCCAAATTTACATGGTAGGCTTTGTCGATGACTCGGCAAACTGCATCAATGACTTTACTAATTCATTCCAGGAAGTTGAAACTCTCCTTCATAAAGCTCAGCAAGACGCCCAATTATGGAATGACCTCCTGGACAGCTCGGGAGGGGCTCTGGAAGTCCGCAAATGTATGTTCCACCTAGCCCATTACCAATTTACCCCAAGAGGCGCACCAGTCCTCCAGTCCTTTGCCCCGGACCGACTCAGTGTCCAAGTGCAAGAGTCTGGACCACACGGCACCACAGTTCCTATCAAATACATCCGGCCTACAACATCTCGGAAAACGTTGGGATGCTACAAATCCCCAGCAGGAGGCTACAAACAGAGCCTGAAAGCAATCACAGAGAATGCGATCGCGAAAGCTACATTGGTGGCAAAGAGTGCACTGGATCCCAAATGCGCCATGAGGTACTACACCAGCGTATTCCTCCCAAGTGTGACTTACCCCCTTCCTACATGCTCCATCCCTGAGAAACAACTCCGGAAACTGCACAACCAAACTGCCGTACTATTCCTCAACAGACTGGGTTATTCACAAAAAAACCCCAGAGCAGTAGTATTTGGTCCACCCTCCCTCGGAGGAGCGAACTTCCGCCCCCTATACGACGAGCAAGGCTCCCGCCAAGTGGAACTTATCCTCAAGCACCTCAGGACCCCTTCGGGCGTTAATGATCATCTGCGTATCGCTCTAGCATGGACCCAGAGATTAAGTGGGACATCCTACTCGGTCTTGGAGAACCCTGCCGACCCCCTTCCACACGTAGAAACAGTATTCTTCCCCTCTGTCAGGGCATACCTGACAGCCACAAATTCAAAGTTCGAGCTTCAAGAGAAGTACTGCACTCCCAAACAGCGAGTCAACGACTCCCACATTATGGATATTGTCCTCTCCAGCAACATCTTCACCCCCGCCCAAATACGACAAATCAATTATTGCCAACTTTACCTCCAGGTCCATACCATAGCAGACCTAGCAACAGCAGGAGGGACTCACATGGACCGAGCTTTCCTCCATGGCGAAACAACAGTCACATCCAGCACAATCGCCGAACTTGAAATCACACAACACCGCCCGGACAGTGCACATCCCTGGAACCAATGGAAAGGCGCATGCGACTTATGGTGTGACACACAAACTGGCTCTCTTTACAGCACCTTGGGAAAATGGCTGCACCCTCACGAGAAATTGCGCAGAGTATGGCCATACTACTACGATCCAACCAAGAAACGATTATTCGTCCGTACGTCAGCGGGTTTTAGCCAACACAGGTACAACCGTCACCGTAAACGATTCAAGCCCACTGTCCAAAGGGTAATAACTACTCTGCCCCAGTTATGCTATCCAGTCGAGTGCTTCGAAGGCCACTATGGGTTTTATGTCCCAAGGGGTCAGCATAATGTTCTCGAGGAATCTAGACCTCCAACTCCCGCATGCTTCCAAGACTTCCTGGATTCACAACCGGACTTGAGCCGAGACATGCTTGGCAACCTAGAATCCAAGCTCTCCTACGAAGAGATTGCATCGAAGCTCCGGGAGAGCCAGCACCACCCTTCATCGGCGTGCGACGGCTCTGTAGCCAACAACCAGGGCACTTTCGGATGGTCCATGAACCTGAAGAATGGCACCACTATCATAGAAGGAAGTGGCCCCGTCTACGGATCACCAATGGACTCTTACCGTGCTGAAGCATATGGGAAATGTTCCATTCTTCAGTTTCTGTTCCTTCTCCGAGAATACTACGACTTGACCTTAGCACCAATGCAAGTATACTGCAACAATGAAGCCCTAGTTGAAACTGTTAATAAAGCCCGGAAAAAATCTCGCCCGCAATTTCCCAACGACGCCCTCACAGCCAGTTGGGACGTTGTGCAAGCGGTTGTACGACTTGCCAAACTCCTCCCGCAGATAACATTCCACCACATCAGGGGCCATCAAGACACACAGGTAGCCCTAGATAAATTAAGTCGGCCAGCGAAACTTAATGTCCAGGCTGACAAATTGGCTGGGAGCTACCAGCGACTATCCTCGCACAAGAACATCCAGGCTCCGATGATCGAGGGCACCCACTGCCACCTCATCTACGATGGACAAACGGTTGCCTCCAAACACCGCAAGCACATCAGAGATCATGGCCGCACCAAAGATCTCAAGACATACATTAAACAGAAGACTAGAATGTCGGAAGCAGCATTTGCAGAAATAGACTGGCAGAGCCACGAACGCTCCGTTAACACCTTCAAAGACGGTCCACACATATTCCTGGTCAAGTTTCTGCATGGTTGGCTCCCCGTGGGAAAGTTAGTATCCAGATACAACCCGGTCAAGTACCCAAGTGCTTGCCCATCTTGCGATGAGCCCGTTGAAGACTCTAAACACTTCCTCACATGTCCCAACCCAGAGCGTCGCAAATGGCATGCAGCCCTTAAGACATCCCTTCGGCACAGATGTGAATCAGTGGATACAGATCCAGCCCTTCTTGACCTCCTTCTGTGGGGCCTGAACCATTGGCTCCAAGGCACACCAATCCCAGCCCACAGAGTACCCGAATGGATCGCCCATCTCCTCCACAGTCAGACTACGATAGGGTGGGACAACTTCCTCCTCGGCCGGTGGTCCAAGCACTGGACTCTCTCCAGTTGCAGTACTTGCAACGGAATCACATTGAAGTGAAGAAGAACAACCATGGTCTCTCGTGGTCTAGCAACATTATCCGTCTCATGTGGGATCACTGCTACAAAGAATGGAAGACAAGAAATAGCGCCAGACATGGTAAAGACGTCGAAGACAAGGCCCAGCGACGACTAGAAACAGCTCACCGGGGCATTCGGGACCTATATGACCTCAAACCCAACTGCTCCCTCCAAGCGCAGCAACATTATTTCTACCCCACAGTAGAGGACCATTTTCGCAGAGATACCGACGCACGCAGCCTTGAAAACTGGCTGGAAACATATCAACCGATGATCATGCAAAACATCAGACATCGATGGAATAATTCAGACCGCCGCCTCCGCCAAATTGACGATGTTTTTCATCTTCTCAGGACTGTACCTCCACGCGACCCGACACCAACGATGGCACCGAGACAACGTACGCCCACACTGACAACCCGTCCCATCAACACATATTTCCGTCCCCACAGAATCACATCCCCCACTCCGACTTTGGAGACACCAACCACCACAGCAAGAACAACCTCCACATCAAACAACCCGACAACCACAGCACCCCGACCACCATAATACCAACCAACAAACAAACAAACATATGCCCTTTCCCATCTCACATCACCTCCTCTTCACCCAGATGAACTTTTCCTCCTCACGTAGGAGGTTTTATTACCATTATTACATCCCTGGAGCGATCTCCGGTCACTCCCTGCAGTGCCTCGCCCTTCGGGGCCCGGCTGGTGAGTCAACTTCTTAGATACGGAACTACCGGTAGCTAGTAGTTGGCATAGCCATAAAATAGATTTCATTATTGAATTTCACTCACTAAATACATGATCCCGGTATGCTGCTACAACAGTGGAATCGGTGCTCTTCTCTCGGCAAAAGTCGTTCTGAAGCCGCAACCGCAGTCCTCTTTCCTATTTGTAAGTTCCTCTAGTACGCAAAGTATTTGTGAAAGGGCACCGGAATGGTATCTGTCACTATCATTCGGATTTGCCGGCTGACTTCTTTCACACCCTTTTAAAGCGCACAGCTTGTTGTTGTTGAGGGTTTGTACCAAACTTCAACATGTAGTCCAGCAGTGGAAAAAGGCCAAAGGCCGTTTGTCCAACCAAGCCAATCACATGAGGTGGCGAAGTAGTCAGCTCTCGATAAAACTGCCTAGGAGTTTTCCCAAAGGCTGTCACTGACAAGATCAATTCGGCCGTTATCAAAAAGGCAAATGCGGCCGTGCCCATGACGAGACGATCTTGCATACCCATAGTCATATTGGTTTTTCTTGAAGGACAATCTGGAACCATCGTTGTTTTATTTGTTCGGAGAATTGAAGCCATGGCCTTCCATGAGACGGTAAGAATGATAGGAGTTTCTATCAGGACAGCGGGGATATCTCCAACGCGAGGTGCAATGAAGAGAGAACGTATCGTTCCTAAGATGAAGGCAATGCCAAACACGACAACAAAGTAGCGGAATCCAGCTACTACCGCGACTGCAAATGCAAAAGCAGGCGAGTTCGAGTGTGATGTATCGTACATGGTGGTGGTTGCATTCACTTTCTGGTTAGTTTTTTTGGTGGTTCGGTTTAACAACGAGCGCAATTTAATGGCTACACCAACTATTACCCGCAGCGTGTGACCAAGTAGTGTAGGAAGGTCGCTTAACCCATTCGGCCCCTTTCAAAGATGGAAGCGGTGCTTTGAGATGCTGTTTGAATTGGATGTTGAGCATCAACGAACGAATGAATGGAATGTTGTCGAACAAATCGGATGCGAACTCCAAAACTACAAACATAGCCACGAAAGATTGAATGATTAATTCGATTGAAGTGTATTGTTGATGGATTTTTCATTACAAATCCCGAACAACCTACGGGTCGACAGTATGGTGAATTCGTTGTGCATTGTGCAATGGCCCGGAGTCCAAAGTTTCATAAAAAATAAAAATCTTCGACTTTCCGAAGATAGATGTCTGAAGCAAAAGAAATGTGATCTTGTTTCCAAGACGGGACTACATGAAAAGGCAGAGTTGGCGGGACGAGGCGACTGTGAGCGATAGTATTGTTTGGTAGTTTCTCAAGTCCAGGAACATGCGATGACCATTCGTACCTTGAACCCGCAACCTTGAGATTAGGAGTTTCACACGCTACCATTGCGCCACTTGGAATATGAGAGCCACGTCAGCAATATCTGTTTCGCTCAATTTTATTGCTTCTATAGTGTACTGATCCCGCATCCAGTTGTTGCTATTATCAACTCTAATAAACACTTCCGAAAGCTCATCAATCTTGCGAACCGATCAATCAAAAATCGATGTTGTACGTAGTGTTTTATACAGTTAACTACCGGTATACCTACCGGTAATAGCGGTACCGGTAGTCGTATACGTAATAAAACTTCGTATCGATTCCGCGCGCGCACACATTCTTCGTGAGAACTACTCCTGTGTGTTCTACTGGAGTACCAAATAATTTTCATGTGAATTGGTCTACAAACAGGATGCTCGTCCAACAAAAATGAAACGAAGTATTGACCCGTTGGATCTTGCTCGTGAGAACATCCTCAATCTTCACTCTGTTGACTGTGAAACAGGTAAAAAAGACACATCTCACGAAGGACAGCCATAATAATAATATTTCCTTTCCGGTATCGGCTTCACATCAGCGACCCTGACGTTTACTGCTACCATGCCCCCTCATCACGGATACGCTGACAAATGGTTCTGGGAGGAACTTCCTGTATCTGCCCGAAAGGCCGCGTCCATCCTTGGATACGATGAGAACTGTGAGTTAGAGGGAAGAGGGATGGTGTCGTGACACGATGGGGACGAATATGCTGACGCGAATCATTGTTGATATTGATCGATCGAATGATCTGAGATGCACTCACCTTGTTTCGCGTCTTCTCGCCGTGTTTCTACCACTCTGTCAGCATGGGACGCTGCCGAACCAGTTGCTTACCATGGCAAGCCCTTCCAAGACTTGACGGACGACGAAAAGCGTGCCGCCACCTACTTGGGTCGCAATCCGTTGGATTTCAAACTCAAGAACGTTCAGTGGAATACTATTACCGAGGAGATGAAAAAGTATGCTTCTGCTTTGGGATGGACCGAAGAAACGTGGAACCGCAATTTTCCCATTCGAGATTTGGATGTGGACGAATTGTACTGGAAGGAATTGTCTAAAGAACAAAAGGAGGCAGCGGCCTACTTTGGGTACAACCAGAATTTATGGGATGAGACCAACGAGGAGGAACTTTTTGATGGTGCATCGGTGGGTGGACAATGAAATGCGATTCTTGTGGATTGATGGATCCACGATGTCTTGATTCATTTCGTTCTCTCACTACCTTTTTTTGGTCTCTTCCTTTCCAGGTCGCAGCTACTCCTGTCGCTAAGCCAGACAAGCCATCCTCTACCAAACCGTCTTCCAAGCCATCTACATCTTCTGATCAGTCTTCCAAGCCATCTTCTCGAGAGGAAAAGAAGGACGACGAAGACAAGGATGGAGATAACAAAAAGATCAACCGCGCCAAATTTTCGCAAACTCCGGCCTATGGCGCAGGTGGTGGTGACAACTTTGATGATGGAAATAATATGCACATTGACGAAATCACAATCGCGGCCGATGCCAACATGGTCCATGGTATCGCTACCAAGTATCGCGGAAAGGAGTGCAAGAATGGAAGTATCGGACGTGACAATACCAAGACATTCAAGCTGGGTCCTGGTGAATTCATCACTTCGGCCAAGGTGTCACTCAATAGCAAGGGCGTCGTGACTTCATTGACTTTGTTTACCAACAAGGGTGCCAAGCTTGGGCCGTGCGGCGATGACAAGGGAGCTCAAAAGCTGGTTAAGGCACCTGAAGGCACCGTTCTCTGCGGATTCCATGGAACTGCCAAGCGCCACATCAATTCCATCGGCTTCAAATGGGGCCCCAACTCTAAGGCATAAAAGACAACTTTCGCTGGAATAACTCATTTGCAATTGGATTCATCGATAACTATTCCTACTAATGCTTTATTACCTTACAACGATAGCATTATAAGCAGCCAATGTCATCATTGGTTTCCCTCCCACCGTTCACCTTTGAAGTAGCTTGAAGCATATAACCGTCACTGCTCCCAATTATACTGTAGAGACACACCAATCGCCTTTGACACGAACCATTCTCCATCGAGCACTTGAGAACTATTCTTGATCGAAGCTTGCACCTCACTGCCTTCCACAAAATGCATCCCTTTCCAACACGTTTCGTTTCGTAGGTACCGGTCTCTGCTCACTGTTCGACTTGCTATCGGGGTCGTGGATACTTTCCGGTTAGGCTAACAGTGGTCTCCAGTCTGCGAACGTTATCCTTCGACGATGGTCAAGCGATGAAGTCCCAGCTGTTTTCGCATAACGCCAAATTCAATAGTGCAGCATGCTGATGTGTAGATGATGTGCATCACCACACCACGATGTCTAAATAAATAATACGCAAAGAGCAACAATGGTATTATCAGATTCAAGAATGCTATAGCAGGATCCGCATGGAAACATTGAGTTAGAGAGAAACCTTCGCTCGTCCAGGAACACTGCCGCTATCGCAACGACCACGACGAAATGTGATCTCTATATTGCTTCTGCAAATACATGGCTCTGGACGTTAAGCCATAGTCTTCGTAGTATTGAATGGCTTGTTCGAAACGTCGGCCTGCCTCAATGGTGTCACCGAGACCCTCGAAGAATCTACCAAGACGCTCATTGGCAACGGCAGCATCCAGTATCATCCCTCCACGGGCAGATAGAACAATAGCTTTTTGATACAAGTCCTCCACCACCTTTTTGTCCGATCCATTCAAAATTGCAAGTTCCGAGTCAAGAATGGCAACATAGTGAACAACGTTGGGACAGCCATCCTTGGCCCACTTCCTCAAAATATCATGGCGCTTTTTTGCTAAGCTTTGGAATCTTCTTCGCGTTCTCCAGGATTTTGTGTCTTGGGCTGAGACGTAGAGAAAAAATGACTGGTGGAAAATCGACGGCATATTGGCAGAGGCGGATAGCAGTTTCTTCAACAGAATTCCAGTCTTAATTGCGAGATTGGTGCCTTTCTGATGTTCTCCTGTGGCGTAGTAGATCTGCCCCTGAAAGACATTCGCCATTGCACTATTGAATTTGTCGTCACCAATTAAGCTTCTGGCCTCATCAAGTAGAGATTGCCTACCTTCTGTTTGTTCGGAGTCATCCAGCAACATCTCCACGCTCCGTTTAAGTAAAATGGCGTTGTTCAGCGGGAGACCTGTGTCCAACTCGATGGTTTGACGCATGTAGACTTCAATATCAGACTTGAGAGTAGGAAGATGTACTTGTGCGATGAAACACGTCCACAATGATGCCACAATGCACTGGAACAGTGGAGGGGAAAAGTTAGACGAATAGAGGGGCTGGATACCAGATCTATCTTAACGATATCTGAGCACTTACATAGAGCCCGTTCCGAAGTTGTCCCTCCCTCATTCCATTTTTATATCCTTCGCGCAAAACACTCAAGCTATGGCTCCAAGTGTGGGCCCATGGGAGGTTGAAACAACCCTGAACCATATTAAAACCTGCTGTGGACAGGGTCCCGTGTTCTCTCACTCTCATTGCATCAGCATATTTTGCAATTTGACTAGTGGCCTTCAAGTCGTCGAATGCAACCATAAAAAAAGGGGCGAGAGTCACAAAGCCATAGTATGAGGAACCGTTGATTCCCTTCTCCAATGTGATGGATAGCTGCTTCATTGTACACAGTCCACTAAGTGTAGTTTCTCCCGTTCCATATGCGTGGAGCGAAAGTTCATTCAACATACTGCCCATCTCACGTATCTCTGGACTTGTGACAATGGGTAGATTCGAAATCTCCTGAATTGTTCTTTTCTTCAGTTGGTGCTTGTACTTCATGAGAGAGAAAATGAGAGAAATAGTCTGTAAGAGTGAGCTTCTTGGAAACCGACAGCCAAGTTGATCTAAGGCCGCTAGGCACAGCTCCACTGATTTGTCATCGTTTTTCATGCCCCAATACTGAATTTGGGCACGATATACCCGCAGTTTGTCCAAAATTGTCAGGTGATCTTGTTGCATTACTTTGCTTGCATACCAGTTCATAGCTTGCTCGTGCATCTGTGCTGCCTCTACTTCAGTTGCAATGGTGAACAGACCCAAAGACAGTTCGGGATGCGATTGCCAATGGCCTTCCGGAAGGAAGGCGATGCCGCTCTTCACGAAGTTTGATGTACTGGAAATCGATGAAAGTTTGCTAGACTGAGTCGAAGCAAGGTAATTGAGACTTGCCAGCTGAAGCCTTTCATCCTGTGGCAAATTGTCTGCAGTGAGAGCAAACGGATTTAAAAGTCCAAGTATTACAAAAAGATACCGCCCGGTATCTTTCTCTTCAATTCCTGACAAGAGAAGCTTTCCCACGTCATATTTGAATTTCAATGACTCATTTGTTGGTATCAATGATGCTGCTGCTTCTTGGATACTGTCATGAGTCCAACGATACCGCATCGATATTCTTCCAGCGAGCAATTCAAGCATTCCTTCTTCTTGGGCCACGGCGAGGAAATCGTCGGTCGAATATTTTCCACATGAAACAATATCTAGGTCTTTCTTCTCAAATGAATGCCCTAGGCAGGAAGACAACGCCAGCAGGGTCTGGTAGTCTTTGCTGAAAGAACTCATCTTTAGTTTTGTCAATTCAACAACATTTGTAGTGGCGACGGTCTCTGACTCAATCTTTTCAAGGTCCCATGTCCACTTTAAAAGTCCGAAGTTGTATTCCAAATATCCATTGTATTTGAGCATGCGTAAAAACGCGAGAAGGAAGAAGACATTGCCACCAGTCCTGCGACAGCACAATGCAGCTAGGTCAAGTGTAGCAGTGCTGGAATCCATCGACAATAAGTCCAAAATGATCGAGTTGACGTCGATTTCGAAAAGCCTTCCAACATCAATTTTCAAAAGTTTCACCATCTGCTTTGATTCCTTGTCCCTAAGTTCTTCGGATATTTTTGCTATCAAGGTTGCGAAGTCACTCTCATCCGATCTGTAGAGGAAGATAAGCATCAAGTTTTGTATGGCTCGATCTGCTAATAAATCGGAAAGGAGCTCTATAGATGCCGTGTCAGCCCACTGAAGATCATCCAAAGCCAGCACGACCAAAGGTAGGTGTTTGCAGAAAGTGCGAAAGAAGACTCGAAACGCGAAATGAAGTTTGGCTTTTGCTTCGTTCATTTTTCCTTCGTTACTTGCAAGCTGTTCTAGAATCCCATCAGTTTCCGTAGACGATTCCAGGTTTACAGTTAGTTCTTCGCTTGCACCAAGAATCTTTGAGACCATGGGCAAAATTCGTACCAGAAGACTTAAGCCATTTTGGCCGAGGTCATTCAAAAGATCCGCACGGATACCGTCGAGCGTTTCCGGCGATGCAAAGGAGTTTGTGCCATCGTAGTCCACCATTTTTTGCAACATTTCTTGGCAGGCAGATACAATACCCAGATATGGCTCGGCGGTTTGTTGCTGCAAGTCATACTTTCCAATGGCAAAGACTCCGCACATTTCCACTTCGACGGGTTGGGTGAGAATATCTTGAATGAGACGAGTCTTTCCGACACCTGAAACTCCTGATACGAGAACGACTTGTTTCGCGTGGCTGTGTTTGTGTTTTTCACGTCGGCTCTTGTCATCCATCGGGTAATTTTCCCGCAAAAAATCCAACAGCATTCGTTGCTCCCTATCCCGACCATGCAACTGTAACTCTGAAAACCGAAGCTGATCAATGGTCATTGATGGGACGTTGCTCGACTTTTTGAACGACTTCTTTTCCCATACGAAGGACGACGAGGTAAATGTTGATTTGGGCTCAAGGCATGAGCCAAAATCGCCCGTGACGGAGAGCTTCAATCCTTCCATTCTGGTCCCTGATGAGATTGTAACAATAATAACCAAAGTTTGAGAGGTACGATCTTCTTGATGAACAGTTCATCCGAATGAAGATTTTTACGTGCTTGGACCTGGAAGCATGAAGAAAAGGTTTGAACATATGACTTCAGTACATAACAACATGTTTTTCCAATGGATGCTTATTGTGATGGTAAGGTCATTATTACGAAGAACATTCAAGAAATATGCGTTGTCCGAGGGGCAGGATTTGCTTATCGTGCAGTTTTTTATTTAAGCGCTTGAGGAAACTACGATCAAGAATTTCATCAACGATGCCGTTCCCATTTCGCTTCTTTTACTTCTGGGGCAACGAATAGCCATTCGAAAAGTTGATTCTTCGGAGTTACTGTACGCTCTATATGTCGTTTCCTTAAGTAGGAGAGTACGGTAATTCGTCGTAGCTTACAGTAAGAACAATTGAGGAGTAAATTCCCCCTGCACTCACAGTCAAGTACGTCGTCTACCGGGGGTTACCGTAGTCTAGGTAGCATCTACGGTAGCTAAAAAATACGGGAGACGGGAGTAGCGGAAAATCAAGACGTCGTCAATGATGAAAGCAACGGGGATTTACTACTATTATGTAGAACGAACGAAGTAGTTGACTTTGAAGTGGGACGATTTTTTCTCTTTGATATACTGCGAGTACGGTATGATAGACCTCCCTGTACTAACTGAAACTGTAAATTTGAGTAACTGCGGTAGGTAACTGTAAAGTAACCAACTGGAACAATGATGTCGTTGCTGCAAGCTTGTTAACATTATCTCGATAGGGAAATATTGGAAAATGGTGGGCTAGCTTCTAGCAGCACACAAATATGCCAACCAAACACTGCCAAAACTCAACACCAGCGCACTGTCAGAGTGATTACTGACCATTCCGACCGGTTGGGATTCGTTCCTGGTGGTGTGGTGGTTGTTGTCGTTGTTGTCGTTGTTGCGGTCTCCGTTGTATTGGCATTTGTCCCACAATACAAAGTGATGGCTGTATCGTACTGTTCTCATTATCATCCGGATATTCCGGATATAGCGGATAGCAAAGACTTGTCCAGTGCTACGTCCACGTGCGTCGTCAAGCGCAATCGTGCTTCGATCTCTCTCTTTCTCTCTCTCTCTCTCTCTCTGATCAGAGTTATCGGCTTGCTTGGCAGCTTGGTCTTGTGCTTTGAAAAGAAAGAGAAGTTCCGTCGTTCGACGTCAATCAACGAATTATCATCGCTGCAAACGCTTCCTAGAATATTGACGTCAATGTTGGAGTGGAAGAAAGCAAGGATCGACACGGGCTGAGACTCATAGCTTGAGATCAACGTTAATCGACTGGATTCGAGCGTCAGGGAATCAAGTGACCGCAACGCTTGCGTTTAGAGCAAACAGCAAACAAAAACAACTTGCGATGTGCCGACGAATTGACTGTTAACTTCCATCCGCACAACGCCCACAAGATGGTCGATGAACCTCCATGATGGCAACACCACCATTGGGGAGGGGGAGTGAGTCTGCATATCGTCACCATTTGCACTCATTTTTCCGGCAACCGGACCTGAGTCGTTTGTCAACCATTCCCGTTCACTTTCATATCCTTTTCCTTTTCCCAATGATGCATGAACCGTGAGCCAGCAGCTTTGACGCCTTTGAAGATACTGTTGTCCGCCTTGCTAACCATAAGCTCCTGACACAAATACAATTCTATTACGTCAAAGGGTACCACGACAGATATGTCGACTGCGACAACTTTGACCGGGGACCAAAACACATAATCCATGTGGACAAACTTGCTGGAGATTATATCATCAGTGGCATTTCTCCAACTGGAATACCTCCCCCCTGAGTGGATTACCTTGTCGTGGTAGGGTCAGAGCCTGGGGAACTAAGAATCCATAGACGATCTATCAGTGCAACGGAAGAGATCGTCCCAGCGGTAGTACAAACTACTGCTGTCTTGTGCACCATGGCATTATGCAGAACCGGTGGCCGACCGGAAAGATTGTGTTTCTCTTATTTAGTCGGAAGGGGGCAAAGGGAGAGGAAGAAGAATGCTTAATGCATGATTCTTGATAGAGTTGTGATGGGCACTGACATTTCTGTGGAAGAAATGGCATCAAAACTCAGCCGAGAGACAAGTGCATTAGGGACGGTACTATATCGTTGGAAACACTACTTGCGCTTGGCATGGAAGGCTTCTTTTACACGTACAATCCGCCCTATTTGGGTTGCAACAGGTAAAAGATATCAACACACCCATCACAATTTTTTATGTGGTTAATTGCTGTCTTCTCAGCATTGTTTTTGAAAGACCACGCCATATCTGACAATCACTGGTTTGGACTTTTCCTCATTCGTGAGGTTTGTTGCCTTTCCAGTACTGAGTGGTGGGCAACAGGGTACTGAGTGGAGGGGAAGCTGTTGCATAATTCGCCCCGCCCCCTTGGGGGCCAGGCGGGTGAGCCGACTTTTCAGATGCCATGGTAGCTGGTAGTTGGTATAGCCTTGAAATAGATAACTGGAATACCTCTAAAACCGAAATACTGTACTAGTACACAATATTTGATTATTGAAGGCACCTGCTGCGATTTCGCCCACATGATTAGCATCCTCTTGTCTCAAAGTACCTTAAAAGCTTTTGGGATCGCCGCCGGACTCAAAAGCTCAAGAGGTTTGTGAAACATATATCAGAGGCTGAATTTTGTGAAAAATATTGGCCGAGTCGTCAACGTTCTGTAAATTCGATCAAGGCAGACCCTCACAAATTTCCTCCAGTGGTGTTTCTACATGAATGGCTCCTGGTCGAGAAATTTCTCTCCAAGTGCGACCTCTACCTGGTCCAACATAAGAGAGTGTCCATCGTGTATTACGTGCAATAGAATTTCATACCTACACTACGGCATAATGATACCAAACGATACTACACAAGCACTTCGAGAAAACCATGTAGTTTCATATGATAAATATGTATTGTATCAAGTAGAAAGTGCTCTTGCACCGATTGCAGAAAGAGTGTGCTGTAACTGTAAGTTTATGATACCAAAAAAAAGATGCATTTGTTCGTTGTGATTGTAGTTTGAGAAGACCTTTCTCTCTCTCACTGCTTTATACCATCTTCGTTCGAGCCAAGTTGCGTGGATTCCAGTCGAACCCAATCGAGTTCAAAGCGGCAATGCGTTCTTCGGTCATGGTACTTTTCTCTCCTTTCTTGAAAAGTAGGTACTGGCGGCGTTGGTGTTTGATCCAAACGTTTAAGGACCCATCGTCAAACTTGGCAGGGATACTGCAATGTCCGTTGGCCAAGGTGAAGGCTTTGAGAGTTTCAAAGCGCGAATGCCAAACAGCGCGGTGAGAATCAAAGATGAATCCCACGTCCAGCAATCGTTCTTGACGAACATCGGTCAAGGTGGAATGATGTCCCATTTGCTTTCTCTTATACTGGTGCCTTTGTCTCTTAACCCACTGCGCCAGCTTTTGGTTGGGAGGATACGAATGTGGGACCAATAGATGGCCATGTTCCTTTAGGAAAAGAAGGAGTTCCTTGAATCGATCTTCCCACTGAGATGTCTGGTACTTTCGGAATCGAATAGCAGCCTTACTTGTGTTGGGAAACGAGGAGTTTTCGGCAAACAAAAATGATTGATCAACGCCCATGTTCGGTGGGGTGTAAAGAAAGTCATTGGGTAAGTTCCCGGTAACCATTGGTGCCATGCTGGCTTCATCGAGATTGAGTGGCTGATCGTCCATGCACGAAAACATATCGGAAAAGGATGATCGTGTTGATACACACAACTCATCTGGCGTTTTGGTGGCTGGAAGGGGCATTTGTTGTTTGTTGTGCTTCATGAGGAAATGCTGCTTTCGAATGGCAATTTCATAATCAGGTCGGATAGGCGTTGGTTCAAGCAAGAAAGCATTCAAGTTACTGTAGTCAGTATTTCCTCCCATAAAGGCAGATGAACCCGAAGTTGCGACTTCCTCAGCTGTATCCAGCAGAGATAGCAGATGATCAAGGTCTCGGCGAGAACCGGAAGGAGCGCCATTTGAATTCATATTCATCGAAAGAAGCGTATCCATCGTAACTGTAACAAGCTTTCGAAATCTCGACGGGTTCCGGTAATTAAGTTGGCCAAGATTGACTGGAGCGGTACAAAGAAAGAAGAACTTTGAAACCCAGAATTGATGATCGAGCAAGTAGGGATAAATTAAGCTCACTGTAAGAGTAGTTAAAACGAGTTCTACGGAGTACAGAGAAAAAAATTGGGTCAATTGAACCAAAGAACTGTGCGAGAGAAAAAATAAAGCACTGTGCGAGAGAAAAAATAAAGCAAAATTTAGACGTGGGAGGAGCACGCTGGAAGAACAGTGTATCCTTCCCTACCATCTGTCGCCAGTGGCGCATTAGATTTCCTTTGACGCCTGGGCAATAATAATGAAGTCTCCTCACCGATCGTGAAACGAGGCCTAAGTACGGCAGTGCGAAGCCGGCATTCCTTGCCTCATTTATGACTTTGAAGTCATCTCTTCATTGTCAACAATGCGGTGTTGTCGAGTAAGTAAAACAAAGCTTCTCGATTCTCGAACATTCGAAGGCGTTTCGACCTCCAGAGTAGCTTTCGTTGCTAATAAATGAACTTGATCGTGAAATACTACATTCGTCTTCCACAACTAGTCTACTGTTATGTTGAATGTAGCCGTACCGGTATCTCTATCTTCTAAATGGTCGAGATCATGCGTTTCAACATGATGAATGCTAGCTAGCGGATTTGTTCTTGAGGTTTGTACTGTAGTACTGTTTATTGTAACTGTAAGTTCGACCTCACAGTCACAGTCAAATAAAAGACAATGAAATACACCTTTCGATTTCTCTTTTTCTTTAAATTGTTTCCCTTCATCGGTAGTAGAGATAGATACGACGTCTAATCATTATACACATAGATGCGAGTCTTGAGAAATGTGTGCCCACTTTCGTCCGCATGGCTAGCTTCGGAAGGTTTATCTACAGCGAGTTTGCTCCGTTCCAATATTCAAAATATAAGTCCATAGTTTCCTATTAAATCATCATCTTGGTGTTGCTTGATGCGGAGAAATTAGATCTCATTGAATAGAGAGTTGGTAAAACATTTTGCGAGATCCTGATCTTGCTTGGCTTTTCTCTCCACGACAGTGGTAGCTCCTTGGTTCGTACTGGCCCGGATGATAGAAGCAATTCTTCATCGAGCTGCTGTCTTTGTTCCCGGGTCTGGTTCGAATCTTCCAATAGCTTCATTTGTAGAACACTAAGGTAGTACCATAGTAAAGTAGTACTCGACTTTCAAGTCACAGTCAAGAAAACTGCGTATATTCGCCGCCGCCGCAGCTTCTCTGCAATCCCAGTGACGTCATGTGCTCCATAGCTCTCTCTAGATACGTGTGTATGCCACCATAGAGGTGCCAGGTTGCTACATATGTGGTGGCGTAAACGTAGTGTCTAGAGACAAGACCCCCCTGAGTGGATAACGTTGTCGTGGTAGGGGGGGGCTTAACCCAGGTTTGTCAGAGCCTGGGGAACTAAGAATCCACAGATGATCTAGCAGTGCAACGGAAGAGATCATCACAGCGGTAGTCCAAACTACTGCTGTCTTGTGCATGGCATCATTATCAACTTTTATAAAGGATTGGATTCGTGACTAAGATACTGCTACCAGTTGAGGTGCTGGCAGGGACAGAACAATCGCTACACAAAGGTAAAAGGCTAATTGATTCTCTAATGTGAGAGGATGAAACAGTGTGCCTTGCAGAGACTTTGCAGGTCACACACATACCTCTTTACTAAAAAATATCACGCGTCTGTCGTCCTATGTCCAACGCGAGTGCCTACGTCAGGCGTTTTGTTCTTGACGTGATCATACATACTCCAGTACGTACTTGCGATATCATTCGTACAGACCCAGAAAGCGTTATAATTTCTGTCAATCATGCAGAACCGGTGGCCGACCGGAAAGGTTGTGTTTCTCTTATTTAGTCGGAAGGGGGCAAAGGGAGAGGAGGTAGAATATTTAATGCATGATTAGTGATAGAGTTGTGATGGGCACTGACATTTCTGTGGAAGAAATGGTATCATAACTCAGCTGAGTGTCAAGTGCAGAGGGCCGGTACTATTTCATTGGAAATATTACTGGTGCTTGGCATAGAAGGCTTCTTTTACACGTATTGGGTTGCAACAGGTAAAAGATATCAACACACCCAACACAGTTTATGTGGTTAATTGCTGCCTTCCCAGCATTGTTTTCAGAAGACCACGCCATATCTGACACTCACTGGTTTGGACTTTTCCTCATTCGTGAGTCTTTTTGCCTTTCCAGTACTGAGTGGTGGGCAACAGGGTACTGAGTGGAGGGGAAGCTGTTGCATAGTTTGCCCCGCCCCCTAGGGTGCCAGGCGGGTGATCCAACTTCTCAGATGCGGAAACGATGGTAGCTGGTAGTTGGTATAGCCTTAAAATAGATTTTCTACTCCGAGTATTACTTAGTGTCTAGAGACAAGGAAATGAGATGTAGCTATGGCGAACTAACGTAAGTTGCCAGAGCTACAGTTCACACAAGAGCACAAGGCCTGCTTTTTGAAAAACACGGAATCTCCATTGCTGTCTCGTAGCGATGGAGATTGCAGGAATTGTGTGCTTGGATAGGCGTGATTGATGCATTGATGCTTGCAATCAACTCTGTTCTTTTGTCTGTCCTCCATCCGTCCACCGCTCAAATCCCTACTCCGAACTCTATGGTAGTCCAACGGCGGACAAGACCCGAGCATGCAGGCAACGATGTTATTATCATCCCTTCCCTTGCCTGCACGCTTCTGGCTTGTCGTAGATAAAAATTGCGACTATTGCCGATATAGATCAGGCTTGTCTCTTGGGTGCTGCCTGCTGCCACAATAGGAGTAGTTGCAGGATTCTGAAGTAACGAAATGAGGACTACCGGTAGTACTCCGTACGACCATCAGCACCAGCACTGTGTCTAAGCAGATCAGTGTTTGAACATCTCCGATCTGATCCGAACCTATCCTTGAATTTGACTTGATTCCCGTACGTAAACGCTGGTTCCAAACCCATCATGTTGTTGACGGCATCTTTATGGAAGCAAATCTTGCCGTCGGCTTTATTGGGTGTGACTCTTGCCTTGTTTGTTGAGTTTCTAATCTTGATAAAGGAACGACCGGTCGTTGAGGAAGACTTGCCCCTGAATATTACCGGATTACCAACCAGTGGTCATGAGTACAATATAGTGGACTTGTCCGCACCGAGCAGCTCCGGTCCGATACTCACAATCTTGTCATATATTGTTACCAAATCACCATTTTCCCCATGGATTTTGCGGCATTTGCTCGACAAGAATGGGGTATACTTGGTACGAGAATTGTCAGCTAGGCATTTGCGAAACTTGCCACCGATTCATTTTCCTGTACACAGGGCGACAACTGAGCAAATGAGACACGCTCAAAAATGGAACGATCGCTATGGGGCGGCTATTTTTGAAAAGGGATATGTACTGTCCAGACGAAATCCAGCGCCGGGTTATCGCTCTGTCATGGATTATCGCAATGTCTACCGAAGAAAGGGAGTCAAACCAAGTGCGGTCATGGAGCGGTTGATTCAAGGTGTCCAAGGACACTTGGCACATTTGAACATGTTTGCCTCCTTTCGACCGGACGATATTCGAAAACAAGCCATGGAATCTGATGCTCGCTGGGCTATGGGAGAGCCATTGTCCATGTGGGATGGCGTACCAGTGGCCATCAAGGACCTATCTCCTGTGGCTGGACACAAAATTTGTATGGGATCCTCGGAATGTATGGAACAAGTTGAAGACGACTATCCAGCAGCTCGTCTTCGAGCTGCCGGTGCCATCATTGTGGGAACCACTGTATCCACAGAGGGTGGAGTCACGCCCCTCGGATACGCGGCTTTTTTTGATGGTCCGTTTAACCCGTATGATATCAACTACTATTCTGGGGGAAGTTCGGGTGGATCAGCCGTGGCGGTAGCTTCGGGTATTGTGCCAATGGCTGTTGGTTGGGACGGTGGGGGCAGTATTCGGGTGCCAGCCAGCATGTCGGGTGTTGAAGGTCTTGCCACCACCTGTGGTAGAATACCCTTTGAGCGTGGATCCACTTCCACCAATAACAAAGCTGGGCCACTTGCACCAACCGTGACAGACATTGCGCTGTCGTATCTGTTGTTGAGTCAACCCCATCCAAAGTCGTTTACCACCAATCTGATTGGAGAAGCATATTTGCCGTTGCCCTATTTGACCGATCTGTCAACGCACGATCCAGCAAACTTCAATTTGGAAGGGGTGCGACTGGGAGTGTTTTGGGAACACTTCCAGCACACTGATGCTTTTGTGTATGAAAAATCTTTGAACGCGGTGCAATTCTTGGAGAGCAAAGGTGCGACCATTGTCAACATTACCATCCCTTACTTGCGAGAAATCCATCTGAGCCATGGACTCAAGATCGTTTCCGAGTTTGGAAATCTATGGGAATCTCCATTCTACAATACGACGTATCAATTAGAGGCCAACACCGAGATTACTGTTATGCTTGGCCGTACACTGACCGCCGATGAAATTCTGTCCGCCGAAAAAATTCGGCACTTCGCAATCCAATACGTGCGAAAGAATCTATTTGAAGGGTTGCAGTTGGATGCGATTGTTTCTCCCATGTTGGGAGACAAAGTCCCCAAACTGCCTCGAGGATATCGTGGTTATGGAGAATCCAACACGGCGCTTGTGTACAAAATCATGAGGTTTGTTCCCTTGGCCAATTTCTTGGGATTACCAAGCCTGACTGTTCCTATCGGCTACGAAGAGGACACTGGTTTGCCGATTGGTTTTCAGCTTTTAGGGGACGCCTGGTCGGAACCAACTTTGATCCGCTTAGGATCCGTTGTCGAGCAACTACAAAAGCGGAAGACGCCACCCGCCGAAAACTTCTTCGACGTGCTCAAACCTTGGCTGAAATCGTAAATCGGCTTGAAATAAATAATATGGAAATCCAAAAAATCGTTGCTTATTGACAATCGTATGAGCAAAGTATACAGAGGCAATTACAATGGAAGACATGCGAATGCGATAGCCGCCAAAAGCCAATAGGCTGCTGCAGTGATAATAGAAACCGCTCCATATCCCAAATCACACGAGTTACTGGTCAGGGGGCAGAGATTCGTCACCATGAGTACAAGAGGCAAAATTTGGGTGATCGCCGTCAATGCCAGCACGAATGCAAAACGAATGAAAAGTTTTTTGGTGCATCCTCCATCTTCCTGTTTGATAGCCAGATATCTATTGGCACTAATCTTGACGGTTACCAAGAACCAAATTCCTCCGAGCAATGTGGCAAGAACAGCGGCGACGCGAGCTACAACCAGTGGGGCTTGGACGTCAAAGTATGGCACTCGAAAGGTACTGTAGCAGGTGTTCTCGTATGAATCTCCGAACAATCTTGGCATGTTGGCTTTCCACAAGCCGTATGAAACAACCACGTCGTTAATGTTGTAGTCGATGCGATCCAAAATGCTGCAAGAAGTATGGACAGATACGGAAAGAGAAAATGCGATCAGAGTAGCCAGTGTCACTACAAGGAAGGGGACAATCTTGTAACAGCCATGCTTTGGCGAGCTTTTCTCATCTTCTGCGACAACAATGATGGCGGCCTCTACATTGTTTTCGTCGGATCTGTTACCAACTGTTTGCGACTTTTCTTTCTTCGTTGGTTCAGAACGGCAGCACCCGTAGTGGCTAAGAATGATTGTGGTTAGCAATATGGCACCGATGAACCACACCAGAAATAGGCACAAGGTGCGCCAATTAAAAGTGGATGATGATGTTTCCGCTTCGAACGAAGCGGTTTCGCTGGCACCATCTGTCTGATTGGCGTCCACAGTACCATCTTCCGCCGAAAGAATGGAGTTGAGCTCTGGATTCGACATTGCTTTACTCCTAGTCGAAGCCACGACGGCGTTGTCGTTGGAGGATACCGGTACCGTAATCTTGTGTGACAAATTAATACTGTAAAATTCTGACATTTGAAATTTGTGGAAACGGAACACATTTCGTTCCTTTTTGGGGGAGAATGGAGAAGAAAAGGAACAAAGATGAACTCCGATCACAGTACACGATTCGTGATTACTACGTACCGTAGTACAACACGACCGCTTGGTCACGCAGCTACATTAGATTCCCCGGATCTAGTCCGGCGCATCTTTCTTCAATCGCTCGATTTTTACCGTTTTTATGCTACAGTTAGCTACCTCTAGCTACCGGTAGCTACCTAGTAGCTAGGGAGCTACCTAGTAGCAAGACTCGTAACTGGGAAAATCTTATTTGTACCAATCATTCTTCCACAAAAGTAGTACGAGTGTTCTCCGAATCTACATAGAAGTTCTATGGTGAGGCTATAGCTATTACCATCTCCCACTGCTTCTTCCGCATCCGAGAAGTTGGCTCACCCACCTGGCCCCAAAAAGAAGGACGGGGCAAATCATGCAACCGCTTTCCATCCACTCAGTAGACTACTCTGTTGCCAACCGCTCAGGAGTGGAAAGGCATAAAACTTCACGAATGAGGAAATGTCCAAACAGGTGAGAGTCTCATAGAAGCCAGGAAGGCAGTAAGTATAATCTCATTAATATGTTGCTTGTGTTGTGTTGATATCTTCAACCTGTTGCAACCCAATAGTTCGGATTGTGCGTGTGAAAGAAACCTCCCATGTCAACAACCATTAGTATTTTCTTGAATTTCCAGGTACCGTCATTTTGCATTTGATACTTAGCTAAGTTTATGATGCCATTCTTTCTATTAGAAAAATGTCATTGCCCACCGCAACACTGTCAGGAATCATGCATAATCAATCTTCCTCCTCTCTCTTATTAGGCCCCTTCCGACTAAACAACAGAAACGCAATCTTTCCGGTCGGACATTGGTTAGGTATGATGCCATGCATACGACAACAGTAGCTTGTAGCTAATACATCGGAACGCTGGGACGATCTCTCCTTCTCGTTGCAATGATAGATATTTACACGGTAATACGGTACCTATCGGTAGGTAGGTAGCTAGCTAGCTAGCTCGCTACTACCGGTAGATAGCTACAATGGCAGGCAAGCGAATACGATAGCTGCCAAAAGCCAATAGGCTGCTGCAGTGACAATCGAAACCGCTCCATATCCCAAATCGCACGAGTTACCGGCCAGGGGGCAGATATCCGCCACCATGAATACAAGAGGCAAAATTTATGTGATCGCCGTCAATGCCAGCACGAATGCAAACCGAATGAAAAGTTTTTCGGTGCATCTTCCATCTTCTTGTTGTTCGGTGTTGTTGTCATTGATAGCCAGATATCTCTTGACACTAATCTTGACGGTTACCAAGAACCAGACTCCTCCGAGCGATGTGGCAATAACAGCGGCGACGCGGGCTACAACCAGTGGGGCTTGTGCGTCAAAGTACGGCACCCGAAAGGTACTGTAGCAGCAGGTATCGTCATCATGAGAGTCTCCAAACAATCTAAGCATTTTGGCTTTCCACAAGCCGTAAGAAGCAACATCGTTGATGTCGTCGTCGATTGGATCCAAAATACTGCAAGAAGTGTGGACAGCAACGGAAAGAGAAAATGCAATCAGAGTAGCCAGTGTCACTACAAGTAATGGAGCCATCTTGCAGCAGTAATCATAATAGTTTGTTGAGCTTTCTTCTTCCTCCTCATCTTCTTGTTCTGCTAGTAGTACGACATCCCTACTAGTAATGCCATTCTCAACGTGATGTTCGTCGTCGGATCTGTTGTCGTGTTCGGTTGAATTGTTGTCGTGGTGGTGACAACTACTACCCACTTTTTTGTGTCTTTTCTTTCGTGGTTCGCTTGATTCGACAGCACCCATAGAGTTGAACAATAATTGTGGTTAGCAAGATAGCGCCGATGATCCACACGAGGAGAAAACATAAAGTCCGCCAAGACAAAGTTGTGGATGAAGATGTTGTGATTGTTGTCGTTTCGGAAGAAATGGCGGTATTGTTGTCACCACCCACCGCTGTAACCGTAGTTTGTGCTATTACCATGAGTTTGGTTGTTGGCGGACACGCCACCACCATCATCTTGCTGATGCGGCACAAACAAGAAGAGAGATTCGAAACCCGCCTGTTCTTCTTGATTATTAGACAACGACATTAGTATTTGCTTTCGTTGAACAAGGTCCGACGATGAGTAAAATTGTTTTGATTATTCTAGTAGAGTGTTGATGTTATATTCGAGGGATATCTGACAAAAATTACTCTCTACCGTAGCTGTGTTACATTGTGAGATGTGTTCCAAGTTCCAAGTATCCAAGCAGGATCATCATTGTGTTCCTTGAAAGGAGGAAGAAAAAAAGGAAGCAGGATGAACATTCTACTAGAGGTAGCTAGCTACTCTAGAGAGGAGGAAATTGTGAGAAGAACTGCTGAGAACAACACGAAGGCTTGGTCAGTCAGGAAGAGGGATCCCCCGGATCGAGCTAGCAAAGTATTTTTCATCTTGATGTACGTCGTAGTACGTACGATAGACTACCGGTAGTACCGTAGTCACTGTCAGTACCAGTACAACCGATATGTACCGTAGTATTGTGCAGTACGATAGTACACTACGATAGGAGAGAGAGAGAGAGAAGAAAGCAATGGATTTCCGTTTTGTTGAATTGTGAGGCCACAACTGTCGTACCGAACGCAAAACATACCCGCCAGCCCGCCAGTCACAACAACTACCATACACCGGTACGGTAGTTTCTTTTACGTCTTGTCGTACTGTTATTTATACACTTTTATTACCTAGCTAGTACGTAGTAGTAGAGTAGCAGTATATTTTATGCATCATCAGAAAAAAATAAGAAGAAACAATAGACTTTGATGGATTGGGACAACGTAATGTCTGTTTGTTTGGATTTTCAATCGAAATCTACAGAGAGAAACATAGAGAAAGAACAAAATTGATTTGATTTGTGTATTGTTGTTGTTGTTGTGTATGGAATCACCTTCCCACGAGAACAATTATCGAAGGAGCAGCAGCGGGAGCGGGAGCGGCTGCCACAGTTGTGTTGAATCGTCACTGTCACCATCCGTGTCGGAACAAACCCAACCAAAACAAGAGATAGATTTTTCATCGTCGCCATTATCCAAACGACCACGTCTCGATAAACAACAGCAGCAGCAGCAACAACAGCAACAACAAGTTTCTACTTCTACAATTAGCAGCAAACAGATTGCGACTGACACAGTCAAAGTCACAGTCGGTGGTGACGACGATAGCAGCAGTCACCGTTGTCACAGCAAAAGTATGAGAGACAACTCCAACAATAAAGATGATGATGGTAGTGACGTTGCTATTGCTGTCACCACCACTACCAATAACAACGACACAACAGCAGCTGCAGCTGCAGCAGTACCAACAACATCGACAGTATCAATCCTACCATCCGTACCAACCAACCGTTCCGTCGAAAATGACGATAATTTGGCCGAACTGGAAACGATCGATCACGACTTGGCCCTTGTGGAAGAAGGATTGACCCAACAACGGGGGATTTTGTTTGACACGTCCTTGGAAGACAATACACAAAATTCGCAACAGTCTGGTCGTGCCGTTTTTGATTCTCTTGGCAGTGCCTTGGGAAGTATCCGTAGTCGATTGCATGGCATCATGGCATCAGCAGCAGGAGGACGAGACGCCAGTGCTGACTCTACTTTCACTGCTGCTGCTCCTACTACTATTTCTGCAGTAGCAGCACCTGCTGCTTCTGCCTCGGTGCGTCCGAGGAACGCTACTGACACTTGGACAGCTTTATCACAAAGGTTGTGTACAGCCGAACGGGCCCATTCGACGCGTATGCCTTTGAATTTGTTGCAACAGCAACAACAACAAGAGCGAGAGGCTGATGAATCCGACCAAAGTCGTCGTAGCGCAAGTCGTTCTGCTTCCTCGCAGCCGTCGCCACCGCAATCCATGACACGCTCGACGTCGTCTGGAGGAGGGTCTCATTCCTCTTCCAGTGGCGTTGCCAGTGCATCCTATTGCGGTAGCGACGATGGATATGGTAGCGGGGATGCCGCTGTACAGAACAAACGACGGCGTTCTTCCACACTCATGGCAAGTCGACGTCATGCCGAATCACAAGAACGACAAGACTTGGAGTTGCATGAAGGGACTGCAACTTCCCCGGATAATACCAATGGATTACCAAAATCGATACCAGAAGAAACGACACAAGAAATCAACAGCAATGATAGTGAACAATTGGTAACAGAAGAAGAAGTAGAGTTGTTGCTACCAGAATCAACACGAGAACAGCTTCACAAGGCCTCTCGGAATAACTTGACCGGAAGTTTACGCGTGCTGTCGTACGGTACCACCAAGTCCTCGTTGGAAACAGAAAAAGTCGACACGGCCATCAATACCGAGGAAGGTGTCGTCGTCGTTCCAACAATTCCTCCCAAAGACACACAATCGTATCCGCCTCTCTACACGTGGGGGTCACTCACATTTCAGAGCAGTATTGCCAATTCAAAACCTGGAGTCTATCAAATATTTGGAAATGCCTCCAGTGATGACAACATTATGAACAACAACAACGAGGAAGAAGAAGCGTCGGCGTTATTGGAAACTCCACAGCAGTTGCCTCCAGAAACAAGATTGGGCCGATCGGATATTGCATCCATGAGCGTCTCTGCCACCCATCTGGCCTTTTCTACGTCCTCCGGACGCGTGCTCATTTGTGGCGACAATCGAGCAGGAGCCGTGGATCCATCGCAAAAAATGAATCTGTCCATACCAAGACCGATGCACTTGGAGTTGTTGGCCATGTATCGGATTCTGAAAGTATCTTGCGGGGCCGATCACACCGCAGCCTTGACGGAAACGGATTCGGTACTGACATGGGGATCCAATCAATATGGACAATTGGGCCATCGGATGCATCCAACAACGACATTTGTCCGACCAGCGGCCTTTGCGTTCACTGGCCGAGGTACCGACGTTGCGTGTGGCGATGGCTTTACAATGGTCCTGACAACACGAATGGAAGTTTATTTCTCTGGGAGAGAAGAAATCACTGGTTACAATGCACTCGAAGAGCGAGATGAGGCAGTAAACGGTCCTTTGATTCGTCTCCCGGAACAAAACACTGCCCTACAGGGGTTGCCCTTGGTACATATGGCTGCGGGTAACAAACATGCCGTCGTGGTAACAGCTCATGGCACTGCCTATGCCTTGGGATGCAACGAGTTTGGACAATGCGGACGCATGTTCCCGAAACAACTTCATGTGCCCGTCCCCATTGCAGTACCAAAGACGACCGACAAACGGTGTGGGGAAAGCACAATCGTTGTTTCCAGGTCCTTGCCCAATTGGGATGTTTGGAAGGCCGGAGAGCCACTGTCACTAGCTGAGGATGTAAACATTGTTCATGCAGCCTGTGGAAAAGATCATACCGTCCTCCTGGCAAAGAATGGAACTCTGCTGGTATGCGGGTCAAATCAGCGTGGGCAGTTGGGTATCTCGACAGGCGACGAATCTTCCTCGGTTACTGCCGTACAGACAGTTGCTCATCCCATTGCTGGCAGGAAATTTGTATCCGCAGAAACAGGACTGTATCACACCGTGGTACTGGATGACCATGGTTCTGTTTGGCAAATGGGGAATGGGAAATCAGTTATACAACAGATTACTTTTCATCCAACAAAGTGTTCCATCAAAGGAGTAGCGGCGGGTGGATCACTTTCTCTGGCAATTGGTGAAAAAGATAGCGATTTCCCTAATACTCAGAATCAGGAAAGGCTGAGAACGTTAGGACTGAATGATCTCGTTGAAGCAATACAGACAAACCAGGAGTTTGTGATTTCAAGGAATGGCCTCCTGGCAAATTATTCTCCCGAAGATGAGTTGGCAAGACGCACAGAAGAGCTCTTTCGTTCACCGGCAGTAATGAATAGCCTTTTCATGGATCCAAAAGAAATCGATGGCTTTTACAACAAGTTGATAGAATGTGGCCATGCACAGGACGTGAAGCAAAAAGTTGTTGCTGCGATGGAAAAGGGCATGAGCCAAGGACTGAAATCGCTCAGAGATGCACGGCTAATATACCCGGAGGCCGTTCGCATACTATTGCTACTACTCCAGTGCCCGTTGTTTCGATATGATACAGATCAAGAGGATAACACGTCGCTTCAATTTGATGTTCATGGCGATGTTCTAGTTCTACTTTGCGAAACAATGCTTGGGTTGCCGTTTGAAGGGTACAAGGCCTTGATGGCTTGGACGTCTACTCTATATGGCAAGGTGTTATTTGTTTCATTTCTTGTCAAGCCTTTGGTTTTTCAACTCAACAAACGCCTTGAAAAGCAACGAACATATGGCGTGCCTATGATTGCGGGAGTTCTGCGCTGGCTTCACAATGTTGCCGAGCAGTCGGATAGCGACCTCGCGCAAAGTGAAGACTTTCATTGCGTTGGTATTGATGAACTTCCGATGGAAACCCTATTCGAAGATCTCGCTCGATTCCGCATGTCTACAAAGGCTGACCGATCGGTCAACTTTTACCTTGCCGGTAACGCTTTCTTGATGTCACCGACAGTGAAACGTAACCTTTTGCAAGTCGAACATCAACTTCAAATGGTACAAGCTGCTCAAACAGGCGGCGTTTCATTTGATTTTAGAACTCGAGAATTTACATTCAAACCATACTTCGTTCTCGCTATCGACCGAAAGTACATTTTGCAGCAAACGTTGCAAGCCGTTGCGAATGCATCGCCGCGCGAGCTCAAAAAGAGCCTGAAGGTTGTGTTCAAAGGGGAAGACGGTGTTGATGCCGGGGGCATCACTAAAGAATTTTTCCAGTTATTGATTCAAAAGCTCTTTGATATCAACACAGGCATGTGGAGGGTTGAGAACAAGCACGAATATTGGTTCAACTCAGACTGCACATGGAACGATGATGGATTCTACTTGGTTGGCGTTCTTGTTGGCTTGGCATTTTACAACGGTGTTCTATTGGATGTTCATTTTCCCCATGCAGTTTATCGCAAATTGCTAGGCTTTCCCCTGGGATTAGAAGATGTGGTAGACGATGATGTCAGGAAAGGCCTGAAAAGCCTCTTGGAACACGACGACGATGATGTTGAAGACATTTTTTGTTTGAACTTTGAAGCCACCTGGACAGTATTAGGTGAGCAACGCAAGAAGGAGCTCAAACCGGATGGATCTAACGTTCCGGTCACCAATTCGAACAAGGAAGAGTATGTCATGCTATATGTGAAATGGCTATTGGTGGATAGTATTGAGACTCAGTATGCTGAGTTTGAGCGTGGGTTTATGCAAGTTATGGAGGGTTCTAGCTTGGACTTGCTACGTCCAAAGGAGTTAGAGCTACTTGTAGTTGGAACGCCTGACCTAGATTTTACGGCGTTGGAGGAAACGGCGAAATACGAAGGTGGCTTTGACCGAAACGATCCTGTCATAAACAATCTGTGGCATTGGGTGCAGTCGGCATCGCGAGAAACCCAACTTAAATTTCTCAAATTTTGCACCGGTTCAAACAAAGGTGAGAAACAATATATTATCGTGGACTTTGGAACTTGACTGTGACTAGACTGCTAATTCCCCTGTTTCGTGAAGCTCCAATTGGAGGTCTAGGGAAGCTGCCGTTTCTTGTCCAAAGGTATGTAAACGATATGTTGTCTTTTTTGTATTGAACTCTGAATCGTCACTCACTTATTCTCTACGATTCGAACCTCCTTGGAGCAGAGCGGGTCCAGACTCTATGCAACTCCCTACGGCTCACACATGTTTCAACACTTTAATCCTTCCCGATTACGGAGAGAACTATGACAAACTTTCCCAGCTCCTTGGACGAGCTGTACTGGAATGCGAAGGATTTGGGTTACAGTAGAAAAATATTATACGTAGTGGTTGATTCTGCAAATTGACGAGCGCTAAGACGGTCAAGCAGAAAACCTGTGGATCGAGATTGTCTACGGGCAACCCCTGCTACGGAGGGATAACCAAAAAAGTGCAATAATAGAAAGCGTTATTATGCGAAGTTGGACGCAGCAGTAAATGACAGGTGAAAAAGCCAAAATAGCAGAAGAAGAGAAGGACAACATTGTTGCCAAGCAGGGCAGATGATTGGGTATGCATTCATGTTGTTGTTGCGGCTGTAGATGTGGACAAAAGGTTTTGTTCCACGAAACATGTCTTAGGAGCCAGATGATCCAACGAATGTGATTGGCGAAACAAATGGGCAGCTCGACTAGAGTCTGGCTGTGATACATTGTAACCTTAACAACGATGCAAAAAGTAATTCGGAATTTGGGTCTTTGTACTGACGGCACTTGACCTTTCCATCTGAACTGTAGTTAATAAAGGATTCAAATTCAAACGGAGAGTACCAGTCTACGGCTGTGAAAATTTGAGCAGAGAATCAGAACTAGCATGCATCTTGCTAGCTAATCCCCCTGGCATCAACTGGGAGTATATATCATGATGAAGGACTAGTTTTCACCGGGATACGGAAAACAATGTCAGTCGGCAATTAGGATCTCTTAGTTTTCTTTACCGGTGGCCATTTGCTCAAATTTTCTCCAATTAGTCGGAGCTTGAACTGAAGCGAGATTACGGGGTTGAGGAGCTTGGCCCCAAAATTGACGACATCCCAGTCAATACATGAATTCGGTCAATTCATAATTAATGGTGATGCCAACTCTTACTAGCTACCGCCCAGTTCCGTATCTAATAACTGTAAGAAGTTGACTCACCCGCTGGGCCCCTCTCTAGTAGCTAGGGGCAAGGCAATGCAGAGAGATTGATACGACGTATTTTAGTTTAGCTGTTAATAATAGCTCTAGCACCTGAATTTGGAACGATACGTCGTATCATCATCATCTACTACTGCTGTGCTAAAGCACTCTGTGTCGGTAGCTACGGTAGAGAGAATGACGGAGAAAAGGCATTCGTTCGCGCAGAACTTAATGGACAATGCAAAGTGAATTATGACTGTGAATTAGCGTCACATCGAAGTCTGCGCTTACAGTTAATAAAGTCCAATACGATAATTAACAAAAAAATCTCTGCACAAACATCCCACAATCCCACAATCAGATCATGTGGCAAGGAAACTCACTCAAGCTCTCCTTACAGTTAATTCGAAAATGAATTATGCTACTCCCCAGCTAGGACTGCGAATAAATAAAAACTACCTACAGCACTTTCGTTTCTGATAGTAGTGAAGCCTTGTTGGTGTTTCTTTTGCTTACCGAAGCACGAAGTACCTCGTACGGAGTTGCATGATACGTCAACTCCGTACGACGTAAATTGGAGTTATTCGCCTGTTTCGGGGTCGTTGGAACGCCTCATGAGGAGATACTGGTACGTAGAAGTAGCAGGTAGTTGTAGGAAATGTTTACTGTTAGTAACTATAATCAAAAGTATAAATAGACTGGTAATATAATATTCTGTTTACAGTTAGCCAAGGAAGCAACAGATTGCAGAAGTTGTTGTTTGTTGTTCGCACTTCCCTATCGGCGAGATAGAAGGAAGACAGGCAGGGAAAAGGCCAAGAGACAAGAGACGTAATCAGAGGCTCGGTGTTTTCGTAAACTCTCATTATCGGAATAGTGCGACCATCAACACACCATATGATATCATGAGCGGGTTTTGGAGCATCCGGGAATCTGTCGCCGCCAAATCAAAAGATCGGAATGATGCCAATATTGACCAAATCATTGTGGACGTCTCCCATGTCGATCCGAGCGAAGTTGATGCCTTGTTGGCGAAAGAATTGAAGCAATTATCGTTCAGTGAGAGAGAAAGAGCGTATGACGAAATTCATGGAGTTCATGATGGCGGAAAGGTCGTCAAGGGAGGAAAGATTTTGCTCCCCTCACAAGAAGAAGCAACAAGAATCCGGCAAGTCCTGCGACAAATGCAGACGGAACTGGAGAGCATAAAAAAGAAGTCGGCATATGAAGAAGCTGTGACCATGAAAAGTCCCTTGGTCGCCGATATTGACTTTCAAACGAAATTTGTGTATGCGGAGAATTTCGATGCACCCAAAGCTGCCAAGCGTATGATCGACTACCTGGAACTGGCCAAGCAATTGTTTGGTGTGCAAGCCTTGCATCGATCTGTGCAGTTCGCAGACTTAAGTCCAAATGCGTTGGAAATATTGCATCAAGGATCGTTGCAAATACCGCAATTGCGCGATCAATCCCATCGTAGAATACAGGTTCTCTTGGCGGATTGTGGAATGTCCCACCCTCTCAAAGATCGGGTAAGTGTGATTTCTTTTTATCGATGCATTTTTGAGATTCATTGACGGAACAAATCTAACTTCTTGTTTTATTTCTCGTTTCAGTTACAAGTAGCTTTTTACATGAACTCTTGCCTTGCGGAAGATCAGGAATCCATTCGTCTCGGATTTGTGTTTATTATGTTCCTATATCACCTCAGTTTCGGAGATATAGAGCACAACCGAGGAATCACCAATGTTTTGAACAGTTCACCCATTCGTATGAGTGCGCTGCACATCTGCTCTCCCGGCACTCCGTCTTCCAAGGCTGCGAGAGCAACTGCTCTGCTTATGATGGGCGCCAGAAATCGGTTGCGAGTGCGCCTTCATGTTGGTACGTACATTGAGATGTATGCGTTGCTTTGGTGAAAAACCCTTCAAGATGCTAGGCGTGTTGCTCATGTCTCTTTGCTTGTTATTCTACAGGGTCACCAACGGACTGCCTCCACAGCTTGAAGACTTTCGGTATCCCAGCAGAATGCCTCCCTCCCATTCCCGAGATGGGGACAACGGACACCCTTCGCAAACATTTGAAGTGGTGTTTGATGCGTCAGACCAAAGAACTGTTGCTGAAACGCGCTGGCAACATTCCATTGGCCATTGTGGAATGCCCACGTCAAGAAGATTGCTTGTTTGGAAAGGGGTGAGTGGGCAAACGACCTGGCTCTTCGGAAAAGGAAGCTCTTCTGTATGCTCACGTATTCCCTTTTCGTTCTTCTTTTGCAGTCAAGCTATCACGAAACATCCGGGCAATGTGGGCATGCGAAGATTAGTCGCATCCAAACTGGATCGCTACCAAGTTGCTGCCTTCAAGGACAAATCCCTACTGGCATGGGAAGTTGTCCACGAAGTCAAGGAATGTGGTGGACGATTCCTCAAGGAACAGTTCAACGGCCTATTTGTGGAAGTCAATGATGAGACGTGTCGCAAAAAAGTGAGCATTGCCTTCCGCGACTTGGCGAAAAAGACACGTCAATATAACGAGAATTCGGAAGAACCGCAAGACGCCCGGAAGCACAAGCTCGGATTCGGTGTATCGGAACAAGATATGGATACTGCCCAAGACGACGATTTCCAACTGTTTCCACAACAGAAACTCGAATGCGATACATCGTCTTTTCTAAATTTATCTGGAAATAGCCGAAAGCGTCACAAGGGTATCTGCTTGAACGATTTTTTTGGATAAATCTAAACTTCACAAATTATGGTTTACAAAAAGAGTATTATGTATCTATTTCTATTAAGCTTTAAGTGTTTTTAATGCTCGAATGGCGTCGACAAACTCAGACAAATCTCGTTCATGTTGGCGCTGCTGTCGTCTGTGCTCCACTTTACTCTTGGAACTCGAGCGATACTTGTCAGACAGCAAATCACGAAAGGTGGCACTCAATTTGATACGGCACTCTTTTTCAGTCACTTCCCACCAACTATGGTCCTGATATCTGACAAAGGCGGGAGACACCCGACCTTGGTACATATTTTCCAATTGAATTTGTTCAATAATTCTCGAAATGACCAGCATTTTGCCATGTCGGCCGCTAAGCGTGTATTCTTCCAATTGTTCCCGCACCAATTCCTTAAGTCGCAAGTTTCCCGTGGCTTCCTTCGGCCCCTTTCCCTTCCCTAGGACGACGGTGTTCGGCGTTAACCGAAAGTCGGAGGGAAGCTTGCGATTCTGCTGTGGTAACGGCCGAACAGAGCTGGTCGGAGTACTGCTATCTCGGGTCTCGTCGGTGGACCCAATCAGAACAGGTTTCATGGATTGAGCGGCAGTCGAAATATTCTTTACTACTTGCGGCCTTGGTGGCAAAGATATTTGGTGCTTACTGTTGTTGTAGGCAGGTTGGGGGAAATACTGCGGTGAATACTCTCCCACTGGTGCCATCAGCACCATTGGCATCAGTCGAACTCCAGACGGCGGTGATACTTGATAAGCGTGATAGGATGGAGGCGGTGACGGATAGGAGGGTGTTCTGTACCTGTCGCAATGGTCGATTCTGTTCTCGGCATGGCCACTGCCACGACGGGAGGAGAGAAGCGCCTCCCGTTCTTGTCTCAAGGCGAGCACTTCGTCCAACAGTCGACAACGGTCCTCTAGCATAGTAATTCTTTGGTTCCTCTCACCAAATAGACGGTTTCGGGTTGGTTCTTGAAGATTGGTAGCGTCGTAGATCATCTTTTGGGATGGGACTTTAATGATTGATTTCAAAAAAAGAGATTGTGCGACAAGATTCGAAGATACGGATTACAATTTTTGGTTTGGTCGTCGCAAAGTTGTGAGCGTAATTGGATAGGAGCGATGATGAGACAAATAATAAAGAAACCCAAACGGCTCGTGATTCCGTTTTACATGGTTCGTGATGTGAAACGCGACTGAATGGAGGGATAAATGTTTCAGTCGTCAGTCTCATCCAATGTAGTCAAACATAATTGATTCTCCATGTGAGTGGAGTCGGTGGAGCTCCGACATCTCACAAGAGAGTATCATTGATCGTCGTGGGACCTGCGTCGCCGAAATCGAAGTTGGTGTCATTAAGTCAAGTGTCCCACTCACGTTCACTGTCAGTTACAGTGGGAAACACACAACGAACTACCCGTACCGGTAGCTAGAGAGACTACTGGTGGATTTGTGAATGAAATCTGCACTATTAGGCCGTAATTTGAGAGCTTCAGGCCGTAGAGAGCGAGATTTCGATCACACGAGATGGGTTGAACTGAATTACTGTCATAAACCCACGATAATATAATTGGTGTATTAGGAAGCCATCCCAGCAATAGTGTTAATCTCGTATCTTCGAAATTCCTATGTCGTGGTACTATAATAGGACAATTCCAAGAATCTGGTTGATAGTTATCATGGTAGTCGTCCGTTAAGCCATGAATGGATGCTTCACACTTCGTCTGTCGAGAGTTGTGACAGAAATTACTGTGCGAAGATATGTTGTTTTAGCGGGGGTACTCCAACAAATTTTCAAAGCTACGCGAGCATGTTCGAGGACATAGCGTCGTGGTGCATGGCTGGGGTCACGGGGAGGAATGTCATTCTCAGAACTCAGAGCTACGCTCAATCGCTTTCGTCACGTATCATGATGGCCGCTGGTACGAGAGTTCTGAAAATGGTGCTGGCGATATCATCTCTGCTCGATTCCGTGATTGTCTTCCGGATAAGTTCAAATCAAGCAACAAGAGCAAGACCTTTAATAATCGAAACCGAAAGTCAACGGTAATATCCAACCTCCAGATGTTGTGTCAGTTGATGGCACCCTCTCATTTTCAAATGATCACTCTTTGGATCCCATCAACGCACCGCTCGAATCAGTGCCAAGCTTAGAGATCCCGATGCCAATTGTTCCTTCCTCTACCCGGAATGAAGATGATCGAGAAAGGACGAGGACATCTACGCTTCTTCGTCAAAGCTCAAGTTCTTGCGGAATCAACGAAGATTTTTATTCATCGCTCGATTGCGTTCTCACATGATCTTGGTGAATTCGACCTTAGGTTCCATCTTCAATTTGTAGGAGGACAGCAATAGAAATACATGTGAAGATGCCGCACTGAGTGAGGTCTAGGCCCGTTTTCCACCATGACACTGCACACGATGTATTTCATACACCTTTTCACAAGCGTTTGGTTAAACGAGCTGTATTTTATTAGTTACTAGTTCCGGTATACGTTAACTGTAAACATTGATAGATACATAATGTACCTAAGTGACCAGAAATGAACTAATCTCAAGTTTCTCCCCAGGTAGAGAGACATTCGTCTGCACGACTAGACGATCGACATCTCTATCGTTTCTTCCCCATTATGCAATTTTACTGTGACGCAATGGCGGCTTCTAATCGTCGCACACGCTCTTGACTAGCGTTCAATTGCGCCTGGCTGTTTGCAAGCTCCGCATCTCTTTGTGCAAGGGCTTGCTCCAACTCGCGAATCCTCAAGTCTCGTGCCGAAAGATTGGCGTCGCCTTTGTCACGCACCAATTTGACAGCTTGTTGTTCGACAGTTTGCTGAATGTCACCTTGCAACGTTCGAAGTTTCGCGGTCGACGATTGATTTTGAGCGCGCAGCTCTTCGATTGATTGTTGATACAGTTCTTGTTGCTTACGAAAGTCGTGTTCGCATTCCTCGATCTGGACCGCCAAATATGCCAAATGGTTCAGTTCCGTTTCCAAGTTTTCGATTTCTTGTAAGCGATGACCTTCAGCTACCAAAATATCCGCCAGCTCTTTCTTGAATTGCTGAGTGGCGGCAGCCCTCATCTCTTCGAGCTGTTCAGGAGTCTTTTTGGAGGTGTCCTCCAATAACATATCCTTTTGAAGTTTCAGAAAGTCCAGTTCCTCTAAAATAGCGGCTTCCTTCTCTTTGGCCTGTTTTAACTCGGCCGGCAATTCCATCTGAAGTGGCCTTGTAAGTAGAGGATCGGAGGCGATATTATTTGTTTCCGCCATTTTTGATAACAATTCAATCACACTTTGGTTGACTCGAGAAATTTCTGACCGTGTCATTGTGATCTTTTTGAGTTTACTACCCTTCCCGGTACGATCTACATATAGTTGTGCGTTGAGGGCCTGGACCTTCTTGAGTACCGTTTGTGCTTCTTTTTTGGAAACAATGGTAGATTCCAATTGCTGATACTTTCGTTGCCAATCCTCCACCAAGTGAACCTGCTCTTGTAGTCGCTCTTGTGTGTGATCCAGTTGCTCTTCCAAAGCCTCTTGAGTTTGAAAGTGTTTCAAGACGATCGCGTCAAATTGTTCTTTTTGAGATTGTTCTTGGTCTTCCATTTGTCGTCGTAGATTTTCCAGCGCCGCGGCATGGGCCCCTTCTTGCTGCATCTTGGCATGTTGAAGTACATGATACAACTCTTGAATTTGTTCCGAGGTATGTTCTGACGTTTCTCGCACCTTGTCATAGAGTTGTTGGAGCATGGAATCCATTTCTTGTTGATGACGCTTGGATTGCTGTTTGGCCCTACGAACTGTTTTAGCTTCAGTGGGAGTTGGCCGAGAACTTAATCTTTGGAGTCGTTGTTCTTGCTGTTTGAGAACGGCTTCCTGTTGACTTCGGGAATCATCGAGCTTGGCCTGGAGAGCCTTGATTTGACTGCTAGTAAGATTCGATGTTTCTTGCACCTTCAGATCCAAGCTTTTCAACATGGACTCGATTTCTTGGTGTTGCTTTTGTGATTGCATACGAAGTAGCTTGTTATATTCCTTGGCCGAGGGTTTCGATTCCAGTGTGGTACGCGGATCCAAGCCGGAAGAGACCGCAGAATGCGCCAAGGTAGGTTGGGACAAGATTTCCCTTCGGAGTACAGCCACGTGATAGCTATCATCCTCGCTAGTCACGTGATGCACCACTCCTTCGCTGTCAACACTGGAATCCCAAGTGGTGGGAGTATTGGTGGTTTCCACGGACGGTTTTGATTTGATGGCGGCACTGGCACATCCGTACCGTTGCAAATCTTCCGAAGTTTCGTTGAATATTTCTTCCAAATCGTCCTCATCGGATGATGCGTAATGAAAGTGACGCCCTTCACGTGAGGAAGTAGGAGTCTCCAAGTGAGGAGACATGGAAGATTCGGATGACTCTGGAACGGTCTCTAGTGGAGATGGAATTTTAGTAGCAGCAGCCTCTATTGCTCTCATCGCGGATTCTTCTGCAGCTGCTCTGGCTTCGAAAAACTGATCGTTCATTTGCTTTTGCAGCATGGAAATTAGCAGCTTCATTTCAGCCACTTTTCGAATGGCATGTAAGATCAAATGAGACGTAAGACGCCGAGTCTTGATGGGTTCTCCTAGAATGATTCGAGCCAAACGAAAGGTATCCCACAACTGGATGCGCATGGCCTGATTGCTCCATTTCACGGGGTCTATGTCTTCGTCTTCTTCTTCGTCGTCGTCCATCCCACTCGATTCATTACTGTTGTTGACAGGAGGATCCCAAATGGTCCTTGGTGGAGTGTTGATGTCAAAGTCTGTTGTCGGCATTCTGGGCTTTGTAATACAACGGTCTTTTGGAGCACCGATGGTATGTTGGATTTTCAATGGTTCTGTCTGTCAAACTCAGATGTGTACTCGTGGACGATTCGAAAATCAAAGACACAACAACGCACAAGGCACAACAGCCAACAGTCAAGTCCACCACAACCGTCTGTCAATCTCACAGTCAACGCTGCAACTCGGTAGAAGAGAAGCGTTAGATAGACTGTCGTCCTGTTGTTCCCCTTTAGAGAGGGAGTCTGTAGGAGGAGGTTGTAAAATGAATTCACACACATGCAACAATCAATTGTCACACATTTCTGGGAACTCTTCTTCTCTTTCTTGCTTCGGCTCTCTACTAACGGAGAGCTGGTACCTCCGACCTCCGAGGCGGTTCATAGCTACCGGTAAAGCTACCGGTACTACTCTAGCTAGAGAAAAGAGACTACCGTACAACCGGTAGTACCGGTAGAGTACCCCCCATTTTAATTCTTAAATCCCGGTAGTTCGACTGTGTAAAACGAGTCCGCCTTCCTCGCACTTTTTTTCTTTTTTGGCGCAGTTCGATCCTTAACGCCTTTTTCTTCTTCCGTTGTTACATGAAAAATTGTTGACTGACGGGATTCTAAATTCCCTACGAATGTTAACTACTACTACTAGTCGTACGACGTACAGTATTTTACCAGTCAATACCCCTCTACGACGGATGATACCGGTAC
The DNA here is from genome assembly GCA_019154785.2 of Nitzschia inconspicua. Taxonomy (NCBI): domain Eukaryota; phylum Bacillariophyta; class Bacillariophyceae; order Bacillariales; family Bacillariaceae; genus Nitzschia; species Nitzschia inconspicua. The sequence continues at coordinate 588,469 of JAGRRH010000004.1, forward strand.
TTGTTCAAACTCTCTCTACCGCACCGGTTGTTTCTCTACCGGTAGTACCTTTACAAGCTAGGTACCGGCATCATAGCTACCAGATTTTTTACAGTTAACTAGCAATTCGATTTCAGAAGTGTTCCGTAACAGCTATTTCTCCAAAGAGTTCCGAAGAGTTGATATCCAATATTATTATGTTGATCAACATCATGGGATTCCTCCCTACCTCGTTTACAGTCGTATGAAAACAGTGTGTCAATGATCGTGCAAGTAGTCTGGTGATCCTTATTACTTGAGCATTTGCATACACTACCTGGTACATATCATTATAACATGCTTCTGCACAGTGATGTTATTACGTTATGTACTATAGTAATAGAATTACAAACGTTGACATGGAAACAAATACGTAGTAATTATTAACTCACACGTAGAGCTCCACCGCGGTTGTCGCTTTTTTTGGTGAATATTTTATCACCGCTTGTTGGACCCTTGTAAATCGAGTCCGCCATCGACTTCCAAAAGTTTCCGTTTCATGGCATTGAAGCTATCCGAGTTATTGGATGCACCGGCCATCTGCTGCAATAGTTCCGCAGTGGAACCCAAGCTACCAAAGTTGCCGAAAGCGCCCGAACCGGACAATCCGCCAAAATTGCCAAAGGATCGACTAGCCAACGCATTCGCCAAGGCGGTATTACCCGTTGCTTGCGCCAATGCTTGTTGCTGCTGCGCGAGCATAGCCGCAGTGTCGTTGTTGCTGCCATCGCCACTGTTATTGTATTGTTGTTGATGTTGCTGCTGCTCCTGCTGCTGTCGTTGTTGTAATTGTTGCTGCTGTTGTTGCTGAAATTGACTCAATGACAAATTCAACAGGGACGGGTCTTGATGAGGAATATCGCCGGCAGCGACCAAACTTAAAAAGTCTTCTACACTCGAATTCCGATTATTCAATCCATCTTGCATTCGTAAAGCGGACAGTCCAGTTGAGGATTGATCTCGCAACAGATTCGCCAATGACGAGACACTGTTTCCGTTATTGGCTCCCAACAAACTGCTCATACTGCTGCTGGTATTGTTGTTGTTGTTGTTGTTACTGGTATTTCCGATGCCGACCATGTTGCCACTGCTCATGTTTTGCAACAAACTTTGCAAATTTGCTTGGGACTGCTGCGAAAATGCGCTACAATCGTTGCCGGCCCCTTCATTGTTGAGACCACCCCCACGACTCATATTGTTGTTGGAAAGACTTCGCATCAGTGATTCCAAGTTGGTGGCACTGGCCAAGCGACGGGCGGCATTGGAAAAGCTGACCGACGATTGGTTCTGATTGTTGTTGTTGCCGCTGTTGCTTGTATCAGCGGACCAATTCTTCAAACCACTTGATGGTGCTTGTCCTCCACCACCAGCACCACCCGTCTGAATCAGATTGGCCAAGTTATCGATCGACTGCAATGACTGAAAATCAAGAGACATTAGTGCATCAAAGGAACTCTTCCGCTCTACCATATTGGAGAGTGATGCAGAGGACAAGCCATGTTCCCGTGCCAGTTGACTGAGTTGATCCCTGGAAAATCCCGTCTTGAGCATCAGGTTGTTGAAACTGCTGCCATTGGCCAGCGCACCCAGACGCGCCATAGATGCGTTGCGGGCCATTTGCGACAAGGAAGAGCCACTACCATCGGCACCCGATAAGGCTGCCAATAGATTTTGGGCACTGCCTCCGGCAGCTGCATTCATGAGAGCCTGTTGACTGGCACGGCGTTGAAGTTGTGCCATGGCAAATAGACTGGCATCGGGATTGTTGCCGTCATTAGAATTGTTGTTGTTGTTGATATTGCTACTGTTCTTGCGGCCTCCTGGATTCAACCCACCCAGCAAGGCTCGTCCGGCAGCTGCCGCACGACTGTTGGCCTGTCCACCACCACCACCACCACCAGCCATATTGGCGGCCGCCATTTGTGCCCCCATACCTTGTTTGTATCCCAAGGGTGGTTGCAACCATGGAGGTGATGATGGCTGTTGAAACGCAGCGCCCATCATTTGCTGCATGGCCGCCGCAGCAGCAGCATTGTTGCCCGATCCAAAGTCAAAGTCATTGCGGCCATCCATACTGTTGTTACCGCCCATCATGTTCATACCCCCACCGCCGCCGCCATTGTTTAACGCATTCATGGCAGCCACATGTTGCATATTCAAGGATGCGGCCGCGGCCGCAGCATTCGCATTATTGCTGTTGTTGTTGTTTACGGAAGTATTGGAATTCTTGACACGATTGGTTTGTGCGACACGTTCCAAGAATCGTCTTTCCAATTCGGAAAGTTCCAATCGAGACTTTTGGATTTGTTCTGGTGTGAGTCGATTCAAATCGGCCGTCCGACGACGAAAGACTTGTTTTCCAATGCAGTTGGACCCAACAAACTTTTTGGAAATACGCATGGGGTCGCAATTCAAGAGTTTGGAGAGAAAGGTACGGAGTGTTGTTCCATCTGTAAGTGGTAACAAACCGGCTTTGAACTCTTGTATCAAACGATTGGCATAGGCTTCCTCTTCGGGTGTCCACTTTCCGCGACGCAGAGGCAATCCCTTTTTCTTTCCACCGCCGCCGTTGTTCATTTGTTGTTGCTGCTGCTGCTGCTGCTGTTGTTGTTGTGCTTGCATGGCTTTGCGTTGCACCATTTGAGCGGCGGTAGCGGCATCCATATTGTCATTTCCGCCACTGATCTGGGCGTCGGGTGGTGGGGCAAGACCGTCCGCTTGTGCTGCACTCTGCGCTGCCTGCATCAACAGGGAAGGCATTCTGTAGTAGTAGGAAGTACGTTGTGGTAGCAAAAGGAAATATTACATAGAGACAAGTGTCCGGTGAGAGAAAGTTTTATACATACAAGTAGCCAACAATGCCGGTGATGTCACCATTTTTGTTTTATTTTTTCATTCCCATTGTCACAACGACCGACAGATTACGGCGTAGTGTGGAAAGCGAAGTCGATCTACGACTACCGACCGGCGCGTTAGTACGAAGACATACAGACAGTATTTTAGAGTGACGTACCCTACATCGTTCATCATGATGATATTTGTTATTACAAGCTGCTCCAGCTAGCTACAGAGTAGAGATAACTTTGCAAAAGATACGGATCGTATCCAATCTATTTCGGAATCAGATGAAGTACTACGGATGTTGATGTTGATTTGATGGTATGTGTTTGGTAGTGAGGAATGTGATGTAAATGGTGTGATGGACTCCAGCCATAATATTTTATATTGTGGTGCATTGATGTTGAATGTTGAGCTTACCCTTTCACCGCAACAGCAAGAATTTTGGTTGAAGGAAATAAGCAGGCGTTGAACAACGCGAAGACAAAGAGAAGGGAGCAACGAGAAGAGAAGCAAAAAAAGCGGACAATTCTCTCTGGTGTACGAAAAATCACTCCGGAAAGAATTAGAAACCCACCCAAAAATAAACACCACGTACGAAAGTTTATTATGACATGTATGGGCAATTCTGATTAACACTCTTAGAAACTGCAATAATTATTTTGTTTCAAAACCAATACCGGGAAGATCGCTCTTATTCTTAATTCTCTCAACCTAAATCAGACGGATGACGTTTTTCCAACATAAAAGCAGGCATTAAGTGGACGACCTAAATGAGTAGAAGGAAAAGAATGCCGTTGTCAAGGCGACGAATGTATCAAGATGTGTTCTATGTGATTCATCCTTAAAGAAAAGGAAAGTCCAATTTCACATTGTGAATAAACTAAAAAAGTACGAACAAGCAGTCAACAAGATGAGCGATATTCGTTATTTGCTGTTATTTCTTCTTTTTTATTGATACGTACTCCCAGTAGTATCAAAAACGATGGACAGAATATGGAATATTCCCCGATGATAGAGCTTCTTTCAAAAAAAAAAAGAATGGTGCAGGAACAGCAGTCTGGGTGAAGATGTGAAACTTGAAACTACTCCAGTATGAAAGAAAACAACATGAATTCGTAAAAAGAATTGTGATTTCGTGCAAATATCTCCCCCACTGTTCCATTCCCTCTCTCTATCATACAAATGCTGGTAGTAGAGAGTACGGTAGATTAATTAGAGGGGGTAAAACGAAGGCAATACTACTATATATCATATCTCTCTATGACCTAGGTAGAGAGGTAGCTAGGTACGAACCGGTGGTAGAGACTATGATACCAGTTCTGGAGTCGTACTATTTACAGCTAGTCTTCGGTTTTGAGATGTCCGTTCTCGTTGACTGTGAGTTTCTTCGAAATACGACTAGTAAATAATCGACAGACACCAGGAAAAGAACAATAAAATTGATGATACCACTGTAGAGAGTAGCTAGCTAGACCATTGCCTCTAGCTAGCTAGGTACTACTGTATTTACAGTGAGGGAATGTTCATTCACCACAACAATTGTAGGAGGGAAAAAGTGAGATGGAGAAAAGAATTCTAAACGGACGAATATTACCCCTTAAAATGCACATCATTATCAATCGGTAGTCCAACTATCAAGAATGAATGGGTATTCCGTCAATAGGGAAAAAAAAGAAGAGCAAACCTCTCAGACAACACTTTTATCAAACACTGGTGGCGTGACGGATATGTAGCCCAATGCGAATCCCGAAGGAGATGGAAGAAAGCAGCGACTTGATGGCCTTATAGCGATACGGAGTACCGTAAATCCGTCTCACAACGTCACGGTGGTGCACCGAGAGATCACAGGTCAGTTCAGGAACAGAATTCCAAGAGAAAGAACGACGATCAAAGCAGCAGAAACGTCATTCAATTGCGCTGACACATTTGTGTAAGACGCGAGCAAGGTCATTATGAGAACCAACCCAAAGAAAGAAATGAAAAATACCATTCTGGACATTGAACACCAATCTGAGTTGTACACACTCATTTCGAGTCACCCGCTCTCGGTCATAGCAACGCTTCTGTTTTCTCTCTGATCTTCTGTTGAAATTCTTGAGCTCGTGCTTCATGGGCCCAAATAAATCTCCTGGCCTCTCGGACTTGCTGCACCAACAGGTTAGTTTCGAGCTCTTCAGCCGTCAAATTCAGTCGTTTCATTCTCGAATATTCATCTTCTTTGACCAGACGAGAGATGGCATCATGTTTGCGACGACGATAATCTTCATCATGAAAGTAAATTGGAAAAACTGGATGTTTGGTGTCAAGACCACCCCGAACTCGTTGAAAATCTTGCTTCTCCGCAGAATCAGCATCTTCCTCAATCGGACCATCCGTTTCATTGTGGACACAACGCACCAGCAACCGAATATCTGCAGAGAGCTCCTCCAACGGTTTTACCATGGCTTCCTCGTCTGGGTGCCCATATGTCAAATACTTGTAACGAGTTGCATTGAAATCAGCAAGATAATTGTGCAAGTGAAACGCCGAGTGGCCGGACGAATTGGGATCGCGACTTTCAACTATATGCCCTCCGTCCAGCATTCTAAAATCACCGGCACTGTAAAGTGGATACATGCTGTCATTTGGTAAATACTGAATGTCACCGCCTAAGCTTGCCCATCCTTCATCCCGTAAAAGGCCGTCTGATCGTTGTGCTCTTGGATGAATCGAATCGTCCCCAATTCCTTCGACACAGGCGCCAATGATCATGTCCGGATGGAACCAATTTCTGTCTTTGGTCACACATTCTGGCGATGACTCAAAGACTCTGGTGGAACCAATTAGCTTGGATTTCTTTTCAAAGTTGTTGGAGCATTTGTGCGCGTCATAGTCAAAATGCTCCACGTAGGGACATTGCTGGACGGCACGCAAAAAATCTCTTGTGAATGACTCATCTGTATCTGCAATATATCCGATATCTTCCTTAGTCATACCGAGTTCCTTCCATCCCTTCAATATTTCAGCGCGTTGATTGGTTTCCCTGAACAGTTCTTCAACACTACTATCTTCGTCGACATAGTCACGAATTTGCAATTTTTCAACCCCAAACATGTCCTTGAACTGATCAATGTAGGTTTGTTTGTTGGCCCACTTGATGGGGCGTGCAAAAAACATTTGAGTACGATTTGATTCAACAAATACCATCCCTTCAAAGATTCCGTGTGTTTCTGTGGCAATGATATCCAGCAGCTCCCATGGCTCGTCGGCAATGAGAGCACCATAAAAAATACGACGACTGGGACGTTCTGGCTGTCCATCTTTGGCTGTCATACCGAATCCATATCGGCGACATCGCTCTTCCAAATCGAAATTGTCAATCTCCTGTTGGAACTTTTGGAAGAACGATTTCGGTTTGGTCGACAATACTAACTCCATCCGGGCGCGACGAGGGAAAACGGCAGACGCGTTCGAAAAAATAAAATAATGAGAAATGCCGTACAATTACACGTTATTACTGCTTGGTACATAAATCATCATGATGATGAAGACTACCGGTAGTCGTTTAGAGAGCTTCAATTGCGAAGAAACAAGCAGAATTTCATGAAATGGATACTACTCTAGCTGGCTAGTTACTAATGGATTAAAAGACTCGAACGTTCGCTTTAATGGCCCTTGACGTGTCTTCAACATCTTGTCTCACATCGGAGTGGGAAATCCAGGAAGATATTGTCCCATTAGCTGTTTATTACCTATCTGGGTATTTTGTGCAAAGGACAAATAATCTTCTTGATACGGTTCAGTTTGGAAGGTCATTCAACAGTGATTGTTCTGCTTTCCATATCTCTGCTGCGGGAACATCCTCAGTTAGAGCACTCACAGCCAGCAAGCAAAGCTGATTTTCGACGGTCCATCGAGATGTGGAGATTGTTTGCGTATGGCATTTGTGTAGTAGCGAAAGAAGCCCAGCTTCAAGCACTCAGAACCATTTTCAATATTTCCTTCGAAGGCGTAGCTAGTGAAGAACTCAAAATTCTTTGCCACGTGCTTCCTGGAATGCAATGGTATAAGTCGTTGGGCACAGAGACAGTACCCGTCCAGCGTCCAGGGAAAACAGCCACCTGTAGATTACTGCAATAGAGCATCAGTAGTTGATCTGACTCTCCAGCTGCTTGAAACTCTTCCTAGGATTGTCTCTGGAGAGTTTTATGATTATGCGTTGTATGATATGTGTGGCTGAAGAGCAAGGTGCGAAATACTTTTGGCTCCCAACAAGGATTCGTCTTGACGTTTTGTGCCTTTCGACTTCCAATCAACAGTTGAACCTGTCTATGGTCGATGTTCCTTTTTTCTACACACAGACATATCTCCATATATAAAGTGCTCATCCTCTCTCTTCATTTGATTCCTTCGCATTCAAACATAATGTTTCTTTACAGAAAACAATCAAGAGTCGGTCTCATAGCATCCGATTGTGGTTCATTGATGAGTCTGCAGTTCGGGACAGGCAGATTGTTGTGTGGCAGATCTTGATATGCGTCTGGGATGCTTCGCTTTCAGCCCTTGTGCATGGCTCTTTCCAACACCCAAATCAAAATGTAAGTAGGACAGAGAGATTTCCCCTGTTGTCTTTGGTCTATGGCATTGGCCATCATTTTTCATGTTCCAAACACTTCCGCCTTGACTCCTCACCCCGACTGTTGTTTTTTACCACGCCTCTCGTTGCTTTTTCCTATTTTTTATTTGTAGCCTTCACGGCAACATTGAGATCTTCGCCTTGCGACATGGGTGATAGTGGATATTACTGTTGTTGTGTGTCTGTCATCGTTCCATTGACACTTGATCCCCTTCTGTCATGTTGTCGTATTTCATTAACCACAGGGAAACTCCGACTCTGAGTTCGAACTCCATGACGCATTGTCGGCTTACTTAGTTACAGCAATAGACACAACAGCTACAACCGCACATATGTTTGACGGTGTATTAGCTACTAGTAGTTATTGTCATTGTTGGATGAACAGAAGACAGTTGAGTTTGTGCAAAATAAATGATCCCGTGATGTTACATTTAAAAATGCAGTGATACATCGTGTTGTGGCGATTTTCGAATTTTTCGACGCGCAGTCCGTTTTCCCTCGTCGCGCCCGGACGGAGGTCGTATGCCTTTCATAATTCCATCCTCTTCTGAAAAGTATTGTTCCCGAAAGAGTGTAGTGGGGGTCAATGTTGCCATCGTCGATTCTTCAGCTTTGTTTTTATCCTCACAGTTAATGTCGTGCACTGCATTCATGCCAAAATTATGCGCATCCAAAGACCTGAGGGCAACATCTCCAAGGTCCATGAATTGTGTAATGTAGCTGCTGCACGTAAATATAAAGGAAATCTGCACTACAAGTAAAACAAGAAAACTCAGGGTCACGATCGATCGGAACACGCGGTACTGCGGACGCCTGCAAATATTCGTTGCACTGGGCATCGTCAGCTTTCAATCTTCATTTTCCGTACGTAATAAATTCGTCGTTGCTACCGCAGCGCAACGCTGTTCCTGCTCCGTTTATCGTCTTTGTAACCAACAAAATCTCGGTAACTCTCACAGATATATTGTTGTAGGGCAGAAGAAAGAAGACTGTTAACTCTCAACGGACTCATCAACACTTCCGGACCAGGTTGACTGTGAATGTATTGACCTTGCTGTATTCCTCCGTGCTACTTCAGCGCAAGTTGAACGGGGTATTGTTGCATTGACAATCACATGTGGGTAGTAACGATTTTTACGACTACGACTAAGTAGAGAGTAGTAGGTAGCAGTAGTCGTCGAACACAAAAAGATACTCCGAGTGAAAAATTGTGACCCAATCACAGCAACACATGAGACCCACTGTAACAGTTAACAAAAATTCGACAGTAGTGTGTTTTGATAACACTTAACAGTAACTATTACTACAGTACTACTCCGAGTACTAGTTTTCTTCGTTTCATCATGGATGGCCTCTGGGATGTTCGAATGTTTTACAATTTCTTGGATGCGGAATAGCTGGTATCTTGTCCAGCGTAATAACCTACCTCTCAAGTATCCAGCCCTCTGAACTTTTGACGAACAGTATAGTTATTCAAATGAGGGGAACGAATGAATTGCAACTTTTGATTTGCGATTTCACGTCCCAAACTGTAGTCATACGTCGTAGGCGTACTACGTAGAAGCGGATTAGTTGATCTCATAACTTACTGCGCAACACTCCTTCAGGAGCCGCTCTTAACTGCGCAATCAACTTCTGCTTCAAAATCTTTCCGGATGAGTTTCTTGGCAGAGTGTCGACCACAAACACACTTTTGGGGTGCTTGTATCCGGTCATCCCATGTAGTCGACACCACCGTTTCACTTCATCAAGGTCCATTTTGTGTAGAGCATGATCCTTGATGACCACTGCACACGCCACCGCTTCCCCATACTTACTGTGCGGTAACGGAAACACGGCGCATTCTTGGATGGAGGGATGCTGTTCCAAGATTCGCTCCACTTCCAATGCCAGAACGGTTTCGCCTCCCGTCCGGATTGTATCTGCGACCCTCCCACCAAAGTATAATCGACCATTCTCATCCCAATATCCCAAATCACCCCCCAAGTACCAATCTTCGCGTGTTAGGGATGTATCTTTGTCATTCCTCCTTGCACTGCCACGTTGGATCCAGTACCCGTTCATCACATGGGGACCTCTGGTGGCAATGACGCCCAACGTGTAGGGAGTCGAGACAGCATATTGTGATGGCGATTTGTTATCGGCTATTGCAGTGCCATCGGCATCGGCACTGCCGTTATGACTAACAAGGGCCAGTTGTACGTGACTGGGTGGATATCCAACACAATCGCCGCTGGGTGTGTCATCATCGTTGTCGTCGTCCATTTTTGTTTTTCGTTCATTATCAGTATTTCTTGTCTGGGTTGTTGTTGATACATCCCAAAAGGTGAGGGATGATGCGGCCTCTGTACAAGCGTAGGTTTGAACAATCCGCGCATTTGGGAATGTTGCTCGTGTACGTAACAGAAGTGAAACACTGGCCGATTGTCCACCAATCAATATCATACGAACATGTGGGAATAAGAAATAATTCCCGTTGATATTTGCCGAGTTGTCGTCGCCGTTTGTGATAAGTGCTTGCTTTTGTTTTTGTTGTTGCTCCTGCTGTTGTTGATCTATCCATGCGTACAAGGCAGAAAGCATGGCAGGAACCACCACCAAAGTGTTAGTAGAGAGTGTTGTCGGTAGCGCAAAGGATGTGACAGTAATGTCCTCGACTCGAAAGGTTGGCTGCGATGTGACTGCATTAGTTTCTGGAAATAGTAAGGTTCCTCCCGCCAACAAGCATGCCAAAATAGAATTCAATCCACCAACATGAAACAATGGGACGGTTGATGCGAGCATTTTTGTCTGTGTCGAATATCCACACGTCCTCACGTCGAGTTTGGCCAAGGCTTGGATCAACAGGGCTTGATGACTGATACGTACTCCTTTTGGCCCACCGCCACCACCACTAGTACCCGAGGTAAATAGAACGAATGCATCATCGCGACTGGAAGTATCGATGATTGATGCCTTTCGTAGTGACAGTGGAGGTAGCGAGCCATAATACTCACAGCAGCAGCAGCAGTCTTGTAGATCACTTTTGTAGCATTGAGAGAAGGAATGCGAAAAGGACGGAATTGTCATGGCAGCAGCAATAAAAGTGTGCTGATGCTCGGCATCGCTCATTGCTTCCAAACTGGAAGCTATTTTTTGAGCAACAGTTTGAAAGTAGGAATCGTGGAGTACAATGGTAACTGACTGAGAGTTGGAAGATCGCTTGGGTTGCAGAGCTGTTATCATCTCTTGATACGACCATCGAGTATTCAACAGGGCTATCGTTGCGTTGTGATTACTAATAGACGAGGTAGATGCTGCCAGAACTGACGCCAGCATATCAATGGAATTGGAGGAGAGATAGGCCACGACGATATCATCATCATCACTTTTTGTGTTTGACGCAGACACGTCTGTGTCAGGCACGTTTGTGTCATTCAATGGCACTTTTCTCCTCGATCCGACAATGTTGACATTTTCCAACAAATTCTGCAACCAAACTCCGTGTAACTGTAAACATTTCCAAAAGGATTCATACGTCAAAATCTTGGGATATAATTGTCGTTGTTGTGAATTATCGCCGTCTTCTTCTGACAGAACACTGCAACAGCATGGTGCCTCTGGGAAGATCTTGGCCACACTTTCAATTTCCGACAAAAGCGTACGACGTTTCATGGTAATGGGACAATAAAAGGGAAGATGCAGTGGTCGTTCGTGCTGCCTTCCGTGTGGTCGTTGAATTAATGTGGTCAGTCGGTCATGTCATTCTCCCATGCAGACAATCAATTCCAGAGCTACTTTGGGTGCAATTGTCGGTCAAGTATCAGTGCGTTGGGTATATTGTTACAGTACAAAGGCCAAGGCAGGAATGAACAAAATCAGTTGAGTTACTCGTATATAACCAGCAGTCGGCTGTGTTTGACAGGATGAAGATGGTGCTTAGCTTCGTTGAATAAACTATTAATGATCTTATCTCAGTGTTTCAACCTCACAGTCATTTTATTTACAGTTAGAGGTAGTCTACTGATCGTATCTTCAACCCTCACGAAGGTGAGAAGGTACGAAGGTACACATAAACCTATTCTCTAGTGTCTAGAGTCTACCATTACCCTCAATTGAGGGTAATTGCATCAATTGAGGGTGGTTTTGGCGAGCCAACGGTTTGATCAAATTAACTACTTAGGCGAAACCGTTATCACTATCGTATTCAGCATAGTCTGAATCGTGTTGGTACAAGTGGTTGAAGAGTCAATCCGTTCCGTTGTGACGTCCTGGGGTAAGAACCACCGACAGGAACAAATTTTGGCTCTCAAATCATTGTCGTGAGACCTTTTAAAGCGGAGGCCCTAATTGAGGTTTTTAAAAGGTCTGTCGCAGTCATTATTTGGTTTTGTTTGCTCAAATAAAGGCGGATGTCTGCCGAATCGAAGATGTTATGCGACTTTTTAAAAAGTCAGTTAATGACGGAAGTCTGGCGAATCAGGAAACCCTAATTGCCGTTTAGAAGGTCAGTATCGATGAAATAGAAACTGACGAACCAAGAAGACTTTTATTTGTGGCTTTCAAAGGTCTGTCGCAGTCTTTATTTGATTTTGTTTGCTCAAGTAGAGACGGATGTCTGCCGAATCGAAGACATTATGCGACTTTTTAAAAAGTCAGTTATTGACGGCCGTCTGGCGAATCAGGAAACCCTAATTGCCGTTTAGAAGGTCAGTATCGATGAAATAGAAACTGACGAACCAAGAAGACTTTTATTTGTGGCTTTCAAAGGTCTGTCGTAGTCTTTATTTGATTTTGTTTGCTCAAGTAGAGACGGATGTCTGCCGAATCGAAGACATTATACGACTTTTTAAAAAGTCAGTTATTGACGGCCGTCTGGCGAATCAGGAAACCCTAATTGCCGTTTAGAAGGTCAGTATCGATGAAATAGGAACTGACGAACCAAGAAACCTCTAATTGTGGCTTTCAAAGGTCTGTCGTAGTCGTTATTCGGTTTTGTTTGCTCAAGTAGAGACGGATGTCTGCCGAATCGAAGATCACGAGTGACTTTTTACAAAATCAGTTAATGACGGGTATGCACTCATGGGAGCCTTTCTGGAGTGGGATCTCTCTCATGGGATACCATTGCTTAAGGTGCTGTCGGGGTACCAACCTTGTTGAGTGTGTACACCGACAGTACAATACAACTCTCAGGCACAAGGCTGGTATTGAAATGGGAGATGCCCAAATAAGTGAGCGCAGGCACCGACATAACCTTGACATGGCTCAGCAGGTATACCAAGATTTTCCCAAGGTTTGACATTATGATACTTGGAAGATTGACGTACTCCAGAAGCTGGTGGAACAGAACACTGGGAAATTGCTTTACCCGGGATGGACGTGTGTAAGTGATTATCTGGAAACTGATGAGAGCTTTGTTACAGTTCCATTGCATACCAGTGACCTACATGATAAACATCTGAATAGGGTTCAGCAGCTCCAAGAAGCCGGTGATTACAATCCGAAACTTAGCAGGGATGTCAAGTTTATCTGCAACTCGTGGGGGTTTCCTTGCCATTTTTGCCAGTCATGAGACGTGTTGAGTACCGGCTCTTCAGCCAGCTAATGCTCAATGACTTGCAAAAATTTGATGAAAACAGGATGTCACACTTGTGGATCGCGCATGTCAATGGGCAAGGTATATTTCCAAAACTTACAGTACAATCAAAAAAGTATCATTGACACTGGGAGAGAAACAGGAGGATCCAGGATGCAATGGAGCGAGCTAAAAGTGAAATTGAGCTCATGAACTCTTACTTGGCAAAAAGGTGCCAATGGAATTCAAGGATTGCTCCAACACTGTTGAAGGTGCATTTGCAGAAATAGATGAGGAAGTTGAGCTTGTTGATGGGAAACCTGGTATTGGATTGGGCAGAGAGCTACAGCATGATGACATTACACCGCCAGCACAACAAGGCAATGTTGTTGGAAACGTCAATAGGGTCCACTTCAATCCTCAAGCAATAATGCTTAGACATCAAATGGCAATGTTTGCATCGTACATGCGACGTCACTTGCAAGCACCATACTTTCCGGTGACTATGCCGTTTCCACTCCCAATCAATCGGAAGAGACCTGCAGATTCATTGCCGATTGAAGTTGCTGGGGAGACAATAGCAGCAATGACAGGATTTATTCCCGGTCTCCACAGAGAGAAGAAATGAACAAGAGGAAAGGGCAAGGGGCCCAAAAAAGCTCCTGTTTGTGGGTTTTGTATCATAGAGACTCTACTGATCCAGAGGTTCACAACTCAGCCAAAGATTGTCAGGGAAGATGGCCAGGAGGAAAATGTCCGAGAAAGTAATTGCATACCAAAATAATCTCAGTTGTATTGTTTTGTTATATTTGTATGATATAAAGACCTATCCCACTTGCTAGTGCAATATTCTGTCTACTAAAATAAGAATAACGTCCAAACATGATGGAAGCAGTTGTTGTGGTCCTCTCCTAGAAGATTTGGTTTCTCTTCTTTTTCCTTTTCTTTTTTTCTTCTTTTTCTTCTCCCTTTCTCCCTCCCTCCCCCCCCTTCTTTCCTCTTTTTTCCTTTTTCGTTTTAGTTTAAAATGAGCCACGAACATGATTTGAGAGCCCAAATTTTCGCGCGTTGTCAACATCCAATTTTTTGGCTTTTTCAAGGCACAATTCATCCACAATCAACAGCAGCATGAGATTCTTTCCACGGTAAACGGCATTACAAACACTAGGAAAATGTCTCAAGCAACTAACGGCTCATGCCCTGCGGCCCGTAAGGCTCCCAATAAGGTTTCAAGCTTGATAGTTGGCGCAAAATGTCAAGCAAAGGCGTGCATGGTGACTGATCTTTCTGAGTGCAGTCGTCGCTATGGATCTTCCGCCAAGACGAAGACCCTGGATGGTGTTGTACTGGAGATCATCAGCATGACGAATCCAAAGACCAACCGAACAGCTAACAACGTGAGGGCAAGGTATGATTTGGGGGGTGGTCACCTGAAGGACGTGACTCTGCACATCAGAAGCGTTGAAGTTGTTTCTGAAAGTGTGCGTGCGAATCCGTCGCCTGTTGCTGTCCCTTTGCCAGTCCCTCCTCCTGTTACTGCCCCTGCTGTGGCCCCTGCTCTTTCTCCTCCAACTTCAGTGGCTGCTGCTACTCCGCCGCCAACTCCAGCAGGTACTCTGCCGCCAACTCCAGCACCTCCAACAGCCCCTTCCGTTGCTCAGTCGCCTACGATCCCTGTTGTCACCAGTCACAAGGTGGATTGGTTCATTGATGATGAGACGGTGCTTGAACAGATTGGACAACCCACTCCAAGACGTGCATGGTCGATCAAGTCTCCAATTGGAGACGTTCTTCAGGCTGGAAGCAACGCGGATAACAGACGAACCAAAATGGATGTCTTTCTGCTTGCGTTTCCCCCAGAATCTCTCGTCAGCAGTTGCAGAAACACCAATGTTGTCCTAGAGAACATTGGGAAACCGACCACAACAGTTGGTGAGCTGTTGAAGTTCTTTGGTGTCATTATACTCGCAACACGGTTCGAGTTTGAGAGCCGTGCAAGTCTGTGGAGCGACACTTCAACCTCCCCCTTCATTCCAGCTCCAGCTTTTGGTGAAACTGGAATGAAACGGCGCCGCTTCGATGACATCTGGTCCTGTCTTCGATGGGGAGACCAGCCATCGGAGCGTCCGGAAAGGATGTCTTCAGAACAGTATCGCTGGTTGTTGGTCGATGACTTTGTGGAACAATTTAATGAGCATATGGCTCAAGCGTTTGTCCCCTCAGAACACATTTGTGTTGACGAGTCGATAAGCAGGTGGTATGGGCAGGGCGGACACTGGATTAACATGGGACTACCATGTTACGTTGCCATTGATCGCAAACCCGAAAATGGATGCGAGATCCAGAATGCGGCATGTGGGCAATCTGGAATCATGCTTCGTCTGAAGCTGGTGAAAACGGCAGCAGAAGAAAGCACCACCACGCAGGTGCACGATGAACATCTTCTGCATTGAACGAATGTACTCAAGTTTCTTGTCTCTCCCTGGAGCTTCAGTGGAAGAATTGTTTGTGCGGATTCATACTTTGCTTCAGTTGGTGCTGCGGAGGAACTGAAAGGAAACGGCTTGAAGTTCATTGGCGTTGTGAAGACAGCCACAAAGAAGTATCCCATGGCATACTTGCAGGCACTTGAACTGCAGGGGAGAGGGGATAGGAGAGGCTTGGTTGCACGAGATGCTGAGGGCCGTCCCTCTCTCATTGCATGTGTGTGGATGGATAGAGAGCGACGATATTTCATTTCAAATGCGCATGGACTAGCACCGGGTACTCCTTATGTGAGGAAACGGTGGCGCCAATTGGATCAAACGTTGAATGCAGATCCTGTAAGACAGACGTTGGTAGTGGAGCAACCAAAGCTTGCTGAAGTATACTACGATGTGTGTGGCAAGATTGATCAGCACAATCGCGACAGGCAAGATACTCTTGGAGTGGAAAGGAAGTTGGTGACTACAAAATGGGACAAGCGGGTTGGATTGTCTATCTTCTCTATGATCGTGGTCAACACATACCGCATGTACATGGGGCTGACGTATCCGAGAGGAGAGGGCAGATCACAGAAATTGTTCTATGAACAGCTAGCAGAGGAGCTGATCCTAAATAAATATGATGCAGCCATGCGAATGCCCAGAAACTCCAACGAGCTTCCTAACAGGATGGGGCACTGTCCTCCAGCAATAAACCACCTTGATGGGACCCCGAGAATGGGAACTCATGCACATGTCACACCCACAAAGCGCAAACGGAAGGGTACTAACTTGGCTTTGCAAGGCAATTGCAGAGTATGTAGGAAGAAGACGAAGTATCTTTGCTCTTGCTGTAAAGACGCAGCCGTCGCCACTTCAAAAGAAGCATGGATTTGCTCTACAGAGAAGGGCAAGCTGTGCTTCTCTCGACACTTGCAGGACGTCCACAGCTCGTAGGAACCTCTACAATAGTGTTACTGTGAATTCTAAATGATTAGTTTGACAAGTTTGTATACTTTGCCATGGTCTTGGAAGACCGTTTTGATAGGGCTGCTTTGGTTTTTTTTCTCACGATAGGGTCGTGTTAATGGTCTGTTTTCCATCCGTTTTTTGCCGAATTTTGACCTCCCTCAATTGAGGATTTCGCGCCCTCAATTGAGGATTTTGCCTGGTAGAGCTAGGTAGTCGTATCATGCACAATTCGGACTTGAAAAAGCAATTCCGATCTAACTGTAAATCCTCTCATCAACAGTTTGTTGGGACATCCACCAGCCCCCCTGAATGTCCAAAAAGTTCCTTCTGAACGAGGCAATGCAATGGGTAAAATAAAGCATAAAAAATATGGTACCTACACTGGAGTTTTTTGTGTTTGTGGATTACGACTTTTGTAGTCATGGATGGACCAGCATCCGCGAGCAACTACTATTAGTAGCTAATGCTCAATTCTGCACGGCAGCATTGTTTTTTCAATAGATACGAAGTACGTATTCCACCACCCAAAATGACAGAGAATGCCTTTGTCAATTATATAGCAATGTCTTACAGTGTATGTGAATAACTCGTTTGGTGCCTGACATAACTACTGTCGTATCAGTAGCAATTTCGATACATCGAGTCGATTCGCCGATTTTTCCTTTTCAACACTCCTCCACTTCGTACTCCTCAATTTCATACATACCAGACTTTCCAACACCAGCATTGGCAAGCTCGGCTTGCTTCATCTTTTTCTTCATCTCATCGTCCAATTCATTAGGATCGGCACCGTTACGATCAATATCCAGACCGTCCATGACCGCATCCACGTCGACATCCTCACCAGTATAGGAACATTTCCACAAGGGGTTCCAGTACTCTTCCATGAACTTTTGGGTCTGACCAGCATCATCAATCACAACACCCCATTCAGCCAGATCGCAAACGTAGAGATTCTGCGACCCGATGTACGTGGTGATATCATCCACTATGAAATGTTTCGCATGCATCCCTATGTTCATTCCATCGGCCCACTTGTTGCCATGTCCTTCGCGAATAAAGGCAACCCGTAGATTATCCGAAATTTTTGCGCGTAAATCGTTCCCGTTAGCCTCGGGGAATTGACTACGAATGCGCTTGATTATCTCCGCCGCAACATCAACGCAGGACCAACCATTGCCGTAATTGGCTTCCGTAGGACTAAGACCACCGGGGATGGAACCAGGGTTACTAACGACGATTTCGACATCGACTCCACGTTTCCAAATTACCTTGGCCAACGTTGAGAGATACTCGTCCGGCCACACACAACCGGGGAGAGCAATCTTGGTACCAGGGATACAAACAGGGCCGAGATCTTGTAATGCCAAATGAATGATCTTCTTGGCAGATCCCAACATGGCGAGGAAAGCCCGATCAGAAGGACGGTCCTGAGGAGGCGTCAAGCATCCATAACGACCCATAGTAATCACAGGAATGGTACCGGTAAGCTGCTCGACGCGTTTGTGCACGGACTGGACCCTGCTGATGGTGAATTTGGGAGGATGCTCTTTGGCGATCTTTCGGGGCCATTCGCTGACAATGACACGGACCTTGGCCACCTGTGGCATGCTGTCGGGCATGCGACTGCCCAGAGTTCCCCAGAAGGATTCATGTCGGGACTGAGTGTATTCCCACTGATAATTGGCAAAAAGGTGGCCATCATAGGCAACATCTCCCTCCATCTCAAGACTCAAATCATGGACTGGATCAAACGTTAAGTAGTGGCCATCCCACTGGTTGTGACCCCCAACATGCAGATGCTTGCCATCTACCGCCTGAAAAGATAAGCGAGGAAAACGGGGAACGGGGGATGAGGGTACACAATCCTTAGAATACAAATGCTGCATTTACAATCATTGTACCAAGCGCTATTGTACTAACAATGATCTTGGCGTGATTCCAAGAAACACCACGTCGCCAAGCGCCGACCCACAAACGAATGTTGGCATCCGGCGAAAGCTTCTTTACAAGTTCTCGACTGACAGCGTTGCAGTTGACTGGCATACCGACAATATTGCCAAACATCATGCGAATGATGACCGGCTCGTCCTTTGATTCGGCGTTCTTGGCTATCTTGTTCAAGGCTTTTTGAAAGGCAGTCATGAATCGTCCATCAGGGGGTCCCAAACTCATAACATCGGCCCAAACTTGAGTCCTTGATAAAATTTCGCCCATGATTTCGGGAAACCAATCATCGTGTCCATCGGGATGAGTACCATCTCCTGGGCCAGGGAAAGCATTTTTGGGAGTCTGATGCAATTCTCCAATGATTCTCCCTGTTGTAACGTTCCACAATGAATGGTGATACTCACCATAGTATGTCCGTAAACATTCGTAGGCGGCTTTTCCCACATACGACAACTTGTTAGCATCCGCATCCTTGGCCTTTTCGCCATAGCTAATCTTCAGAACTATAAAGGAATCCTTGCGAAAAAGGCTGTTGTCGACCTTTTTGCGAAAAACCTGTGGAATGGGTTCCAAATCCAACTCATCGAGCTTGAACCTGCACTTGCCCAGTTTGTCGTCCCGACTGTCGTCATCTTTGTCCATGACGGTACAGGTCAATTCCATGTTCTTGAGAATCGGAATATCCCTGAAAACAAAGGTTTCGTTGAAAACGGGATTACGCTCATTCTTCTTGATACTGGATACCATACGACCATAGTTGGTGTCGTTCCATAGTCGGTTATTTTGTTCCAAATCAAGCTTCACATACGGATCAGCAATACCCACACCGGGGCTATCATCCCGTAAGTTTATGACTTTGACGAGTTCTACGGTCAAGTTGGGCATGTTGTAGAATAGAAGAGAGGAGTATCTAGGTAGTACTACAGAGTCTTTCTTCGAAGTACCGGTAGTTCTTTTTTGAAGATTTTGTTGAGTGATGAGATGAAAAGAGAAACTGAAGATCCTGACTGTGAAGAACACAACGCCATCCATGACATCGCTCTTCTCCTTTTTCTCGGGATGGTACATTTAAAAGCCTCTCTGCGCGCGCAAGAACTACAGTGCGTTTTGTTATTGTGTGTTTCACAGTCAGTTACGACAAACGACAACGGTATCAAGCAGAACCATTGCGACAACCGCGAGCACATACGTTCGGCATCTTTACACTCTCTGTTACTACAGTAGAGGATGACCAACATCATCATGATGTTTTATTGTTCACAAACGCGCCAACTTTTGAAGCAAAATAGGTACTACTTCAGGTACGTAGTAAAAAAAATGTTTCTTTACCGTCGAAGTCCAATGTCCAATACATCGCACGAGTTGAAGTTGCACCAAGTTTTACGTCCGTTTGGCAGCTGTGCGCTATCAAGAATATGTATTAGTCGTCTACTAAAGAGAGTCAACCTGCGGCTGATCATTCAGGATCGCCTCCGACATTGTCAATCTTTTGTGGCGTCGATTCGGAACGATAGGCTAGTCTAAAAGCGATGATGACGAACTGGAATGCGCAATCGTTACCAGGAGAGGTTACTTCCGGCACAACTACTGTCGCAGGTTAAGGACGATTCTTTCTTCTACTGACGTAATCGGATGATGCCCGTTTCGCGCTCTGGAAATCCTTGCTGTGCTATGCTCGGATAGCCTGGAGGCTTCCGGTCAAAGATACGTCGTAAAGCCAGTTCTTTCCGTCCATCTCTCATTCACAAGATCTCTGCTTAGAATGAAAATGATTCCTACACATTGATTCCGTCGTCATACAGCGATTCATCCTACCCAGCAGTTGTTTGAAATGTGAAGTGACTTCAATCCACTGCCAAACGAAGTCTTGAGGGTTAGTGTTGGCTTACTCCTCGGCCAAAGTTCGAAAAGTGGTGATTCGCCCATCGCGTTGGATTTGATACACGAAATGTAAACAGTCGATGCCAGTGGCATTCATTGTCCAGTATGTTGGTATGTACTTCTACATGGACGGAAAAGAAACGCCGCTTTTGCGAAGCGTTGCAAGAACGGATGACGCCATCAATAAACGACATCCACTTCAGCTGTACTACTACCAACGCTGCGGCGTTGGCATGCCTGGATTGAGTCTACTACTATGGAGTAGCTGCCTGTCTGCATGTTTCGGGCACTGATTGTTGCATCAGTCGAACT
Organism: Nitzschia inconspicua; assembly: GCA_019154785.2. NCBI lineage: Eukaryota > Bacillariophyta > Bacillariophyceae > Bacillariales > Bacillariaceae > Nitzschia > Nitzschia inconspicua. The sequence continues at coordinate 609,074 of JAGRRH010000004.1, forward strand.
TTTTCGACTGCATGCCCGTTGGAAGTGTTTCAGTTGACACTCAATTGCGCTCTGATTCTATCTGATGCCTCTATACTCTTCCAACCCGACGATCGGGATGGACTGAAGAGCGGAATGTGTAACCACAAAGAATGGTCTCTTTAGATCGTCATATCTTTTGTTTCTTGTTTTTGGAGTTCAGATCATTGTTGTTGCGACGATTCTTTTGTCTCTCTGTCATTCCATCAGCGGCGACAGAGTAAACTCGTTTGGATCTACCACTAACAGAGGTAGCGTTAGCGTTGCTTCTGCCTTTCGATGCATTTGATCCTTTCCCCTGAGATCTTCTAGGTGCAGGATCAAGGTCGCAACCATGAAGTCCTAACGATACGCGCCCATTCGAAGCGCTGAGAATGTCCACACCGATGGGTTGACCAATCAACAACTGCGACAGCTGGAGATATGGGCCCAATTTCGAAACGTGTAGCAAACCATTGTTTTCCGATCCAATGTCAATGAAAGCACCAAAATCTGCCACATTGCGAATAGTTCCTATAATTCCTCGTAACGGTCCGTTGGCTACTTCTTTTTCAAGGTGATGTGCGTCGCTCAGTTCTCTAGGAAGATGCTGGCATGATTCCAAAAGCCCTGACAACGTGGAGGGCGACTGAGTCTTGCAGGCAACGTCTGGAGCACCCCTTAGCCTTGGATCCTCTTTCGACATGGAATCTATCAGATTCTCCAAAACCGATAATACACGATCTATGCTGATGTGGAACTTTTTTGCGGCATCATCCACTCGCCCCTTCCATGCTGTGCCCCATTCATGTGGCGGAAGATTGGAAGGCTTTCCTTGATCCAGTTTCCAAGAAAACGTTTTCAATAGCCACCGAGCCAGGTCGTAACTCTCAGGATGAACCAATGTGTCGTCCAATGGTTCGGGTCCGTTCGGAATACGGATGAAACCGGCACAATTTTCAAAAGTTTTGGGCCCCATCCCACTGATTTGTAACAAGTTATCCCGGCGTTGTAGTGGTCGAGCCTTGATAATTTTGTTAACGAGACTTGCTGTCAACCCGGGGACTTTCTCAAGAATGGCCGCGCTGCAGGTGTTTACCAATACACCGACGGTTGCCACGGCGCCGACACTAGTCAGATGGAGCTTTTCATCCAATTCCTTTTCGCTCAAATCATGCTGATACATTCCTAAGCCGAGACTTTTGGGCGGGACCTTCACCAGTTCAAATAGTGGATTTTGAAGGCGTCTTCCAATAGAAATGGATGCGATTGCCGCCGGCTCCTCATTCGGAAATTCCATCCGAGCTTCTTTGGTGACACTCCAAACACTCGCGCCAGCTTCGTTGACCAGTTGCAGATCGATGAGAATTCCTGCGTTTGAAGATGCCATGGTTATTAGTTCACGACACTCTTGACTCCCATGACCATTGCCGAGTGCCACTGTAATCTTGGAAGATACATTGCCAATGTGTTTCTGTGCAACCGTCTGCGTATGCTTTATTAACTTCTCCAGACTTTTCACTCCCTTTTGTTTACGATCATTGCCTCCCACAAATTTGATTGTCTCAAGAGTATCAACGTTGCCATCGGCGTCCAGCACGGCGCATTTGATTCCAGCGGCAAATCCCGGATCCATTGCCAGAATGGGCTGTGATGGAAAAGGATGGGGTGGGGCCAACAGCGCCCGTCGCAAGTTATCTTCAAACACTTGACAGGCTCGATCTTGCGCCTCCTTGCATTTTTCACTCCATAATCGAGTGGTCCCACGCCGCCGTAAAAGCCTCGTCCAAGCGTCGTGTACCGCTGCCCTCAACAAATCATTTCGTTCTTTCAACGCAATAGGAACGATTGACTGAAACCGCAATTGATACACCAAGAACTTTTCCATCTTTTCAGAATCAATGTCATATGTCATCTTTAAAGCCTTTTCATTGACGCCCCGTCGAATGGCAAGAACCTGATGATCCTTAAGATGCTCCAAATGACCGGAAAATTCGCCATATGCCTCGCTGTATTTGTTGATAGTGGTACTCTTGGACGAATCCTTTTGGGCAAGCACCGCCGTTCTTGTTTGAATTCGACAGTGCTTTCGCAATTCTTCCAGTACCATCCATGTAACTTGTGGTTCGGCGGCAATTTTGGTTGCCAACAACTGAATCAAGACCTCGCGAGGTCCTGCCTTGGTCCATTCGTTGGTATCGGTTCTACCCTGCCACAAGGCTTCAACCGCTGTCACAAGTTGCGGATGTTCTGACTGGATACGTTCCAATATACTGCCCTTGGAGGGTGGTTTAAATGGTGCATATAAATCTTCCAGCTCTGTTTTGGAGGTACTGGCCAAAATCCGTTCCCGTACGGTACCATGGTCTTCGATGGCCCCAATCTGGGTTTTGGGGAAGTGGACCAACAACTTGTCGCGTAAGGATTGCAGCACAGAGTGTTTAGTCACCAGTGACTGCAACACATGGACTTGTTGTGTAGATAGCGGTCGAATGATATCGGTACGATATCGGCATACGAAGGGTACTGACGCTGCAGCAGCGGAAAAATTGGAATCGTGGTTTGGCAAAAAGAGAGGAATCGTTCGTGCAGTAGCGGCCTGAATGTCATTACGATAGGACGACGATGACGAAGCTTCGGCATCTTCGACCTGTAAAATTTGTGAGATCCATGATCTTGCCAAGAAATGCGGGTTCATATCGGCAGTAGAGGAAGGCTCCGCTGAAAAAATGTTGTCAATTGTCTCTTCCGCAACTTCACCTTCGAGTTTGGAGGATAAGTGTCGCCTTGTAAAAGAGTGCGAAAGGCCTTTTTGGTAGCTCAATGGAGCATATAGATAAGATGGCACAAAATAGCGATGCCTTAGCAACGAATATCTATTACCTGCTGAAGATGATAACTGTCGAACGTTTTGCGATGCGGTGAACGAAGAGCAGAATGGATACTGTGAATACGAAGCTATACTGGCGCAACAAGACAAAAGCACATCGCGTCGTCGTTGTAACAATCGCATCGCCTCTTTCCTCTTTCAATAAGTTATCCTCGAGAAGAAGGAACAGGACCAACTTGTCGGTCGGGGATGTTGGTGAAACAACAGTTTGTTGGACATCGTTTTGTGAAATGTGTTGCAATCAAATCATGGTCGAAATTGATGGACGTAGACTGGAAATATTTTTTCATGAACAGATCGCGGGGGGGGGGGGGGATTGGATTTGCTCACCACTCAAATTTCAGAATTTAGGGGAAAGTCTGTCACCCCATCTCCACAAAAAAATCGTTCCGACGAAGCTCCCTCTCAGATCTGATCCTGAGAGGAGATATTCAATACATAGGAGCATTTTTATAGAGCGTAACATTTCTAAGATTAACTCTAGCTAGTGGTGGAAAACCCATTTGCTTGTATTCTATCTTTTCGGCTAGATGAACAATAACATGTGCACAATTCTATGAAAGACGGTGTGGTGGCGTTCTCCATTGGCCGACGACAATTCCGCAGTACGTTCCTTCAAATCCGTCAGCACAGGAACAATTTACTTGGGGAATTCCATTCACGATTGTTTCCAGCATTGCAACGCACGTTCCTCCGTTCATGCAGGGGTTGGTAGGAATGCAGGGGTCTTCGTATTGACAATTCTCTCCCACGAATCCGCTGAGACAAAAGCAGGTATATAGTCCATCCGATCGGCCCAAAGAATTGCAGGTGGAACCATTCTCGCACGGCAAGTCCAAGCAGGGATCGATAACGCCGCAAAATTCACCCACGTAACCAGGATGACACGAACAAACGGCCTCGTCCTCTCCCTCGGGGGAGCTGATGGTCGCACAATCTCCCATGATACAAGGGTTGGGATCGCAGACACCTTCAGCACTGTTGTAGACAACGTTCGCTGCTTGTACAACATCATCGACTTGACTTTCTTGTTCGTCCTCAACTTCGTTCTCAATGTCCGAGCCTTCCACGTCCGGATCGACCTCATCCTCATCTTTGGCTTCATCAGCTGCAGCTACCTCCATTTCAGCAGTGACAAAAGGTCGATGATCGAGTAGAGGTTTTTCTAGTAGATCCGGATCTTGTTCGACATTTGGACGTAGTGGAGGTCTGCCTGTAGGGGTTGAAGCGGATTGTTCGGCCATAGGTGCGTCAGCTGAAGGAAGTGGTCGTGCATCCAGAGGTGGAGCCGGGGTTATTGCCGATGTTTTTTTTTTTTCGGGACAAGAAGTGTGATCATCAAGAAGACGTTGAGAGGGGTCTTTTGACGTATCAATCAACATTGTCACAATTGTTCTCGTTATTGTCGTCAGCATCTTAATTTCCTTACCTTCTTTTTTGCCTTCTTTTTTGCCTCCTTTCTTACCTCCCATACCATTCATTCCATTTTCCTCATCCTTTACAATGTCGGCGCTTTTTTCTTTTCCCCAGCCCATCTTTCGTTTCTCTCTCAACTTCCGGTTGGTCGCCTTGACTCCACCGCCTCGAAAGAATCCATACTTGGCATCAACAACGTTCGCACCCGTCGAGAGAAAGAGGAACAGACAAAAGAGCAATGTCGACAAAGTTCGGGACGAACCGTTCGTGTTACGAATATTGATGCTTTTGCAAGAAGTAGAAGAAATCATCCTTTCGCTGTTGACGGAATGAACAATTCTATGGAAGGAAGCAAGAATGTACTACGTATTTCGTAACTTTTCCCTTGGATGCTGCGTTTCGAGTAACTAAAGTATTCGGAGTACGTTTCTTTGTTGCAGTTGGGATTGCGATTGTCGGTAGACGAGCACGTGCATTATTTGTGGAACGAAAAATATTCTCATCATGATGTTGTTGTTGGTTGTTTTTCACACCCTCTGCTCCAGAGTATCATAGTACTTCGAGTACCGTACACAGTTCCATTTGTATAACTTCCCTACCGAGGATGGATTGTCGTTGTACGACAGTTAACACAACGGTCCTGTTCCATGAGTTGTGTACTACTACTTCAGTATCGTGCATTCTACGTTCTAAAAAGGAGATTGCTTTGAGGCGGTTTCGTCAACAATCCAAGAAATCGAACGAATCAATCAATGAATCTCTATCACACATGGAGACAATCTGTACTTCGTAGTACGTTCATCGGCTTTTTGTCGTAGCGGGAAAATTGCTTCGTAGTATAAATGCTGTGTACTGAAGGGGCGGCAGATTTTGAATTTTGGCGCGCTCGTGACTGATGAAGAATGTATGTGTGTGGATGAAACGTGTGATAGTACCACCGGTAGTAGAGAGTCATGCCTGATGGTGATGTCGTCACGCACAGGGGGGAAATCTACCAAAGAGGCCCAGGGGATATCCACCGTGACAATTTTACTTAACTATTATTTACCCGTCTACGTCTACTTAACGACCAAAAATGACCATAACACTTATGGTGTCATGGCCCACCTTTTCTGTCTTCCCCTCAATTTACACCCCCCCCCAGTACTTTTCGGCTACTTGTTTTCTGTCCTGCTTTTCTTCTTTGACGCTGCCATCAGTCTGTTCATTAAGCAATGGTAGGGCATTGTCCGAATCATCCGTAGGCGACACCACTAGCATAACCAAGGGAAGTCATTATCACAAGAGTCAGCCTCACTGGGCGGCTGTATGATGGCTCCCCCCGTTGCCTTTCTTTTCCTGTAAATCGATGAATTATTGGGTTGCGGTTAGAAAGATGTATTTCAATTCAACGTTGTGATTGTCAATAACGAAAATGTAACAGTTTTCGCTTACCTTCGCCATTGTTCAATTGTCACCCTCACCACATTCCCACCGAATCGTATGCCAAATGACTCCATCGATTGTGTGTCTTATGAACGTCTGAGCAACCTCAACATCAACCGGATTTTAGCTTTCATGCCCACAATCGTTGTCGGCCAAAGTCGTAGGTTGTTGCCCATTGTCCATATTCCACCTTCTGGCCACCCCATTTCCAGGCTTGAAGAACTTTGGCTGCCGCAGTGTACGTCAGTTCTGTGCCGCCTGAAACAGAAAATCATACGTAAGATCTCTGAGTCGATACATTTCACAAACATGTTGCCGTCGTGACAATTATTCTCACCATTTTTACCACTGCGCACCTTTGTTGGTGCCGCTCTCTCCATCTTGCAAATGCACGGAAACACCAAATTGCAATTGAAAGTGAATGAAGCAATGGACAGTCTTTCCGCAAACAAATGCAATGTTGTTTGACAAATCTGACAATCACATCCGGTACGTTGCTCACATGCCTCTAAAATTGCCGCCATTCCAGACTCATTTGAACGGTTGAAATTCTCTCAACTGACTTCTCCTCTTAAATCCACGTCAGGCTCGCTCCCGTATTCAAATTTCTCTACCATGAATTGCCCTTCAACGGAACGCAAGACATTCCAGGCTTGTATCTGTTTAAACCAATACGATATTCGTGGCTGTAGATGTAGCGTCGGCAAACTTCTTCTTTGCAGAGGATTTGCGTGATTCACAGCTGGAAACATTTCATTTTTCCGCAAATAAAGTATTACAAACCACACAATTCCAGCCCAATGATTCGACGTTGACTATGGAAATTGACCGAAACGTAATCTAAACCAAAAATGTTTCCCGCCAACAAACTTCATGCCAGGGCAGGATGTGTTCATTATCTCAATGTTTCCGTAGAAAAATTCTGGAAAACTTGTTTCTTTTGTGCCATCGCCCATCGTTCCCTTGTCGACTAATCTACTACTTCCACCGCAACCAATCATCGTCCGTTCATTCTCCAGCGAGCAGCATGGATTCTTTTGCGCAGAAGACAGCCGATCTCCCCCTCCAGCGTAAAGAGGATGTTCCATCTTTGCGAAAGGCGCATCAAGATGTGATGCAGATGAGCTTTCTTCCGGAAGAAATCAAGACCCGTTTCGTCGCTGCGTCGATCTCGGATAGCGTTGGGTCACTGCAGGCGAAGGAGTTGAAAAGCTTCGTGGATAACACGAAGATGTTCGTACCCCGGCAGGATGAGCAGTACTCTCTCATAGGAGCGGCCGTTTCGTATTATTGGAACCAGAAGACGCCGGAGAACCGAATGGTGGCGGCTGATGCTAGACCGGAAAATACCCAAAATACGCCTACTAGTGACCGTGCCGATGGTCTACTTTACACACAATCTAACGACGAGTATTGTAAGGCTGGGGACGGTGACACTTCCCAAAAACGAAGGAAATCAACGCACGGTGCGAGGGAAACATGCCATTCGAATGTGGCAGAAGCGCTGGACCATCTCGGTCCAGCCATTGTGTCGGTTCGTACCCGTGTTTCCTCCGGTACTCGTGTTTCCTTCGGGAGTACTGCGGGCATACCTCCAAGTTGGTACATTCGCCAATACAAGTGCTACGACAAGGCATGCCAATGTGACATGTTGGTGTGGTCGCCCAACAGGGATTTGTCGTCTGGGCCAGCTTATGTGTTGATTGACGACTACTCTAAACATGAAGATCACGATCCCATTGACTGGATGGCATGGTACTCCTACAAAGAAGGAACCAGACGTTGTGGCGGGCAGTGGGATTCGGACAAGTATCCAAAGAAACCTGGGTTGCCTTTCAGTGTTCTGATGGCCGTAGACGATGTCATGCGTGTCAGCCCAAACATAGGACCCAGCCAAGCAGCAACAATGGTTAGTAATCGATTTAACTACCACCCCCTCTTTATGAATGTTGGGCCAACCGTTGACATCCTAAGGAAGCAAATAATGTCTCTGGTGCGTTTTAGGAAGAAAGCAAACCAAACCAGCAGGAAGTCTGCCCCAACAGTCACAAGGATTCAGTACAGCGGTGATATAAAGGAATACATCACGTTACACCGAATCAACTATGAAAGACTGAAAGAAATCCACTGGAAACCCATTCGTTGGAGAGAAGTCGGTTGGATTCGTACCATGGCTTCGATTCTTCGGGATTCAGGTGTTTTGTGTGGTTTGGGATTTTATGAAAAGCTACCGGAAAGAGATCTTATTGTCCTAGATAGTGATGAAGTCACGGAGAATGGCAGATGGCGGTACCTACACGAGTCCAGGGAGGGAGTCCATACAACAGGTTTGGGTACAAGAGGCGGGACGGTCGTTTTCAGTAGCATCGCCCTCTTGGCCAACGCAATTTGGTGCGAGGAAATGAAGTGGGAGGTTTGCGCAAACGTCGATGGGACTCACGGAATTTCGAATTCATCGTACAAGCTAATCACCCTTGGAGTCAATGGCTTCTCCGACTCGACGCTCAGTCGGACTTTTCACCCCCTGGTGTACATATTGGGAGAAGGGGAGAGAGAAACTGTAGCGCTCCATGGGTTCCTGAACTTGAAAGTCGCTCTGCATTCCCTGTTTGGGATCGAGAATGTGTGCTTCAAAGGCGGGATTGTGTCCGATGCAACTCCGGTGTTCCCCAATTCGGTGAAAACTGCATTCCCCAGTACACCACTACTGTCATGCTACCCCACATATCATAAGAAAATTCAAGATGGACGGTCGCAGTGGAAATGGACTGTATGCAGCCAAACTAAAGACGCAGAAACCTCAGTGGTTGACAGATGAGGCAGAACCAGCTGTGAAAAGATTGGCACGCTGCAAAACCGTGAAACAAAAAGAGAAAATGTGGCATCTCACTAAGGAGCAGTGGGAGATTGATGGTGAGGGGGCAATGGCCGCCACTTTTGCGAAGACCTATATTGACAACCCCGATTTCGCCAACTGGCATTACACTGCCAGCGGAAAACACGGCTGTGTCCCCTGCAACAACCCGATGGAAAGGCACAATCTTGCCATCAAGGGTTCGGCAAACTTTTTCGGATACATAGAAACTGGTAAAACTTTGTTCCAGTGTCTAACCAAAGAGTTCGTTGTCCTTGTGTATCAAGCAAGCACAGATCTTTCCTACCCCAGTTCGGGCCTTCCCGTTGTCAACTATGAAAAGGCTTTCAAGAACGACCAATTCATGGAGTTCCAGTCGCTGCTAGACCCTAATGTAGACATAAAGGAATACGGTGGTGGATGGCTAGTGAATGAATTGACGTATCTGGCACTGCCAATAACGGAAGAGGACGTTGAGAAAATGGAGATGGCCTTAGAAGGTAAAGTCGAGGAAAATACGTGTATGGAGAATGAGAACAAAGACATCCGTGATGTCCTGTTGTCTCGGACTGCAAGGTTCCATCACGTGAGGAAGTCGGTTTGGACGGGGACTAATCCGCCCATCGAATACTTTCACTGTGATTGCAGGGAGTATTACTTCAAGCGATGGTGTTTCCAGAGCGCTTACATGCAACACCGGGAGAAGCTCTCTCTTCTGGGCAACAAAATCCCAGCGAAAAAGAAATGCAATTCGAAGTCAGCAAGCAGCCACATGGCCGTTACAAATGCTTTGCGGGCGGCAAAGGAGAGGATCCGGGTGAAGAAGAGAAATAAAACTGACCAGCCGGAAACCATTTGAGTGAAGGTAACATTCATCAAACACTTTTTAGGCATATGTAGGGACGGCAACGAAGGATCAAAGACAATGAGCCATCACCGTTTCTTTGAATCGATTTGTGGCGTAACGATGCGAAGCTGTACAAAACAATCCGTTTCACGGACAACAGTAAAGAAGAAGATGCATACGTGAGCGAAAGAAGTAAAGGCGACATGGACGGGAAAAATATATATTCTTGCAGATGACGGATACGTGATCCCAGGATTCGCAAATAGGCAGTAGGGAAATAACTCGCATCGACAGTAAGAAATGGGATTGTTTCCAGACAACGAATTAGTACTTTATCGATCCTTGGAATGTGAAACGAAGGTTGTTTGTTCATGCTCATACTGGGGAACAAATTATAAGATGCGGCGGCAGGCGTCCAGGTTTGACGAATGGGCAACAGAAAAAGCACAACACATCGACAGGAATGATAGGGATGGTTCCCAAAGATCGAAGAAGGGCTTCATCGGTCTTATTAGGAAGATGAGGCAGCAACCGTCGTGACTCGTTTCTGCTACGGCAACCTGAGGAAGGAATGCCCGCATCGTTGTCTCTCATGCAGGTTGTCACTGATTTAACGGCTGATGGGAGCCATGAAGGACATGACGAGTGCATTTGCATTGTTCCTTCAATTCCTCATCCATCATCATACACAAGTGAGACAGAAGAAGGTTCAAATCGTGTGATTCTTCGTGCAAATAAAACATTTCGATGTTCCGCTTCTTGGTCTTTGAGGATATACTTTGTTGGATTCAATATCATTGTTTTGTTGTTGCAGCAAAGGGACAACACAGATTTTTTCACTATTGTATTGTGACGGAATGCTAACCGTGTAAAGTTGTGCTGTACCAGAACCAATATGAAACCAACATTGTTTGTTCCCAAGTTAACAGTAAAGCAATAAAACATGGTACGGGAACCGATTGGTATGTATACCAATGTTCATTCTCTGATTGGTTCGGGTAAGGCCACTCGTGCTGTAAAGTTTTGCTGGTGCAGTCGTCGCATTGGGAACTAGTTCATCTATAGTAGTGTTTGGAATTTCCATCCGTGGTACGCTGTCCATGAACCAATCGGACAAGCTAGATAGAAATACCTTCTGGATAGATCAAAATACCTTCGTTTGGCAGATATACTCCCTCCGTCTCACTTCTATATTCCTATTGAGGATGCCGTGCCAGTCAGAAAACAAAAATGAAGCGTGCCGAGCTGTGTAGACCTCCTAGGATTTCTACAGGGGATGGCGCGACTCATTTTTATATGACCCGGCTCGTTTTTTATGAATATTTAGAAGAATGCTCGACAACTGTTTCAAAAAGCATTAGAGAAACTAAATTTTTCATTTCACGTTGTGACAACATCAACAAAAGGAAACAGAACTCTATCAGAGACTATTATTGAGAGCATCAATCAACCAGGATGTCGAGTGGATACGTGCTTGCCTCTGCAGTTACATCCAACGATAGTGGCAATTGGTTTTGTCGTTCCAGAACTTTTTTTTTCATGTGAGGGATTGTGTAGTCGTTGTCTCCTCTTTGGTTGATGACCTGATTCATCACACTCTGCAGTGTCAACCAAATTCGATTGAGTTTCTTGGCTGGATAGTTCTTGTAAGTTTCTTCTACCATCTCAATCAATTCAAGACCGTCCTTTGGAGCTGTCTGGTAGTATCTTGACTGTAGAGAATTGAAAAAGCCAAGATCATTCACATTCAAATCTGGTGACTGTGCCGGTTGTGTGTACAGCTTCACAGCAGTTGGATCTCCAAACAGTTCTGTGACCTTTGCTGCAAACAACGGATCGTCATCTGGTAGATGAGCTTTGGCACCATCTTGCTGCAATATAATGTTGTTGTCTATTGGCATCTTCTTCTTCACGTCCGGTAACACAAAATTAAAAAGCATATCTCGGTACAAATCCCTATCCATGTTGACGTTACACCACTTTAGATCTCCTGGTTGGTGACCATGACTTGCTCTCACATACATGTCGATTTCTCCTACTGGATAGATTCCAATTAGTCCATCAAACTCCTGTCTCGTTGTATGATTGAATCTTGGTCTTGCAAGAGCGGAAAGAAACATGACTTTAGTGATGTGACTCTTGTGGGACACTGATATTGCCTTAGGCGGTGGTTCGTCTTGGGTCACAATACACCGAAGCCCGTCCCGTACAAGAAAGAACCATTTTTCATCAATATGAATCTCGTTATACATGCTCTTGAACGTCATTTCAGCCACAGAATTGATAGTGTTCTTGTCGATCTTTGCGATGCAGTGAAACAGCCGATTGAGGCGATGATCATCGTTCAACTTCGGCTTCAAAGCCATGATATGAACCTTCAGTTTCTTCGACTGTTTCATTCTCCAGATGGTCATAACTGGAATACCAACAGCTCCAGCAAGAGATCTGATGGTTCTTCTAGCGGTAGGATCAATATTCTTGATCTCTTGCAACAGCATGTCTCGGTCATGCTTCGGGTTTCTACCAGAATTTTCGAACTTCGTAGTAAATGCCGTTTCTGGAACGTTTGCAAGAAGAGAGACAGGGTCAAGAGGGGTATTGGGTCGATATCCCGGTATTTGCTTCAGCGTTGAATACCACAGATTAGCAACAGTTCTTGGATGGATTTTGTGTGTTTCGCCAACAGCTTTAAAACTTCCGTAAGGTAAAATTTCTCGCGACACCCTCACCACGCACGCCATGAATACATCTTTTTTCAGCTTTTCGGTCATCGCAACCCTCTTTTTCCTTGTTGTCACCATTTTCAAAGTTGTTGCTTGTATTCAGAGGAAAGAGATTTGTGCTGGTGTGATCGTCGAATTTTCACTTGCTGGGGAGATCCGTAAGAAAAAGGGTGGATTGTTGGCGGCTTCCTTACTTTGAACGGCTCAACGGACTGAAAGACTTAAAAATTCTAAATATAATATATACATGGAAATATAGCTTAAAATGTGAATTTAAAGATGATAACAGCCATATGTTCTAAGTAGCTTGTTGGCGGTTTTTTTCATTTAAAGTTGTGAAAGTGTAATATAGAAGTGAGACGGAGTACATCTGTAGTGGGTATGTGGCTATGATGGGTACATACGAAAGAACATGTGGAGTGGGTACGTGGATATGATGGGTACATACGAAAGAACATGTGGAGTGGGTACGTGGATATGATGGGTACCTACGAAAGATCATTGTCGAATCATGCGGTGTTTTGTAATAATATTCGTCATGTCACAGGAACTCATTTTTGCGTGAAATCCACCCGGTCATTATGACTGCATAGATTGCTTTCTTATCATCGACGTATATTTTCAATATAAAATCATTTAAGCCACTCGAAATCTACCAATTGTGGATTTCTCATTGTCAGCGTCGTCACTGCCACAATCAGTGAAGAACAACGTACTGAGACTGTGAGGCCTGATGATTGCCTGACGACTGTTTCCGCTTTCCGTAGTACCGTAGTACGACACACGTACCGGTACCGTACATCGTGTACAATTAGTACGTGTGAATAAAGGTTTTGTATGAATACCGTGCAGGGAGTATGATACCGGTAGGAGGTACCGTGTCATACATACGGGACGGGTACCGTACCAGATCTACCTACCGTACCTGTAGACCACGGTAGGTGACGGTCGTATCGTAATCCGATGAGACAATGAGCCGCTGATAGGTACTATTAACCTTAAATAAACGTTTATCGATAATAACGTCAGTAGTAGGAGTCTAAAAACCACTCTCCCCAAAGCGCTGTAAAATAAAGAAACGTCATAAACAAAAATGAACTACCGCTTTCGCTAATTATGATGGAAAAAGTAAGATTCTCAAACTTGCGGCTAAGGTCGTCGTAGCTTGTGGAGAATAAAAGGAAAATGTCTTAAACAATTGTTGAGAGAACAAATTGACCGTTTCTTGTCGTTACACATGCCTTCTACGGTAGATAGTCCGTATTTTAGAACCGGTCTGCATCTCATTTCGGGCACAGGGCGATCCTTTTCAGAAATCGGCGATAGAAAATGGTGAAAAACATTCCAAACACGAAAAAGAAGAATCGATCATTGTTTTGTGCCATCTTCACTCACCTACGGTAGTTGTCACACCGTCACATTAACGAGTGGTCTGACTGCTCTGGATTTGTCTGAATGAGAAAGTAAAATCTTGCTCATAATCACACATTTTCGTACTCGCAGACCGATTTCATCTGGCTACCTTACCAGCGACAACAACAGTTGAACAACAAGAATATCGACATATCGACAAACCGTCAACATGCTCAGCGTCACAAAATCCTTCTTCTTTTTCATTTGCATCATTGCTGTTTGCAATGCTTCCATCAGAGGCCAAAACAACCGTCTTCGAGAACAAACCGACCTTGAAGCTGCTTCCTACAACAACATTCTTTCCAACTTGGATGAATCGACGATGCAAAAGATTCATCAACGTTTCCTCATGGAGAAGACCGCAGAGAGAGAAGATGTCCGAGAATTGCAAGAAGTCGAAGGTAGCTTGAGCTTGAGCATGTCCTTGTCGGTGGATCGAGTTCCCCCCCCTCCCAAAAAGAAGATCTCGAATAAAAAGAATGGTTCGAACGCCCGATTGTAGGTCTTTGATCTCCTTCTGACTGCATTCTCATGGCCCAACTTTCGTAAACATCGATGGTTATTCATTTTAGTAAAAACCGAAAGCAGCAGTGCGGGCAGTCATGAAACGGCCAGGTAGACGACGTATCATTTTCGCGGCCGCCCTGTCTCTGCTTGCTTGCAATGTCCGTTTCATCCTTCCTTAGGAAATAAAACCTGTATAATATAATAATAAATCACACCACGTTCATGATCTCATTGAATCGTTTTGTTGTTTGGTCCATCAAACAAATAATAAAAAAAACGCAACATAGTTTCGAAAAGGGTAAGTCGGGGTCCGTGTTCCATTTGTAAGGCATTGCTTCGCAAAAAGCGGGTAGTACATTAGGGGAGGCCCTATAAAACAATATCTTGCCGACGGTCTTGGTGACGGATACATAGAAACGTGCAAGATAGATATACATTAATCGAGCGCATTCGAGTCAAATCTCGGTGGTAACCTTCGTGGTCTTCATGAAAGCAGAGTCGATTCAGGTTCAATGTACAATAAAATAATAATCACAGTCAAACAATTCTATCTTTGCTCTAGAGTGGAATTAAAAAAGCAATTGCAGCTTCCTGGGGGATGACAGTGCCAGTGGTTTAGTGGTAAAATCCAACGTTGCCATCGTTGGGCCCCGAGTTCGATTCTCGGCTGGCGCACAAACTTTTGTCGATTTTTATAAGCAGCACGAAAGCTCCTCTGATGGGCCCGTTTTTTGGCACACTCGGTGCACAAGTGACACATCTTCGTTCATGAAATTCTACATACTACATCGCACATGCCGCAACAAGCTACAGTTCCGCCATTTATACCTCTCTTTTTAGCAGCTACCGTTAATGTAACGAAGATACAAAGTCGATGGTGGCGTTGCTCCTGGAAGATCCTTGTCTTGTTTGAAGTGTCGTTTGCACTCATCATCCATCTGCTGTTTCGGCCCAATACCTCTATTGTTCCGTGGTGGGGTCCCCTTACCTCGTTATTATCGCAGTGGTATCGAATGGATGTAGCGTGGACGTCATGTTCCCTGTTGTTGCAATCCCTGAAGCAGGGGCCCTTGGGGACGGGAGCCTATAAAGTGATTCAAGTGGCAGTAGCGGTGGTGTTGTTGCGATTGTTTGAGGGCAAATGGCCTTTTATTCAAGTGGGACCATTGCCCTGCCCTCTAGCTTGGACTGTGGTGATTGGTGTTTCCTTGGCCGTCAATGGCGTTTTGTATATGTGGTCTCGGACTACTCAAAGTCGAGGAACGCATCATGGTGTGGACCAAATGGTCAAATCGTCGTTGCAGCGATCCTTGACCGTACATGCATCAGTTTACTACGCGATGATGGCGTTTATCAATGCCGTCTGCGAAGAAGTCACGTTCCGCTGGTTTTGGTGGCAAGAATTTGTTGAAGTCTTTTATGAGGATTCTATCACCGCCAATATAGCGCAAGCGACCATTTTTGGGATTTGGCACTATCATGGTATTCCCAGCGGTATGGCAGGCGTTGTTTTGACGTTTGTGTATGGTTGGATGATGGGTGAGCTCAAGGAGCGACTGGGAGGTGGTGGATTGTTGCTTCCCATATTGGCGCACGCCATAGCAGATTACTACATTTTTACCAGTATTGCTCGTGGAAAAGCGACTTGTTCGGCGGAAAAGAATGAGTGAACGAAAAGCAAAGCAAACGATATAATGTGTTCTAAAGATGGGAACGGAAGACTTCAACATCATCTTAGTTGGGAATTATTACGTTTGTCTCGGACGCATGCCTTCTGCGTCAGATATGTTCGCTTGTGCAACAAGAATTGAGAATGTTCGCTTTGACCTTTGACACTGTTCTCGCTTGGACAAGGGGGAAATTTGATTCCCTAAATGCCCAACCCTGATTCAATTTTCATCCATCCATCCAAATGACAACCAGATCTGTTGTGAGCTTGTTTATACTGCAACTGGAATATTGTATTGATGTCACACCCTTTCTATTATACATTCTCTCAGAAAATTGCAATTTTGCCAAACTTCCTTGCAGTCAAATACTACCGTTTTTACTTGTTCAATTCTAACAGTAAAAAAAACAGCAGTCTGAAAAAGAAACAACTGGGACAGGCAGTTTTCAATGGTTGTCTGGAACAAGTTGGCCTTTGCCAACCGTCTGTTGTCATTGATTCTTTCCTCTTACTGTTGCCCCATCATGTCCAAAAGCAAAGCAACCATCCCCTTCACTCATTTGGTGCTGCCTCATAACGATTGATCTCACTTCAGTTTCCGTGCTTTTGATTGAAACCAGTCAATTGCAGTGTCTGGAAGGTGCAAAAGGTGGATCTTGATATGGCATGAGGGGTACTACTTCTTCAGTCTTACTCTACACAACATCTTGCCAACAATCTATACATGTAATCCAAGTACTAAGAAAGTGCCCTTTAATTCTGATGCCTTTGAACTGTATCCAGAAAATATTCTGTTCTTTCTTTTGTCTTTCTCTATGGTATCCATTGTGCCCAAAATGGAAATGGCCACCAAGTTCAGACCGCATGATATTGGAAGTTGGCATGAAGAGAGATTTATGGTTAAAGTAATTACCAAAACAACATTGGGTTGGAATTTTAGGATCTGGCTAAGATTCCTACTAACAACACAAAAAAGAGAGGTGGAAGCAAGAAATTTCCTCAAATGATTGGGATACTGGTGCAACACTTGCCAACACCCTTCCAGCATGGATGTGGCAAGACACCAACACTCTAAACATCATGACACATACTACAAGTCAGTTCCTTTGGTCAGCTGTTCAACCGAGTTTCAGCCCTCTCAAACTGTAGGACTATATACAATTTCCTTGCACCAGCTATTGTTTTACATGAACGTACCGTCGAATGGAGAAACAAAAATCTGCAACAATGACGGTGTTGGTAGGTCTTTTGGCGTGTGGATCAGCTCTGTTGATGCACACAAAAATTTTCACCACCCAGCTTCTAGCACAAAATTTACAGTCAATATTACTGTTAATAAATATTTTTTCTGATATCGCGAGCTGTGTAAACCTGATCCTTAGGTCAACCAGCGCCAGTGGTTTAGTGGTAAAATCCAACGTTGCCATCGTTGGGCCCCGAGTTCGATTCTCGGCTGGCGCATCCTCTTTTTACTGCGGTATCCCGTTCTTTAACGACCACCACAACTTTTCCCGCGCTTACGATTTTTTCATATCGCGCTAACTATATCATAAAAAGTTACCTAGCTAGCTAGCTACTCCAGTAGATTGGTGTAAAATAACTGTTGGTATGAAAACATTTTTGCCAATTTGCCAACGTATCATCATAAAATTCACACTCTCTCTTCTCATGAAAACAATGGTGGTAGTTTACAGTAACAAGCTAGAGTAGAGTACCGGTAGTAGTATGAACTTTGACTTGACAGCGTTGTGACCTTCCGTAAGAATACAAAGTAATTGTTCCAAAATGACACGACATATTGATGGTAGGTCCTCCACAATGACAACGAGTCGAAAGCGTCGATTGACTCGGAGTACGAATGATAGTACAACGACACCTCTCGCATCCACTCCTACGAGTACGAGCGCCAAAGAAGTGACGGCATCATCCAGTGACGGCAATAATAACAGCGCCGTGGAAGGAGTAGTCTCGGCCGGAACAAGTAATACTACGTTTGTTGCGGTTGGACAGGACCTCCATGGCAGCTCCCAAGTGACGCCTAGTCCCAACAAACGACCACCGGTATCATCGTTTACTGCAAGCGAAACCTCTCCGGATACTGGAATAATTACCGGCAAAGCTGTAGAAAACGATACCATGCAGCAGGTAGAACAAGATTACGCAAGACTTCGAGAAGTTTGTGGCGCGACACCCGACCCCAACCATCCCGTCGAAAACCGACCCATCGGATCACTGATCGGTTTGACAGAGTCTCCACAAATCGATGTGCAGCAAAAGAAGCATAAAAAACAACCGCCAACAGCGCCATATTGCAGCCCAGAAATTGCTGTTTGGGACCCCAAACAAGTCGAGAAAAAGGATTGTTATCGATGTGATTCTTTTGTCCATCAGTGCGAAAATGACGATGAAGAATTGAAAATAATTTCATCGACCACCATCAATCCCAACATTGTCTATCCACACAGTCGAACGGATTGTGGAGTCTATCCAATGGACGTAAATGCTGCCATGTTTTGCAAGAATTGTTTTTGTGTCTTGTGTGAAGTTCGAGCGGAAGATTGCAAACAATGGGCCGAACATTGCACGGCCCCACGACCCCGCCCATCCAAGACGAAAACCATCAACACGGATGATGTATTGTTGGAATCTCCCACCACCACAGCACGCAATGTAAACACATTGTATATGCAAGGTCACGATGACAACTATTCCGACTTTTTTGATTGTGATGACGACGACGACGACGACGACGACGACGACGACTTCATTATGCCAACCGTGTCAAATGATGTTCGATCCCGATCAGTAGGTAGGGACGATCGATTGAATATGGACCGGCTGCAGCAACACCAGCGTTCTCATCAACAACCAAATTATAGTCACGACCAATCTGCCAATATGCGTGACCGCAACAATCATCGTGATCCCAAAACGATGAGCATACAAGACATCCTGAGTCGAAAACTCGGCCAAGCTTTGAAGTTTGATGAAGGCGGACGAACCTTGTTGGAAGGAGGCACAATTGGCAAGACTCAAGCAACTACGTCCGTTATCTGTCCCATGGACGGTGACATTCCCCAATTGAAACTGACTACCTTCTTCATGGAAGGCGTCAAAATTGGGTGGCCTTTTCCGACCGTCTTGCAACCTCAACGGCAAATGGCCATGCACATTGTCAAGGCCCTTAAACGAAAACGCCACGTCGTCATTGAAAGTCCTACCGGAACTGGGAAAAGTGCTGCCATTCTGTGTTCGGTGTTGGCCTGGCAACGCTATCACATGCAATCCCATTGTACCACAGACGAGGACGACATGACACTGGAAACGGCAGGCAATAGAGTACACAAGAGTGTTCCCAAAATCATTTATTGTTCACGAACGCAATCGCAAGTCACCCAAATGGTGTCCAGTTTGAAAAAGACTCCGTATCGTCCACGTATGGCGGTGCTGGGAAGTCGAGATCGGCTCTGCATCCACAAAGATTTCACGGGGGAAAACAAGTCTGCCAAAATTTCCATAAACAATGAATGTCAACTGCGACGACAGAAAACCGACCTGTACAGAAAACAGAACCTGAAATATGAGGGCTTTTACGACGAAAACGACCCGCCTTTATTGTTACCAGGTGACAAGTTGAATCATGGACATGGGTGGTTTCCGGAAGCAGACGCAGCAGCAGTAGGCGACGAAACAAACAGCCATAAAAAGACACCCCCAACCTGTCCGCATTTTCGCCAACTTACATCGGATCGGACGGCTCGATTGGCCGCGGACCGATTTGCCGGCAATCCCTATCGTACCAAATGCTGCTCGCATGGAGGAGAAGACTCGACGTATGGTGTCCACGATTTGGAGGACCTCACTGCCTTTGGTAAGAATCCACATTTGGATAGCAGCGTTACAATTTATCGAGCGGAAGACGGAAAGTTTGGGATGTTCCTTGCGGCGAACAGCCAGGGGACGGGATGCCATATAAAAGAAGTAAAAGACACAGTCCAAACTGGTTCTTGCGTGAAACCAGGGGATACAATTCTTACTGTCAATGGAGCCAATGCCAGGGGTATGAGTATCGATCAAGTAGCCAACGAAGTTCGTAAAACCCCAGCTGACAAGCCGCTTCGTCTGACCGTTCTTCGAAATGATGCTGATTCTTCTGCTTTATCGCAAAGCGACATGGGAGATATTGAAGACGAAATATATTCAGATCATGCCGCTTGTCCGTATTATCTGTCTCGCGCATTGCAATCCCACGCCGATATAACGTTTGCACCCTACAACTATGTTCTGGATCCCTCTATTCGGAAAGTGATGGGGATTTCTTTGGAGAATACCGTGGTTGTTCTAGACGAAGCTCACAATGTCGAAAATACTTTGAGTGACGGCGGATCAGGAAAATACGGTGAAATAGATCTCTGCCACGTAATCTGTGCTCTGGCCAATCATGTTGCCCATCCGACTGCGACGAAAATGGAGATGATCGGCACCAACAAGCTGGTGGGATCTGACCAAGTTGCACACACACTTTTGTTATTTGTCGAGAAGATTGTGAAACATTTGGGCAACCTTCGTCAACGATTCGAGACGTCTCCGGGCAAAGCAAAGCTGGAATCTGAGTACCGAAGATACCGCAAAATTCTCGATACTCACGAAGAGGAGTTGTCTTACGACGGACCGACTGGTTACGGATCCAAGGGTACTCCAGTTGGTTGCATGCCATTTTTTACAAACCTTGGAATCTCAACAACCGAAATCGAATTCCTTCTTCAGCAAGCATTGAGTCTCGAGGAATCCCTTTCTAGCAGGGACCGGGATTCTGACATAGATGCTTCGTCCGTCCCTTCATTGAACAATGGAAAGGATCAAAACTCATCCATCGATCTGTCAAGTCTGGTCTCGATGCTGACAAATATTTCATTGGGTAGGTAGTCTACCAGCACAAGTTCTTACAATATTTCAAACTGCTCATCTCTTACACACGCTATTATCTTTTCTTGAAGCTATCAAGAACCCCGAGCATTTTTACATCTCTTGCGTCGCTCAAGGTACGTTCCTTTGAAGACATGCTTGAACTCAACAAAGAAATAATGTTATATTCTCACTGCCATTGGTTCGACATGTTTTCGGTAGCCAATGGGAATTTGGACCACGCGTTTGGTATTGGAGCGGGGGACAACGACAACGGGCGTAGATGGAAGAAAGAACCAAGAACTCTTCCAACAGTCGTACCCAAGTCAATTAGTAATCCGACTGGAATTGGTCCAGCTTGTTCGCAACTACCCTGTCGCGAACGATCGTATGGATACAAGCGTGTGCACCATGGGGACTTTGGTGTCGAATCGACACCTAAATGGGAATGTCATTTGATATTGAAGCTACTTTCGCCTGGTGTGTTACTTAAGAACATTGCCCACAGTAGCAGATCGCTCATCTTGGCTAGCGGTTCGTTGGCGCCACTCCCTAGCCTTTGCGCGGAATTGGAGTTGTACGGTGACGCTTCTTCGACGTACTTCCACGCCGCAAAAAATCATCTGCAAAATCATACGTCATTACAATCCCCAGCGGTTACTAACAGTAACTTTGCTGGACGTTTGCAGACCCAGCCAGCACCTCTTGAAGCCAACCATGTCATCGACCTGAAAAAGCAACTTTTGGCTGTTAGCGTCGGCCACTTTCCAAACGGTGAACGGTTGACGGTCACCTACCAACACTTCAGGGAACCGTCGTTCTTTCCCAAGCTTGGCGCTGCCATAGCTTCTGTAGTGGAATGCATTCCAAGTGGCGGAGTATTGATTTTTTTACCATCATACTCATTTCTGGACAAATGCGTCTCTAGCTGGTCCGAAATCGATATCTGGAGCCGCCTTACCCGTAGCAAAGGAAAGATTATTGTTGAGCCGACCAAGAGCCAAGAGGATTTCAAAAAGGCGAGAGACGACTATCATGATACTATCAAAAATACCGGGAAGTGTCTCTTGCTGGCTGTCTTTCGAGGGAAGATGTCCGAGGGCATCAGTTTCAATGACGAGTTTGCACGTGGTGTCATTTGCGTCGGTATGCCATATCCCAATGCTCGAGATCGCGGTGTGATTGCCAAGAAGAACTACAATGATGAACAGCGCAAACTTCGCAAAAATATCTATCTGTTGCCTGGAATGGAGTGGTATTCGCAACAGGCGTATCGTGCGATAGCTCAAGCGCTCGGTCGTTGTATTCGACACCAAGCGGATTATGGGACTATCGTTTTGATGGATTCTCGGCACTGCGACGACGGCTCTCCCAATGACGGCGTTTGTCGGGCCCACCAGAACATGCCCAAGTGGATGCGACATTCTATCCGCACTCTATGCATGCGACCAAATACAGGAGGAGGATCAGTACAAAACCCCATACTTGGAGGGTATGCCGGATTGCAACAAGAAATGAACTCCTTTTTCGCGCAGTGTCCTGCCGTTTCCCAAGCAGTGCGAGATAAGTGGAAGACAGAGTTAGAACTTGCCAGAACGAAAGCCCGTCAATCGAGCGGACATGTCTTCAACAAGCAAACCGGAAGTTGGACCACAAGATTACCGACTTCAGTCGAACACGAAAAAAACAATGTTAACAACAACGTGAAGGAAGAAATACTAACTTGATGACATTTTTGCTATGGTTGTGTTGGTCTGGCTGCATGCTGTAAAATTAGAATAATATTACTGTATTACTACAGTATTATTTGATTCTAGCTACACGGAGTAGCTAGCTACCTACTACCGTAGTGCGACTACGGTAATAGTGCTAACTGTAAGTTATACTACCGGTAGTCGTAGTAAGAATATTACTGACTGTGAAGTATCATAGAGTCTTGAAGGGACGACTTTTTACAGTTAACAGTAAAAAAGGGAAACGACGCGGACCGCCCCGCTCGAGATTTGAAAGATGAACGTTGGAAAGTTGTCGTGCTGACTTCGGCGCGTAAAACTCGGAAATTCGCTAGATGGCTCGCGCGTAACTATCGACGAAGTTGAGCTGTTGGGATTTTTTGCTCCATTTCCTCGGTTCACACATTGGGCAGGCAGGATTCTGCTCTACTACCGGTACCGGTAGCTATCTGCGGTAGTAGACCTGCGGCTTTTTTTTCTGTGACGACTTCGGTTCTCTCGTTCTCTCTGCACTCTCCAGTACTACTTCATGTTGTTTCGAGGCGCCGTCTGCAATTGACCACCACGTGAAAATACCATTGGTAATCTTGTTGTTGCCACCGATCCAACCATATCAGTAGCAGTAATAAACTGAAATATCAAAGTAGTAGTCTACTGTCAAGCAACTGCACAGCCCTCTACTCTAGTGGTACTACTTTACAGAGGGTTTGTATCGAAAAAGTGAAGAAGAATCAATCGACAGCCAATACGAAACGTACAGACAGATAATCAACCGAAAGACAACAACAAACACACATCACATCACAATGGCCGACCATGATGAAGAGTTGGTGGGAAGCAGCGGCGTCGCTGCTGGAGAAGTGCCCGAAAAGAATGGAATTCTAAGTATCATGTTCACATCCTGCGCTTCGGATCCAAGAGGTTCCGTTCATCGAGCATGGGGAATCAGTTTGTTGTTCATTGTTCTTTATTTCATTCTATCCATCTTTGAGAGTAAGTCGTTGCACTGCCAGCCACATCACAGGTGAAAGCTATTAGTCTTTTTGAGTAATTCCTTGTCATTCCTTGTCATCGTATTTTGGAATATATATACATATTATATATATATCTCACCCCCGAAATTATTCTCCTACCAATGCTACTACGAAAACTACAGTGGTCAGTGTACAACAATCGGCAGACGGATCGATTGCCCTTATCATTGCTTCAGTTTGGACGGGTCTTATACACTTGGCGCTCGGTGTTCTGGGAACATTTGTTCTAAAGAGATTCCCCACATCATTTTCCGTTGGATTTTTTTTGGGAGTTTTGGTAGTGCTGGCCAACCAAAATATTATTTTGTATGCATCGTTTCACAAATACACGCAAGGTTCCGAACGCAGCAATCAAATCTTTGCCACGTTGGGCTT
Source organism: Nitzschia inconspicua (assembly GCA_019154785.2). Taxonomy (NCBI): domain Eukaryota; phylum Bacillariophyta; class Bacillariophyceae; order Bacillariales; family Bacillariaceae; genus Nitzschia; species Nitzschia inconspicua. The sequence continues at coordinate 632,862 of JAGRRH010000004.1, forward strand.
TGTTCTCTTCGTGGTATTGTCCTTTATGAGTCTATTGTTGGTTCATTTCAAGCATGAAGTTGTAGTATCCCCCGTTGAAAGTGGACTCGCAGGAGGAGCAACGGAAGATGAGGCAGAGAATTCACAAGTGCTGGATGGATCCGCCAAACCGTAGATGGTGACGGCTTGCCGCAGTAGCTGTGATGCATGTTGTTGTATCCGAAAGAAGCTCATACGTACAAGAAGAAAATAATTGCAATGGTGTAGAATATTTATGACTCTGAAAAAATCAAAAATGGGCAATTCATTTGAGAAAAGGTGTATTGGTGCGGAGTAATGTGGATGATAGATTTGGATTCACTTTTGAATGTGGCCTGCACTTCCTTGTTCGTTGTCGTATAGTAGAAGTAGGCGCAACCAGCCAGATTTACACGTAGGGTTCTTTCATCGAGACCAAAGAAGATAAAAATCAGAAAGTTGTTGAGTTCACTGGCGACGTTCTGTCGTCCCAGTCATGATCCTGCCCATCGGAGAGCTGTAGATAGTGTCGAAGGAAACCCGACCCTTTCCTCTTGTTGAACAGACACTATTCCTCGCATGTGTTGGTCTACTAGTAGGCAATGGATGTTTGTTTGTTCTAGAGTAATTCACGTAATATTTATGTGAACTCACGAGCCGATCCTTATCTCTACAGCCGTACACCAACGAACGATTTAAGTCTGGAGAAAAGCATAAAACAACCATCAATCCATTGTTTCTATGTCTGTCTTTCTTCATTCCTTCAAAAAAAACACTACAATATCGAGTGTCTATCCGCCTCACTCCGTTCACACAATTTTTGCTGCTTTTGAAGCATTGTTCGACCATATTACTGTCTCGTCTTCTTTTTTTGTTTACTCAAATTTTCCCAAAATATCCGATTCTCGAAACATGAACACTTCGTCTTCGCCTAGCTTCACCTTGGTTCCACCATATTCGGGCAACAAGACCTTGTCACCAACGGCCAAAGTGGTGGCATGCAAAGTTCCCGTGACATCGCGTTCGCCGGGACCGACGGCCATGACTTCACCTTCGTTGGGATCTTTGGTGTTGCTTGTGGGCAAATAAATACCCGAAGAGGTTTGTACCTCCTTGGGTGCTCGCTTGACCAAGACTCGGTCTCCCAGGGGTTGGAGTTTGCGAAACAAGGCCTAGAGTATAGGTTAGAAATGTAAGGATCAGAAATCGTGAACATGGTGTCAATGAAAAGAGATTGAATTGGTTGCGGATTGTGTGGATTGGATTCGGATTTCCATGGATTCGGATTTCCATCAAGAAAAGAACGAACAATGGTCGAACATTGAAGGTATAAGATCGATTCCAAAGAGGATAAAATGGGAGAAAAGACAAAATCAATGTAGTGATACAGCCAAAAGAAACGTAGATTGTTGCGTGGATCATGTCAAAATCCATCATCCCATTGAATCATCCAAAAGTGTTGTGTATCAAAAGAGAGAGAGACACAGAGAAAGCACAGAATTATAACGGCGATATTTGTGAGGCACATGTTGTGAAAGGAAGAACGGATGTCGAAGGAAGCAAACTTTCGATGCACTTCTTCGACTTGGACCCTCGTAGAAGAAGGCGTTTGGTGCCGAATATGAAGGCACACGTTCCACAACTTCAAAACTCGCAACGACTTACTCGTGTTCGGAACATTATGGTGCTTGTATTGTTCTTGGAGTAATTGGCTGTGAGGAAGAACTACCTTGGATGATACAAGTGGCAGAAGGATTATGTGTTATAACTTTTGTGAATGTGATGATGTGAGATGTGAGAAAGCGACGACGCGATGACTATTCTCACCCACTCTATTGCAATAAAATATTATTCGACGAAAAGTTGTTTATTGCTGTCGTCACAATCATCATCTTGATCGAGCGGCGCGGAAAGGCGAACCAAAGAGATCTTCGAAGATCGGACGGATGGTAGGACGGATCAATAGGGGATTTCCCCCGTTTCGGTCAATTGTTTGTATTTCCCCTCTCTGTCTTGATCGTGCGTTGGCCGGTGAATTTTTAAAAAGCCGTCGGCAGACAGAAGGTGCGCAATGGCTCGTTGGGTGCCAATTTTTCATTCCAATCTGTCGAACATCAATTCTTTGGTTCGAGCTTCTACTACCTTTTGCCGTCAACAACAAAAGCGATCGACCTTTTCTCTTAGCAGCCGTCATGTGACACTGCCATAGTCACCAATTGCTCGAAAAAGGAAGCGATCTATCAGAACTGTTGATTGATATTCAGATTGGTCCAAGAACAACAAAACAAACACATACCATCCAACAAACGAAACCAGTACGTCTTTCTTTTCAGAAAATACCCCAATTCGGAACGATTGACCATCACCAATCATGCCGTTTCCATCTAGTAAGATCGATACGACAACGGAATTCCAAAAGGTCCGCGTGTGGGAATACTCGGAAACATGGAATAACCCCTTTAGCAATGATGACCAAACCACTCTAGATGGAGAGGACGACGACGACGACGACTTGGACCCAATGGATCGCCGTTCTTATCGTTACGACAAGAAAAAGAAATCTAGCAACAGCAGTAGTAGCAAACAGAAAAGGAGACGCCACAAGCACAAAAAAGTTTCAGCCGAAGAATCGTCTCAAGCCGACTCTTTACTGAGTTCCATTTTGAGTGAAAGCGAACTGGAAGATGTCGAACGGTTCATGCCTTCCGTGACCGAAGTTGTTCAAGAAGACGATGAATTGGATGACGATTGTGATTCAATGAACGTCTTGTCCTCGGTCCGTCCCGTCTCCAAGATGCCTAGCAACAATGACCCTCGAACTCGTCGAGAGCGTCCTCAGCCGCTTTCCGCCAAACAAGTCTTGTCGTTTGACGAAGAGGAACTCGGTGCAGCACGTCGTCGCCATCGAACTACTATGGAAGACGACAGTTTGCACGTCCATGCGCGATACCGCGACGATACTTCTTCTTTGGAAGACAACGATGCACTTACACCTGCCGAAGGCAACGTGGAAGACGACGAATCCAACATCTTGAATCCATTTAGTGGTATGGATGATCTCATCAAGAAGAAGCCCAGTGCAGATAGCAGTGGTGGTGGCAACAAACAGAATTCGAATCCATTTGAAGACAATAGCGAAGAGGACGATTCTGTCGCCACCGATGATGATAACATGCATATTGAAACGACACTTCAAGAGGAACGAGGAGTCATTGAAATTTCTCCCCGATCCAAGTCCATGAAAGTTGTCGACAGTGAAGAGGAGGAGGAGGAGGAAGAAGTAGATGACGACGAAGATGACGACGAAGACATTGTCGAATCTTCGAAACGTCTTCTTCGTATGTGCGATGAACGTATTCAATACCAACAACACAACGAAGAAGTCCAAACGCTCAAGGCAACGGTGGAACAGATGAAGAACCAGGCTGAGGCCATGGCCGAACAGTTGCGACGTGCCGTGGAAACCAAGTGTGATTTGGTCCTGGCACAAAACGAAATGGAACGTCGTCATGAACAAGTCATGATTTCAAAGGATCAAGAACTCAAGGATATGCGAATGTACATTCAAGAAATTTTGGACATGCAAGCCAAATCGGAACTCAATTTCATGAATGAAATCTCATCGTTAGCTCGAAAGTTGGAGATTGTGGAAGAGAAGCGACTGAAAGAGAACAAAGAGAAGGACAACACGATTGTTCAACTGGAGAGTAAGGTTTTGGATCTCCAAACTGGCTCTGTTCGTGGCAGCTCCTCTCGCCGATCTTTTCGCAACCCATTCGACTCGTCTTCCAGCGTCGGCAGTTTATCGAACGCCAGTAGACAATCCTCCGTTCGATCTCGTCAAAAGAAGATTCATCCAGTCTAGCTAGGCAAACACGGTTGTTGGGATGAAGGAAATTGTCGATGCTTGTGTCAAATTGCCTGGTTGACATTGATTGATGACGTGGTTTTCACATCATGCTCATCGAATAGTTTAAATAATAATTTATATTTTCATTGCAGTAACAAGAACTGACATAATCATCCTACGGTAATATTGTACTTCGTAGTAATAACAAATTCGTTTTTCAATCTACTTGGACCGTCTCAACAGACCATAGGCTCCCACCAAAAAGGTCAATTGTAGGATAAAGGCCATGAAAATGTTGAACCAATAGCTGGCAAAGACTCCATCAATGCCTACCGATTCGTACACAGAATCTCCTGGCATGGGACATTGACCGGCGGCACCAATTGAAATCGCCACCTCCTCGTCCGCACACGGAATCATCCGCCCTTCAAACTCGTTAACGAGAAGCGCCGAATAGCCATATCGAGCAAACGAAACGTACGAGACCCATTTGATACCCGCATGCATATCGCTGAGAGGAATGTAGAATCCTCCAATGATGAAGAAGAAAAGGGTCATTGGCGGAGCCAAGATCATTGCAATTTGGGTGTTGGGGATCAAAATGCTTACAAAGAAGCCCATCGATTGCGCACAACTCAAGGTCAGGTAATATCCCAAGACGAACTTCAAAAAGTAGACAAAGGATGGTCGCAATCCTGCCGTCCAATAGGTAATGATACCGTAGCACAATGGCAACAAAATGTTGTTAGTCATGTCGGACGAGGCCTTTGCCAAGAAAAATGGCAAAACACCGTACATTTTCTTGGCTCGTTCTCGCCGTAGCAGCGCTCGTTCACGTTGAAAGACGCTGATACTTCCCACTACAATGCTATTACCCTGGGCGATGAGCATAAAAAAGAGGAGGGAGTTACGTGCATAAACCCAAGCGGTAGAATCAAGCATTCGCCACCAAAAGAAACTCGTAAAGAAGACGTAGGCAAAGGTCAACAACGCCGCAACACGGGTCAAGCGTTCACCCCGGCGTTGCTTCATTGTGCGTTGTGACAACAAGGACAGCTGTTTCCAAAAGGAGGCTTCGTACTTTCTTGGTGTTTGGTGTAGCTCATTCAAGGTGGACATGCGATGGTCTTTGGATGTTGTTGTTCTCTCTTCTTTGTTGTTTTTGCTGTCACTTTCACAACACTGCTCTAACGACTTTTGTGGATGGCGCGCCCAGTGGTCCGCCAGTAGTCGTTCTTGTCGTTGCTCATCGGCAATCACGGTATCCATAATCCAATCGGCAATGCCCGTTTCCGGCGGCAGAGCCACAACATCCGGAATGGTTTCCAAATACTGTCGAGCACAGGAGGCTTGACCATTGTAAATGACCCGTCCCTTACTCAGAAGCAGCAAGTGGTCAAAGAGTTTGAAAATGTCGGTCCTCGGCTGATGAATGACACAAGCAATACTGTGTCCCAAGGATGCCAGTGTCTTGAGTGTCAAAATCAGGTTGAACGCAGTGGTACTGTCGAGTCCACTGCTGGGTTCGTCGAGCAGTAACAATGACGGGCGTACTACCAACTCGGCCGCCACAGCCACGCGCTTGCGCTCTCCTCCAGATATTCCTGGCATATTGGAAAGGGCGGATCCGATCAGATTGTCTCGAATATGCACGAGCCCGAGTTCGGCCATGATCTCTTGCACCAAAGTCTTGACTTGGGTATCGCTGGTGGTAGCGGGCGTTTTGAGCCGCGCCGCAAAGTAAATGGTCTCTTCTACCGTCAGGTTGCTCAATAGTAAGTCATCTTGCCAGACCACACCTACCATTTGTTTGGGGAGACGTCCGACGAAGCCATTAACTTTGAGTGTTCCCAGCACATCGTTTGGGTCGACCAAGCCGGCAACGATTGATGTCAAACTGGTCTTTCCGCTTCCGCTGGGTCCCATCCAAGCGGTCAATTCAAAGGGTCTGATTTCTGTGTTGATGTTGTCGAGGACCGTCGTACGATGCTGTTGATCCTTTTTGGAACAGCAATTGAGACAAGCAGTGCTGCGTTGTTGGTTGGCGTTGGCAGTGGACGTGATTGGAGTGTAGGACAAGTTCTCCAACTCCAGGTGAACTTGGGGTATTGACTGACTGTTCTTTTCGTTCAACAAGAAAAATGATGACTTTGTGTGAAGGCTACCCTTGTTGGTTGTGGCCGCGTTGGATACGTCCGCAATGTTATTGTTATTGTTGTCGTTGTTGTTATCCTTCATTGTTTCTTTGCCATTATTGTTATTGTTGATAGTTCCAGAATTTTCGGGTCTTGGTGTCATGTTGGTGTCTAATGGAGGCTGTTGTTGCCGATGCTCTATCATGTGTGGAAATCAATTGAATCACTACCGACGAATATGATAGCTTTTCGGCAGAAAATTTGAAGGAAAGAAATTCATTGACTGTGACAAAGATTTGAAATAAACAACTATGATGATCATCGAAAGATGACGATGAATCATTCATTTGCTCTCTCTCTGACGACGAATGGGAAGGTGGTTGAGAGCACCAACACACACATACACACACGTACCAGTATGAAAGTCTACCGTTGGTATCGTAATTTACGACAGTACCGCTGTAGAATCTGGGAACTTCGAAGTTGTTCATCGTTGCGAGAAGTTGTTGTATTCTACTATTAATAATAACTGTGTCAGTATTACGTTAGTACTTACTGTTATTATACTTATTACAGTTAAACTGTCCGTGGTTTGGTTCTGTCAACAGTAAGGATCGAGTTTACTGTTAGTCTTATCCTTTTACACAGTCACTATGATTGGGTACCTCACAGTCAAGTCAGATTGGTTTTGTGTAAAATTTCCAAGTCCAATTTTTTGGGACAGATCTTTCTAATTGATTGTTATATTTTACGGTTGTTAGCAATGCATTTTTCATCCGACCAAACTAGACATCGCTCGTTGCCTTAGTGACAGAAGCCATCCAAAAGGAATTCCACACACAGAGCGACTTGCGCCAAACATTTTGTAGATTGCACTTTGTAGGCCGAAAAGCTAAAGTTTTTATTATTGGCATGAGCGAATTATTGCTAGAGGTGGTGCATTTTCTGTTTTAAAAAAAGATTGTCAAATCGTCAAATCATTAGTCTTGTGTGTATGTAATATTTTCTGGGCCAACGACGAGGAGCGCCGCTCCAAATGCTGTCTGTCCATTCATTCTATTGATAATATAGCTCCAATCCCATACCGTCGTGAATTTCATAATCTTCCAATGTGATGTGATCCTTGTAAATAGTGTACCACTTTTGAATCTTTAATTTTTCGGGACGGGTGCCGAGTTGTGCGGCGGCCAACTTTTTCAGATCCCCAATGGTATCATCCTCGTTGCATTTGACGCGGACTTTCTTGCCCAAACGATCATTCAACACAACTTCGATCATTACTGTCGTATATTTACAGTTAGGGTATTGTTTGGAATTAAATGTAACGAGGGATAGGGATGAAAGGGAGTGGTTTCGGTGAAGGTTTCTCGTTGAGCTTGTGGAAAAATGGAATGGAATGGAAACGAAACGAAACGAGATGACTTCTTTAGAAGTACCCTGTCTTGGTTGGTGTCGAAATTCGTTCCTCCTACCAATTCACAGGAATTCGATTGAGTCCTCACCCTTCCAAAGACAAAATTTATGAGGAACGGGAAAGAAGCTTGGATGCTGCAATGGCGGTTGTGTAACACGAAATACCAACTGATGAAATAAATACCTAAAATACGTTTTACAGTTAGTAATAAAGACGTCCTCCACACAGTCAAATAGAGAGAGTAAAATAAAACACACAAACCATTGCTGTGGTTTCCAATGAAATCGAATGAATCGTGCCTGCTGTATGTTGAGCCTTTTTTACAATTAGTGCCAAGACTTTGATGGGGCAATAATAGTGTTCCTCAGACCAACCGGAACCATAATAGTTCTCATAAATGAAAAACATACAACTATTATTACTACTAGCTAGCTAGTATTAGCTGCTCCAATAGTAGACTGATAAAAGGATCAACGGCCTCCGAGACCAAAAAGAGGCACATCTTGACTGTGAGATTCGAACATTCTTGAAGAGAGACAGGAGAGAATTGAGAGAATAGAGAAGAATATGATACAACGACGCTGAGGCCTGAGAAGCATCATCACGTTTCGACCAAGCTTTTCGCTGCCACATCATTTTTGTTCCACACAATCAATGAAAACATCCAACGAAATCATCATCCTTTCATTCCTCCTTTCATCACAGCATTTTGTTTCACCATAAAACAACAGTAGCAATCACACAGCCGCAGCAATATCACACACAATTAAAAATAGAACAGGTAATACAACCTCACACCTACGTAGTAGTACCCTGAGTGTGTACCTCGTTCCCGGCCTATCAGCTCGAAGTTATCATGCCCCCAGAATCATCAACGGACCGACTTGCCTCCGATACCATCAGCAAAACGAACGCTGACTCCATGGATATTCACAAAACACAACACAGTGTCAGTTTCGTAGATGCTACCGACGTTGATTCCAACGACAATACTTTTCACGGCTCCAATAATGAACCTCTCTATCTACGATGGAGTCGCTTGCATAAATCCGTGCAAATCAAAGGAAACAAGCCCGGTATGTTGCGAGGGTCGATTGCTGCTCCCGCACCTCAATTCAATGCATCCGTTCAAAATCAAGGCTCTTCACAGAAAATCATTTTAGATGCGGTGTCGGGATACGCCGCTCCTGGTGAAGTTTTGGCCATGATGGGGTAAGGAATGAATTATGAATGGAAGGATTAGATAGTACTGGATGGTTTCCATTTGGTCCTTCATCTCACAATGTGTGCTCCGTATACGGTCTCCACTCTATCGGCCGACAGTCCCTCTGGCTCTGGTAAGACTTCGTTGCTCAACTGTTTGAGCGGCCGCACACCATACGATTCCGGAGTCGTTTCCGTCAATGGCCGTCCTCTTGGTGGGCAGGACATGAAGCGGCTCATGGCCAAGATTGCGTACGTACGACAAGCAGACATATTTTTCGAGCACTTGACAGTCCGCGATCAACTGGGATACACTGCTTTCTTGCGATTGCCCGAAGCTTGGTCGGCTCAAACAAAATTATCGGAAGTGGAGCGCGTCATCAAATTGTTGCGATTAACCAAGGTCGCCGATTCCAAACTTCAACTTTTGTCGGGGGGTGAAAAGAAGCGGGTCAACATTGGCACCGAGCTTCTTACCGATCCATCCATTCTATTGTTGGATGAGCCTACATCAGGCCTTGATAGCACCAGTGCGGTCGCCTTGATCCGCATGCTCCAAGACCTAGCCAAGTCGGGCGGACCTGGTACCAAAGGAAACAAGACAATTGTTACCTCTATTCATCAGCCAAGTTCGGCTCTGTTTCGTTCCTTCGATAGACTCATCATGCTGGCGGAAGGACATGTGGTGTTTTTTGGCACCCCTCGCGACTCGTTGGACTATCTCAAAACACAAAAAGTTGGTTGTCCTGACGGATACAATGCAGCCGATCATTGGATGGATTTACTTGTGAAAGATTCGGCCATTGAAGATTCCACTACAACTGTCACGATTGATCAAAGTGAGGACAACAAGAAGTCTGAAACAGGGGAAACGGATGAGTACGCTATTCCTGATACAGTCGAAAGCAAGAGTGCAGGCCAGATCCGAAAAGAAACGAATCATTCCGTCGTCATGTCAACACGAGAACGGTTGATTCAAGCATGGGACAGCGAAGCTGTTGCAGAGCAGATGGACTCTTGTGTAGAACGAGACAGCAATTCTGCTACTGTAAAGGACCCTCTCGGCGAGAACGTTTCCAAATACAACACTGGCTGGATGCTACAATACCGCACGTTGGTGCATCGGTCTCTCAAAAACAGTCGATCCGCGATTTTTACCCCGATCAATATCATTAAATCTTGTGCTCTCGGTCTGGTATCAGGACTATTGTGGTTTCAAATGTCATACACAGAATCTCGTGTCTTTGATCGATCGTCTTATTTCTTTTTTACCATGACTTTTTGGGTCTTTGATGCTATGTTTCAGTCCTTCATGGCCTTTCCTCAAGAACGAACAGTTATTTTGAAGGAACGGGCCAGCGGATCCTATCGGTTGAGTGCCTACTTCATGGGAAAGACGACCAGTGAGATGCCTACCCGTTTGGTACTCCCATTGCTGTACATGATCATCAGTTTTTTCATGGCCTCAATCAGTAACAAGTTTTCTACATTTATCGCCACAACTCTGATTTCGTTGCTCAGTGTGATGGCAGGAGAGTCTATCGGCCTTTTTGTGGGGGCTACCATTTACGACATGGAGAAAGGAATGACCGCAATGACAGTGATTTCGTTAGCGTTGGCATTACTAGGAGGATTCTTCGTGGAGAATGTCCCCTCCTTTTTACAATGGGCAAAATTTGTATCGCCCTTCAAGTACGCCTATGACGCCAGTCTGCCATTGGTCTTTGACGATCCTGTACCTTGTGACGGCTCCGGAGCATTGGAAGGAATTTGCGGAGGATCTGATACCGGCTTCGCCCAGCCGGAGGAAGTGGTTGCATACCTCGGTGTGCAAGGGAGCGTGGGATTTAATGTTGGCATCCTCGTTGTATTTGGATTGATGCCTCGTTACGTTGCATACTTGGCTCTACGAGCCAAAAAGGAAGGCGATCGGTAGATCCAACATGGACGTTTTCATTACAGCCAGCCTGCTCATTGTAGGCTGTTGATAAGAAATCCTCAAAAAGACGCAGAAGCGTGTCTTCGCTGATATCGTTATGGGTGTGTGGAAGTTTGAGTGGATGCGCTGTTCATATCAAGAGAGCCTACGGCGTACATGGAGGAGTAGACATAAATTCTTTGGTAGTAGTTGTAGGTACCGTAATTTATGTCACAAAGTTAGTCTCCTCTGAAGTGGATCATCTTGATTCGATACTCGTAATGGATAAAGCCAACCATTTATATTTCGTAAAACCAATTCACACCAGAGGGTCTCAGCAACAACCTTATGTAGGAGTGAAGAAGGAAAAATGAGAATGGTATCTCTCATGAAAGATCATCGCAGCCTCATCTGAAAAGACCAAAGGAAAATCAAAAACTACAGTTCTAACTTTTTCATCGCCATTTCAAAAAAGAATGAGATGCGGTCATTGAGAGCACTGTCAAAGAATTTTTACCAGCTTGTGTTCCAAGACAATCATATTTTCCAGTTTAAAGCCCGAGTTGGAACAGGAACGTTGTAACCGATGGCGCCAAGGTTAAAGAAGCCATCATGTAATAGACACAGTCTCAACAAAAACTCTTCTACCACATAAAATCCAACTAAGCTTCCCATTTATACTTCGCAAGAGTCTTCGTTGGTACATTGTACTGACTGTGAAGTAGAAAATCCCGGAAGCCTCATGTCCAGCAACACTCGTCCTGTGACGGCAGTGGTGAATGATGATGAGGCGCAGGTCTGGCTCGAACCAAACTTCACAAAGGATCAGGAGACACACCATCATTACCATCCGTTTCTGAAACATCTGCAATCGCCCATATCTAATCAACTTCCATCTCGAACATTAAGTATGAATAACAACAAGCAGAGACAGCCTCCCGTGGCTGTGCCGACGAATAAAAAGGAAGAGGTACTCTGCTGGCATCGCACGACGACGTCCAAGAACATACCTCCATCATTCTCCGAGGATTCATCCCCTTCAAAATCGGTACCATCCTCTGGTGTAATTAAGGCCTTCAGCAGACGAAAGAAATCCTCGAGCATGAACCGTAAGATTGCCCAACAATGCAAGGGAGGGGATTTCAGGAAAACATCCTCAGATACTCCTACATTGCATGACTCAGACGCCAGCTTAGGGGACTTTTCAAAACAAAATGAGATTTTTTCGCACCGCAAGAATAGCGAACAACCACAATCCTTTCATTCCAGTAACCTTCTATCCTCGGCCACTAGGAGCAGTTGTAACCTGAACGACATGGATGGTCAAAGCGCCAAAGGGACAAATCCGCTCGCAAACATTAGCTTCAATTCGACATCCTTGAATTCCGAGAACGGAGACAGCATGGTATCGTCAACATCGTCCATCTCGACCGACAAGCTTCCTCTCCCCAAGACACCACGGAGGACGCACGCGGCCCGGACCATTGAACTTCGTAAGCAAGTGAGAGAAGTTCAACGCATGGAGCAACATCTCAATGCGGCGAATACATCGCCAAAAAAACAGAGGCTATTCCCTCGTATCATGGTGCCAGTGACAGCGGGACACGTCGCAAAGCATCCTCCGACAAAAACAAAGTCGGAATCTCAAATGCTCTCCAATCGAGAAAGCTCGCCTATCCAACGCACTCGTTCTTTGCAAAGAAAACATAGTTTGGATCATCTGCCAATGAAGGAGAAAGATGATGCCGACAGTTCTTCTTGGAACCATTCCCAGCCTCCCAAACGAATATCTAGCAGAGGCTCAGCAATGAAAAATATTCTGAGAAACCGACGCAAACTCGAACGAGAACTGAGTCGAAATGATATCTTTAAGTATGTCCTGCACAAAAGACCTATCGATCAACATCCCATGCAGCTCGATTCGGCTCGGTCCTTTGATACTGGTACCAACACCTCATCCACTTCCCATTCTCTTGAATTACAACACCGTACAATACTTTCAAGACATAGCGCAGGGTTGCCAAATTCCACCTCCTCTGCTTCGACCTTATCGACTGGTAAGATGCCTTTGGAACAATTTTTGAAAATGAAGCAACAATCAGAAATGATCGTTCAGATCCAACAACAACACGACAAGAAACTGAAACCCCGTCCAATAGTATGCAACCAAAATGGTCAACCACTTTCGCACCACAAGCCGCAAGAGGTAGAGGAGACATGGCACGAGTCGCACTCGTTGGACAACTTTCTTTCGAACCATGGATCGTCGTCTGACCTTAAAATGAACGATGGCCATCCATTCGGTATGGTTCGTCCCATTCTTGGTCAGGCGTTGTTTCGACTCGATCGGCAGAAGAAAATTGAGCAGCAAGATGGCTCCGTCGTGGATGCTGAGGTATTTATTTTGGATGATAATAAGGCGAAAAAATCCAAGTTAACAGATGTCAGTACAGAAGAGGAAAGCCACGACTCTTTGGACAGCTTTATTAGCGATGATGGGAAGGATCTTCCATCGGCATGGGAAGATTGCGTTTGCAGTGAAGACAAAAAGACTAACGCAACCATCCGTGAACGAAAGCGATCGCAAGGCTTGACCTTGCTGATGGATGATGCACAATTACTGGTTGACGATGACCATGTCGATGATACTAGATCATTGCAAGACAGCATGGACAGCCTTTCATTGATCCAGGATGTTTCTATCGCTACTGAAGACATGATCCAAAAACATGTCACGGATTTTGTTTTGACGGATCTTTCGTCTGGCAGACGCGGCTTCTATTCGGGACCCATATCAACTGTAACCCACCTACCGCATGGAGATGGGCGGCTAGAATTTTCTGATCGAGGCGAGGTCTTCCTAGGACGTTTTCTTCATGGCTGGTGGTCAGGCTACGGCACTTACATCAACGATCGAACGAAAGAGCAGTACACCGGATATTTTCTGGATTATGTCAGACATGGACAAGGTGTCACCAATTTTTCAGATGGCAGGGTTTTTGAAGGTCGTTACAGGAATGGATCCATAGCTAATGGAAAAATGACTTACCAAGATAGATCCGTTTATATTGGTTCATTTGACAACGACGCTCGAAGTGGACGCGGCTCGTATTTTTTCACTAATGAGGTTGTCTTCACTGGTAAATTTCGATCTGATCAATTTCTATCTGGCACTCTGTTGTATCCGAATGGCCACCAATTTAGAGGCCACTGGAATAATGGAGTGAGAAATGGACCCGGCACAGAGCTTCACTCAGACGGAAGTGTCATCCGGGAAGGCATGTGGCAAGACGGCTGTTTCGTTCCGTAACCGTAAGATAGGAGGTTGCCATGATAAAAAAATTGACTTTCAAATGGAGGTGACCAACAATACCGCCTCAACAGGTATGAAAGTCCTCAAATTTGAGAATATTGGAGCTAAGTATGAATAATATGCTACTTTGTGATCAAATCTGTTTCTAATCTCAACAAAGACATAGGCTCATGCTGTAGTAATTTGAACAAAAGACTTGATTGACCGCTCGAATGACTGGCATGGAGAACAGGCCATGAAGAACATAACTTAGCTTTGAAACAATTGCAAGTCCCTCCATAAGTTTCCTTCAAACGGGCTTGTCAAACCTTTGAACGACTTCGCAGTAGTTCGAGTGCACTTGCGAAATGTCAACCTAGTGGACCTTCTTTGTGCTCATATCCAATCCATCAATCTCCTGACACCATTTGAATCATCATTTTTATGACAAAAAGCACGACCTTTCATTCCCTGACGATACCCATGTCGACTGGTGGAATGACAACTTTGGACGGCATGGCGAACAAAGGCATGGAAAGCTTGAAATCTGCAGGATTCTCAATCAGAACAACACCTTTTTGTTCCTTATCATCACAAGCTGCGGCATTTGCATGTTGCTTGGCAACTACTTGTATACACAACTTGTGTCGGCACGAGCCATTAGCGGCAACATACTTGTCAAAGAACTGTATCACTTGTTCCTTCTTCAACGTTTTGACAAGATCGGCCATCATTTGCAGTCGTCGAAATTGGTAAGTTTTATTAGTGATGACATGCCAGTATCGAGATGATTCCTCCCCGAGGTTCTTATTCTTCTCCAAAAAACTGGCCACAACACTGTCAACATTTGTTTGGAAGTCATCACTAGACATCGCCACAATCCGTTGTCGAAATGCAGCAAGGAACTCCTCAATACGACTCTCGACATGATTAGGATCAAAAGAATCTGATTGAATCAAGAATACTAGTCCCTTGATATTGTCACCACTTGTCTTCACTGATGTATGAACGATATAACCTAACTGTTCTTCCGTGCGCAACTGATTAAATGCAGGCTCTCGAACAAGGTGATTCACAAATGCCAAATTCGAGTTTGTGGCCATATCCAGTGCTCCCATTTGGAGAACGATTTGCACACATGAATTAGAGTTGGCATCATTGAATTCTGGGAATCGGTACAGAAATGATGAGGACGTGTCCGCATAGCCTGAGCTAGACGCAGAAAGGTCTACCACCCTCTTATCCAGAGCTGCTCGAGTGATGATGGCCTCTGTCGTGTTCGGATGTGAAGGGTGCGTCTTTTTCCAAACTGTGTTGGTGATATCATACGCCTGCTGGGCTGACATATTGCCATGGATCAATCCCTCCATGTGGCAATATTTCCAGAAACCTTTGGCAAAAGCTAGAACATCCTCCAAGGTTATGTTCTGAAGCACCTTGATCTTGTCTTGAATGGTAACCTTGCCAGCTTCCAAAACCAAATCTCCTCCATATATCGCGTGATGGTATGGTTGCGATACCAAGAATGAATGGTACTGTTGTGCGACTTTAAAGGATATCCGATCAAAAACCGCTGCATCCATTTCCTTCTTGTCGCTAAATAAGTCCATCATGGCATCAACCAGTCGCTCTACCAAAACGTGAGCCTTATGATTGTAGCCCGATATATGCATTTCCATCCCAGACGCGCTGGGACTGATGTCGCAGTGTAACCCAGCCATACTAGCTAGGTAGCTGAATTCATTACACTGCTCTTGTACTAGTTCCGCAAATAAATGGGCAGAAACCATTGCATCAGGGGAGAATGGACCTCGTCCACTCTTGAAGCTGTACATGATATTGACCTTGGGCATATCAAATACATTATCTGGCTTGTACCAAAGACATATGTTGTTGTCTTGGTGGATGCACTGTGGTTGATCTTTCGGGTACTTAGTTTCGTCCGATTTCCCTTCGAGCAAATCAAAGTTTGTTGCAATCATGTCGTTAATTTCCGGCAACTGCAACTCCTGGTAATCCTCATGACTTACAGCTTTCCACTTGTTCCAAGTTTCTTCGTCGCAATCCATGTTACAATATTTGGTCCCATACCACTTTTCTTCTTCAACGCAGTTGTCCCCTTCTCCAAAGGTTGGTGACGATACCATGACAAACATGTTGTCAGGTGTCAACGAGGCTAAGCATTCCTGCACTTGGTCCGCGTTCCAATCGCAGATCTTGTAGGCCCCGCTCAAATACATGGACGGAGGGAATTGCTGCATCCAACCAGCAATGCTGCAAGTATAATCCATAGGATTTCGTTGACTCAAAAATCGAAATTGCAAGTCACCAACCGTCGTTACTTCCTCGTGAATCCATTCTTGGGGTCCTTTAGATTTCAACAAGTCTATGTACGCAAAAACGAGAGAAATGATGTCGTCGACGTGTTCTAACCCAGCATCGGTAAGTTCCATGCGTATTGTAAAAATACTCCATGGAATACAGGACTTGGACGAATCGTCGGCGTAGAGCTCGGTCACATATTGCTTCGATTTGAGCAAGGACAACAATGATCCAGTCCCTTCGTGTCCCACCAAATGCGAAAGGTAGCGCGTAGGTTTGCTCTTGTACAACGACAAGATTTCTCTCATCGGAAACTGTAGTTCCAAAGCATGCACTTGGGATACAGGAACTACATGTAGTCTCTGCGGGACTTGCCATTTGGGAGGATGATACAGTTGGTGCAAGATCTCGTCCCGAGACGGTTTTGGAACGGAACTACCAGCAGCATCATCTTCGTTTTCAAAGGTTTCTACTAGCTCTCCAAAGTACCTTTCTACCATGTTTTGCAGTTCCTCCAAGGACTCCTTTCCGAGCACAACGAGCTTGTACAACTGCAAACTTTTGCGATAATTTTGTTCAAAGAACGCCAAAAGGGTTTCTCGGATGCTCTTGCTATCCAAGGATTGGGCATTCCCACTACCAAACCCAGAATACGGATGATCACTGGTGGCCATTTTCGATTTGGACAGCTGGTACATGCGCCATTGATCTTGCATGACATTTTTGGCGTGTTCGGAATCGACCGCTTGGACCTCCCGATCCAAGGCCGACTGTGTGAAAAGAGGACTGATAAAGCACTGGGCAAATCTATCGAGAGCACCTTCCAACGATTCTGCTTGCACATCAAAGTAATAGCACGTATGTTCCAAGTCACTAACCAGATTGTTTTAGAAAAGAAACATAATCAAGGGTTGGGTGAGCGAGTCGTGTGTCCAAAATAGAATCCAACCATGTTGTGGTTGTCGGGGGACTTACGTGAAGGCGTTGGAGGATCCTCCATGCGTACTCAAATAGTGGTCGTAGGCATTTTCGGTGGGATATTTGGATGTTCCAATGAACAACATGTGTTCACAAAAGTGAGCAATACCCGGAAGCGTATCACAAAGTTGACCGACATAAATGTCCATAGCAGCAGAGGCCTTATCAGTTTCCGGATCAGAAATCAACAAGACGTCCATAGACAAATGTTGTTGAGAAGCATCATCGCCACTTTTGTTTGTTCCAATCACAATGTGCTTGTACCGACGATTGTCAAGAGAAGGAGTCTCGATGATGGAATCTTCCAACGGACGATTCGAATTGTCAGACATGGTAGAGCTTAAATGGCAGTGGGGTTTGGTCGATTAGAGACGCAGAATGGTGGACCGCCGTCTTGTCTGAGAGTCCTGTTCTTGTTGATAATGAAGTGCAATCCTAGTAACATACAGCAAGAACGAAACCTGGTTCGCTGACTGTAATGAAGATAACAAATCTGTGATGACTTGCCAAATGCGATGGTAGGTTGTCGATATTCGGCATCACTCATCAAATTTGTTTTGTGGGACCGAAAGGGGGTCCCCCTGTGACCCAGGTGGACCAAAGTCCGGCAAATCTAAAATGTGTAGAAATGATGCCAAGTACATTTCTACGAATAATTCTACGTAAGTTGAAGTGCAATCATATCATTTTTTGTTTTGGTGGACTAGAGTCCACCGCCGTAGGGTACGTACCAACTCGTAGGCCGATTGTGGAATGCAAATGACTTTATGAGAAAATCTCACATCATCCGCTGGCGTATTTTCATGAACTTTTTTCCCGATCCAGCGGAAATAGTTGTTGATGGCGGCCCTATTCCTGCTGCTGCTGCTGCTGCTGCTGCTACTATTGCTCCTGATGGTGGTGGCAGTGGTGCTGCTGTTGGCGGACATCTCACTCTCAACAATGTCCGGGATGGTGTGGTGTCGGGTAGAACAAGTCGTATCTACCTCGGCGACATTATCGTATTTTTGAATTGGTGCTCCATCCATCAGGTCGATTGGCTGACCGAGCACGGCAGTGATCGTCTACATGCAATCCAGAACGATTGAGTTTCTTGGAGGCCAAGGCAAAGAGGCGGCGGTACCGGAGCGAGTCGAGACAGGCGCGGGCTACACACTACACATGCATGGCGGCGGCTTTCATCGTGTTCCGGCTGATTGACGCTTTCCGCGGTGTGGAGATCAAGACCTTTGGCGGCAGTGGTGGATAGGAGACACAGTACGCCAGGTTTCGCCCTTGCGCAGTCTTGAGCATGTAGATGTCAATCACCTGGACAATTTGCCTTTGGCGGACGACGAAATGCACGGTCGGACTGGAGGCTACGTTGATCGGCGCCGGCTGTCGAAGCAGACGCTATGCGATATGCGGTTTCTTATGAATTGGATGACAGAGAGAGTGGAGGCAGCGGGGCACCGTGAGATCAACACCACTATTCCGCGGTGGATCGCATGTTTCTGTCGATTGCCCATTTATTCGCGGATGGCGCTCGAGACAGTCAGAAGAGGTGGACGAGCATCGTGCATACAGTGCGTCGTGCAGTTGCGGTCGAACGAGCAAACGGAATTGTGTTGGTTGCGGACTAGTAGATTGTCTAGGTGAACTATTGGAAATGTTGAGCTGGGATACTCCCTCATTACAACATTTTTACTACTACACAAGACAAGATACCTTTTTCACATTTTTAATCGACTATTTTCAAATTTTGTCTTAACAGTACATAAACTCCTGATTCCTTTCCTACACAATCTCTTAAGTACATTTCTACCTTGTGTAGGACTTGGTACTCTTCTTACGATGTGGACCAATGGTCCACTTAATTCGTGAAGACATTCATCTTTGTCTTGTTCCACGGTTGTCTTACGGATGACGGACATACCAACTTGGGGTAGGACAACGTACTACGTAGTATTAATACCTACCGGTATTATTACGGTACGAACCACCCCCTTGAGTGGATCACCTTGTCGTGGTAGGGGGGCTTAAACCCAGAGTCTGGGAAACTACCAATCCAATCTATCAGTGCAACGGAAGAGATCGTCCCAGCGGTAGTACAAACTACCGGTACTGCTGTCTTGTGCACGGCATCATGCAGAACCGGTGGCCGACCGGAAAGATTGTGTTTCTCTTATTTACAGTTAGTCGGAAGGGGGCTAAGGGAGAGGAGGAAGAGTGCTAAATGCATGATTCCCGATAGAGTTGTGATGGGCACTGACATTTCTGTGGAAGAAATGGCATCATAACTCAGCCGAGTGTCAAGTGCAGAGGGACGGTACTATTTCATTGGAATTTTTGCTTGGCATGGAAAGCTTCTTTTACACGCACAATCCGCCCTATTGGGTTGCAACAGGTAAAAGATATCAACACACCCAACACAATTTATGTGGTTAATTGCTGCCTTCCCAGCATTGTTTTTGGAAGACCACGCCATATCTGACAATCACTGGTTTGGACTTTTCCTCATTCGTGAGGTTTGTTGTCTTTCCAGTACTGAGTGGTGGGCAACAGGGTACTGAGTGGAGGGAATGCTGTTGCATATTTTGTCCCGCCCCCTTGGGGGCCAGGCTGGTGAGTCAACTTCTCAGATGAGGAACTGCCGGTAGCTAGTAGTTGGCAGAGCCATAAAATAGATTTCATTATCTGCTATTACGGTACGAACCGGTACTTGTTTCAGGGATTTGAGTATATTATGCTAATACATCGCCCGAGTACGGTAGTTGAATGCTAAACCCACAAGCTTGACAAGAATAAGTAGTTCAATTACAACATCATTTTCAGTTGTCTTGGTATGTTGCTATTAACATTACGTCAAACTGAAGATATTTGGAAAGCTGGAGAATCCTGGCCACGTAGAACGTGAAACGAAATTCGCCTAGTCAGGAGGCAGCACAGCCTAATTCAGACTGACTGTGAATCCAAGGCAAATCTCAACTTCGGTTCATACAGTGATTTGACCATCATCTTTCGATCAACTCCGCAGATGTTTTGCGTGCACTATTTCACATAGCTGAAGCCAGAAGCAGCATTTCTGTTATGGCCTTGCTCAGTGAACGAGTTTCTGCCCGCCCCATCGTGTGAGAAATGCTTTCCCTATTGTGAATTTGTAAACGAAAGTTCGTTACTAAATGACCGGTGTCTTTGCATCTTCGAGCACCGGTACGATCAAAGTCACACGATGTACGGTTTTCAATTTTTTGAATGATCTGTCTGCGCAGTAGTTATATTCAATAAATAATCATCTCACACGAACATTGTCACATTCACGTATTGTGTTGGTACATGGAAGTTTCCTTGCGTCTTCCCGTTTCCGAGGCCGTGGCAGTGTCTGCGGAGAGAATTCTAGAAGTTTTGTTGTCGCCGCTACTACAATCTCCACATGTTCCAACTTGTTTCCAACGACTGATAATTCAGGAAGTTCTTTTCGCTGCAAAACAGAGAATGGCAATGACAGAATTCTCCTAAAATGTTCTTGTTTGCTCTGAGAAATGATCTGCTTCAGGTGTAGAATGGACGTCTCCTGACCTGATAGTTGCTGCGTTAGTTTTTCTGTCTTTTCTCTCAGTTTCAAATATACTCTTCTCTAAGCGCGAATTCCATTCATCACACTTGCACAATCTGCAGCATCTACGATTCGCGGTGGAAACCGATGATGCTGATGGTCACACCAACCAAGTTTCTCCTCGAGATTCTCACGATACTGGAACTTCCTTACAAGTTCCCCTTCGATGACTCGATTTCTTTTCATGGGCTCCCGTTCGCGCTCTTGATGACACTGTCGTATGACGTCAATCCTGCACTTTCTCATTGTGGCGTCTTTAAGATGACCGTCGAGGCTTCTCAGCATCTTTTGAGGCTTGTCACAGAGACGTGGCGGCATTGAAATCGATACAATTCTGGAAAATGAGCTCCAGATCTTTTCGCAGGCCTTGCGTCGTACTGCGGTTAACAATTCTTTCTTCCTCGATTGCTCTGACACCCTTGAGCTCGGAAACAATTTGAAGGTGCTTGTCACCTGCTAGCTACGACTTGGTACGTATGAATTCGGCACCCGTATTTTGTAGGTTCGATCGATCCCAGCAGATCGCTCGGCCAGCTTCAGAGAAAATCCAGACACGCCCTCGGAAACCAACAGGTTGGAGGCCACCTCCACTGCTGCCAATTGATCTCGATAAGCTCGATCAAACTTCCATAATTCGGCTCCCTCTTGTATCAATCCCAAATAGGAAGCACTAGGAGCAACTTGTTGTCTAGAAGGCTCCCGCGGTTAACAATTCTTTCTTCCTCGATTGCTCTGACACCCTTGAGCTCGGAAACAATTTGAAGGTGCTTGTCACCTGCTAGCTACGACTTGGTACGTATGAATTCGGCACCCGTATTTTGTAGGTTCGATCGATCCCAGCAGATCGCTCGGCCAGCTTCAGAGAAAATCCAGACACGCCCTCGGAAACCAACAGGTTGGAGGCCACCTCCACTGCTGCCAATTGATCTCGATAAGCTCGATCAAACTTCCATAATTCGGCTCCCTCTTGTATCAATCCCAAATAGGAAGCACTAGGAGCAACTTGTTGTCTAGATGGCTCCTGTTGTGATGAGGGCGGTACCAAAGTGTAAGCTTCGACAGGATCCGTTGTCTCCATGGCACGCAGTCCGGCTGATTCCCCATCACCCAAATATGGATACACAAGACATGGCTGCCATCGGTACGCAAATGGTACCCCTTCTGTACGTCCCACCCTGACAAAGTCTTCTTCCGACAGCGTGTACAAAACTCCGTGAACTAAGCTAGTGGTAGTGGAATTGCTGCTGGTTGAAGGGTTGCTGGAAACGGGCTCAACAAAAGCTGCCGACGTTTCTACCAACTGCTTTTTATTACTTGCGCTGCTGCCATAGAATTTCAAGTCGTAATCACGTAGTACGGCGGCGACGCAATCTTGGACACAAATTTGACGCAAAGCCTTCATGGTAGACGGCAGGACGTTTGAACCAAATCCGAAGTACCGATAGGTAGTACCGGGAGAAGAAGGCGATGTCCGAGTGCTCCAACAAAAGACGATAGAAGCCATTTGGAGCAATCGCAGCATCAGGATCAGCAAGTGTTTCCAATTCCTCATTGGTTGATAAGAAATCCTGGAATCGACAATGAACACGGATGCTGACCTTCCTTCGATGCTTGGCTTGATCTCTTCTTCTGTAGTTCTCTCTCCATGACAAGTTATTTTGCTGTCTACAAAAAAGCTCAATTTGAACTGGCAGGCGAGGTCAGGAGTGAAATACTACTACTCGTAACAGTAAGGAGCATAGCATTACGGTGAACACGACGTTTTCCGTGATGACAAAATAACAATCGAAAGAGGACAGACATCTCATGCCGACGGTATGGAAGTGAGTCAGTGAGTCAGTGAGTCAGTCAGTGAGTCAGTCAGTGAGTCGGTCAATCAGTCAGTCAGTCAGTCAGTCAGTCAGTCAGTCAGTCAGTCAGTCAGTCAGTCAGTCAGTCAGTCAGTCAGTCAGTCAGTCAGTCAGTCAGTCAGTCAGTCAGTCAGTCAGTCAGTCAGTCAGTCAGTCAGTCAGTCACAGAATCTTTTCGATCACGACTCGATTCTGCTCCCGTATTTACTGTTGTTACTATTATTACAGTGGTAGTAGAAAATACCTCTCTCTCCTCTACTAGCTTGAGAACGTAGCTGTTACTCACAGTCACAGTCAGTACAGTACGTAGTGCCGGTACTGCAGTATCATCATATTACCGGTGCTATCGCCCCCCTTTGTGGATCGTCTTGTTGTGACGTTTTTCGCCTTTCCAGTTGTGAGTGTTGGTTAACAGGGCACTGACGGAAAGCTATTTCATGATTTGCCCCGCCCCCTTGGGGAGCCGGGTGAGCCAGTTTCTCAGATGCGGAATAGATGGCAGCTGGTAGTTGTTTTAGCCTTACTAAAATAGATTTTCTATCCGGTACTACCGTACTGTCGTATACCCGAAGTTCGGTAATGGGAGTATTCGTAAGAAAATTTTATACGGTGATACTCCCCAGTAGTACCTCTACCTACGGTAGTAGTACTCCGTATTGTTTTTTCCATACTTTCCAAGGTACGGCCAAATACCGTATACATTATTGATAGCCTTCTTGAAACTATGAAATACTGTGTAGTCTCCGGGAACAGAAAAATTAGACTAGAAGATCTTTGGAAGAAAATCTGGCCCGACTGGAATGGGAACAGTTGGGCCCCCTACTCTACACCTCGAATGGCCCTCCACCATCGCCTGTACCATCGATTTCGTTCTTCCCGTTCTTTTCGACGCCGCGCCAGCACTTCATCCGGACGTTCAATACGCTTGGTGTTGTCAAAATCTTGCTTCAAATAAACGGCCGACATTTTCTCCATCATTTCATCATGCTCCTTTTCCATCAAGGCTTGTCGTTCCGATTTGGATATCCGTCCTTGGAAGGTATCACGCTCGCGATTTTTTCCCTCGATACCGTTGGAAACGACCCATACGCCCAACCCACAAAATAGTATCAAGGGGAGACCAGCCTTGACAAAGTGCATGCTACCTTCGTCTTTCTTCTTCGTCGCGGGGGATTTGGTGGGAGATGCAGAAAAATACCTCAAATGTCGTTGTCGACGAATCAGGACATTATTGGAGTTGCAGGAAAAATCAAACTTCAATATCGATCGGAAAATGAAGTTTCGATGCTGAAAGATTGAAGAAGCTCTAGAAGCAGTAAACGAGTTGCACAATCTTGGGAGGTTCATGTTCTCGATCTTGGGACCGAATCAAAATAATATTATTCTGCAGATGTGGGTGGGTGGGTGGTGGACAGTGAATCACAGAAAATTTCAGGAATCGTAACCAGGTGTAAATTCTTTTCTCTTCGAACCAGGTGCAAGATAGGTATTGGATTCTACTGTGGCATCGAAGTGGAGATAGGAGAGGAAAAGTGGAGGGCAATGGAAAGAGAAGCGGTCGTCTGACAGTGGATGATGGAAGAGAATCGAGATCAGAAGTTAGCCTAAACTTTAAATTGCTTATTCAATCACGAATGCAGTCCCTTTGTGATTCTTTACCCTCTTACTAAAATTTCACTCAAAAGAAGGTGTCTGTCTGTCGCAACACTGCGAGTCCATTGCATCAATTTTCGTTTCATCTCTCTTGTCGAAGCTGCACAGTCTCTCTGGTAGAAACTGACCACTACACACAGAATTGATAGTCACAATGGCGTAAGTAGACGGAAGAATGAGAAAAAAGTCTATGTCCTTGGGAGGTTGTAGCCAGCTTCGCGTTCTGCAAAAGACGACAATAGCCGTGTCAACTCTCAAGGAACCTCGTATCTCACCGTCTCCTTCCACTTGATTTCCGTCTATCGTTGTTGTAATGTTTAACAGCGAAGAAAGCACACAACGAATTGGCGGAGTCCGCCTAATGGAAGGCGAAGAGGTCTTTGGGGTTGCCCACTTGTTTGCCTCTTTCAATGATACGTTTGTGCACGTGACCGATTTGTCGGGCAGAGAAACGTTGGTCCGAGTAACGGGAGGAATGAAGGTCAAGGCTGATCGTGACGAATCTAGCCCCTACGCAGCCATGCTTGCCGCCCAAGATGTGGCCGAAAAATGCAAGGAATTGGGTCTCACAGCATTGCACATCAAAGTCCGCGGAACGGGAGGAAACAAGGCTCGTAGTCCCGGACCTGGAGCTCAATCCGCTCTCCGAGCTTTGGCCCGTAATGGATTGAAGATTGGACGTATTGAGGATGTTACACCAATTCCATCCGATTCCACACGACGCAAGAGTGGACGTCGTGGTCGTCGTCTTTAGGCTGGTGTGTTCTTGGTTCTACTCTGATACTATAGAAATAATATCAAGACCACGTTGGAACTGTTACAAGCAAAATAACAAAAGACCAACCGTATTGAAAATTGTTTGACAATTGTGCATCCATACAAGTGTGCAGCTCAAATTTGCATAGGTCTAGTGTTTCACCATGTTGGTATCAAAAGCTGATTCAACTAACACGGCATCGGCAAGCAGTTACTACGTATTTCCTACATCGCAGTATTTCACAAGGGCTATAATTGAGCATTTTATGTAGCAACTCAATATCCATCGATCGCCTTACTCAAATAAGGAATCACCTCGTCAATGGGCAATCGAATCTGCTCGGTGGAATCACGGTCTCGAATGGTCACTCCAGCATTGTCCTCAATCGTTTCAAAGTCGACAGTGATGCAGAAGGGAATACCCACTTCATCCGCCCGACGATATCTTCGACCGATGGCACCGGCTGCGTCGTACATGACATTGTATCGTTGGGATAGTTGCTTGAACAAGTCGCGAGCGACACGAACCAACTGTTCCTTATTTTTCAACAACGGAAAGATTGCAGCCTTGATGGGAGCAATTCGGGGATTGAATTTAAGCAGACTGCGCTTCTCTCCGCCCACTTCGTCCTCAGCGTAAGCGGAACAAATGACAGCCAGCATGAGTCGGTCAACGCCCAAGGACGGTTCGATACAGTGAGGAATGTATCTTTCTTTGGTCTGTTCGTCGTAGTATTCCAAGTCTTTTACATGAGAAGAAGCGAAAGCAGTTATTCAGCAAATGCTTATGGAAACAGAAACAGTCACACACTCGATAACGCTATTACTCACTCTTTCCACTTCCTTCGGTATGTTGTGTCAAGTCGTAGTTTCCACGAGCGGCGATTCCCATTAATTCTTGTTCTCCAAAAGGAAACTTGAAAGTGACGTCCGTGCACGCTTGGGCGTAATGGGCAAGTTTGTCGCCCTTGTGAACATCCCACCCCATCAAATCTTCCCGCAAACCAACAACGTCAGATAGAAACTCCTTGCTGGCATCAATCCACTTTTGATGGTATTCTGGCCAAACATCGTCACCAGGCGGGATGAAGTATTCAACCTCCATTTGCTCGAATTCTCGTGATCGAAAGATGAAGTTACGGGGCGTGATTTCGTTTCGAAAGGCCTTTCCCATTTGGGCAATGCCAAACGGAATTTTTTGTCGTGACGTGCCCAACACATTCTTAAAATTAATAAAGATTCCCTGTGCCGTCTCGGGTCGCAAGTACGCGACATTGTCCGAATCGACGGTTGCTCCTACTTTGGTTTCAAACATCAAGTTGAAGTCTCGCGGCATGGTCAGTGTGGGCTTTCCTGATGCCGGTGATGGAATCTGAGACATCTCCTCTTCGGTAGCTTCAACGACTTCTCGAAATTGAAAGGCTTTGATCTTGGTTCCTTTCATGCCCTTTTCCTTTAAAATGACATTGGCTTGCTTCGTAGCCTCCTTGACCATGTCTTCATCATTGGCCTCCTGTACACAAACGTATCCGACAATTGAACTATCCTCCTCGAGCACGACGGGAGAAAAAAAGATCTGATCGGCTCGAAATCGTAACTTGGTCTCTTTACAATCGACCATGGGATCCGAAAAACCATCCAAGTGGCCTGTATGGAGAAAAACAAAAATAAGTAAATCGAACGATGTGACTGCGCACGACTTCATAACTGTAAATTCGGGACGAGAATTTGGGGTCGTTCCCAGTTGGGGACCTAATTGAACGCATCTCGTAACAGCTTGTGCACCTACCACTCGATTTCCACGTGGTTGGATTGTGAATGATGGAGGAGTCCAATCCCACGACATCTTCCCGTTGAGTGACAAAGTGCTTCCACCAAGCGTCCTTTAAATTTTTCTTGAGCTCGACACCTAACGGACCGTAATCAAAAAATCCGGCATATCCGTTGTAAATATCCGAGGACGGAAAAATAATTCCGCGGCGTTTGCAAAGTGACACAATCTCATCCATGTCGGGAAGGTTTTGCGGTGTTTCGGCTGATCCCGCGTTTGTTTTGATTTCTTCCGGCGCCTTGGTGGCCGACAGCGGCCGTCGAAGCATGACGCTAGATGCAAGAGCAGCCGGACGAACAAATGGAGCTGCCCTGGAAGCCTTCGAAGTGAATGCTTGGGCTACACGTTGACTCCATAGAACAAGCACCATTGTTGTGACAATATTCGAGTACTTCATGTGGGATGTATCTGGGATGGTGACCAATTAGAAAAAAGGTGGAGTTCGGTACAGGAACAAGATCGGCGTTGGATTTCCGATGAAGCGAAATGCACGTCTCCGGCAATAGATCAGAGAATGGTGGCACCTGATTTCTCTTTAAAGTCTAGCGGGTTGGACAGATGCGAATGAAGTATATCCGACTCGTTGAAACAGCTATTATTGTGTAAAGTGTGGCTCTTGTTCTTTTTTTTGTTCGTACAGCTATTCCAGACACATCATCATCTCATCATCATCCAGAAATCCGCAAACATCCATTCTCTCACATCAAAATGGAAGTTGTCAATTCGTTCCAAGCGGAATGTGTACGTCACCCACAAGAAGTGGTCATGGTAGTCCAATATCGAATACTCGGACAGACTAGTTTGTGACGTTGAAATACTCCCCTGGCGTCCGTGCCCGTTGATCGCGGGGTAGAATTTTCATAGACATGAAATCATGCCGGCGTGAAATCGGAACCAACGACTCTCTCAATGCCCAATGATTATCACTAAAAAAGAAGAATCCTAAGTGCCAAGCAAATGCCGAGGAAATCGCGGGAAACAAGATTAACTCGTGTGATAGTGTGTGATATGAAAAGAAGAAAGGATAGAAGACATCCATCCGTACATCAAATAGTGACGACGGTAGTTGCTAGTACCATCGCTGAATCTATTATCATACACCCTATTGTCTCAACATCTACTCCAAGGGTGGTGTCGACGACGTTGACGATAGCGCCCCCAGCTGAGCGAAAAGATCGACCCGTACAACAAAAGTAACGCAACAATTAACGTCTTCCCTTCAGTCGCGTGGTTAGAGAGCACCGGTGGGTATCTCGATCGAAGCCAAACCCACTGAACAGTAGTTTTCTGTATTTTCGCACAATAAAATGGCATCACACTCCGTACAGGGAAATGGAGCGGCCATGGACGCGACAAGGTCGTACGTTACAGCCCGGACATATGACACTGAAGGCAAGTCAGTTACAGGAAGCATCGCTCCACCTCCTGGAGCTTTGGCACAACCACAGCCCGCTCCATATCCCGCTTTTTTCAAAGTATGTGGATGCATCGAATGTTACAAACCCTCACGAGAGGTATTGGAGTATGATTATACATATGATGATGTCTCTGGCAAAAAACCGCCACAATCGTATCCGCGTATTCGAGAGCGGGGAGAGTTTTACATCGATTCCTTCAATGGAGAACCATGGAGTTGTTCGTTTGGCACTGCCGAGAAGGTGAGTGACAGACTTTTTGTGTGTATGTAGGAGGCGGAAAATACGCCTATAGTCTTTGCAATGGTAGCTGAAATAATCCGCTTGTTCCCATTTTTCAGAACGGGATTTGGTTCAATTCATCAGATCAAGCTGGATCAATCATGTCCGCCCTAGTGTGGGTGTTGATGTTGTATTCCGCCGTCACTGTCACCCTATTAACAATTACGGAAGGCATTCCCGTCACGTGTGGGATGGTTTATGATATGTTGTGTTTCATGGCGTTGGCATGTCATGCTAAGACATCTCTGACAGATCCAGGCAGTGTTCCGCTTGCGGCCATTCCAAGCGAACGGCAACGACTGCTCAAGGATTCCCACAGCATGTGCGGTCAATGCCAAACCTTCAAACCTCCAATGTCGCATCATTGCAGGATTTGCAATCGATGCATTAGTCGAATGGACCATCACTGTCCCTGGGTATGTATGCCTCAAATTTTGTGTTGTGTCCAAGTCTACCGCAAATCTTCTCTCACTTATTTCTTCTGTAATATGTCAAAGATGAACAATTGTGTGGGTGCTAACAATTTGAAGCATTTTTTGTTGTTTCTGGTGTACACGTGGACTTGCGCAGCATATGCTCTGGCACTTTTTGGATGGAATTATTTCTTCTGTGCTGATGAAAATTGTACATTCCATCCCATTGTCGTACACTTGGTCCGCGTCATGACGATCCTGTGTGTTGGAGCGTTTTTGTTTACCTCCAGTATGGTACGTTGAAGAAGAACCGTTGTTCCAGACAACATCACCTTTCATGAAACAATCATTAACCTCGCCCCCTTGTTGTCTCCTGCTCAATCCAGCTTATGAACGTGTGTTACGGTCTGATGACTGGTATTGGCACCATTGATAGACTGAAGAAAAAAGCCACTAACACAATGAATCAGTCTGACGAAGAGCCGATTCCTCTTAAGGATGTATTTGGCATTCAGGGATGGTATACATGGCCATTTCCTGTCGATCCGATTTTTGAAGACTTTGACCAAACCATGGGATATTGCCTCCCACAACGTCTAGACCGAGAAAGGCAGTTTATGGAATACAAACGACCAATTCCTGACATTCAACTAGCGACTTCCATGGAGCTACCGAAATGCATCAACGATTTGTTGCCCGTATAGAGGATCAGTTTGTAGCTACGTGTCTGTTGACAAATGTTGGAAACATAATTGTAATATTCGTACCAGTGATAACCGATGCCAACGTTTTAAAAGGGACAACCAACACTAAAGCTCGGAAACTCAAATTACAATGATGTATAATTAGAATACTTCGCTCTTTCCGAATTTCAGATGTACCGTACGACTAGCTAGTAAGTCTTTCTCAATGGGACATGACTACATTCTCTATGTTCTCTATTAAATTGCTAGTGGTCGTTCACGGAATGTCAAAACACGAAAGCCAAAGGTGCTAGGGCCAGCAATGCATGTAGCCGTATCCGGGGTATGGGTGCTTTTGGAGAGGACGAGAGAGGTGTGCTGTCTGTGCCTTCGACACTTTCTTCGTCTGTCATACTTGGTGCTTCGCTGGTCTGCTGCTCGTCTATGTCAACGGCTTGGCGCGCATCCCATGCCGTAACGAACGAGAGAGCCCTGCTCTCAAATATCTCGGTGGTATAGACGATGCCATCTACCACGGACAGGCTAATGAAGATGCCCTGTTCTCCGTTGGAGGCAACAGTAGCGTTACCGTACTTGTACAATGTTCCATTTTTGGCCCAAAAGCCATACCAGGTTGTGCCGCAGGAAAAGTACGCCACATCTCGATCCACCACCGGCGGAGGATTGCGACTGACCGCCTTTGTGTTGCATTGCAATCTCGTCGTTCTGGTTGTCCAAATCAACAATCCCGTTCGTGGGATATATCCCGAAGGATACAATTGATTCCGCATCCCAAGCATGATGGATCTGTCTTCGTTCAAGACCAGGGGACTTGGCGTATATTCGTTCTGTAGCTGCTTGTTGTACACCAACGTGGTCAGATTGCGTTGTGACCATGCCAGTTGTCCCCAAAACTGATCACTAGCATAAACATTGGCAAAACCCATGGCGGGCGCGCCCCGGATTCCGCCTTGATACCTTCCAAAGCACAGTGTTTGGTCGTAGATCCAGCTACTGTCGGTATCGACTGTGCCATTCATCGCGTTGATTCGTAACAAGCCGCTGTTGAAGGAGCTACTGGCCCCACTTCTTGGATTGATCGAGTCTCGATCGTATAGTCCGGCCAAAATGCCACTGCTTCCGGCCAACGCCAGTCCTCCCAGCGCGGCTCTGGGAGGTACGTCAAAGTCTTTCTCGATGATGACGGGATCGTCCTCTAAATTGGAAATATTCCACACGACGTCACCTGTCAAAAGATCGAAAGCAGCGATTGACACCGTTTCGGAGATGAAATTAATGAATACGGTGGTATTGTCATGTGATAAAATTGGTGTTACCACGTCCGGGTCCCAATTCCATCCTGGTAGTGGACTAGTAGTATCGAGTGCGTTGGAAAGCGTCCAGAGGGCGTTTCCCCTTCTTGTATGGGCCGCAATCCTTCCATATCCTGGTCCATCGATGTTTCCGATCAGAAACGTGAAAATTTCAGAGGTGGGACTGTACACGTATGCATCAATGGAGACATCGTTTCCTTGTTGAACAACAAAGACGTCTCCGGAGACACCATCCCTTAGATTGACGACTTGAAACCCCACAGGGTTTCGCAACAGGACATATCCAACGTTATTCGTATTGTACATAGGAGGCGGAATAACAAAGTCAGTAAAGGCTGCATTCAACAGTATCGGATCGACGGTTGTTGATGTTGTAACAGCCTTATCAAGGGACAAAGATCCTCCTCGGTAAGTGGTTTCTTTGGCAGTGGTACCGTCAGATTTATGTTCCAGTCTCCATAGGACAGAGGCACGTTGTGTTGGACGGTTGCCATTGGTTTGGAGTGAGGAATTTTGTCCACTTGCAACGGAGACCGAATCCTCCAACAACAGTGGAAGTAACCCGACTAGAAATCTCACTGCGTTGTTGTTGTTGGTGGTTGGACGTCGAACGTTTCGTTTCCGTCTACTTGTTGCATCTGTAGGTCGCACCATGTTGTTCTTTTCTTTTTGATAAACACTAGTACAACGTCAATGGTGTCTGTTGAAATTGGTACGATACACAACAACAATATTATATTGAAACGAGAGAGGCAAAGTGTGTTCGAGAGTCACATTAAGATGGATTGAACCTTCGTGTATTGTGTGTGTTCTGTGTGCTCACCTGCCCTTCTTCTCTACTTAAAACGACCGTGCAGACTACGAAATACCCGGTACCTCGTACTCCAAACAAACAATTCGTTGTAATACACACACAGACAGACATTCTACTGACAATCGAATCTCTCTATATAAGTCGTTTTGTTACACACATGCAAGAAAATACTTAATAGCCATGATCGACGCGCTCGCAAGGTCCGGTCCTCGCGAGGATTCACGACATATGGCCATGATACACGATGCGATGGATTGTGTAATCATCACCGCCCGCATAACTGTAAATTCACAGTCAAATAAAAGTCGTAACAATATGTCACCACGTGTAGATGCGTCTCATAGTAGCGTACTATAGTATGTTCCGATGGAACGTATCCAACTTCCGAAATGATACGAAGAAGTCTACCGGTACAACGTTAACTGGAGGACATGCCAAACTGTACGAAGAAAAATACGGTATGGTAATACTTTGAAGGTACTACAGTACCCTACTTCGTATGGATGACTACGACGGAGTCACAACCCATCACCATTGACACTCCTACTCTACACGAGTAGAGGAAGATGGATTCGGAGGGTAATTCGACAGACAATCCAGGCAGGGGGGGGGAAGGTGTATAATCAAGCAAAGCTTCGACATTATCATTTTGTTATTGTTTCTTCCTGCTGCCAGGAGAGCATTGCTTTTTTCTGTCCTGCAGGTGAAGTTGAAATCTTGAGAATACAACCACTATGATTTTCTATCCAGCATGAAAGGACCCGTGATATTCTTGTCCCGTAACGTCCTCCAATACAATGTCACAATTCAAGGCATCGCCCAACTCGTGTAATTCACTCTTGATTTTACCAACATCAAAGCCAGACGCAAGGGGGGCATAGGCATGGGCGATTCCCTTCATCTTAAACAGGACCGTCGATCCTCCCGGTGCCAATTCGTCGGACGTTTCCAACTTGTCAATGTTCAATCCGTTGGTGGACAATATCTTGGTCACCTTGTGTACGATACCGGGATTGTCGGCACCACTCAACGTCAATTGACCGCGGTAGGCAATGGCAGGATGCGACGGGACGCTCTTCTCCGACGTCGTGTCGGTCAGGCAGACACTGGCGGTCAAATCGGACATTTTCGACAGATTGGCCTGCAACACATCCACTTGATCGTGCGGAACTTGCACCAACATCATCAGGGAAAAGTGCTTGCCAAGCTTGGCCGCTTGCGACTCGCCGACGTTGCCACCGACGTCAATCACTTGCTTGGTCATGTCCGACACGATGCCCAACCGGTCGGTACCGACGGCATTAATGATGAGAGATTGATGTTTGGAGGAGAAAAAACGAGCATGAACAGAGCTTGTCTAGGAAAGACAACAACGGGGAGGAAAGGAGGGACGAATAGAATTAGTATCAGCACAAGCAAGACAAGAGGCCTCATGTGTCAACATAGTCGACGCTTCGGCCGCAGCTTCCTCGTTGATAGAGGCCCGATGCATATACGAAGTACATCTCAACTATTCAATTTCACAACGTACTGCTCGTATGGCAACAGGCCGAAGACGATTCAAGGACATCATAATGTGTATAGTCTTTGTGGAGTGAATTAGCGCACAATATACTTGGTGTAGTGGTCGACAAACAAGAGGATACTGAATGTCGTCTGTATGATGTCTTTCTTTGATGGCTCGAACCTCGAACCTCTGTGAAGAGAAACGATAGATCTTCAAGGAACGTCTCCTTCCAACTCGTCGCGCCTCGTCGTGGAAATAACAGTAACTGTAAATGAGAACCCTCTCATGCATAGGGGGGAATTTACCCTTCATATCCCCCCTATTGTTGCAAAGAGATCTTTTTTTCTTTTTTCACACGTCAAATGTATGTCATACGACTATGGAGTGTACCCTCTACTACCGTCGTCGTACTACAGTACACTCAAAGAAAAAAAAAAACTTTTTCGAACAAGAAACCACCATCGTTTCTGGTAGCAGTAGCCGAAGCAGCAAGCATGCCTTTTTGGAAAAGAATTCTTAATAGCTCGTCGTGTCGCCGGTGCTCGACTTCTGCCGTTTCTGTTTCGACATTCAATATCTCAACCAGAAGTCGCAGTACTCTCGCTGTTCTTCCGAGCAACCGTAGGCGTGTTATACCGTTCGAATCGAAACGAGCCATGTCGTCGTCGTCATCCTTACCCTCAACTTTTCAGGCCTGGCGGGTCGATCCCGTTCAGGTTGAAGGCAAAACGACCCATGTCGGGCGAGAACAAACCATGGAAACCGCTCAAGCTGCTGCTGCCAGTAATGACAAAGTATGGATGCGCGTCACGCACTCCTCATTGAATTACAAAGACGCTCTCAGTGCCGCCGGCAATAAGGGTGTGACCCGCAACTTTCCCCATACTCCCGGTATTGACGCGGCCGGGACTTTATTGGATGGTAAATCATCATCAGCGTTGGTGACCGGCTACGATCTGGGCATGAACACGGACGGCGGTTTTGGTGAATATATTTGTGTGCCACCCGAATGGATCGTGTCTCCGAATCCTTTCGAGTCGGCCCGGGTGGCCATGATTTATGGTACGGCCGGATTGACGGCTGGATTGTGTGTGGAAAAACTCCTCCAGGCAGGAAAGGTCCAACCCGGCGATGGACCTGTCCTGGTGACGGGATCGACGGGCAGTGTGGGGAGTGTTGCGGTGGAAATTCTGGCCAAGTTGGGGTTTGAAGTAGTCGCAGTCACGGGCAAAATCGATACGCACCAAGATTGGTTGAAAGACCTGGGCGCCTCCAAAGTGGTAGATCGTGACGTGCTCAAGGCAAATCCCAAGCCCCTCGTGAAGCCGGAATATGCCCATGCCATTGATACTGTGGGAGGCAGTCCGTTGGTGGAACTGTTAAAACAAATCCAACCCGGAGGATCGGTATCCTGTTGTGGTTTGGTGGCCGGAGCGCAGCTGGAAACGACAGTTTTACCGTTCATTCTACGCGGAGTCAATCTTCTGGGAGTCGATAGTGTGGAAATTCCCTTGGAAGAAAAGAAGAAAATTTGGGAAAAACTGGCTACATCGTGGCGTTGTCCTAAGACGGAGGCATCGGCCAAGGATATCGGACGTCACGAGTTGGATTCCCATTTGAAGGCATGTTTGAAAGGGCTGTCATCTGGAAAGATTGTATTGGATCATTCCATCTCTCCTTCCTCCAGCCATTTGTAATGATGCACTACTTTTATATAGGTAGCAATTGATCTATTCATTACTGTTGGTACGTAGTAGTATTTTATTTTACTCGAGCTGCTTGTAAAAAGTTAGCACGCTTACTGTTGAAGTGGCTACCGGTAGTATTAGTCGTATAATAAGTGGGTAAAACAATGGGTACGGCATTCGTACAGGAGTACGATCGTACCGGTAGTACAGTACGTGTGATGGATCACGAACGGGTAAAGTATTAATTACTCTTATTTGGTACCCTTAAATATTGTGCAGAGAGAGAGTCAATGATGATTTATAGTGTAAGTAAATTACAGTAGTTTAAAACGAATGCTTTGTTTTGTCGATCGATTCCTTTTCTCGTTGACAATTGAATCTAATGCTTTCTATTATTGGGGTGTTCCTTAAGTAAGTAATTCGGAGTACCGAATAAATAGTACTTTTCGTATTCGGATGCTTTACTGTTAAATGCAGTGGATCACACTCCACTAATGATTTTATTTGACACCAGCTGCTAAAGCCGACAAAAAGCGAACTCGCTCGCCTGCTGGAACATGCGGGGGTTCGACTGAAACGATTGAAATGACCGCCTGGAGTCCCGCGCGGTCAGTTTAGCGAACTGACTGGCCCTTGATGTCGGATTTATTCTCCATGAGATCCAAGATCAAATAAAATAACCCTAAGAAATCTGATGAAATTCAGATGATGTTGAATTTTTTCAGATGATTTCATCTGAAAAAAACTTCAGACGAATCTGAATTTTTTTTCAGACAAAAACGTCTGAATTTTTTCAGACTTTTTTTCTCCCTTTCGATCCCCCCTTTTAAACACTGATGGCACAACTGCATCTTTTCCTTTTTTTGACAATGGCTTAATCGTAGGCGACCAAAGGTCGAGCAGCCTTCTAGCTAGGTAGCGATGAAGAAGACGGTGAAGATGTGCTCTCTCGACTAGAAACTTGCAAATGAGCAGTGGATTGGGAGTAAGCGCTATTCAACACCGAAACAACAATCGGAAAAAAAACACTCGAGGACTCGAAACGAAAATGTCTCCACAATCAAAAGTGATGAACCTCCTCTTCCGCTTCCATCCGATGATGTTGAGGCATTGTTGTCCCTTGGGCTTTATCTAGTCGGCTTTGGAGAAACCCGACAAGGCTCCAGTATTATTTGGATGAGACGCTTCCGGGCTTTCTTTGGTGTTGGTCCAAAGGCCATCCAATCAATCCACGATGACTTGAACAGAAAGGGACACAAAGTTACTTCTGATAAATTATTTATGGCAATGAATTGGTTGTTTACCTACGATACGGAGCTTGTATTGTCAGGGCGTTGGAAACTGATTGAAAAGACCATCCGCGAAAGTGTCCGAAAAGTCGTACAACAAGTTCAAATGGGAGGATAATACTGGCGATATTATCTCAGTTGATGGAGTGCACTGCCGGATCCAAGAAGTGCGCAAGGATCCTGGAGCAAAATGGTACGACCACAAGACTAACAGTGCTGGAGTCGCTTACGAAGTTGCATTTGGCATTCGTTCTGGTCGTATTGTCTGGTTAGAG
The DNA here is from genome assembly GCA_019154785.2 of Nitzschia inconspicua. Classification (NCBI taxonomy): domain Eukaryota; phylum Bacillariophyta; class Bacillariophyceae; order Bacillariales; family Bacillariaceae; genus Nitzschia; species Nitzschia inconspicua. Next base: position 669,356 of record JAGRRH010000004.1, read on the forward strand.
GCCCGTTTCCCGCAAGTCGACATGATATCACCACATTAAGAGGCGAAGATGATCCTGGCAAAGGACTTATCGATCAGATTCCGGATGGAATGAAGGGAATTGGCGACAGCGCTTACCGCAGTGAGCCTACAAAGATGTCCGTATCTCAAAGAGGTGACGGACTGGAAGTGAAGAAGTTCAAGGCTCGAGTGAAAGCAAGACAGGAGACACTGTTCAGCCGCCTCAAAGCCTTTAACATCCTCAACCATGCGTTTCGTCATGGCTTTGACGCTCACAAGCAGTGCTTTGAAGCTTGTTCTGTTGCCGTACAATTCAACTGTCGAACAACGACAGCATAATTTGTGATTCGGACGAAGAGTCGTCTTCTCAACTGCTGACGGGATCAGTTGCATCGTCCGTGAAGGGAAAGAATTGCTTGATTCGATGCATGTAGATGCCCAAGAGCGAGTCAAGCGTGGCCATCAAGAAATCTCCCGTGACTTTTCTTTACTTGAAACGGCAGCTGCTGGGAGAGATCATGGGGTTGCTTCCATACTTGAGGAATATGACGACGACCTCTAACTCATACTATTCACAAAACCGTCAGTATACGACGAGATTTTCTGACGATAACATCTACTACGTAGTCCTTGAAATTGTGCATCGATTTTCAAAGAACATAGTAGTACCATCCAGTTCAGTCATCTTTCAACTTACACTTAAAGCTTAAAGCCCTAATTCTGGCTTCAACTTGGACGATTTTTTGCCAACACTGACCCAACTCACAAAATACACTCCCTTTTTCATCATGAGCATTAGTACAATCACAGTATTACAAATCCTTGGTAGCATTATTTTGGGACGCAGTCTCCTCCGTGAAGGCAAACATGGTCTTCTTTTACATCAACGACTCGCGAGGCAAAGGCATCTTCCAAATTCCGACAATTTTGTCGTTTAGAATAATCTGCTACTTGTTGTACTAGTACTCAGAAGGAAGCATGCTGCGTTTCATTACACTTTTCTTTGGGGTTGATTGTAACATTGGGATACGTGGATTGAGGATAGCCGTGGTATTTCAGCTTGTCGACGAGCTACGGTAGTAAACTGTAGGTATGTACCAGGTATGTACTTCCTCTGGTTACTAAGCGTACGATAGTACGTCGTTTTGGGGTTCCCCCGTATTGAAATGGATCACCAAAGAAATCCTCAGATGAATCTGAAAAAAAATTCAGACGAATCTGAATTTTGAGAACGTCTGAATTTTTCAGACAAATTTGAAACGAACGAACCATTAGGGATATATTTTCAGTTCGTCGTCTGAAACCATACTTGACAAAATTTCGGATAAATTACATTTATTGACTTATTCAGCGCGATCAAAAAATGGACATAATGGTTATTCAGACGAATGCCCGCATGTTCCTGCCACCAAACAACAACATCTTGAAGACAAACCCCAACAATTCCATCGAAGAAGAGCCACTTTTTACTCCGACATCACAGTAGCTACCTGGACGTGGCATCATCACAACGCGGACACGAAACGGTCATACGCTCTCTACAAAAAGGTCGTACGATGTTCACATACAGTAAGTGTCGGTACCGTACCAACCATCATCAATATCATACACCGTTTTGCCCTTTTATACATTTCTACTACTGCTGTCTTCATCCACCATTTCCCAATGGAAGATTCATTATTACTACAAATTTATTTCTATCTTGCAAATCAATAACTACTACATCCGTCGAGGATAAGACCCACCAGTTGTAAAACAAGAGCAAAAGGACCGAACACGATTTGAGCAAACACAGTAACTACGGAGTAATAAGCAACAACACAGAATCCCAACGTTTCCGGAGGTTTGGGTCTCCAAACTTCTTTTGGTTGGGCCAAGTGCTCTTGGATTGTGTTTCAACTGAGGAGGATACGATTTTTTTCTCAAGTGGAATTTTATCCGATCAGACGTTGACTGTGAGGTGTTTCCCACAAGGACGGGAGGGCTTGAAACACACGGTGCTGTAGTCTTTTGTGTTGATTAAGCATTGAGGATTGAAACGCAGCGAAATTGTTTTTTTTTGCCAAAAACTGTTGCTTTTCGGCTAGATAGTGAACGCAAGCTTTGATAGTCACACAAAAATTTTCGTTGATCGCTTTCTACAAAACGATACCAACACAACAATCTTGAAATCCTGAAAGCCCGGAGATTGCGCATCCCTATCAAGTTCTACTTTTTGGAGCAAAACTCACCATTATTTATTTGCTTCATTCATTATCATGGATTCCACTTTGAGAAATCATGCGATGGTTACGCTGCAAAACCAACAACGGCAGCGATCAACCGGCGTCAGTAATGGATCCATGGGAGGGACAATGTCATCCACAGGAAATCACAACTACAATAACCAGTGGCAGCAGTATCCACCGCAATCATCACAGCCGCGACACTATAGGCAACAACAGCAGCAGCAACATCACGGGAGCTTTGCGCAGCACAGCCATCACGATCAGCAAATGATCTATCAACAGCAGCAGCAACAACAACACTATCGCCGATATGGATCAACCTCTGGACAGAACAGTCATGGTCTTAGCTCATCACTGCAGCAATACCAACAACAACAGCAACAACAACAATATCACCCTTCCGATCATTTTTCTGTTGGCAGCCACTACTCTCGAGAATCTGGTGTTTCCAGTCAAAATTCTTCGACTGTCGATGAAGCCTATCGACGATTAGGACAGCGACTAAGCATGCGAGCACACGGGGGTGACATGGGATCCTACAATCGATCTCGTCGGATAGCAAAAATTGCCGTGACGCCGCGGTCGGGATTCTCTTCCTTTGCAGATGCCACGAAAGAAAGAGAATCGAAAATTTCCAAAACAGTGGCTACCGAACGTACTTCCGGAGCAGCACTTTCTCCAGCCTCATCCGCAGGAAGCTCCCTAAATCGTACCAGTAAGGTAGCCAAGAAGCGGCTCAGTGATCATGGGGACCATCACAGTCATCACAGCAAAAGCATCGGTAGTGATTCGGATGGATTGGTGGGGAGAATAGAAACAGAGGATATACATGTTGGAAACATTGTACGCAAAATGACTGTTAATGTCAATGAGTTGTTCCGGATCTGGCAAAGAGATCATTCCAACGAAAAGCTCAATCACAAACGAGCACCGCCTTCCTCCACCGAAGCGCAAATAGCAGCCGGGGATCTCTCGCCGCACCGAAAAGCATTTTCTGAGTTGGCGTTGGAGGGGGGGAAAGAATTAGCGTTTCACGACCATCACATGCAAAACTCATCGACAAAACATCCATCCGGACAATCATCCTCCTCATCTGCGGTATCAGACGGCAGCGGGATCAATTTCGGAAACGGCCATTCGAACATGTTGAACAGTAACAATGGCCTCCTTTCTGCCGTCATTGAATCCGCATCACAAACATCAAGCAAAACAACTCCAGTACATGAAACAGCCAATACTGGTGACGACAACGGGAGCGTTCGATCCAAGGAAAGTCGAGCTTCTTCGTCCATCGCTACACGGTCGTCCTTGGGGACCCGAAGTTCCATGCGGAGCTTCGTTGGAGGAATGCCGCCTCGTGGCAAATGCCTCACACAACCATCTGAGGGGGTCTCGAACGAAGGTCTAGACAACAATGAGGGCAATCTTATTGTTTTCGAAAACGACTCCATCTCCGTCACACGAAAGCAGATTCATGCGTTGACAAAGGGAAGAATGAAGAATATTCAGCATGCCGACTTCCGAGTTCAGTCCTTGTTGGGGCAAGGAACCTTTGCGCAAGTCTTCCAGTGTTTGCACGTTCAAACCGGTCAAATGGTTGCCGTCAAAGTGGTCAAAAATAAACCAGCATACACACGACAAGCAGCGGTGGAAATTGACGTCTTTCGGGCATTGACCAAACCCTCGGAAGGCAGCAATGGCGATGAAAGCGCCGAACAAGACAACAGGTTAGAATATATGGTGGACATGCTGTGCTACTTTATGTACAAAGGACATCTGTGCCTCGTGTTTGAACTTTTGGGTTTGAATTTGTACGAAGTGTTGAAGAAACGACAGTTTCGGGGTCTTCCTCTCACGGTAGTCAGGAAGCTGGTGCAGCAAGCAGTCTTGGGAACGAAGGAGTTGGCTCGAAAGAGCATTGTGCATTGTGATCTGAAACCAGAGAATGTTTTATTGATGTGAGTGACGCAAATAGCAAATGGGGCTATTGCCCAAGCATTTGCTTAACTAACCTCGGATTTTTTATTCCACAGAACCGAAGACGACGTCGAATCCGTAGTGACCGCTGGGGAAAGCAAGCGACTCTCCTCTTCGCTTCGAAGCACGTGTTCTTTGGACAAAAACGCATCCCGAAAGACTCCACCGACGTCATCGGCTACAGTTAATACAACGGGTGAGAATAGTGGAAACAGCACAAGCACCAGCAATACCGACAACACAAAAACGAAGAAGATGGGGCACCCTACAACTGGAGAACAAAAGGAGGAAGATTCTTCAATAGCTACAGCATCGCCCGTCAACAAGACTCTGCCTACATCCTTTCCAGGCAAGGGCAACTCAATAGTCGACTCGAAAGAAGAAAAGATGACCTATAATAAAAGAATTCTGGCATCGTCGCCAACTCACTCCGATGGCACAAATACAACGCATGGTTTTTCACTGACAGAACAAAGAATTAAACTGATTGATTTTGGCTCTGCCTGCTTCGAGGGGCAAACCGCGCATACATATATCCAGTCTCGGTTTTATCGAAGTCCAGAAGTCCTTATTGGTCTCACATACGATTCTGCAATTGATATGTGGTCATTGGGGTGTGTTGCAGCGGAGCTTTTCTTAGGGCTTCCTATCTTACCAGGTGTTCACGAACACGATCAACTTTGCCGAATTAGTGAAATGATCGCAGAATTGCCAGATTGGATGCTTGACCAAGGAAGCAAAACGCAGAAGTATTTTGTCAAGTTTGTTCCCGCTCCGACACCTCACTCTGATCGAAGCACCCCTCCAGGTCGTCAGCTTCCGCAATGGAGAATAAAGACACAGTCCGAGTTCATTGCATCCTTGTCGCAGAGTGAAATCAAAAGGAAAGGTGGCATGGCAAAATTAGAGAAGCAACCAGCGAACAGATATTTCAAAAGGAGAAGTTTGGCCGACATAATTTTCCACAAGGGCCAAAGTGGCGGACTCCACGAGGAAAAGGATCAATTGCTTCTTTTCATACATTTTCTTCATGGTGCGTGGACGAGAAAGGTTTGTTCGTATTCTGTGTGGGGCTTTTTTTCATTTTCGCCCTTTGACGTCCGTCTTGTGTCTTAGGTATCCTGGATCCCGATCCATGGAAGCGGTGGACTGCGTTCCAAGCTGCTTCCCATCCGTTCTTGACTGGGAAAAGCTCGGAGGGACGGTATGTTGAATCGGCTACTCCAATGGGAAAAGACGAGAATCACGCCAATAAAGTGTGTGGGTACTACTGGAAAGCACCTTCGGATCCAACCATTTATCGAAGAAAACTGCTCAACGTTCAAAAGATTAGAGAAAAGCAACAGGTTGCTCGGCAGCGTCACAACCGACACGGTCCATCCCGTGCAAACAGCCCTGGTAGTCAAAGTGGATTGTCGGAAGAGGTTGTTGCTTCGTCGGTTCACGGCGAGACTGACCAAAAAGGCTCTCTAAGTCGTTCTGGATCGCACCAAATGGCATCCAGTTATACTGAATTTACCAATGCTCCGAATCTGGCAGGTGACGCAGCACCTACCATCTATCTACAACGTCTGACGATGACCGGTCCTCAGAGCTACAGCGAAGCTGGCCCATCAGGTCCTTTGCCAGGATCGTTCAATGATCTAGACTTTGCCTATGCATTGCAACGACCGGGAGTTGTGCCTATGGGCGACGCATCTGTGTGTTCAACGGTCGATCCAATCTTCAATGGTCACACGACTCCCCATGGTCATCACCAGCAGCATCCTTCTTATCTAACAGCAGGCTCGTACGGCTCGCATCGTGTCTCACAAAAAAATGTTAATGGTCGGTTGTCAGCTACCACTGTCCCGATCGCAACTCGATCTTTTGACGAAGGGGGCTCGACTCTTCCATCAACCATCATCAGCTCGCCACCCCATTCAAATCGCAGTGTGGCAACATCTGATATCGAGAGTGCAACGGCTGATACCCTAAATGTTGCCGCCCCTAATCTCGCTTCGCCGGCCACTGTCGCAGCTCCTACTCCTCCCGTTATACCCGGATTAATTCAACCACAACAAGCAATGGATGGCAACATGGCGGCACAGGTGTATCTACAGCAACAGCATGCCGCTTTGCAACAGCAACAGTTTCTGCTGCAGCAGCAACAAGCAGCTCTCGCTTTACAGCAACAGCAACTTCAAGCGTATGGATTTAATCCACTTCTCCTTAACACCAACGCCCCAAACCCTTTGGGGGGCATGAATTCACAGCAATTCAACATCATTGGTAGTACTGCTGGTGGTTATGCCCCTACACAGCCTGTCGGTGGAGGATACTATTATGTGTCTGCTGCCGATGGTACCCCAATGTTAATGGCAGCGAATCCAGCTTTCCAAGGTCAAATGATCCAACCTTCGCAATTCCAAGGTCAAATCGCCACAACTGTGGGACAATCTCAAGGGCTGACAAACCCCGCTACTGCTGGGATCATGGGACAGCAACCACTGCCAAACGTGACTGGAATACCGGGAATGATTGCCTTTTCACCGGCAGGGATTCCTGCCGGCATGATGCCCATGGCATCGAATACTAACAACAACAATGGATACAGTAATCGTGCCCCTGGATCTTCGTACCCCAGCAATGTTAACGGCAACAGTGGGCATATCTATCCACACCAGTAATCCTACCGTTTTCACCCTGTCATGCAAGAAATGGGCAATCAGAATTCGACATTCCCACCAATCCCAGAACCATTATTCTAGATTCCCATTCTCTAAAAAACGTACAACAACCCTCATAATCGATTTAAGCTGTTCACACAAACATATTACAGTATCCGTAAATATAACGGGGTTTTGTTTCTCAACAAAGTTATGGTGATGGAGATAGTGGCCTTTTTGATAATATTCTTTCGACTTCAGTGTTTTCTTGATTCGACAACCGCGAAATGAAGGTCCTGTAATGACATCCATTACGCGCGCCAGCAAATTTTTCAACGAAGTGCGTCTCGGGTGTCTTTCAATTTATTTGATTCGGTTATACGTCTTGTCCCACGGGTGATGATGTCCATCTTCCTGCCTTCGACCCCATGAATCGCATTCACTCCAGCATTAGCCGTAAGCAACCACAGTGACGATCTTTTGTCCCATTGAAGTCAACTATAGCACCAACATGTCGTAGTCCACGGTAGTGACTTTTCTTAACACGAAGCATCAGAAAATCATCCCAATTTTTTGATAAGTTTGTCACAGTGGAGCAAACCGTAGCTCTTCAACGTCCGGAGAACTTCGTAGTCCTCATGGAGGAATCTTTTAAGGTTTTTGTAGGCTGCCGGACTAAGCTCTCTTGGCGCACTTTCAGTGCTATTCGCATCGTTATGCTCCAAGGATGATGAATCGACACCAAACATCATTGCGAATCGTCGCTCTTCCTCTTCGTAGCACTCATTTGCACCTACAAACACCAAACGGCTCAAGAAATCAGGGTGGGTCAGCCACGACCAGGCTGTTGGAGGCGGTTGAAAGGGTCCGGGCACGGGAACGAGCGGTCTTTCTTTTTCATCAGACCAAAAGTACCATGCGGTGCTATATTTGATATGAGGAATGGCACTAAAGACTCGTTGTGCGCCGTTAACTTGTTTCGAATTTTTGGCATTTCCTCTGCGGTCGTATAGCTTTTCCGCAAGACTACCCAGGTCGCCATATCCCTTCAACTTGTTTCGCAGCTTACGAAGTTTCCCAAGGAGCTTTTTGCTTGAGTTTTGACTGCTTTCCTGAAAGAAGTCCTTATATGCCGCCACGGACCGCTCGACGGGATCCCGCACCCATGCCACAATGTAATCGCAGTGTTTGACACTAGACGACCGAAGCATACCCAGCTGGTTTGTATGAAATTCTTTCCACAGACGCAAGGTCGGCAATTTCGGCGGATGGTAAATCTTACTCTTTCCATTGGCAAACTGCATCCGTACTCGATCTCCGCCAGTCATGCCAATGTGGATGAAACAGAGCTCCGTGTCAGTGACATTGAACGGAGAAGTCTGGGAAGTAGTGGAGAGTCCGTCGGCGGCTTCGTCATACCGATGTCCATTTATCCCCCGATGTTTCCATTTGTCCCTGATCAACTTGGTATTGCTCAGTAATAGTGGTGTCACGTTGAAGTGATGTAACGAGTAGGCCCAAAGTGGTTGATCCCTCCACGAATCTTCTTCCAAGGAGTAGTGATTCCAAAAAAAATTGGCCACCTTTTGAAATTTAGAAGAGTGTGGATTGTACGCAAAATACTTATTTTGGTAAATGGGAATATTTTGACGGTAGTCATCTTGGGAATGAAGCCACGCAAAACTTTTCTTGACGTTTGAAAGGATATCTTTGGAGTCCATTAAGATTCGCTTGAACTCGGACTCGACATCCCCACCCTTGGGATGAAGCATTTGGGCCAAGCCAATGTCACTTTGCAATATTTCCTGAGATACATTCCAAAAGTCGGACTTGGAACCAATTACCTCGCACTGTCCGTCAAAGTAAAAGACCACGTCGCAGTTGGACCGAATGGTAGGGTCTTTGAATCCTTGGAATTTCGGCCATCGCGATTTGGTGATGTCTCGTCGATAGCTAGTGTAATTTCGAAGCATCACGGTCCAGCCACGCGGTCGGAATTCTGGATGATTGGTAAAGGCGAGAAACTTGAACTTCGACGACGTATAGAGGTCCGGTCTTGCAAAAGGATTCATGAGTCGATCGGCCTTCATCGGATTCGTCAAAAACTGCGCCGTCACAAAACACACACGAGGTTCCTTGGTAAGTTTCGCCCTTTTATTAGCAGACCTGTTTTTGGTGCTTTTGGGAGTGCTGGTAATGTTTCTCGTCTCTTTTATTTTGACGACAGGTTGTTCACGATCGGTCGAAATTACAGTGGGATACAAGTAGGACTCTTCCAATGCCTCAAAATTAACCATAGTTCGTATGATCGTAAAAAGGCAAAATACAATTGCCACCGAAAGAAGGAACAAGTAGCGAGGGCATCCGTATTGTTGGGATGGAAAAATCAAAAAGGAGGAGAAATAGCACAATGCATTCTGCTGGCCAGTCACATCTGCTAGTTGTCGTTTTTGTGTCATTATTTGGATTTGCCAAAGGACTATACAGCTTGTTCGTCGCTAGCGTAGTACGGGCGATCGATGGTTATGCAAGGATTTCTATACGCCGCTAGACTAACATTCCATTTTAAGATTTGTGGTGTTTGATTGAGATGAAAGAAGTCAAGAGAAAAGATGACGATTGGAATCACAGGACGGAATGAACACTACTTCGAAGTAGACTACCAACTTTCAACTGACATCTTCCTGTTTGCATTCGTACATGTTTAATGTTCAACGGTCGTTTTCTGCGAGTAGGATCGATTGTTTTCTTTTAATTATCAAGATTGGAGGACGCGTACGGTTAGACAACGTACGACGTATTTATGTCAACAGTTAATAACACTCTAATTAACTGTAACAACTGTAACAGTAAATACATGCTCAGTTGAAGCTAATTCTCGATCACTCATCGTTGTTACGCTTCATTCCTCGTACCAAGAATGCAATATTATTATTATTGTGAACCAGTCCCCTCATGAATGAAACATCGTACCCGACAGTGTGCTATCGAGATGAGGTGTACGACGAATCGTCGGAACTGTACGACCGACGCCGCGATCGTTTTTCCCTTTTGCTCCGCTTCTTTTTGTCCTTTTTCCGTTTGCGTTTCTTGGAGTGTCGTTCCTTTTTATCGCGATGTCTTCGTTTTGAACGGCGTTCGTCCTTGTCGGTAGAGGCATCATCATGGCCGTCCCTATCACATCGTCCCTCGTCGTCCATGGCGTCCTTTCCGTTGTCGTCGTCCATGGCCAAGCTCCGCTCCAAGAGAGCATCTTGAAAGGCCGATGAGTCTCTCATGTCAAGTGCTTTAACCTGCTTGGTTGATAAAACAAGAACATTGGATTGCCGTTTCTGCCGTTCTTGCTTTTGTGTTTCATCCAAACTCTTCAAATAGCGATGTGCTATTTCGTTGGCAGCATCAACCTCTAAAACATCTCGAAAGGCCAGCGTTGCCTTCTCCAAATGACCAATCCTTACAAGAAGCTTGCCGTATCCCAGCAAAGAATCGATGTGATCCGGGACTAATTCCAAGGCTTGTTGAAACAGAGACTTGGCAGTGGAATGGTCCAACAAGCTTGCCTCTAACGCCTCTTGACACTTTTGGTTGGCAAACTCAACGTTCTGTTGTCGTCTCAGATCCAAGTAGGAAAAGGGCAGGAAACATAAGGATTGGCGAACGTCATTGCCCGGATTTACCTGCACCGATTCTGCTGCTAACGAGACATCGTCATTTCCGTATTGAAGCTGCCACGGAATGTGAGACAAGGTGGATACAGATTCTGGAATTCCAGCAACGGTTCTTTTCACCTCGGGGTCGGGGCAATACAGGCGTCGGGCAAATTCTTGTATAGATGTAGAAGTTGACCCTATATCTGACTGAGATTGAGGCGATGGTGTTCCCTGACATGCTGGAAGTTGCTTGCTCATTCTTCACGCACCCATCTAACGCACGATTTCGAAGCTCGGTCGTTCCTGTGGCGACGATTTAGTGTCTTCGTGCGACCCCGACACAAAGATGGGTTATGATAACGCACCAATATTATTACTACAGTATAATGTTGCACCTTGCTTGTAACATGTAACCATCTCCAATCGATGGACAACCTCAACCACGCCAAATCCACCGGAGTCGAAATTTCAACGTCAAGAGATTCGACAAGTTTGATCTGCCCGACAACTACAAGCTAGGTTATTCGGAAGCTGTCTACCGGTACCGGTAAGCTTTCAACGTTTGTTTGCTGCAAGAAAAAGCTGCGCCAACCTTCCGATTCGGCAATAATATCATACGAGTATCATACCATAGTACGTGTCTTGTGATGGATTCAATTGTGGGGAAAAGTGAAGCTTGAACATTGTTGACTGGACTGTGAACATCGCGGTTGTGGTAACATTCAAGTGCCGTCGTACCACACATAACTGCTGTACTCCTGCTCGCTATGTACATACCGTAGTTACTGTTAGTACGTTGTACCGTCGTATTGACTGCTACCGTAGCTACTACGGTAGGTAGCTACGGTACTGGTACAACCTTCAACGCACTATACTACGTAACTGTAAGTACATACGGTAAGAACTACCGTAGTATTACCGGTAGTAACTGTAAATACCAATTTGGAAAAGCATTCGAGTTTCTGGCTATGGAAGCATAAAATGTAGTACTGAACTAAAATATTACTCTGTAGTTGAAGTTGAAATTGTTGCACAGTCGAATATGGACCCTTCCGCAGTTGTGGTGGTGCATTGTAGTATGAGTCCAAAGATCTCGTCATCAGTTGAATGAGCGACAAAAAGAGCCATTAGCTCATCATTGCGACCTTTCAATGGTGAAGTACTGAGTATTTTGATTAGTTTGGGTTCTGGTGATTTGCCGCAACGAACAAAATATGGTGTTGATGACATCGATCAAAACTAGCTAGTGGGACGTAGCGTCCAGTGTCTCTCCCTATTTTCTTGATACTTGCCGTCCATCCGTAGCATCTTCATTACTATTATTTCTTGTCACTCCATGCGTGGTCTTGTTTGAAATGTCTGTTGAAACACCTCCCTACTTATCCGAATAGTCCCCAGTTTTGAATAGTGAGTGTTTCTACCGCCCGTTTCAGTACCGGGTCCATGGCCTGTGGCAGTAACGGATCCGGATTGTTCAGCGGGGTTTGTAATGTCAACAACATGTCCGTTTCTTGTTGGAAGAGTCGAAAGACCGCCAAATCGATCCGGACACTCATTGGTGTTTCAGACGTTTCGACACTGCCTGGACCCTTTTGTGAAATCTGTACATTTTTGTGCAAGCCCAACCCACCGGACATGTGGACAATATCCTCCCCCAGTTGCATCAAGGCCGACCGGTCCATTTGGTCCAAGGGCGTAGTGGGAAAGAAATCAAAGAATTGAACATCGTTTGAGGACTCAAATCCAACGTAGTTGGCCAAGTCGCGATAAAAATAGTCAGCCGCCTTTTCGTTGGAAACGTGAGTTTGCTGTTCCAACAATTCCAAGGAAAGTAAAATTGGATAGTCACCATTGTTGCTTTGGAAAACTTCTTGATTGTCGGGTACGGGTCGCAAGTCCGACGTGTCCTATCGTAAGTAAAAAGAGAACAAAAATTCCTGTCAGTAACTTTTTTGTTGAAAACACAATACAGTGTCGTTTTCAGCAAAAAAGTAACGACGCATATTCTCGACAAACACTGTGCACGTACCAACCACATCTTGGGAACGTCCATAGTGATGGCCCCATCGAACAATTTTCGGGTCACAAACTCTATCGGTTGGGTACTGGAATTTTGCATTTTTATTTATTTATATATCTTATCTGCTTTGTTAAGTTTGCTAGAGAGCTTTGGCAGGATCAAATGCTGGTGCAGGGTGGTACAGGAGGATAACAAAACAGTACCAAAAAATAATACTTCGAAGTAGACGATAACTGACAGAGGAATTGGAGAAAAAATTGTACATCCGCGCGCTCGGCAGGTTCTGTCTACAACATCGTTCACACCTCTACCGTTGCTATGGTACGTACTGTACCCTGTACCGTATGTCATACCGGTATGTATGCATGCCTTGTCGTTAGTCTACTAACAGTAAGTCGTACCTGTGTGAGTCGTACAACTTGAAACTCATGCCAACAAGGCGGTTGTTTGGATCTTGTTGCAAATCGAGCTCTCATTTCTCGTTATCATCACCAACAATCAAGATTACTTTTTATTTAGTTACTCGTATATCACCAGTCTACGGCCATACAATAGAGAATAGTACGCCGTGAAACCCACAACAGAGCTAATCAACCCTGTCCAGCAAAAAATCCAAACTGACCATGCCCTACTCTGACAATGATGAAGCTCACGGCGACTCTACAACAACAGCTGCGTCAACATCAACACTCGCTTTGGCAGTGGAAATGACAGAAATGGAACCCTTTCGTGACGAAATAATAGGAGATGACAACGACGATGATCATGAAGAATACGAACATCCGTACAATTACAACAACAATGTTCTACAAACTCTTCAGAGTGATAAAAGGGCGCGTCGATCTCCGTTTTGTTTCCGTTTGTTAGTGTTAAAAGGTTATTAGTATCATGCTACGGAATTGCACCCTAGACCATGACGCTTCATAATGTGGATTACTATCTTATATAGTACCGTCCAACACCCTCCCATAATCCACAGTTATGGAGCAATGTACCCTCCCATGTCCTTCAGCCCTCTTCACAGGACATTCACTAAGGATCGGGAATCGAACTCGGGTCATCTATGAATTCGTCCATGTGTGTCACAAAACCTAGCCACGATACTAACCATTATCTCTATGATACCATGTTAAAAGGTTATTAGTATCATGCTACGGAATTGCACCCTAGACCATGACGCTTCAGGGATCAAATCCTTGCCTGTGCGACCTACCGCTTCCGAATGCTTCTCTGCATTCTCTGCATTCTCCATCAGGGTTCCTGTTCTCATTAGGGTTTGTGTCTCGTCATCATCCCTTCCAACACGCTCCTCACGCAGCGACGTGACAGGGACGGAAAGGGAGCTGAGTGGTTTGTGTCCAAGAATGACATCTCGAAATTTTCGAAATAACGCTCCCTGGAGCGGTTTCGTGAAGAAATCAGCCAACATTTCCTCGGTAGGGCAGTGAATGATGTTAAGACCCTCAGTCTTTACACGATCGGTGATGAAGAAGTGACGGATGTTGATGTGACGAGACTTCTGCCCAGCAGACGCACGACCGTTGAGTTCCAGCTTCATGGCACTTTCGTTATCCTGTGCAAAATCATTGACGGTGATGGGATATCCTTGTGCCTCCATGAACATTTTCACCCAGATAGTTGCCGGGAGGAAGTCACTGGCGCCAACAAGTTCAGCTTCGGTCGAGCTCTTGGTATTCAGCTTTTGCTTTTGGGACTTACACATGAAGGCGCCAAGTCCCAGGGACACCGCACCGCCAGTATGGCTCTTGAAGTCAGGATGTACGGCATAGGACGCATCCACCCATGTCTTCAACCGGGTGAGTGTTCCCCCCCCAAGGATTCGAGGCAAAGAGATGGTTCCATTGATGTACTGCAGGAGGCGACGTAGTTTGTTCCAGTCTTGCTCACGTGGGTCAGACAGCCTGGTGCAGAGGAATGCAACGGCGGGCAGGATGTCAGGACGGGCGCGGAGGGCCACATGAAGCAACTTGGGGACGATGCTGCCGTAGAGGTCAACACGCTCCTGAGGAGCCACGGCTGGTGAGTCCGGGTTTATGTTGAGCAATCCCTTGCCCGCGGCACTGCTGGCGGAGGATGAGATGGGTTCACCAAAAAACTCGATAACCCCTTTCAGATATTCTTCCATCAGGATACTGACAGTTCCGTTGGAGTTGAAAGTAATATCCATACCAAGGAACTTGTGATGACGACCGCGGGTGACAGTCATTTTACCGAAGTGTTTTTCAATGGCCGTGATAACGTCGGTGACGACTTGAGGATCAACATGACTGATCTTGTTGTCATCCACATACCATACAACAGTGCATTGCTTCCCATCAATCATTTTGTTTGCAACGCATGGATCATACGGGTTAAGTTCGAAGCCCATATCCATGAGGGTGGAATTAGTATCGTGGCTAGGTTTTGCACCCTAGACCATGACGCTTCAGGGATCAAATCCTTGCCTGTGCGACCTACCGCTTCCGAATGCTTCTCTGCATTCTCTGCATTCTCCATCAGGGTTCCTGTTCTCATTAGGGTTTGTGTCTCGTCATCATCCCTTCCAACAGTTAGCATTATCCGTGACGGTGGTCATTGTAGCCGCAATCGTGGCATCCAAGTTTGGATCTTCTGAAACATCACATAACTCCTCCTTGTTGACAGACGATGATGTTGCGATTGATACGTCCAGTGCCATCGCCACAACTAGCAACGATGACGACGCTATTCTAAACGAGCATGAAGCAGAAATTGAAGAGGCCGAGGAGGCCTTGGCCGAAGAAGATATCGTTTCAGACGATGACACGGCCATCAACAACAACAACAACATGAATATTGATTTTGATTTGGGCTCGTCGCAGTGGTTTGAACTTCACACGGGCAACGACCGCATTGACACTGCCTACCGATTGGCCATGAACGAATTGAACGACAATATTGTTGACCAAACGCCCGAAGGACAACCGACTGATCCGTATTTCATTGCCGGCCATGGATGGTCCCAATTGTGGACGCGCGATACGTCGTATGCCATTGAATTGGGAGCCGGCCTAGTGAGGCCCGACGTGTCGCTGACCTCCCTACTCAAGTGCACCGAGCATGTGGCCATCCAAGAGGGAAGTTCCGTGCGCAATCAAACGGTGTGGTATCAAGATTCTTGTGGCCATTTTGGTGGATGGCCGAACTTGTCGGATGCCATTGTTGGAGCTCGAGGAGCGTGGTATTTGTATGTATATACGGGTAATACCACCTTTTTGGAATGGGCCTTTACTACCACGGTCAGTTCTTTGAAACGTGCCGAACAAGATGTCAAACGTCATGGACTGTTTCATGGATGTAGTTCCTTTATGGAATCCAATTCCGGGTATCCATCGAAATACAAATTGAATGGACAGCTCGTCGGAAGAACGCGGGCGCTCAGTACCAACATGTTGTACTGGAATGGATATCACCTAGCATCTCGTATGGGAGAGATCTTAATGGCCGACTCGACCTTGGTGGCCCGTTTGGCCAATCAAGCCGAAAAGCTAAAGACAGAAATTCGGACCCGACTGTGGAAGGAACAAAAGGGATACTACGCCTATTTCGAAGATGAAAATGACAAATTGGTCGAACAAATGGAGGGATTGGGAGAAGCGTTGGTGTTGTTGTCGGAAGAGTTTGAGGAATCGGGCCATCGAATTCGATCCATCTTGGATCACACCTATCGCACCGAAATTGGAATACCCAGTTTGTGGCCACGTTTTCGGTACGGCAACAATTTGGATACCACCAATTTGCACGATGACGATCACATCTCCCAACGTTATCACAATGGCCGAGTTTGGCCTTTCGTGTCGGGTTACTTTGCTATTGCTGCGGCTCAAAAGGGACGGAGCGACATTTTTGCGGAGGAAATGGTTCGATTGATCGACCTTTCGGAACAGCAAAACACGTTTGCCGAATTCTATGAGCTCGACAAGACCTTTCCCAGCAAACGACGACGGCAGTTATGGAGCGACACTGGCTATTTGGGCATGATTTATCAGGGGATGTTTGGAATGGTATTTGAAGCAAATGGCGTCGTTTTTGCCCCCACAAAACCACACCTGAAAGCGTACAACTTGAATGAAATGAACGACAGGATATCCCTCTTGAATGTCAAGTACCGACAAGCCGTGTTGGATGTTCATGTGACAGGCTTTGGAAATCGTGTGAAATCATTCTCGGTCAATGGACGAAAGTACGAGATCCCAAAGATAGATGCTACAGTCAAGGGACGCCAAATTATTGAGATTACAGTGACCAAATCAAACTAACTAACGAACGAACCAATGGAAGCAAAACAATTTTTTTTTGTGAACGTTTGCATTGCGTTGCTCAATTCTTAGCAATCATTTACGTCATGAATTATATCATGTCTTTAGAATGAAAGGCCAAGATTGATTCCAGTGGCCAAGTGGGCGAACAGTACGGCCATGGTGGCAGTTCCCAGGTAGGCATGGACATCTCGAGCTGTTTGGCCTCCACTGGCAAAGAATTTGGGAAGGATGGCTTGCACACCCATCAAACCAATGGCAGTAATTGCCGTGACGGCATGAGTAGAAGACAAGATATCCCCACCTTGAAAGTCGTACAAGACGAGTCCTCCTTGTCCACCCAACAGGAAGAAAAAGAGTGCTCCGCCAATAATTTTGGGGTGTGCTTCACGGATGGTTTCTCCCAAGGTCAGGGCATTGACATCGTTTCCATTGCCAAGACGGATTTGCCATCCAAAGTAGGCTCCAATCACGCCCATGGTCAATAGAACCGTCGCCATGGCAGCACCATGACCCCAATGTAATAGGAAATCAGGGACTAGTCCAGTATCTTGAGCCTGTTGAAAGAGTGGAGTCCTATGGAAGATCCAAAAATAGTGATCGTAGAATCATTGATTCCATGATGTGAGTGATTGTGAGTGATGTGGTACACACAAGCATGGGAAGAATTTTCCGTGTCGTCATAGAGTCCTTGTTGTGTTTCAAAAACTCACCAAATGTTAACGTAACTTTGGATGGGTCCTTTGAGTCCGTCCAACACAGACACCAATATTGTCGAACCGCCCAAGTCGTGGAACAGTGGGATATGATGATGATGATGATCCATCGTTATCATCGATTGGCTTGTTGTGAATGATACTGGACTGCTTGGCAAAAACGCTTCCACAGATTTTGCCCAGAGTCCCAGTACTAGGAGGCATAGCGGTGAGATGGATCGAAGTGACAACATCATGGTGACGATGTATGGTTTATTGTTTGGAGAAGGATCTCAGAATTGTGCGTTCCACGACAAATCTCGTTTTATTGTTATAATTCCTTGTCGAATCAACATAACTTGGTATTTTTTGGGAGAAAAGGAAATCGAATGTTACTGCAGTACAGATCTGGACTGTGAACTCCGGAGTAAGGTACTTCTTAGTTGCTTACGACGTAAGTTTTTCGTAGAGTTGATGTGTTATCTGAGTCATCTCTGTCCTTTCCTCGTTCTTTCAAGACTACTGTGAAAAAACTACGGGTAGTAGACTACTGGGTAGAGAGTGCAGGCGATACAATTGACTGTGAGAGATTACCGTGTAAAAAAATTATTATACGATTGATGATGATTCGTCCGTCACTTCTCCGCCGCGAACTTGATCCGTTGGATCTATGACGTATTATGACTTGCGGTAACTACGGTAGGTACATACTCCGTAGTATCTACGGTACTAACCTACCGTACCCGTTTTACTACGAACTTCTACCAGTACTACCTGTAGTATTTTAAGGTACCTACGGTAGAAATACTTGGTATCATAGCGATGCCTGCCTTCTTCGTCCCAAATTTCACCTTGCGTCGTCGACTGGTTCGCCTGCCTTGGATGCCAGTACGACTTATTTGCACTGCTTGATCGGAAGTTCTGTTCCGATGTTGTCTGAGAATTTTTTGTTATTGACTGTGACTGTGAATACTACTCCGAGTACTACGTAAGGTACTACCAATCGTAGTTACCGTACTAGGTATTATACGAAGGGTACTTCGTAAAATACTATGGAGAGAGTAATCCTCGCCAACAATACAAACGACCCGTTTCTATTCTCTGTTCTCAGTCCCAACGGTTGAGCTCTGTTTAGCTGGCACATGAAACCACGTTTTAGAAGTCGAACGTCCAATGTCCACCGCTCCATGTTGTAAAAACACGTATGGTGCTATCTTGAAATTTTTGTTCTCTCTTTACTCGAAGTAGATGAACTCCAAAAAAATGATGTTTATTACTTGCTGGCTTCCATTCCCGTCCAATTAAGGGTATAGTAACTCCTGTCGATTAACGGTACAGTGTCGGAACACGACTCAATCATGGAACATTTAATACTACTTTGAAGCGATGCTGCCTCGGATTTTCTGTTATACTACGTATTAGAAGGGCAGTCGTCACCCTCGATAGCGACTCCGACTCACAAAATGAAGATGATCCTCCAGCAAAAAAAATCGCATATCTCTCTACTATAAAAAAGCGAGCACATTGTAGCATCCTCAACTTGTCGTCGTCGTCGTCGTCTGTTTAGGTAGTCTCTACTCTGGTTGAGCTAGAAGAGGTACGGTACCACAACTCTACTCTATCGTACACTGTTCTACCGGTAGTCTACTGGACAAACAAAACTCGCGGGTCACACCCCCTTCCCCCCCGACCCCCGACCAACTTTTTCGTTGTCTCAACGTATTGTCCTCGCACTCGTTTTTTTTTCTTCTCTTTTATACACAAGGCGACTTGCCATTGGCTAATGATAGTACGAGTAGAGAGTGTACTTCGTAGCAATCGTTGTTGTTGCTGCTGTTGTTGCGTTGTTGCTGTTGTTGTTGTGAAATACGAACGACCAAACGTTGGACGAAATTACATTTTATCATCATCATCATCATCATTACTTTCATTGGCTGTGATACAATTACAATAGTGGTAGTAGCAGTATCTCCAGAAGCAACAACACAATCATCTCAATGAGAGACAATCCCAACAAGAGAAAGACAAGTAACATCGGATAGTAGCTAGTCTACCTTAGTATTGTGGAAACTAACCAGAGATTGTATGTATCATTGGATTAGATTGGTACGGTTAGTTTGTGATTGTAATAACTGTAAAGAAGAGAGCAAGTAAAGAAGAGAGCCAAAAAAAGAAACAATACTATTAAATGCCTGCATCAAAAGATCATCAAGAAGAGGAACTGCCAGAGAGTTTTCAACCATCCGAATCGGATGTCATTGTTGGATGGGCAAGACAAAACTATCATCATGGTAAGAAAGACACAAGACAAACGGCTACTACAGAGTACTGTATTGCATTGTATGATGGGTTGATGTGTTCCTTGATGAAAAACGTCCACCATTGGTTCACAATGACATTCACAATCACTCATGCATTTATTCCTTCATTCATTCCTTCCTTCACTTCACTTCCCTCTCTGGATGATGACAAAATCTCTCTTGTGTAGAAGGAAATCAAATTCTACGTAACATTGTTCGAGAAAATGTGCCTCGATACGTCGCTGCCAAAACCAAGCATGAGAAGGGAATCATCATCATCGAAATTCTAGAAACCATCAAGGCCCGATCGCCATCTGGATTGGGAATGTTACGTCAAAACCCCACCACCAAGCGTTGGTTTTACATTGGAACAGACAAGGCAAAAGACAAGATCGGACATGCCCTTCGAAAGGCGTCTAGGGATGTTCCTGTTCCCAATACGGCCCATGAGCCCTCCACTACTTATCGTAACTGTAAGAAGCAAGAGAAACGACGTACCGCTGGTGGTGCCGTGGGAAAGGTTAATAACCCCAACGGACCACAAAAAAGTCAACCTACACAACCATTGGAGTCATCGCATCCTTATCGTACGACATCATCATCATCACCACCAGCATCATCGCTCGCTTCCCCACGATCGGCCTTTTCTCCGAACACTGGCATCGCACGAAGATCGTTCACTGTCAAGACAGGAGGACCTTTGAATCAACGATGCCGGTCGACGCTAGAGTCGTGGCCGTTGACGTCCATCACTTCTCTCTCGTCAAGCGAATCTCATCATGATGAGGCACAGCACCACCAACAACCGGTACAAGTTACCGTTCCGTCTTCTCCCGTTACTCGACCTGGTAGTGCTGCAAGTAACTCAAACCATGCACCTCCGGCAGCTTTCGGTGGTCACTACCATCACCACGACCTCTCGTATCCTCACAGTCATCATCATGGTCACCATCAAGAAACGCGCCACGAAAGACACCATCCGTACCATCATCATCAGCATCATCATCATAATCATCACTCGAGTGGATATTACTCGTATCCTACCCCTACCCCGTATCATCCACAACACTATGCAAAGGAACCATATGACTACCATGGACACCACCCTGATCGCCGATCACACTCCAACAACTACGACTGTCCTCGTCCTCACAACTACTCCCCTAATCACGATGGTCACCATCATGTGGCTCAAAAACCCAGGGATGATCATCATGCCGCAGGTCCCTATGCCAAATCGATGCATCCGTATCCGTCAAATAGTTCGCGCCATGACTATTACGCCGATTATCCGGCATCGGCTCGAGTTCCATTGTATGAGAACCTTTCGACCCCATCAGAATCGGACGTACCCTACCATCGCGTCTTTGACGAAGTTGATCGACGTCTACAACAAGAAGAGCAGCAGCAGCAACAACAATATCAGCAAGCTGATGTAATGCAATCGTCGTACCAACACAACAACAACAACGGAGAATGTCACGACGAAGGGTACCGACCGCATTACTATGCACCGGTCACATCTTCCTCGTCGACTGACATACCGTATGCTCGCATTGTCAGCAACGAAGGCATGGTTGTGTCCTCGTTCTGTACGGAGCCAGAATATCATTAGAGAGAAACAAAAGAAACCATGGCACACACACACACACATACACTCTTTTTATCCATACAACATCGCATAGTATTTACAGCATCCACGCACGCACGCGGCAGCAACAGCAGAAAATACACAAATCCACACAAACGAAATAGAAACATGTTTCCAAGGAAAACAAGGGCATCCCTTTTTCCTACTCTAGAGGCATCATCAGATACAATTAAAAAAAAAACAGACCATATTATTTGAGAAGACACAAAAAAACAGTAACATACACCTAAAGATAACCACCATATAGAGAATACAGTATGATGGGGAATTCTTCTACAGTAGAAACCGACTAGGTAACAATAGAAGCGTAGCAGCGGGTGGAAGTCCCTGGATTTACGTTCCATCTTTCTCCGGTTAGCTTTCGCCGTGTCGTTTCCTTGGTTACAGTTTCTTTCTACATAGTGCGCACTCTTTCATAAAATCCACCGTCGTTAAATGGCGTAGCCGTTGGACCATTTCTGGAACTTGTCGTAGGCATTGGTACCCCAATGGTTACGGGCCTTTGAAATTAAAGCTCTAGCACGCGATTCGATCTTGTCGTCGGGCACAGCCAACATGAGACGTTTTTCAAACCGTTTCAGAGCCACGCCGTGACCATAGCGCCAACCGGAGAAACATGGATAATTCGATTTGTGCATCATGATTTCCACCAAGCCCAAGGCAATTTGAGAGTTCTTTCTGGCCGCTTTGAATCCTTCAACAAAGAGACGTTCGAACTCTTTGTAGCATGGATCGTTCACGCCACCCATCACCTCTACGTATTCCTGTGTAAATTTGAAAGGAGCCCGCTCCATCGAGAACTCATGACCTGGTGCCATGCCCATGGCAAATCCAAAGTCGATATAGATCAAGTGACCTCGGGTATCGATCATTATGTTACCGTTGTGGCGATCTTTCAGACCCAACAGATACGACACAATAGAATACGCAGCAAGGCTTGTCATGAAATTTCGCTGTGCAGCCTTGAACGATTTGGACTCTGGGCCACCGTAAACATTCTCAAAATATTTTCGAAGCCCTCCTTCTGCAGGGTACCCTTCCGACTTCTTCAGGCCATCGATTGAAGTGGCATCGACCAAAACTTGAATAAGTCCAGTGCTTCCAGAGGTGCTCAAAATTCGGTATGTCTTCAGCCACAGCGGGAGATCAGCATCAACAAAGACACTCTTGTAATAGTGAATCATTTGCATAACAAAGACCTCTTGACGAAGATCATCGTTTGATTTTGACATGAGGCTGACTACTTCCAATTGAACATCCTTTGGCTTGTTCTTGGCTTCCTCGAGCATTCGGAAAGACTTTTCCGCCCAAGATTCTCCATGACTGACAATTTGCTTAGCTCTATCGATGGACTCCAAGTCTATCTCTCCCTGATGATGAAAGCCTTTAATAATTTGATTGTTCTGGTCCATCACAGACGTACGGCCAACGTAAACCTTTTTCATTGGGGCGCCCTCTTTCTTTTCGACGATAGGGACGCTGTGAAAGTCAGAGGAGTTCGACAAATGGGAACCGCGCCGAGACTTCTCACGGTCCAAGTGCAGGGCAAGACTTCGTGGTACATTAACAAAGGATTCCCTCAAAAACTTTTTTAAGTGACGATTTCCCCTCATTGGTGTAGTTTGGCCCACGTTCGAAGGTGAAGTTGACTGAGATCCATTTTTCTTCGGAGAATTCGGAGCCTTGCCAGTTGGGTCACTACTATCGACAAAGCTGTCGTTCCACACATTGCTACCCTGTCGTTTCGGGCCATCAAGTACGCCAACTTCTTCATCCTCATCCTTCAGGCGACTTATTTCCACAGAGGTACTCTCGGGAATCGTTGAAACCGGGAGTTTCCCTCCATTTGTAACTTCATCATCTTCGTCTATCTCTAATTCCTCTTTTACACTTTCAATCAACTTGTCTTTGTTGAATTGTTGGATGGATGTTTCAGCGGCGTTTTGATCAAATTTCACGTGCATATATTCTGCAATATCCATGTTCGCATCCTTCGTTCCTTTGTACTCCAGTTCCCCCCGGACTCCGAGGAAGTACATGATGACTGGACAACGTTCCTTCGTATTGAAGACTCGTGTATCCTTGTAGATGGTCGAGTGGATACGGCGGAAGATATCTGTTGAGTTGCACAGCGGTGAATAGACGCAATTTGGAACCTCCAATGTTTGCATCATGCTCGGAGCTGTCGTTTTCCGATCTGCCGGCTCCAGAAATCGCAAATCTTCGGCAATGTCTGTCAAACGACGAATGAAGTCACGCTCATCACGGAAGAACTCGTATCGAGCACGTTGCGCAGGCGTCATTTCCTCAATGACTCGTTGTGCCTCATCGTGCGTCTGATACAAGGACTTGTCCGTATGCCCAAAGATGCGGTGCGTGTTGGCATCGTCACCCAACATTTTCAACCATTTGTTCATGTCCTCTGGTGACGACGCTCTCATCCGGAACTCAAATGATCTATTGGAAACACTGAACATGTTGGGATATTTTCCGTCCTTGATTTGCTCAATAAAGGCTCCGTCCAAAGGCATAGAGCGTTTGAGGGTCCCACCCTCGGAATTATAACAGTTCAACATGCGTTCTTCGATTGCAAAGTATCTTGTCTTCCATGGTTTGGCCTTGTAGCAGGCTGTGCGCTGAGCACGCTTGTACATTAGTTTACCGCCAAAGTGTATGG
Source organism: Nitzschia inconspicua (assembly GCA_019154785.2). NCBI lineage: Eukaryota > Bacillariophyta > Bacillariophyceae > Bacillariales > Bacillariaceae > Nitzschia > Nitzschia inconspicua. The sequence continues at coordinate 693,499 of JAGRRH010000004.1, forward strand.
AGGATGGGGGATCTAGCTGCGTAATTTGCATGGCATTGAATCTTCGATCGGCTTGTTCTAATTGATGCATTTCAGCCTTGGAAATCTTTCCTTTTTCGTACAAACGCTGCAATTCCTGGCTTCGGGGACGACGGTAGACTACACATCGTTCAATGTTGGTCAAGAGCTTGATGCAACGGCTGTAATAGAGAGGGTTGTAGCTGGGATTAGGGGATCCGTCGGGAAGTTCTGGTTGATAATCTTCAATGGCTCCCTGTAAGATCCAGTTGAGTTGCAAGGCAAAATGAAGGGATTGTTGGGCGATGACCAAACTAAAACGTTCCAGAATAGCATCGTCCCATTCCGCTTCGAGATGAATGATCATATGCGCAAGCTGGGGAAGGTAGAACTCGATGCCATCAAAGACATCTCTCGATCCAGCAAACTAGGAGAGGAGATACAGAATAAGGCAGATGATATGAGTAACTTGCAGGAACAAGGAGTCATGACTAGGACCATCCCAACTTTAACGCCACATATTTTTAAGCGTACCTTGGCCACAAATCGGGTCATGAATTTCACCACTTGAGGGTCGTAACGGTATTGCCAAATCAACATGACCACCTTCTCCATGGGTACACGGTCACTAGCATCATCACCCAAGACATCGTCAATGAGTTTCTTTCGAAAGGCCTCGTGATCAGCTTGTAGATGGTTACTCATGTTGCGAATGGGATGACGGAAGGGCGGAGTTTGGTCTTTTGTTGACTGGTCCGTGACAGAGCCGTCTATCTTGCTAAAAGATTCTCCTCGCGTGTCGAGAGGTTGAAGAACCAAGGCTTCGCTGCTACTGTCGTTTTCAATGTCAGGAGTCCACCTGTCACTTGTTTGTTGACCAGTATTACACGTGATTTCCTCTTCTGGTGACTTTGCTGATCTTTCTTGCTCCTGCTGATAATATACACCCTGATTGCCCCGGTTGGGCGATGATGATGACTGCTCTGGTTGTGCCTTTGGAAGATAATATTCGTTCACTTTTTGTTTTCTTCGTTTGATCCGATTGGTTTCGTTTTTTATTTTGTTGATGTAGTCGCTGCTACCAGAGGACATGTGTATATCAGAGGGAAGAAGGTAGAGAGATCAAACAACATCAACGCAATGCCATGATACTGTCATCAAACAACATGAAAAGAGAGACATCCAGGTGTGGACGATAGATTGGACTCTATTGGACGACCATCTAAATCTAACAGTCATCGCTTCGATTATCAGAATAAATAATATTGGTACTTCGTACGTAGTATATTATTGGCACTGGAGTAACTTCGAAGAGACGTCTCAACTATATTAACGTTCGAGTTTTTCGTAAAGACATTCGCCTTCGGATGAATATTTACAGAAAAGCATATTATGGTAGTCGTATATATTATTATTATACGTCGTTTTTTTACGGTACCGTACGGTACTTCGAAGTACGAAGTACGGTAGGTACGGTACTCGTAGTTGGTAGGTACTCCGGACTCCTGACTCCTGACTCCGGACTCTCTGACTCCGAGTATCGCGGAGATCAGAGTACCGTATTACGGTACGCTGCCATTTTACCGATGTATACTACGATTGGACCTCTCCGAGGGGGGGGGGGGGTCGAGTTCCGGCGTGGATTGCGAATACGACTTACAGCTACTACTACCGTAGTAGTCGTAAGTAATTAACTGTAAAAAAAAATGACATCAGTAGAGGGTATCATAGTGTGAATTACCCGTACTGTATTCTTCGTTACTACCGATCTAACATTCACAGTCAAACGATTGAAGAGTTACTTAGGAAAATGTAAAATAATATTCTTATGCAGGTAAAAAGTGTACGATGTACGTCGTAGGCAGAGCGAGAGAAATAGATGAGATGTCACGACTTGCTTTGGGTTACAGGGTACAATGAATTGATAGAGGGACTCAGTACACCAGAAGGTCAAGAAGAATATGTGAAAAAGGTTTCTAAGTATGTAGATAGAGTGATGAGCACTCGTTTGCATGGTTTCAATCCTCGATCTGTACCAAACGCATGTAATAATGACTGCACAAGCGTTGGTCAAGGTATAGAAGGATATCTGAAATGCACAACACAAGATCTTAGATAATTGCGGACGAAACTTGGGGAAACATCCTTTGGAGGGAAAAAATTGCTATGGTGTCCTACCTGCAATGTAAAGGTTTCAAGTGAAGATCTAACATTCAAACGCTTGAAGAGGTACTTTGGAAATGCGTTGCTGGGTGAGAATGAAACATTGTGGTCAACATCAAGACATCTATCAAAGTGTCGTCTTTTGATGGAAATGGAAGTGCTCCATGCAATGCTTCCTTTAGAATGGCAGGCACAGGTGCAATTGGAGAGATTTGCACCTTCTTCAAGATTGAAGTTTATTGTAACGGCATTAAGAAATTTGCACAGAAGTGAACATTGTCCTTCTTGCTTTAAGAAAGGACATGAGTGTCGGATGAAAATACCATACTTCCCTTCAACTGAGACATTCATCAAGTTTGATGATAAGTTCACGAAGTGGTTTGACTGGAAAGGGAATGATGTTTCTAGGCCACTGTCTATTTGTGTTGCAAAAAGGGCACATGTAGATGCATTTGTGAATGTTAATAGTGAGCATGCCAGCATTCTTTTTGGTTGTAATACTAACGTCATCACTGCTGTTGATGGTGGCAGTATTATGTATAGAAGGATATCTGAAATGCACAACACAAGATCTTAGACAATTGCGGACAAAACATGGGGAAACATCCTTTGGAGGGAAAAAATTGCTATGGTGTCCTACCTGCAATATAAAGGTTTCAAGTGAAGATCTAACATTCAAACGCTTGAAGAGGTACTTTGGAAATGCGTTGCTGGGTGAGAATGAAACATTGTGGTCAACATCAAGACATCTATCAAAGTGTCGTCTTTTGATGGAAATGGAAGTGCTCCATGCAATGCTTCCTTCAGAATGTCAGGCACAGGTGCAATTGGAGAGATTTGCACCTTCTTCAAGATTGAAGTTTATTGTAACGGCATTAAGAAATTTGCACAGAAGTGAACATTGTCCTTCTTGCTTTAAGAAAGGACATGAGTGTCGGATGAAAATACCATACTTCCCTTCAACTGAGACATTCATCAAGTTTGATGATAAGTTCACGAAGTGGTTTGACTGGAAAGGGAATGATGTTTCTAGGCCACTGTCTATTTGTGTTGCAAAAAGGGCACATGTAGATGCATTTGTGAATGTTAATAGTGAGCATGCCAGCATTCTTTTTGGTTGTAATACTAACGTCATCACTGCTGTTGATGGTGGCAGTATTATGTATTGCACATGTTATGTTTCTAAAAATACGGAAAAGGAAGATAACAAACATTTTGCACTGGCTGCAAAACATATGGTTAAAAAAATGCAAGATCTAATGATGGAAAGAATGAGAGCAGGGGACACAGAACAAGAACAAGAGACTTCCTCAATTGGTTTAAAAGGTATGATAGGTGCAGCGTTAATGGCAACTAAAGCTCACAAGGTGGCTGCACCGATGGCATCATATCTTACCAGGAACGGTTCCAGATTCCATTTTTCACATGACTTTGCTTACGTAAATATTGATAGCTTCTTCAAAGAGGTGCATGAAGATTTCGACATTTCAGCAGATGAAAATGGGTCTGTTTTTTTCAAGTCATCAGTTGCAAATCACCTGTAACGCCCTATTGAATTGGAACATGTGTGTTTGTATGATTTTTTGGCAAAATACAGCGCCTGCAAACCAGTAAAAAAAAAGTCTTGATTGGGCAAGGTCTCACCCAAGTAAGAACCACTTAAAAATAAGGCCCTTGAAGGAGGAACGTGTACCAGTTATCAACTATCTTGATTTTCTGGATACAAAACGGTTTGAAGGTAACAATCTATTTACATGTGATAGTGAAACAATACCTCCTGAGACACGTTCAATCATGGAAGAACATGCGAGACGATGCTGCGTGTTGTTTGTTCCCTTTCGTAATGTAAATACAGATTTAAAGTCAAACGGGTGTTATTTGGAAAGGTGGAGGAAAGAGAAACAAAACGGGAAATTGTCAGCACATCATGAACAGCTTCTAATGAATGTTCAAAACTGTCGAAACAGTATGAATGGTGGACGGCCGTTGGATATGATAGAGAGGTTAACTATGAAACCTTCTAAAATGTTACACCGGGAAGAGATTGATGTTGAAGAGGAGGAAGAGGATGATCTAATAAATGAGGCAATGGATCATTTTTTGGTTACAGGATCTTTGGAAGGGGGATATGACAATGATTTCCGTGATGGTAGAGGACGGTTTCAGTTTCAGTCAATATTAACCAGATGCTACGGAAGTCACAAGTGTGCAACGAATTTGGTTATTTGTCCAAACGTAGGACCTGGCGATCGTATCCTGGTGATTGGGGCAAATGAAACGATGATCACTGAACAACATGAAATTACATCTATAAGAAATGAACGCGATGATTGGTTGAATGTTCGAGCATTAAATGAATTGGCTATAAAATGTGTCAGAAGAATTTTTGATAAAAAGGGACACATTGTTGATATAGAAGTCAATGGAACTTTGAAAAATGTTTGCGACTTTGCTGACATTTACTTCTGCAAAGATGTAGATCAGAAGACGTCTTTTCAAATAATTATATGTGCATTCATTGACCAGCTCTATAAAGAAGCTGAAAAAAACACAAAGGAAAGTGTTGAAGACGAATGGGTGAATGATCATCCTCGTAAATCTACAAAGAGGAGACGTTGTGATACTCTTCAACACCAAATTGGTAAAGTAGTGAACAACAAACAGTTGATTGGCTTTCTCTCTGGTGCAGGTGGGACAGGGAAAAGCCATGTCATTAAGACTGTTTGTAGATACGCCCAGAAACTATGTGAGGAGCTGCGTGTAAAATTCGACAAAAGAAGTATAGTTGTTACTGCACTTACAGGTGCAGCTGCTGTCTCAATTAATGGTGAAACAACAGCAAAGGCTTTCGCCTTCAAGAGGGAAGTAAGAAATGAACTCGAAGAGTTCAAAAATGCCTACTTGGTCATTGTTGATGAAGTTTCCTTTGCATCTGTTGCTGATCTCCAATTGCTAGATGAAAAAATGAAGGAAATATGACAGACCAGTGGAACCTTTTGGAGGTGTTCCTATTGTTTTCTCTGGTGATTTCACACAGTTGTCCCCTGTGGGAGGGGTCCCTCTTTACAAATGTGATGACTGCGTTACATGGAAGCAACTTATAAATGTTTTTATGGAGCTGAAAGTCAATCATAGGTTTGAGAAAGAACCCGGTTGGGGAAGACTGCTTGAAAGGTTTCGTGATAAGGGCCCAACCACTGATGAAGTTGCTATAATAAATAGCAGAGTTGTTGGTTCACATAAGGGTCCATTGGAAAAAAATATTCCCCCAGATGCGGTATATGCCACCAAGACAAATGTCGATAGAATGGCCATAAATGATGCCATATTTGTAAAACATTTGGAGAAAACACACTCAACTGATGCGAACGTACAGCCATTAATGCATACACTATGTGTGAAAGCAGGTAATTTGAGGTTTCATGTAAGGGGAACAAGAAAAGAATACCATGCAATGGAGAAAAAGGCACAGGATATCATTTATGCATCTGTGGGAGAAGCTCATGTACAAGACAAAACAAAGAAGTACCATGATCCGCTGTTGAAATTGTATCATTGACGCCCACTGTGCATTAATCAAAACGAGGATGTTTCAGGGTGCATTGCTAATGGTGCCATGTGTGAATTCAGAGGTGTGAAATTGAAACCAGGTGTTTCAATAACTGATTTTGAAATGATTCTAATTGATGGCTATTGTGTCAATTGCGTTTGTGTGACGCAAATTGAGTCAATGGTTGTAAAGATGTTGGATGGGACGACAGGAGGAGACGAAGAACATTTAATTGAACTGAAGCCAAAAACTATTTATGCATCAGCTAGGTTTCCTGTTCCGTGCGTTGGACCAATCACAAAGAAAAGCATGAGAGTTTCAAGAACAATCAGTTTTGAACAATTTCCAGTTAATTGTGCCAATGCAAGAACAGTTCACAAGTTGCAAGGACGGTCCATAAAAAATCTTGTCGTAAGTGCATGGGATTATACAGGCAATTGGACTTATGTTTGTTTGTCCAGGTGCACAACTTTACGTGGTCTTTTTTTTACGTGAACCATTGAATCCAAACATGACCAAGGGTATGTCAGAGGAGGTAAAGTCTTTTAAGAGACAAAAAACGATGCAAAACTGTACATTTTCATGGAGAAGATCGTTAGGAAACCTAATATTTTGGTAATGGTGATACTATGTATCGTAACTGTACTACCTACAGTCTAAATTCTACAGTCAAAGTACACGTAATGCGAAAGTAGCAATTTGGATAGTTGTAATTCGAGTGTAGTATCCAATTTAAACAAAATAGCATAGCAAAAATAGCATAGCAAATACTACAGTCAAAGTACACGTAATACGAAGGTAGCAATTTGGATAGTTGTAATTCGAGTGTGGTATCCAATTTAAACAAAATAGCATAGCAAATACTACAGTCAAAGTACACGTAATACGAAAGTAGCAATGTGGATAGTTGTAATTCGAGTGTAGTATCCAATTTAAACAAAATAGCATAGCAAAAATAGCATAGCAAATACTACAGTCAAAGTACACGTAATACGAAGGTAGCAATTCGGATAGTTGTAATTCGAGTGTGGTATCCAATTTAAAAAAAATAGCATAGCAAAAATAGCATAGCAAATACTTCAGTCAAAGTACACGTAATACGAAAGTAGCAATGTGGATAGTTGTAATTCGAGTGTAGTATCCAATTTACAGTTAAACAAAATAGCATAGCAAAAATGGCAAGCAACTCGGTCAACATTTGAGGCAACTCGGTTAAAATTTGATATGTTGGGTTAAAACGATGAATCCGTTCGTTTTTTGATCCATTTCGTCTAAATAGTTGTGTTTTTCGTTTTAGTTTCTAGCCCCTCTATTTAACGCTTGGAAGGTGTCGTTATTTTTTTCTTTAATTAAATTTTTACAGGTAACTTAGCGTTAAAAAAGCTTAATTTTTTTCCTGTTATGTTATTCTACGGACATGAATACAAAGTTACTCAGGTGCGCGACAAAATATGTCGTTTTTATGTCACGTCACCAAACGAGTGTTGCATTGCAGGCTTTCATCATTCGTGACTGCGAAATTGCCACGATATTCAACGAAGCAAAAGTGCTGGAATCGTGCGCAAACACATGTAAAATGGCTTAAATATTTCGTTTCACTCATCTATATTCATGAAGAAAACGTTAATGCTCATGTCTCAGTTGGTTGCCGGCAATGCCATGTTTTTTCTAAGTGTCCCCTAAGTAAACTGAACATGCGCGAAAGTCGACTTTTTCCCGTGTGCCCCCCCCAAACCCCCCAGAGCTACGCTTTACCCGACCTCGTGGAACTCGATCGAATAGTGCCACAGGTTTCGCCGTGTGCTGTTTGGAAGTGAACAAGAGATTTAAAGTTATTTAGCTTATTTCGGTCGCAATCAAACCAAGATATGCCTAAGATATATCATACATTTTAATAACAGTAGGTACGTAAGGTAGTAGTGAACGAAAGTGAGGACGTGTCAAGATGGAGATGGTTGACTGAGAATTTGTGCTCTCTTTTTGGGGAAATTGGGTAGTCGTATGACTCCAGGACGCTTGTTAGACTCGGTCCCATCCATGCGGGGGGCTGGTGTTGTTGTTGATGTGAGGAGGGTCATGGAGGTAAGGTTAGGATGAGATGCAATGGTAGTGGCAGTGAGGTTGGTTTGAAAGGTATGATTGGCGCAGCTCGAATGACAACCAAAGCTGATAGAGTGGCAGCACCAACGACATCATAACTTATCAGTCATGGTTCCAGATTCCATTTTCCCCACTATTTTAAAAATGATGAAATAGATAGTTTCTTCAAAGCCATCCTCTAGCTAGGAGAAGATGTCAACATTTCAGAAGATGAGGATGCTCATTCTGCTTTTTTGAAATCATATGTTTCGAATTACATGTGCTGCCCCAAGGAATTAGAGTAGGTGTGAGTTTACGATTTTGAGTCGCAATATGTTTCCAGTAAGCCGGTAACATCAAGTTTATGTTGGGCAGTACCTCACCCCAGTAACGACCAATTTTCAAATAAGGCAATTGAATACTGAGCGTATACCGGTGTTCAGTTACCTCGATTTTATGAATACGAAGTCAAAGAATTTGTTGATGGTAATGAAATTATTTTGTTGCAAAATAGAAGAAATTTCTCCTGAAAAACTCTCTGCAATGGACGAACATGCAAAACGTTGTTGCGTATTACTGTAGTATTTGTTCCTTTCCAAAATGTTGCTGATCTGGAGGATGCGCGAGAATGTATCATACTAATGCGCTTTGAAACTGCCTCAACAGTTATCCGGCGTTCGCAAACCGTTACGCCTGTCTTTAAAAGATCGCCCCGTCAACTCCGATTATAGTACAAATCCCCAGGAGTCATAGTACAAACGACCATAGAGATAGTACAAGTTATAGTACATTTTATAGAACATTTTATAGTACAAATTATATTAATAGTATGTTATTATACAATTTATAGTACAATTTATCGTACACGTTACAAGGTGCTACGGTAGGTACAGTACCGTACTGCAGTACCGGTATTCTGAGCATTACCTACGTACCTAAATCAATTCGTAAAATACGTACCGTACTATTACGTACTCCTACTAGCTACTCCGTCTCACTTCTATATTCCTATTGAGGATGCCGTGCCAGTCAGAAAACAAAAATGAAGCGTGCCGAGCTGTGTAGACCTCCTAGGATTTCTACAGGGGATGGCGCAACTCATTTTTATATGACCCGGCTCGTTTTTTATGAATATTTAGAAGAATGCTCGACAACTGTTTCAAAAAGCATTAGAGAAACTAAATTTTTCATTTCAAGTTGTGACAACATCAACAAAAGGAAACAGAACTCTATCAGAGACTATTATCTATTATTGAAAGCATCAATCAACCAAGATGTCGAGTGGATACGTGCTTGCCTCTGCAGTTACATCCAACGATAGTGGCAATTGGTTTTGTCGTTCCAGAACTTTTTTTTTCATGTGAGGGATTGTGTAGTCGTTGTCTCCTCTTTGGTTGATGACCTGATTCATCACACTCTGCAGTGTCAACCAAATTCGATTGAGTTTCTTGGCTGGATAGTTCTTGTAAGTTTCTTCTACCATCTCAATCAATTCAAGAGCGTCCTTTGGAGCTGTCTGGTAGTATCTTGACTGTAGAGAAATTGAAAAAGCCAAGATCATTCACATTCAAATCTGGTGACTGTGCCGGTTGTGTGTACAGCTTCACAGCAGTTGGATCTCCAAACAGTTCTGTGACCTTTGCTGCAAACAACGGATCGTCATCTGGTAGATGAGCTTTGGCACCGTCTTGCTGCAATATAATGTTGTTGTCTATTGGCATCTTCTTCTTCACGTCCGGTAACACAAAATTAAAAAGCATATCTCGGTACAAATCCCTATCCATGTTGACGTTACACCACTTTAGATCTCCTGGTTGGTGACCATGGCTTGCTCTCACATACATGTGGATTTCTCCTACTGGATAGATTCCAATTAGTCCATCAAACTCCTGTCTCGTTGTATGATTGAATCTTGGTCTTGCAAGAGCGGAAAGAAACATGACTTTAGTGATGTGACTCTTGTGGGACACTGATATTGCCTTAGGCGGTGGCTCGTCTTGGGTCACAATACACCGAAGCCCGTCCCGTACAAGAAAGAACCATTTTTCATCAATATGAATCTCGTTATACATGCTCTTGAACGTCATTTCAGCCACAGAATTGATAGTGTTCTTGTCGATCTTTGCGATGCAGTGAAACAGCCGATTGAGGCGATGATCATCGTTCAACTTCGGCTTCAAAGCCATGGTATGAACCTTCAGTTTCTTCGACTGTTTCATTCTCCAGATGGTCATAACTGGAATACCAACAGCTCCAGCAAGAGATCTGATGGTTCTTCTAGCGGTAGGATCAATATTCTTGATCTCTTGCAACAGCATGTCTCGGTCATGCTTCGGGTTTCTTCCAGAATTTTCGAACTTCGCAGTAAATGCCGTTTCTGGAACGTTTGCAAGAAGAGAGACAGGGTCAAGAGGGGTATTGGGTTGATATCCCGGTATTTGCTTCAGCGTTGAATACCACAGATTAGCAACAGTTCTTGGATGGATTTTGTGTGTTTCGCCAACAGCTTTAAAACTTCCGTAAGGTAAAATTTCTCGCGACACCCTCACCACGCACGCCATGAATACATCTTTTTTCAGCTTTTCGGTCATCGCAACCCTCTTTTTCCTTGTTGTCACCATTTTCAAAGTTGTTGCTTATATTCAGAGGAAAGAGATTTGTGCTGGTGTGATCGTCGAATTTTCACTTGCTGGGGAGATCCGTAAGAAAAAGGGTGGATTGTTGGCGGCTTCTTTACTTTGAACGGCTCAACGGACTGAAAGACTTAATAATTCTAAATATAATATATACATGGAAATATAGCTTATAATGTGAATTTAAAGATGATAACAGCCATATGTTCTAAGTAGCTTGTTGGCGGTTTTTTTCATTTAAAGTTGTGAAAGTGTAATATAGAAGTGAGACGGAGGGAGTAGTACGTAACATCATCATTGCATCCATCACCTCTTCTTTCGCCGTCCGCTGGCTAGATTATTAGACTTGAAGTTTCCACTACAAGTGCATAGTACTACGTAGGATGGAGTTGCTTATATCGTTTTTGTCTGAGATATGTGCCGCGAAGATTAATTTGAGGGGTAGAGAAATGCAGACTTTAAGAAAAATGGCGGCAGAGAGAAGACAGCAACACCTACAAGAGTTTCACACCATCGGAAAAACGCACCAGTCACTGCAGCGGAAAGGTTGCAGCTTGGACTCGCATCCGCTGGATTCGTGCATGGAATACGAACTAATCTGTATCACTGTAGTTTTGATGCTTTGTTGTGTTTGGTGTCGTGTCGCTGTTGCATGAATTTCCTACTACCGGTACTTACAGATGGCAATGAAATCTGGACATTCTTGCCATTTGTTGTCTGGACAATGGCGATTGATGGAGAAGATTCCCGAACATCCGTGAAGAAAAAACAGAACTCTGTCGATGGCCTCACACCTGCCTTCGAAAGCCTTGGTATTGCTGTTGGTACGGAGAACATGAACACAGAAAATTAGTGCATTTTAAGCTGAATAATGTGTACTCTAACCATAAGTGTCCTCCGCATAGACCCTCCTGGGTCGATTATTGCATCGGCCACATCCCGCAGGGTCAGTCCCAGAGCTAGAGCTACGAAAACAGCGAGGTATGAGGTCACTGATGATAAATCTAACAAGAAGAAGCATGATGAAATAGATGACGCTTTGTGCGAAAACTTCGATGAAGACCTATGACTAGGAATTGATATCAATACCACTGATCAAGACGACATTCAAAGAGCAAAGATGTGGCTGGTGCTATCCGAAATGGAACATACTTTTCTTGGAATTTGATTTAGAATGACGCTTGCAAATCTTGGTAATACTGCAGCAGCTCAATTATGATAGTAGCAAGTGTAATGGATGTCACATGCATTTGTTTACTAGCTACTACGTAGTAGCTACTCTAGCCAGAGTCTACCATTGTTTTGTATTTTTTTATAGTTCATGGTTATGCTGTTTTCGTCGTTCGGCTGCTCAAAGATTGTACTTTGAATTGTACTATGAATTGTACTATGAATTGTACTATAAATTGTACCATAAATTGTACTATAAATTGTACGATAAAATGTACTATAAAATGGACGATGACTGTAACTTCATAGTACAAAATCAACGTTGCTGTAGTACAAATTATAGCACACATGCAATTACCTACATATGATAACGGCAGGGCGTTAGACGTTATGCGCGAGTCCTCTTTCAAGCCACCGAGAACATTTTCGCGCATCCTCCTGAAGTTAAAGGGGTGTTATCTTTACTAACAGTAAGTAAAGGTGGAGAAAGGTAATCAAAATGCGAAATTGTTTCTTCCTGTAACATTTTTCACGTAGTACAAGTACCGCAGTGCGACAATTACGACTCAATGTTTTACGATTGATATGAGTATAAAAATACTACGTAATATTATATTCGATCGATTTCCACGATTTTCAATCAGTTTAAAAATCTGTACGGTTTGGATAAAGCTTTTAGCTGAAGGGGAGGTATGGAGGGGTGTATCAACAACAACTATTATTATACTACTGGTCCACTGTTATTATTTTGGGTCGAATTCCTCGCCAAACTTAAAAGTGTTAACTGTAAGTGTGAAGTGCATATCTCACTCACATGATTATTGTATCCTCACTTTCATCGCCATTGAAGTGTTCTGTTTCACTGTCAACTTCGACAACGCTACTACCACTAACTGTAAATAATACTGCACAGGGGTATCGATAATACCACAGTACTCTACTGATAGGTACTTACAGTTGTGTTGATGCATTGATGCCCATTTTGGGAGCTGAACACCAGTATTCAGGGAATAATTACACTGAAAGCAGTAATTTCAGACAGCACCAGAAAAGCTGCACATTGCAATATCCAGTGCTTCGAATCTTTTGTGTACGACGTGTATGACAGAAAGCAAATTATGATGAGTACCACGAAGAATCATGAGCGTCAGCAGAAGGGCTGGTATCGCTCGATCTTCACCATGACGGTGCTTCTTTTTCTCGTTCTTCAGCTTTCGTTTCTGTACAAGTACAGCGGCTACAATGCACAATGGCTGGAACTTGGAAATATCTTCAGGCCCTACGATCTACCTAATTCTGGCATGAATGCAGTGCATGGCATCAAGGAAACAGAAAAAGCCATAGACCAAACGATATCAACGTTGACCCCTACCACACTCTTTCGAGAAGAATACTTTTCAGAAGATGATGGAATTTTCAAAGGCATCTTGTCGACCAAACCCAAATCGTTCTTCCAAAAGTTCCAACAGGAGATTGACAATTTTGATTTGGAAGAGCGCTGTCGCCGATTTGGATTCAGCATGACAGCCAAAGATGGACAGTTAGAACGTCCAAATCGTCGTATTTTTTACGGTGCTCTCATCGCCGACGAGCCATGGGAGCTGCTGGATATCATTGCCACAGAAACACACGGAATCTTTGAAGGAATGGTATTCGTCGAATCGAATCGCACTCAAATGCTTTTTGCACGCCCCTTCAGGAGAGCCGACAAACAAATCTACATTGACCAATTCAAGGAAATGTTTGGAGTTGAAAAACTGCAAATTCGTCAATATGTCGAAGAAAGGAGTGCTCACACAGGGCTGGTTAGGGAAAACATCCAACGTGGCGAAATAGCGAAGGGATGGAAGGAACTTGGAATGACTAGGGATGATGTCGGGTATATAGCAGATACAGACGAATCCTTCACGAGAGATTTTTTGCGTGCGGCCCAGCAATGTCCCTACGTGGAGTATTTTGACTATGAGGCGCACAAGTGCGTCAACGGCTTTGGAAAGAAATCCAAGCTATTGGGTGCCACCAGAGTCTTTGAGTCGTCGCCGGAATGTGTGACCAAAGACAGAAATTGGTTCCATCCGGACATGGTCATCGGCGCCTGTGTCGAAGAAATTGGGGACGATTCGGTTCATCCAAGAGCACCACGATCAGACGGCTTTCGCCGTGACAACGGATGGGCAAGGTCGGGTGAGGATGTTCAGAATCTAACGGATAACAGCTCGTATCCCCTTTACAGTGCCGGCGATTTTCGGGCGTTAGGTGGAGGATCAATGGTTCACTCTCATTATTCCAATTCGTCGGGTCACTCTGCGTTTCACTTGCACAACTTTTTTGCCGACTTTAATACAACTCGTTACAAGTATTTGACATATGGGCACCCAGACGGGCAAGCCCTGACAAAGCCTTTGGAGGATCTCCATGCGGATATTCGATTGCTCGTACGTTGTGTCTACAATCAAACGGATGGTCCGATCAACTCAGGCGCTGACTACGAGAAAAAGCAAGATTTTCAACGTGTCGAGGGTGGCCTTGACACTAGACACCCTGTCTTCCCCATTTACTTTTACGATGAAGATTATCGCCGCCGCAAACATGCTGCCATTTTGCGTCTGGTCAATGAAGAGGAATATTCGAGAATGGAACGATTAAATTTGACCGCGGAAGAACTCGAAATGGACGCGTTCACACAGCGTTTTCGAGAGGCCAAGAGATTTATATGGGCCCATGAAGCACGAGTTCAAGCGTTTCGACAAAAGGTTAAGGAGAAAGCTCAAATGTTGTTATAACGGAAAGATTGGAAATTCTAGGAGCTAAGTCGGGTAGATGCAATTTTTGCGTTCAATGGTACGACGTGTCAAAGAATGATAATTGCTGTTGCGGTTGCGTCTTCACAGCAATGTCAGATTTCGCGCCGTACTAACAGTAAAGAATCTATACCAGCATTCAAGGGCAACGACCCTCTGATTGTTTTTTTTTTCTATTTGTTCTTGACCTGACCGGCGATCTCTCGTTGAAACGGGTAGCTTAGAAACTGCCATATGCCGAATTACTCCAAGACCATCAACAAGCATCTCGACCATATAAAAGTTGCTTGCTTCCGAATCAAAATCTTGTGCTGTAGTGTCACAACTGCGAAATATCGTGTCGCACTAATGGTTCTTGTTCAGTTGTAAAATCCCATCATGCCTCAAAGTTGGGCTGATAGGCATACAGTGTGTGGATTGTTCTGTCCGGCGACTAGATCTCGAGCCGAATTTTTTCAGTTTCGAATTATTTCGACAAACTTTTTCCTTGCTGTCGTTGCGATCATCACTACGATCCAGATTTACCCTCGTCTCTCCACCTAGATTAAAGGCCATATCTCCATGTTCAACACTTCGATTAAATATATAAAATACTACTACTATGCAATACTACCTAGCTAGACTACGCTACTAGTAGGTAGTCCAAGTCGTGCAGACCACAACGATTGCGTCGTATTCGCTACATTCCTTTTAGCTACCCGTACTACAGTTGTGCATAGTGGTTCGATCATGTGGATAGAAAGTTCCTATTTTTGGTCAAAAGAGTCGGCTATCGACCGTTTTTCAACTGCCGCGGCTGGATATGAAGCCTTGCATGCGACGAGAACGTCGAGTCGCAAGAAGCTCATTAGATGTTACTTTCATGTGCCATTTTCAGCGATGTGTTTTTCACACACGAAAAAATTATTTCGATGGTGTTGTTGAGAACTGGCAAGAAATCTCTCATCCATGTGCAGATCGTTCGTTTGATGTCTTGCTGACGAGTGAGACTTCGCATCTATCACTACTTCAACACCATAACCTCTCTTCTACCAAAATCTATGAAAACAGTGGCGTTTTCTTTTGAATTTTTCTTCTGATACGATGATCTTCTTCGTCAGCGGAACTCTTCTTGCACTCTTTCTACTCTGTGCAGTCGCATCTGTGGATGCTCTACCTATTGGTGCGGCAGGATGCCCTTCCGGAATTGCAGCTGTAAATGGACCTCACATCGCTCGAGGCACAATTGTGAACGGGACCTTGGCTCAAGGAGGTCTTGTTTTGACGATTCTTGGTGAAGACATACCGCCACCCAACAACAATATCAATCTTAGGATCGGAGGGGAATATACAATTGGTGTTCGATCAACTAATGGTGTGTCCTTTCGCGGTGTTCTGTTGAGATTAGAAGATACTTCCAGCAATCCGATCGGGACTATGATCTTGGAACCCTTTGAAGATGGTTCCGAAGACCTGTTGCACGACGCTACAGCCTGCATTCCCGAAGCTCCTGCGGTCGGTATCACTCACAACAGTGCACGCCTCAAGACTAGTATAACTGGATATACCCGATTCGATGTTGACGCTAATGCGGTACCTCGAGATATACAAGCCACCTTGGACGTTACTGTCGTGATTGGATTGGACGGTGATCGGTCGGAATATTACCACACTGGTTATCTCTTAAATTGGCTCGTCAGCCTTCCCACGGACACTCCGGTGGACACGCCAGTTGGGATAGCTACGACACAGCCTGTGCAACCCACTGCCGCACCAGTACTACCCACGGCACAGCCCGTGCAACCCACTGCCGCACCAGTACCACCCACGGCACAGCCCGTGCAACCCACTGCCGCACCAGTACCACCCACGGCACAGCCGGTACAACCCACTACGGCACCAGTACCACCCACGGCACAGCCCGTACAACCCACTACGGCACCAGTACCACCTACCGCACAGCCTGTACAACCCACTCCTGCGCCCGTGTCACTTACGGCACAGCCTGTGGTGCCTCCGACACCAACACAAGTCCCCGTGGACCTTCCCGATGCCACGGAACAATGTTTGTATGAAACGTGCGAGTCGGAAGCCGATTGCTGTCCGTTGGCACCGGTGTGTCGTCTTCGTACGGTCGGAACCGTGACGCAGCAACTTTGTTCCGCTCGACCTCGAGTGCAAAAGACCAGGCTTTGCGGAACCTGCGGTGGAGCCGCACGAGGCTCACCCCCCTCCAAGCAATGATGAGTGAACGATCATTTGCAAAGGGAGCCGCTTTTTCATGTTCTTATTTCTGAATGTCTAACTTGACTGAACCATTTGGCTGGATGTTGGTTTGGATGATTGATGTTGTGTATCTGTCGACCTTGCTATAAAATGATGTACTGCTGGTTAATGCCATCAACTGTATTGTCATTTATCATCATATCACTTTTGAAATTAGGTAGACCATTACTGGATGCAGTACGTAATCGTTTTGGCAATTGAAAGCTGCTCCAAATCCATTACTAATCGAACTTCGACACAGTACTACATACGAGGTAACCTACCTAGTTGTAATGCCGTACGGACATACTTACGCGTAAAATTGACTGTGAGAGAAACATTTTATTACAACTGGAGTCGAACATCACAACAACCGTATTTTTCAATCGGAACAGAACCAACGTCAACCAAAATCGACCATCATCAGTGGTGTAATCGTTCGTCCATGTCCAAAAGTAGCAGTACTTTTATATTCCAGTAGTAGCAGTAGTAGAGAAAGAAATAGACAAAAAATGGAGGAGAATACCACTAACGAAGAAGATCAACAAGAAGCCGCTCGACTGCAGGCCCGGTTGAGACAACAACAAGTCACCAACAACGATGTTTCATCACAAGAATACCAACGTCTTCCCAACGTAAGTATTGACAAGGGCAAACACAAGTACGTTTTGATCTCGGCCAAGACACCGTCAGGGGAAAGACAACATTTTGTTGTGAGCAAAAAAGGAGCGGCATATCATCGCGATGCTGCGGAACCCTTTGTAGAGGCTTTAGAACGGTGCGGTTACAAGTCCATTGACATACAAGGTGGTGGACGTATCCATTTCGATACTCAGAACAAGACAATCAATGTGTATGGGTATAGTTATGGATTTGGGTTGGCTGATCATGCCCTTTCCAAGTCGGTAATAGTACAAGATCCCCGGTTTCAGGACTACGACGTGACTTGGTCCAATGAGGGGTACTGATCATCGAAAGCCCACAAAGACGAAATGTAATTAATTTTTTGGTTCATACAATGAATCAACAATCTTGGAAACATTGGAAAGAATGAAATAATACTCTGTATCTTGCTTCGAAAAATTGAAACATAAATATAATGACAAGATTGATTACGAACATTGTTTACGCGAAATCTTCAATGCTGCCATCCCCTGATAGTTTTTGGATCATAGACTCCAGAAAGACACACGTCAAAGGTTTTGATGCCTCGTCTTCCATATCCACAATCAAACACGTGTTTGTTAGGCATTGTCAACAAAGATTTCCGCGCAGCTTAGGTGCTCATGTACGTTGACATGTCAATTTCATCGGGAAGCTCTGGGATGTTGACCTCGAATCGACTTTGAACCTTGCTGAGAATTTCTTGATCTTGTTCGCTGGAGATAAAGGATATTGCGATACCCTTGGTTCCAAAACGTCCCGCACGACCGACACGATGCAAGAACTGGTCACTGTCATCGGGAAAGTCGTAGTTCACCACAACATTGACACGTTCGATGTCAATTCCACGTCCAAACAGGTCCGTGGCAACCAAGATGCGTGCGTTGAAGTCTTTGAAGGACTTGTATTTGGCGATGCGCTCTTCTTGCTTCATGCCAGCGTGGATGCAAATGGAGGGGAAGTTGCATTCCGTCAGAAGCCGATTCAATTCCTTGGCGCGCGCCACCTTTGATACGAAAATGACGACCTGGTTAAACTCCAACGCGTCCAACAAGTCGTTGAGCTTGCGATTCTTCTCCGCTTCGGCCAACTTGCAGTAGTACAACTGCAATCCGTGCAATGTCAGTTTGGTCTCGTCATCGACGTAAATCTCCATTGGGTCTTGGCAAAATTTCTTGCAGACGGGTCGAATCTCCTTGGAAAGGGTGGCACTGAACAACATGACTTGCTTTTCGTGCGGAGTGAAACGGAAAATCTCTTGAATGTCACGTCGCATATCCAACGACTCCAAAATGCGATCGCATTCATCCAACACAAAGTGCTTGATCCCATCCAACTTGAGATCCTTGTCGCGAGCCAAGGCCAACACACGGCCGGGAGTACCAACCACAATGTGGGGACAGTTGGTCTTGAGGATTTCGCGATTGGTCTTGACGGGGACGCCACCATAAAAGACGGCAGTCTTCACAGTGGGCAAATACTTACTGAAACGTTCGTACTCGTGGGCAATTTGAAAGGCCAATTCACGGGTATGACACAAGACCAAGACTGAAACCTTTTCCTCTTCGACGTTGAGCTGTTGAAGGGTCGCTAAGACGAAGACAGCCGTCTTTCCCATACCTGATTTGGCTTGACAAACAATGTCACCGCCCAAAACAGCTTGTGGGATTGTTTCGTGCTGAACCTCGGAAGGGTGTTCGAACCCAGCGTCTACAATGGCACGCAAAAGTTCTGGTTTCAAGAGGAAATCCTTGAAACCGGATGCGTGGATACCAACGTAGTGACCCCTGTTTTGTTGGTTGTGTCAAATCACAATAGATGATAACGGTGATTTGTATGGGCAGGTTGTTAATGAGAGAAAGTGACGTGATACAACATGAGAAAGTGTGTATATTTGGAAGCGTCGACGAAAATATTATCGGATCGTTGGACAAAAAGTAATAATCAAGAAACAGGAAAGGAAATACAGACCCCCTCCCAACGATCAAAACCAGCTTTTCATAAGCATCCCGATCGATAGAGGACAGAGTGGAGATGGAGCATGTAGCGGATCTTCGTGGTAAGTAGGACCAAGGTTTGACCTTGAATTGTCAAAGATCCTCCAACTGCTTTGGTCTGTCCTTCGCGACGGTCGTCGTTGATCTTTTAATGTTTTGAATAGTAGACTCACTTTTTGGTTTCCTTAGCCTCGCCAGAAGCGGCCTTGTCTCCAACGGCAACCTCCTATAGCATCAAAAGCAATCATGGTAATAGTGAGAACTATGGATCAAACGATACATGCACTTACAGCGACATTGGTTGGCGGGAACCACCAGTCCCGTAATCGGAGAGTTGTGCCGCCAATGGATCCATCGATGATAGGAGAGACTTCTCCTTACGCACCTCTTCTTCATCGTAATCGACGAGTTCTTCTTCGTTGTCGGCCATGGTGAATGCTGTGGAAGTTCAATGCGTTTGCTATAGAGTGTATGCTATTGTAGAAGCGCAGAGCAGTAAGATCGGAGAAACGATGATAATGACCGGTTGCCTGTCCTGATGTTTTTGTTGTTTTGTTGCTCTTTGATTCGTTGCATTTCGCGGCGATCTATTGGTCTGTACGTCACCATCGATCGAATGTTTCGGTCAGCTTTTTCTGAAAATCCGTTGACAGAGAGGTGTGACATCGCGCACCGGCCCGACCACCGACAGCAAGTCATCTCTCTAATAACAATCTTCTCTCTAAAATAAAAAACACAAGCAAAAGTTATTTCTCCGTAAAAAAGAACGAAGGATAAAACAAAATTCATAGAATTTCATTTTGGTCATCAACAGGTTGGATTTCGAGACGGATACTTTAGTACTACAGTTAGCGACCCTATTACGATAGATTCATCTCATCTTAACACTCTACCTGTGGCACTCGATCATTCTCATTCAGAGAAAAGGACAAGGTTCACCGGTTGGAATTATCGTAATTTCTGGGCTGTGATGGTCCTTGGAGGAGGACGTCTTGACCCAAATCCATCAAAGCATAACCACCCTCCGTCCCCTTTCCTATTCAATCAATATGACGACCGTCGCTCGTGACTTTGTCGCAAATCAATACGCATGGTTTTCCGAATCGGTATGGCCACCAGTAGTCGAACTTTGGGAACGACTCGATGTGCCAGAATACGGTCTCTACAAAGATGCCGTTCAGACCTGTGTCCGCGATTCTTGGGAGGCATCCCAATCCACGTTCACAGTCATCCAACTAACATTTCGACCAATCTTGATTCTATTGTGGATCATTCTCAAATTCCTTTGGCGCAATTTATTGGAACATGGTGGCAAGAGCCTCCAAAAGGGCGCGAGACAATTGAAAGTTGCTCTCGTTGCCTTCTACAAGTTTCAACTCTCCTTAACGCCCACAGAAGTCTTGGGAGAAGTGGCCATCCTTGGATTCTTCGTTGGACTGTATTACTTTCAAAAGTGGTTGCGTCGACAAACATATTGGTCTCGCACAGTACGATGGTATCGTGACAAAAAGGCCAAGTGTGTTCAGGTACGTACCTTCGTGACACAACTCCCAAGTCACGCCACATCGTCTGCTTGTGATTTTGTCTGCTGGAAATGTCCGTTTGGCGTGGAGTATACATACATCAATACTTGCATGAACTCGTAAACTCTGTCGTCGGTCAATCTGTTATTGTCTAACTATTGCTGTATTCCCTCTCCTTCAAACTAGGTATGTACCAAGTTTGTTCACAAGGTGGCTGAAGTCTCCAAAGTCTTGGCCATGTCGCTTCCGCATCTGGTATTCTTGGGTTGGTGTGTCGCCGTTCGAATCGTTTTCCCGTCGTTGGTGCGATGGGTCGCACACGACACGTACTTTACGGCCATATTAAGTGTCGGATATCCGTTGCTCTCTACCCTCATGTGGGTCCATGCTAGTCGCCATCCGTATCACTCCCAGGGTACTGCCGAGACCGAATTAACGAAAGAAAAAGACAGAAAAGATACTGCGGCAGCTCACAACGCGACGGAGGATGCAACAACGACTTCTACCGGATCGCTACGAAAGCGAAAGCCCTCATCTAAAAACCAAATCACGTCATCGACGAAAACGGAAAATACTCGTTCAAGTCTTGCATCAACCCAAAATAGAGCTTCGTCAACTTCTACAGGACACAAATCGAATGTCGGTGCGACGCCAGACGCTGCAGTGGGGTATTGGCTACGATATTGGCATACTGTGAGTTTCAAGAAAGTCCCTTGGCGTTTGATAGTTGCTGTTTTGCTCACACGATAATGTCCTGTCTCCCCCCCCCCCGAAAAAACAGTACGCAATCGTCCAAGCATTTGGTCAATTTTGCACCATGATACCAATATTTGGAAGAATCGTAACATGGTATCCCTTTTTCTCCCTCTTGGCTGGCGAGATGAAACTATTGTTCTTTGTTTGGTTGTTCGGAATGGAATACATGTTATACAATACACCAAAGGATACTTTCATGGCGCAAGCAATGCCTTGCA
The DNA here is from genome assembly GCA_019154785.2 of Nitzschia inconspicua. Taxonomy (NCBI): domain Eukaryota; phylum Bacillariophyta; class Bacillariophyceae; order Bacillariales; family Bacillariaceae; genus Nitzschia; species Nitzschia inconspicua. The sequence continues at coordinate 715,293 of JAGRRH010000004.1, forward strand.
ATTTGATAAAGCGATTCATCACACCGATGATGCTAGTTATACATGACAAGATTTCCGATGTAGTATCGCACGACAGGTGGGGGAAATGGGTAATGTCATATGCCAGCAATGTTTTGGGGGGATTTGTATTCATAAAGATCGTTTCGGAACAAACCAAAGATTGGGTGTTGCATGTGTTGCAAGAAGCACGAGTTGTCATTGCGCCGGCGATTACTCTTTTGATGCCAGGATTTATCACATCCTTTGGGGTGGCATATGTACAGTATATCGTTCCAAGCGCCAAATCAGCAAAAGCAAAAGGAAACGAAAACAAGTTGGTGTATTTGCAATACTGGATTCTCAATTGTGCTTTATGCGGTCTTTTGTCGTGGTTCGCTGGAATCCTTTGGTGGATACCCTTTTCAAATCATATCATTTTCATTCTCTTGGCCTACCTTTCATTCCCTCAGACCATTCGCAAGTACTACGACGTCCTGGAGTCGGAGTTGATCGCATTTGGAATTTTGAAGGGAGACACGGTCGAGTTGAATGACACGAAAACCGCAAAGCTGTTTCAAGCCGTGGTTAGCCGACTTCCCAGCGGGGTGGAGAACCAAGCAACTAACGAGAGCAACATCGCCATCCGGTCTACAGGAAGTGAGGATGCTGTTCTTGAGGTGGGCTCCAAAAGGTCTGATTCCAATCACCAAGAAGATGTCAGCTCAAGCCCGTCAACTGAGACTAAACCAACAAAATCATCATCCCGCTTGCATGCCAAGATTGAATGACAAACATAATTTGCTAGCTTAAATAGCTGCTCGGCTAAAGAAAAAGTGTTATGATGATGCAAAAGGCTGTCGTCAGTTGCTCGGCAGTACTTTGTTCACAGTCAATTATTAATACTAAATATGCAAAGAGCACGATGTCGCGTTTGGAATCATGATGTCTCAAAAGATTTTGTGTATGTAGTGCTCCTTATTCGTTTTGATTGTTTGTTATTCGTTACATTGTTTGTTATTTGTTACATATCACATAATGTACAAAGATCGCGATTCTGATCTCTACGGGTCGTCAGGGACTGCATCTTATGAATAGCTCAAGGAGGGGGTTGTGATAATGATGCACGACGACTACTCATTCATTTTGCTCGATCGTCTCCATGGCCTTAATAGCCACCGCAGCCTTGGCCAGTTTTTCCAAAAGATCGGCAGTCGCAAGTTGTTCTTCAATGGTATGGTTTGGATCCATAAGTTTGGCCTTGCATTGGTCAATGCGAATGTATATAGATTCCAGAGCATCCGACGCAACGGATTCGGCTCGGCTCATTCCTCCAATGGATCTGCTGTCATTTCGATAGTGTCGAGCAGAGGTACCTCCTGACAGCGGACCTCCGACAATGAGGGGAGCTGCATCGCGACGACTGTTTCCACCAGCTCGAGGAGGTCTTGGTGATTTACCAGGAGCTGGCTTCTGTCTCTGTGCCATCAATGTCTCTGGCGTTGGCTTGCTACGTCGGGAGCTCTTCACTGATCGAGTTTCCACATAATCATCAAAGTGGAAAGCTCTATTGGTAAACCCAAGATGCTCTTGACTCAAAGGACTACCAAGATGCTCCAAGTTGATCACCCCGGATGTTGGTGTCGTGGACGGTTGGGTATAAACGGGCTCAGGATCAAAAAGCACTGCTGGCTCCACAACGCATTCCACCTCGGGCTGCAGTTTCTCAAGGATGTCTCGTGCAACTTCATATTTAAAGTCATCTGGTACTGGTTCATTGAAATTTGTTACCATGAAAATATCGACGAGTTCCTTGACTTCTTCAACTGACATTTCCATGCCGATGTCTTGGAAGTCATACCCGTGTGGGCTTCGGAGAAACATCTTAGCAATCATTTCAGTAGACATGGCATCCTTAGCAGTGTAAATAGCACCACTTTTGGTAACTTCAATGGTATCATGGACCTCATCCTCACTCTTCCTGTTGGCCTTGATTAAATCCTTCAGGGCTTCAGGGTCAGAAAGATCGAAATTCTTTGGAATGGTAAGGGTAACGCGCTCCCCGTCGTCATCATCATCTTCCTCCTCGTCCACGGGTACAGTTTCAGCTTCTTTCACTTCTTCCGGCTCTGCCTTAGGAGTTTTTGGTGCATCGTTATTATTGCCCCGGGGCCTTCCATCTTCCGAATCGTCTGAATCCGCGAGTGAGTACATGGACTTACTTATGCCCTTTGTGTGAGCTGGAGGATCACAATGATCTCCAATTCGATGCGCATCAGCCCGTTGTTTGATCGCCAAAAGCAGATCGTTGTTTTCAGAGGTCGGCGGTGATGCCTTTGTATGTACTGCAGGAGGTTCTGATTGCAACGTTGCATTCGGAGAGATGTCTTTCTTCTTTTCCTCTTCCTCAATGGAAAATGCCTTGTCGATTGCATAATCCATGTCTTTGGTTTTGATGGTCGAAGCGTCAAAAGTTGGTTCCAATGGTCCGCACAAGACGCAAATATCCTTGTTTCCGCTGTCGTCCATCATCAAAGGCATCACACATGTTGGACACGAGGCATCCAACAGGGTCCATCCCATGAGCATTCTCTTGCCAATCTCCTTACTGACCATGTCCCGTTTCTCTTCAAAATCATCGTGCGGGGTATAAGAAAGAGCGCTTTCCTGAGAATATTTTGAAAGGTTCATTAACGCATTTTCTGGCAGGAGCTCAGGGTCGATCGTGGTAACGTCAAAAGGGAGGTCCTCGTCTTCCGCTGTCTCGTCAATGGCATAGACGCCATCTTCGCCCGTACCCGTTCCACCACAGACGACGCATTCACGTCGACCATGTTTGGTAATCAATGGAGACATTTCGCACTCAGCCCCTCTGCACGCTACAGGAAGCAACTCCCAACCCTGCAACACTCTTCGAGTCATTATGGCGCGTCCTTCCAAACGAAGAGTTTCCCAACGTTCACGGTAAAGCTGCGATTCCGTGGGCAAAATTACCTTCTCTTTATAATCTTCTAATTCAGCCTTTAATTCTCGTTCGGTTTCAGCGATGGCCTCTCGTTCTGCAAGAGCAATAGTCTGTGCAATAATCTCGCGCTTGGTTGTGTTCACAGCCTCAAGGGCTTGCTTCGCCTTTTTTATCGCATCTTCGGCCGCTAATGCCTTCGCAGCAGCATCTGCCTCCAAAGCAGCAATCATTCTTGCCTCATCCTCAGCACGTTGTTCTTCGGCAAGTCTACGCACCTCTAACTCTTCAATGCGACGGGCTTCCTCGAGTCGTGTAATTTCCTCGTCTAACAGCGCTTTTTGTTGGAGTCGAGCATTGTGTTGCTGTTCGAGAAGATCTCTTTGCATGTATTCACTCTTATTCGATAGCGTCTGTGTTTCGAGATGCTCCAATCGTCGTGTTTCTTCCAACAAAGCTTGCTCTTCTTCTTTCTGTTTGGCCTTTTCTGCCGCAAGCTTTTCAGCGAACAGTGCCGCTCTCTGTAGGTGAAGGGTACTCTTTTCCTGCTTTCTTTTCTCATCCAAAAGCGCGTTTGCTTCTTGCTTCTCCTTCACTGTTTCAGCGGCATACTGGGCAGCCAACATTGCCTCAGTTTCTAGCTGAAGAGTGGCAAGGCGATGATTCTCCTGCTGTTGCTTTGCCAGACTTTGGAGACGCGCCTCTTCTTCTCGACGAGCGTTTTCAGCAGCACGCTCTTGAGCTTCGAGAAGAATTCTTACTTCCTCCTCTTCCAGATCTCTCAAACGAGCTTCTTCCTCCCTCTCCATTTCCAAAAGACGTTTTTTCTCTTCTTCAACAGCCATTTGTCTCTTCGCAAGACGTTCGCGTTCCAGCTCCTCTTCACGGAATTTCTGAAGTCTTTCTTCCTTTTCTCTGCGATCAGCCTCGAGTTGTTCTTCTCTCATTCTCCACTCCAGAGCTCGATTGGCATCAATTTCTTGCTGAATGAAAGACTTTTCTTGGCTTTTCTCTTGCTCTTGTACCTTCATTTTCTTCTTTGCTTTTTTAGCCAAAGCAGGACAGACGACACAGGACACACTCCCTCTGTGCTCCATCAAAGGCATACCGCAGCGATCGCAGGTTGTCTCTTTCAAAACGTATCCCTGGAGCATCTTAGCACCCAGGACTTTGGTAGCGATTTCGCGACTTTTGCAAAAATAGGAGAAGATAGAAATGTTTTCAGTAATGGAAAGCCCTGAATATTGTGTCATCAAAGACGAGATCATTGCCTTACCGTACACTGTATTCCTGCATGACATCATTGATGTCGGTCTTGGATTGAATGGTGGGTTGATTCTGTATGGTGGTGTCATCAAAACTGGTTTTGGACCCGGCTGTTACAGCCGGTTCTCCATCGCTCATTGGTACCCAATCTTGCTCCTCGTCAGAATCGCGTACAAAAATAGGCTTCTCCACACGGCCCTCTCGCGGGCTGGGCGAGATTTCCACAATATTTTCTTCACCATCCGTTTCTTGACTTTCCACCGAAATGACCACTGGAGCAGAGCCGTCGGTTGTATACTTTGACGAAATTTCAACATCTCTCGTCGAACCCGAAGAGGAGTCATACAAGGCTAACAAGATAGATCCCTTGTCCTTAAGAGAGTCGCATCGTTCCAAAATACTGATTTCCGACTCATGTGTTACAACATGGGACCGACAGACGACGCAGATAGGAACACCATCGACGGGCTTAAATGGTTGGTCGAAGGAATCGCTGGACAAGATGACAGGCTTTGGCATTTTGGAACATTCCTTTTTGCCGACCTTTGAAGAGATTTCGTTTTTGACTAGTGGCGTAGAACATACTGGACACGACGACTCCAGCAAGACATATCCTTCCATGAGCTTCTCGCTCAACAACTGCTCAATCTTGGATTCATTGACGGAGCGACTGCCACTTGTGGCAGTATCCTGGTCACTCATCGGTGCTAGGTTTTGCTGTCTCCTGTTCAACAAGAAATTTTTCTACTTCTTTGTTTCTTTTGCAGGAGTGCTTGATTTGTTAGTGAATTTGACGACAATTGATAGAAGTTCTTTCCACCGTTCCTGTCACACAGATGCTATCGATTGATGGATTTAGCTGGGACTATCTCCAAGAAAAAAGGTGAGTCCTTGATGTTGATTTTGACAACATCATCAAGAAGCACGAAACTTTTCAGCGAAATGGCGAGTTGTTGTTTATATTCGTATACATGAGTGATTACAAAACATGATGTCACCTGCGAACATCAATGTCTAAGTAATCACAGTCAAGAAGAAGCTTGCGCGCGCGCAAGGGGAACAAAGTTCAATTACGTTTCGATTTTCATAGTATACCTATTTGACTGCTATCATAGCACGACAGTAGTAGCGAAAATGATCGAAACCTTCGTCATCTCTACTACCAAGTCGTACTACTATCGGTAGTAGACTACGGTAGTCTAACAGTAAACGTATTCTCTACTACTAGAGTAGGCTCTACTACTAGAGTAGAGGGGTAGGTAGTAGCTAGCTAGACTACCTAGCTAGTACGATAATAGTTTCAAGTATGATACAAAGTCGACATGATTATTGTTCTGCTACAGTACTACGAAGTACGAATTTGTGGCGGAAAAATACAGATACATCCGATAAACATGCATTGGAAGTTATCGTTTGGTAGTTATCGTTTGGAAATCTAAGTAGAAATGCTCTGGTTCCAGCAAATCAATCGATGGAATACAACAGCTTATTCGTTTACATGTTTTTTACCTTAACGAGAGTCTTTCCAGTGTTGCCACCATTTAAGAGACTCTTCAAAGCCTTTGGGAATGATTCAATGCCGTTGTGAATGTGCTCGGTCATTCGGACCTTTCCTCGTACGTAATACCAAAACAAAAAGAACATGGCTATTGGCATCTTGTGCATGTGTTGCATGACATTGAATCCTCTCATTTCCGCCCCGCGCTCGGCCAATTTCAAGTAGTTGGAAGGACCTTGCACCGTTTGACCATCGACTTTGTTAACACTTCCCGAATCGTATTGACTGACGGCACCGCAAATAACGATGCGACCACCGGGACGGATCCGCTCGAGCAATGCATCCAACGTATCACCGCCAACATTGTCAAAAACAAAGTCCACTCCATCGGGGCATGCTTCGTCCAGTTGATCTTCCAATGATATACTTTTGTCCTTGTAATTGACAGCACCATCTAGCTTCAACTCGTTCAACAAATAATCGTTCTTGTTGCCAGCAATCCCCACTACCTTGGCACCTGTCGTCTTGGCCAATTGAGCTGCAATGCTACCCACAGCCCCCGCCGAAGCTGTGACTACTACGGTATCTCCTTTTCGTGGACCCTTGGATGGTACAAAAAATATGCCAGCGTATGCCGTCAACCCAGTCGTCAAACTCAAGAGTCCAAGACTGGCAGAGGTCGGTAGTAACGGCAAATCGAACTTTCTCTTCAATTGTTTGGCCGGGATTCTTGCATATGTTTGGGCACCCAGCATTCCCAAAACAGGCTGACCGACACGAAACTTTTTAGATTTGGATATGACCACTGTGCCATATCCAAGTGCGGGCAGCGTGTTTTCCAAGTCAAGAGAACCATGATAGGCAGTGGCATCCATCATCGTGCGAATAAAGGCATCTACACTCAGCGCTTCTACTTTTACCAGCACGAGGTCTTGTTCGTCTTTGTTACCATCTAGGCAAGATTTGGAATCGAGTTCTTCTGTTTTGAGTTCGACATCGCGATCTGGATCAAATTCATCCTTTGGACGCTTTGTTAGGATCCATTTTTGGTTGGTAAACGTCGATGTTTTAGGACTTGACGTCATGATGCGTATTTTGATTCGTTGTTTTGAATTGTTGACTTTTTGTTTGGACCTTTACAGTGACTACCGTTCGAACTTTCCTGATACGGATGGATGCGAGGTTTTGTATCTCTATCAGCAGTTGGAAGAAAGAGTTGACGAGAACGGATGTTGGATCGCAGTTGTCGTGTCGTCCATTTACTGGTGAGTCATTGCGAAGAATCGTGCAGAAGCAGTAGGAGATGATGATGTTGTGGTGACATACGTAGTATGAAACAAAGGTCATAGGTGTACCTATAAACAGTAAGTACAAGAGATAGTAACATCATGTAACATACCGCATACCGATTCAAAAACGTAATGTGTAAGACAGTAACTTTGTCCTTTGTCGTCGTCTCTTAAGGTAGCTATTAGAGTACCGGTATGTCACTACGGTACAAAAATGCTACCGTACAGTAGTACGTACGTAGTAGCAAAGCACTAATTCTCTACGGTAGGTTCGTTGCTAGCTAGCTACGGTAGATGGTATCGAAGTACTCTAGAGAGTGGAGCGTCTAACTCAACTGACTGTGAGTCCCCCTTTTCCCTCAACTCCGCAAATTCCGATGGTTGGACGGACTGTTCGCAGTAGCTACCTTTGAAGCTAACTACTGTAGCCAGAAGACTTGAAATTTGAAGACATGTACTCTAGCTAGAGTGGATGTAATAAGTATTGGGAGGAATGGCATTCAGCCATATGCTCAGCAAAAAGTTCCGGCCGCATTTTGAGTGGCAAAGCCACACTTTTGATTCGGCAGCCCCGGGGGCTGATGACACATCGCTCGTTGGATAGGCTACACAGGAATGAGGTCTTGAAGCCCTTTCATCTTTGCCCTTTAAACTTAGTATCACACACTACACACCATCCTTGACGAAAATGCTTCTCCATAATGACTCCTTTCACCTTCCGCTTGCGTTTTGTTGGAGTGAGATGAGCCTAGACACCTGATCGACAAGTACCTGTCAAAGAGGTGCTGCGGAGAACCCCTTTCTGTCACCGAACCGGTCAACCGCCGAATTGGACCTTGATCATAAGAGTTGTCAATCAGCTCTTCCGCTAACCACGAGTAGAATTCTGACTGTGTCTCCGAAGTTCTTGTTGCTCCCTCATAGACAACCCTAGCATCGACAGTTCACATTCCCAAAACTAGTTCCAACCCTTGCCGCCCAATTCTTCCTCTCAATCTTCCTCTCGATCTGGAGATTATCCTGACGATGCCGATTACTATGGTCGATTGCAGCACAGGTATCATAGTAAATGTTGCATGTCATTGGGGTAGGATCCGTCAACTCCTCTCTTCCAGGTTCAGCTTCCATATCGTCGCTTTGTCGCCAACGAGTGCGTTCACGAGGCTCCCCTTCAAACAACGACGAACAGTTAGCAATAAAATATCTGCGTTCCCTATCCATCCAGACAAAAGCCATCATATATGGGTTGTCATCATTGTCCAAATGAACAAGCCCTTTGTGGTCTCCATGATCTGACAGCTCAACGGACGAAAGCAAGGTCATTGTATAGTGGCATGATGCAGTGTTGACAACACCAATGAAACGCAACCTCATGCATTTCAGCTTCTTAGCTGTTGCAACGGAAGCACCGGTAATCATGTAAGTTGCGGTTTTCCTTCTATACTAAAGAGAGCTTTCAAAATGCACTTGCGGACGACTGCCTCTTTCTCTTCTCTCCGTCCATTTCGTCTTCAAATCTTTTGTTCTCTTTCTTTCCCCTGTCAATTATTGGACATTTTCCGTTCGAAAGCGGCTGCTGCTTTCTCTCTTTAGTTTGAAAGATTGTAGTTGTCGTCATAATGCTGCTTCCCGAGTGACGTAATCGATCATCTGTGCGTGGTCGTTCTTTTCGCCTGCATGAGGCATGAGGCGATCCGATGCACTGGATTTCACCTGGTTCCGAGTCATCCCTTCGGCACGCCCCATATTATCCCCTTTCATTCTCTTCTCAAACGTCTCTGGATTTTTACTGTTGCAGTAAGGTTACGTCTTCTGAATGCTATTTTGGATAGTAGAAAAATTCTGCTGCTGTTTCTGTTGATTCTTGATGGTCTTTACATTCCGTGTTGTTGTGCCAGAAGATGATGACGGGGAGGTAGGTATAGAATAGAGTGGACCTATGATGATGATACCATATATGTGTTGTCAATTGGAATTCATTCTTCTTCTCTCTATTCGAAATTGATCGATGTTTTGCAGGCGCTACATTTGTTAAGTCTTTCCAATCCCAAACTGATTACAGCGGTCGATCTTGTGACACCCACAACCATTTAACTGTAAGTTTCGTAGTCGTAAAAAACAGTCGGATGGTTTTTCTACCAACGACTTAACAGTAAGGACGTTTTTGCATTCGCGACATCCTGGCAAGAACTATCGAAACCAAAACGAGAATCATAGGTAATTCAGGCATAATATTTCTTGTTTCTTGAAACAGCCCTTATTGGTCGTGATTTTGATTCTTCTCATAAAAATCTTCCACTTGGTATCGTCATATGAACGCGGTAGATTCTATCATCATGAAAAAAAGAGCCGACGAGTTGCCTCCGTATCAAGTTAAGAATTGAGATTTGCTTCGCAAGCAAGACTCTACCGTTCTTCTTGTTATTATACACGAAGTATTTCGCCAGTGTCATCAAGCATTTACACTCATGGACATCTGTGAAGAGAAGTTGAAAAAGGTTGGATCAAGATGCCGATTCGGTTTTCCAACGTTGAGGTAATCGAGCTTCCCATCATTGCAGGCCCGAATCACCCAAGCCAGCGATTCCTTGCGGTAGATTTAGACGATGAAAAAGATCGTGCGTCCGCAGATGATGATCCCGCTCTCGATAGTGCTTGTATTACCTTGGGGTGGAAACCTAAGTCTCGCACCAGCATTGATTTTGAAACTTTTGAACAAGGTAGGGGATCTCCTACCAGTAGGGCGAAAAATGGGAAACTGCAGCGACTTAGTAGGGCGGTCAAAAAGAGAATTCTTCGGCAAAATGGGGTAGCCACGAGCGATATTGATTCTGAGGATGAACGTATTTCTCGAAGAAAACAAAAAAAGAAGAACAACAACAAGAAGAAGAGCAAGATGAGGATTCCTGGAACAAAGGCTGTCATTAAGACCTTTCGATCCTCACAGGATCGGTTTTCGGCGCAACCACTTGGAGATTCAGATCTAGCAATTCCAAGGCGGTCTAGTGATGGCTTAACATCCGAAATCACCGATTCCATGCCCAAACTACCTCAGAGATGTCCCATATCGCCAACGCTGACGAAGGAAGAGGAAATGATACCAGAATCACTGTTCCCCAAAGACGAGAAACTGGACGAGGGACCACTTCGAGGGGACCCAGCAAAGCCACTCACAGCCCGACCCAATGCAGCATGTAACATTCAACATTTCACTCTAATGTCTCCAAATACGTCTGCCCCACAAAATCTAAAACCTGAACATTCTTCCCTGGAACAACCGAAACCAAAGACTAAACGTACGGTTAAAAGAAAAATCAAAGGTGCTATGGTGACCCTTGCCAAACAGCCGGCGATACTTGCAAAACAACCTGTCAGGTTGGCCAAATCCACGCGAAAACGATTCATGAAGAAGAATATCACTCCATCCTTGGAGCAGGTGCAGCAAAGCAATGAAACGTCCTTGCAGCACCACGTATTGCCAACCCTTCCTCCGTTGTATGTCCCGGGGGAATCATCTGAGGATGACGACGATCTCCTCCTTGGAGCTGATGAGAGCAGCAATTGTAAAGAAATTCTTTATAAGCCGAAATCCAAGAGAGAGCTTCTCAAGAAACACAACCGTGAAGGTGCGGATGACGGACCGACCCCACCGTCAATAGAAAATCCAAAGCAAAGGACCAGGCGATCGAGCATGGAACACGTGGCCACTGCCATTAGCATTCTTTCTAAACAACCTGTCAAATTGGCCAAGTCTACAAGAAGACGTCTCAAGAAGAGAAGAAAGGCTAGAGAGGAGAAGTTGGAAGCGATGCACGAGTCGCAACGCTCCATGCATTGCGACGGTAGTGTCTCTTCGGATGGTTCCTTGGAATGTTATGCTGTTATTTCCACGCGCTTTCTTCCTACTTTGGACGACATTTTTGCCGCATCGAACCAGATTCTTGAAGACGTAGATCCACTGGTAGAAGCTGGACACTTTCCACTGACAGTGGATGGAACACGTGATCGATTTGCTGCCATCTTCGCACCCCCTGCTGTCGTTGCTTCGGACAAGAAGAGTCGTCGTTCTAGCTTGGGGTACGTAGCTAATGCGATTGGAAGTATGGCCTACCAACCCGTACGTGCTCCTGTCAAATTTGCCAAGAAGACTCACAAACGACTCCGAAAGAAACGAAAGCACAAGAAAGAGGCCAAAACGCATGACTTGGTTGGTGATTCAGAGCTTCTAAATGGGGAAAGCACGAGCACAGAAACCTGCCATGAACTGTTCTGTTTGGAGGACAAGATTGAGTTTGTAGATGGCGGGCCTCTCGGAAGCTCCCGGAATTCCACATTAGAAGAAGACCCTTGGGGAAATCATAGGAACCAGGCTCTGCCGCAAACTACTGTGGCTATTTCCTCTGTGACACGCCGCACTCACCCATCCATTGCATACGTGGTCCCTTTCTCAGGCCAAGTGACTCCAATAGTATCGACTGCAGGCCAAGTGGCTATACAATGATATTTTTCAACAGATACGAATACTAATAAAAGTTCCTATTTACTTTGAAGCTATCGTCACCAGATCAAACACGTATTTCAAAGAGGCGAGATGACACCAAAGCGGTGTTGTACACCTTTCTGATTGCTCTGATTGTTCCCACGGAAGATCTATAATGTGTTATTGTTTGTTCTTCTCGTTTTCAAATAGCTACGCTTCTTTTGGCACCGAATCTGTAGATGCGGCACAACTCAAAGGACTGACCACTGGCTTTTTTGGTTCCAGAAACTCCGTAATTTTAGCAATACGGGCCATCTTTTCCATTAATTCGGCAGCCTTGGATTGCTCTTCCATGCTAACATCGGGGTTCAAGATGGTTTCCTGACATTCTTCTATCTTTCTGTAGATGGTTTCTATGGTGCTGCCGTCATCCATCGATCGTTTTCGGGGGGACGCATCATCAAGTGGGCTGATCACAAATTCATCAGCAGCACCTTCAATGTCCGTGACAATGGTCAATTCTTTCTTTTCTTTCTTATCTTCCAAGTCGGCAGGGACTTCCGTTTGCCGAATAATTTTGGGAGGTTCAGCGATGTCGACATCGATCTCATTGATGCCCGAAACTTCATTGTTTGTGTCCACAGAATGCTCCTGTCGTTCATCTCTAGGAGATGAAATGGAAGAGATTTCGGCACGATCTTCGGCAACAGTTACTCCCTTTTCGGCTTTTGATATCATCTTTGCAATTGCTTCTGCAATTTGGGAACCATTCTTTACTTGACTATCCACACATTGAAGTGCCAACTTGGCCTTGAGAATGGCTACTTCAGCAATTTTGGATTTCTTATCCGCCTCAATCTCTAGCTGGGCTACCATCGCTGCTGCCTGTTCGGCGAGCCGCTGCGCTTCAGCCTCCTGCCGAGTAAGTTGAGCTTCCAACTCAACAATCTCGGCGCGGGCTTTTTCGGCAATAGCGGCAATCTCCTCAATCTCCCTCTGAGCAGTAGCGGCGCTTTCTGTCGGTTCTCGAACAACCATTTTCGACTTTTCCGCACTCTCTGATTCTTTGCTTCCGTCGTCACGATTCTCTTGCTGCTTGGTTCTCTTTTCAGCAGTACAACCTCTGTATGAGCTGAGATGCTTGGTCCAAGCCGGAGGATCACACTTACTTGGCTGCTTTTGAATTTGTTCCCGAATGGTTTTTACCAAGATGTGTTCTTCAATGCTTGTTTCGGTTACGCCACTGAAAGGCTCCGACCGCAGTGGCGACACAGAGGTGGTTGTAATCGACGATGACAGGATATCTTCTTCCTTTCTGCAAGGAGTAGGAAACACTTTGTCTTCGAATGCAATGGCCTGAGGGATGCTTACATTTTCAGCCTCTTCACTCATTGTTTGGTGTTATATTGCGACAATGGCAGTGTTTCTGTTGCTTGTTCGTTTCCGAAACACCGATGTGCTGCATATCTCCCAGACAGATTGAGGAAGGCACCATCTCATGGAAATGAACGACTGGAGAAAACTGTTGCGTCGGGAAAACTTAGCGATTTGGAAAAATACAAATACATAACAGAAGTGATGAGACGCTTTTGGTCGTGTGTACGAATCATCGCAGATTCTGATTCAGATTCACAGTCACGACAAATACAGCCTAAAAAAAATAGAGTACTCCGAAGTACTTCGTAATAAAATTCTAACAGTGAGATTACTACGGTAACGAAATATACATACGCTGTCAAATACACGTCGTAAGTCGTACGTCGAGAGACACTTCACAGTACGTGAGCACTAATAAAAAATCTAGGTAGAGGGTGGACAACCGATAATAATAGTCTACGGTACTCCGTTCGTAGTCGACGTGTCACATTGGAGTAGAAGTTAGTAAGAAGTTATTGCGAAATAGGTAGGTAGCTAGCTCTGCGGTACATACCGGGCAATTCAAAAAGTTGTTGGTAGATATTGTTAGCATCCCTCTACTAGCAAAGTTCTTCCTCTGCGCCGAAGCTAGGGGTCACTATTCTTCTCGTCTTGTCTCATCTGATATCCCATGGGTCTCTGTTCTAGTCGCTTTAATGCCTCAATATATTCAGGACTATCCACCGGATGATCAATGACCATGCCGATAGCTTGCATCATTGAGTAGCACGTTGTGGCTCCAACGAATTTGAATCCCTTTTTTCGAAGCGCCTTGCTCATGGCGTCACTTTCTTGTGACGTACTCGGGCAATCTGATAAGTTCTTACCATCCCAATAACCATTAACGATTGGTCTATTGTCTACAAAGCTCCAGAGATACTCATCAAAGACACCGTGAAAGTTTTCACTCCTATCAAGTCTTTTCTTGACACTGTCTTTCGCTTCTTGTCGCAGTTGTTGAATGCATTTTGCGTTGTTTATGACCGCTTCTACCTTCCCACGGTGTTTCACCACGACATTGCGGGTATAAACTGAATTGGGAGTAGCAAGGATGTCTTGTACATCCTGAGAAGTCATGGCTGCCACCTTGTCTACATCAAAATTGAAAAAGGTCGTTCGATATGCCTCACGTTTGCGGAGGATCGTCAACCAGGATAAACCCGCTTGAGCTCCTTCTAACGACAATTTTTCAAACATGGCTTCGTCGCCTCTCTACAACAGAGGCAATGAGACAAACAATAATTTGTTGATACGTGAGATATTACCTGAAAGATTTACAAACTGAACATGCAATTGTATTCTTTACCTTTTCAAACCCCCATTCGTTCTTCATGTAATCAGTGTACTGTTCGTCGCCTTTGGTAAAGACAGTATACCATGGTCCATCAGATGTAGTAGAAGAGTTATCGTTGATCTTGGTTGAACTCTTTTTGTTGGTTGATTTTTTGGTCTTCTTGGTTGTTCGAGTGGGTGGGCTATCCTCGTCGGTTGTAAAGGTTCGTTTGGCACCGGCACGCGTCGGTCTTGTTTTTGTGCTCATGCTAGCAGTCGATACGAGGACGTTGCTAATGTACTTACAGTTAAATATGTCTAGGTATGAAAAGGCACCAAACGTTGGTGGCGGGATAACGGAATACGGTAATTTCGTTGCCAATGAGATCGGTCGAACGAATGCAGCGGTGGTTTTGGATATCGCCCGGAAAGAAACAAGGTGATGTAGCCAAACGGGACGACCGAGAGCTGCCAAAAGATGTGATAGCCTCATGAGACTTGAAATGGGTAAGCAAGCAAGGAGTGTTTATCGTGAGACGTCGTCATCGTTTTTCCAACAACAAGGAAACGATCTGATGATGAAGATCACTCTTGGGATGAAGAGTGCTTTACTTAACAGTTAGCAGTAAAAAGAATCATTCCTTCTTCCGAAATCATCGGCATCAAGTTTATCAATCCAGTCGATCAAGTCGACGATTCCCGACAGGTTACCAGACGACACTTTCATTTTATGGGTAAAAAATGGGCAAAGGACGAAGGACCTCCCTTTCCTTTTTTTTCACAACCGATCACCCTTTGAGCAACCGATCCATTAGCACCTTCTTTTGTCGCACCCTATCTGAAGACGTCGACCACAGCTCTAATGCTCGTTTGACAACTTGTTGAGGTGTCGTCCCGTGGGCTGTCGCTACGGGCGCATGGGGATCCAAAATTCCATCATGGCTCGATTGTAGAATGTTGTGGACCGCCACTTGTTTCTGGTACAGATCTTGTGCCAACAAAAAGTACAGTTGTTTCATGTCACTTAGAAGCGACACGTGTTGTTGGGATGCTTCTTGTGGCCTATTATTGTAACACCATTCATTATCGTCGGAGGCATGAAGCATCCATTCCTCCAATCGACGACTTGCAGCATCCAAGGATTGTGCCAGGGATGCCATCAAACTTCGTAAGGTTGCCATCATACGCTCGTGCTGCAATAAGTCATGATCCAAGGCCATTTGAACGTCTTCAACAAGCAAACAACAACTTGTTGCAGCTGTCGTCGGTCGAAATCCCGATCCTTGCCACGGTCTACGATGATGACGTTCTTCGTCCTGTTTCTGTTGCTGCTGTAGCTGCTCGGATTCCCATGCCAAACGCGTACGCAAATTCCAAATGGAATGTACAACTTTTTCTACCTGTTGGTCTGTGTGATTCCAATCGTCGAGTCGCCCCTGAAGAGCCTTGATGATCGGTCGAAGGGATTGTTGTTGTTGTTGTTGTTGCTGTTGTTGTTTTCGGATGTTGCTGTTGTTGTTGTTGTTGTTGTTGTTGTTGTTGTTGTTGTTGTTGTTGTTGTTCGGTGATGTGGATTTTTGTGGTTGTCGATGTTTCGTTTTGGACGACAATACCGGCGTCGTTGATGCAGATGATGATTCGACATTTTTATTTCCCTTTCCATGAAGCATGAACTGTTGAAAGGCCAATTGCTGTTGTTGATCAGCGTTGACGTTTTCTGGTTGGTTCATTGGTGACAACAGTGACGATTTCATGAAGAATTATGGAATTTATTGTTTCCGGGATCAAGAAAAGAGACAAGTATAACGGTAGGATGTCGACAACGTAAAAGGCTGGATCGTCATCCAATTTAAAGATGTCGTCGACAGAGGAATGGCACAACCACACAAGGAAGAGGAAGAAACGGAGAGAGAAAATGATGTAGTTGAAAAATCACCATAACTCTAATAAATAACGCTCCACGACCGTGTGAGACGATAATACCGGTACACATACGTCGTAGGTACGTTGGTACGTACGGTAGTCCCGGTAGTACCTACGTCGCAATGGTAGTGCTACACGAGTGCACGAGATATTTCAAAGTACAAGCCAAAGCACCACATGCATTGATTCATCTCAACATCATCACACTTCGTTTTTTTACACTGTTAATTATAATCACAAAACTGTATCACCATCATCATCGTGCTGCTCTACAAAAGTGTAAGTGTCGATCCACTTCTGTCATCACATTCTGCTTGAGGGTGTTATTCTGAAAGAGATTACTACATATACCTCCTACAATATCTACCCATCCAATCCGGATCACGATTTGCAAAACATTGACGTTGTAAATCCAGTTGTTGCACCACCGGGCCAAAATAAGCACTCGCTCATATCAATCTGTGCAGATATTTGATTATTCCAACGAAAGCTTGTCGACAGTCAGAGTATACTACGTAGTAGTTGACCAAGAAGAGAGAAGGCGGGGTAGTAATCCATACCATGATATCAGCAGCAAAAAAGAGCGCCATGAAATCTGTCACTCCTGCTGTTGTAGGGGGGGTTGTTTGCATGAGAAAAGAGATCGAGCCATTCACAACAACAACAACAACAACTAATATTACCACCGCTACTAGCCGCTGTCCTTCCGACACTAACAAGGAGAAGGATGGGATGATCCAGAATTCGATAAAGGAACGACAGGAAGAAAATCAAAGCAAAAACTCATCAGAAACAAGCGAAACTACAACAACTACTACTACTACAAATGTTGAGAATGTTGAGAATGGTCGCATTTCCAATACTACTACGACTACTACGACTACCGCCTCCAACGATGACAATGACAACGATAACGACAGCAACAGCGACAGCGACAGCTCTTCTTTGGTCATTGGTGATGTGGAGCTCGATTGTACTACTAGTCCTTCCATCGAAAATTGGATTTCCGAGTATCAAAGTCATATCATCCCAAATGTGATCCATCAACACTACCCAACAATTACAACAACAGCAACAACATCAGCAACAACAACAACAGGACCATCCGATCAAGATGGTACTTTACAAATTGGGGATCCGACCAAAACTATTGTTTCGGTACTGGGACAACTTGATTCTTCGACATCACAGCAAAATGGTGGAGCAGAAACCAACACCATGATTGAAACGCCGCAACGTTCTTTCATCGGAAGGAAGAGATCACCCATGACACAACAACGACAACAACAACAACGACAACAACAACGTCAATCTCCCATGACAGCCCGAATGAGGAAAAAGAATCGTACACACGAGACTGTCTGCGATCAATTCGAAGATGCCTTTGAAGCAAGACAATTGAAACCTGTGCCACCACCGAACGCAAATTTCGCCCAAAATCATCATCATCAACATCATCAACAACAACAACTACTACTACTACAACAACAACAACATCATCAACAACAACAACAAGGTCATTGGGGTGGTACCAATCCGAATTACGTTTCTCATCCCTTTTCAAACATGACTTCCGTTGCTACTGCTGGCATAATAAGCGGCAATGCCATGACGATCAACCCACACGAACCTTTCCGGACACACCAATTGTTGTACAATGCAGCCATGGGTGCAGCACAAGAACAACAGACTCAAATCATACAACAATCCAAACGACGGCCAAAAACTCAACAAGAAATGATTTTGATGCAAGCCGAGTTGGATTTGGTGGCAGCCTATCAACGGGTCGAGGCCTTGAAACAATCTTCGTCGTCCTCCATGGGGATAGTGGCAGCAAAAGCAGCAGCATCCACCAATGCTCGTACAACAACTAATGCAGCTGCTGTTGCTGCTGCTGGTGGCGGTGTTGCCTCTGCAAATACTGGTCACCGTCACCATCCGTGACCAAAAACTCACACTTGATAAGGGTACCACCTGGGACGGAGGGGACAATGAGAATGATGGTGTGACAACTACCTACGGTGCAAGCTAGCTACCGGTAGGCTAGCTACCAGTCGTACAAACTCACAGACAACTACAGCAAGAATGCAGTATAGATACGACTCTCTACTACAGGTAGCTACCCCTACCTGTAGATAATAATATTATTGTACATGGAGGTAATATAATACGGTTCGAAGTAATAATACGTACGGTAGTAAGAAAATTCCTTTTCGACTTACTTCGTACGATTGTAGTAACAGTACATACCCTTTCGTAACACCATCTCTTGAGTAGAGTACCGTAGTACCATTCACAGTCAACATACAATTATCCCAGACTCTATCGTATTCTTTGATGACGTCATGTTTCGTGACGTCGTGCTGACGTGGACAAAGATTAACACAGAAGTATTATGGAGGGAGGGAGATGCGGCACTCCTACGACATTCCCCTCCGACCTGATGATATTTATCGCCCGTTGATTGCATTCATCACAGTCACAGTCAGGCCTTCACAGGGATTTTTTCGTTTGTACCCAATTTTCGCGGGCAAAAAACCCTTCATTCATGACGAAGTTGCTTCCGGCTGTTCCACCATTAACCCTTCTCGCTTCCAGAAAAAGCAACGCAACGGCAGATTGAAGATTGCCAAGCCATAAGCCATATTATTATTCTTCTTCGTTTTTCATCCCTTCTTCTTCTACACCAAGAAGGCCTAACACACACACACACACAATATCATACACACAACAAGTTCACTACCGTACACTAATACTAGTACTATCTCTACCGACTGTATCCCTATGGTCGGTTAGTAGAGAGTGTGCCTACTGTTCACAGCAACCGCAACGACAGCGATAAGGTCAACGAGGAATCCACGACACTGCATCTTGTGACGCAACCATCCATAATAACATTGTTGTTGTGGTGTTGTTGTTGACACCAGTGTCACAAACGTGACGTAATATTATTATGTTCACCATGATATCATTCACAGTCAGCACTTTCATTACAAGGCAATCTCTGATACGATTCTCAACTCTTCTACTCGTATTTGTCACATTGTGTTCATCTTTTTCTGTCACAACTACCGCGTTTGTGGCTCCACAACGTACCAGACAACATCCACATCCAAAACGACTGTCTCAGAATGACCATCCTATACGACAACGACAACGACAACCATTCAATGATAACAATATCAAAAAATCATCCTCGTATTCCTCATCTTCCACTTCCATATTACAATTTTGGTCCCGCAGTGATCCACCCATCTCCAGTCTCGTCGACGTGTCGGCCAATTACACCTTGGCCGCTACCGACGACATCGTCCATTTGCACGAAGGACAACGCCTGGTCTGTTTGGGAGACGTTCATGGTGATGTGGAGGCACTCCGAGAATTCTTGACGTTGGCTCAGGTATACGATCCGCACACGGACAGTTGGTGCGGCAACAATGCCATTTTGGTACAGTGTGGAGACATTTTGGATCGTGGAACGCAAGAACTGCAATGTCTCCAGCTGTTGGCCAAGATGTCACATCAAGCACAGGCACAAAACGGAAAAGTTATTGTTCTAGTGGGAAATCATGAAGTGTTAAATGCCATGGGCTTGTTCCAGTACGCTCTTGGAGATGAAGAGTATGAAGAACGGGTCGCACCAGTGGTAGATGCACAACTGGGAACGAAAGCTTGGAGGAAGCAATATGTAGGAAATCAACCGGCACGATGGGCCACCTACGAGCCTGGTGGACTCCTGGCAGCATCCCTACTAGCAAACATGAAGGTTGCCGTCAAAGTAGGACGGACTGTTCTGGTTCATGCGGGCCTGCGACCCGAACATATTCAAAAGTATGGCGGCATTCCAGGAATGAACCAGGCGTTCCGAGATTGGATTCAGTTGTCCGTCACTTCCGGATGGAGCGGCGACAATCCCGTCACGTACAATAATCGTGGCAAGTACGTGACGCCCAACATGGCAATCCAAGATGCGGAACGGCGACAAACTTACTACATAAACTCAATTCCAGAGTTCTTGTCGGGAGGTGTCGGAGCCACCGGACCTATTTGGATGCGTGACTATTCGTCACCAAGCGACATGCCACCTCGAAATCCACAAGCCCAAACCATGATCGATCAAACGCTCGATCTCTTGAATGCCGATCGGATGGTCATGGGCCATACCATTCAACGACAAATCAATGGCGCTCTCGATGGAAAGGCATGGCGGGTGGATGTCGGCGCCAGTCGAGGATGCATTGCCGGCGCGCCAGAAGTTTTGGAAATCGCCCGTGTCTGTGTCGACAGCGAATATTACGGATCCTCGTGCGAAGAACAAATGTCGGTACTGACCAAACATGGCAAAGTGCCTGCCGATCAACGACTAGTCACAGCCATGATCAACTACCTGTAACAAGAAAAAAGGCACACCTCCAGACAAACAAAGCGAAGTAAACTTCCGTGCCTTTTGAATGAGCTATATACAACTTTTTGATTTTTTAAAAAAAGAAAAAAGCGAGGAAAGACAAGAGACGTTCTCTCTAGTGTAATCAATAGCATGCAAGATTAAAGACTATATTTACACACAACAGCACAAATGCGTGTGCCCTTGTTTTTGTACTCATTGCACAGTACATTAAATCCCCGTGTGTCTGAAACATCCTCTCCACTACCGAGGAAAAGCAAGCAACAGCATTCTATTTAGAAAGGATTGACGGTCCAAGGAAAACATTGTAGGGTCCATGTGAGAGTACTACTTAATTAGGTAACCATCCCAGAACCAATTCGTTTTATGGGTATCGCTTTTAAGGAAGCATTCAAACTTTTTTTGACAGGAAGGTCTGTGTTCAAGGATGAGGACCTTGTTCGACGAGCCAATGTCCATCAACAAAAGAAAGTTCGAAGCAACGCCTTCTACCGCTGCCACATTCATTCGTGGTAAGCAACTTGTCATGGTCGCTTTGATGATAGGCTGCCAAAAACTTAACGACTCCAGAGTACAACGATAATCTGAATTGCATAGCTACCGGCAGTAAATCAGAGTTAATGCGGATGTTTCTTTTTTTAACGCAGAACTGGCCTCGATACGGAATTCCAAATTTTGCGTGGACGACGAGATACCCTCACAATGCGAGTGGATGATGAGATTCCGCGTTTATGTGGAATATCCATGATTCTCCCATTATCAACTGTACTATAGTTCTATGCCAATACACACCCAAAGCAATTCGCATTGATAATAAGGGGACGAGGTTTAGATCTTGTACAAGACTTTTCCCTTGGATTTTCCTGCTTCCAAATACTTGTGACCCTCGGCAGCATCGTCAAGGGAAAAGACAGTATCCACGGACACTTTCAGCTTGCCATCTTTCAACCACCCAAAGATCTCATCCGCTCTCCACACCAGCTCATCTCGAGTAACGATGTAGTCCAAAAGCTTTGGTCGTGTCACGTATGCAGATTTACCGATCAAACGGAGCACAGGAAACGCAGGTACGGATCCGGACGCGTTGCCAAACGAGACAAAGATACCTCTGCGTGCCAAGGAATCAATCGAAATGTCAACAGTACTCTTTCCAATACCATCAATGACACACTTCACACCTTCTCCGCCGGTAACTTCCTTAACTCGTGCGACAATATCGACACTTTCGTAATCCTCGTAACTAGCTCCAGCAACTTCGTCCAGTACAATAAGTTCGTCGCAACCCAAGCCCTCGGCAACGTCAGCCTTTCCTTTTGACACGGTTCCAATGACTTTGAATCCACGAATTTTCGCCATTTGGGCTGCCCATTGGCAGGTTCCTCCTCCCACACCATGAATCAAACACCATTCACCGGGCTTGATCAGATCAGCATGCGCCGAGCTGGTCAAGTAATGAGCCGTCAGTCCTTGGACGACACAAGAAGTCGCTACATCCAACTCTACTCCATCCGGAACGGGGAGTAATTTCGCGGCTGGAACAGCTGTATATTCACTGTATGTACCCAAAACGGAATACGACACGCGATCTCCTACTTTGATGCCTTGTGCGGCAGCTTCTTCAGATACCGCAGCGACTGTACCACCACCCTCTTGACCACCCACAAAGGGCAAGTCACGAGGATACAGTCCCTTGCGGTGGTAGGTATCGATGAAGTTGATTCCAGCATACTCATTCTTGACGATGACTTGACCAGGACCTATCTTTGGTGTTGGAAAATCAGTCTCGACAATCAAAGCATCGGCATCACCGACCTCACGGACCACGGCAGCCTGGGAAGCGGGTGTGGCAAAACAAATGGGATAAGAAATCAAATGCGAAACGTTTCGGTGGCAAAGGCACAACCATCCAGCAGCGATCTTTGCACCGCAAGCCTTTGTCTGCTATCATCATTGATTTTATCCTACCTTCATGGTTTCGGGAATCGCTGAAAAGCACCGTTTCGATGCGCTTACAAAGGACGGCGCCACACGGCTCCTGGAGAATACAGATGACAACATGATTTTCTTAGACTGTGGTACAAAAACACAGAGTGAGAAAGGACAAACCCGAATGCATTTCGGCAGCTTCTTCTCCGTGGACATTCTCCTCCGATCTTTCGACCGCTTCCAATACAAGAACTCACCTCGATGCAACGATTGAGACGATGTGAACGTTCGTAAAAGTATGATCTTCTAATAAATGGAACCTTCCTCTACTAGATCTACCGGTAAGTTGTGTTTGTGGTGTCAGGCTGTACGCGGACGCGATGTGGTTCTTGTTTATTGATTACACTGTTTACAGTTTAGATCGACAGGCCTTGCAAAGGAAAATCGGATGTGACGTATGCGTTGTTGAAATCTGTGAATTTCGGCCTGACTGTCGCACGCCGTCCCTTCCCGAAGTCATGAGTCATCTTCAACCACGCAATACACTTAAAGAATGGCGGCCATGGCGCTGTTTTAAGCTCAATTCCATTGAGAGAGGTCTAAGAGAAAATCAGTGCAATAACGCTCAAGCATTAGTTTTGATTGAACTACGACGTAGCTACTCCGTAGTACGTCCTCGCAGTCACATCTGTCTTGGGCATTGCACTTTTCCTCCAAACAAAAGCTTAAAGGAAGACGAAAGAGTTTATAGGAAACAGCAACATACTATGAAAAAAAAGAAACTAATATGGTGACAACCTATCGTAGAGCGTGTTCATGAAAGCGTTGATTGTGATGTTGGGCGTTCTGAAGCAAGCAAGGTTATGCGGTCGTGGAAAAATCCAGTAGGATATTGTGACGCGCGTTGTCGAGTGTGTCCTTGTGTGAGCAGTCTTTTGGCTGATCGAAAGGGAAAAAATGTACAAATCTCGGAGGTAAAAATAGGAATGCAAGACACAACTTGAAATGATGTTCAATGAAGCACTGAGACTTAGTCGTCAATTACGCGGCAGCGGCCCCGGGTCCCGGTGGAAATTTTAAAAGAAAGAAGACCGCTATCAAGAACATGTCGGCCAATCGCGCCATGACTGCCATGATATCACTATCTTCGCCATATCGCTGCCCGCGGATAGACGTCACCGTTCTCAACAACGTTTCCAAGTGCATGTTGCGAGAGGACACGCAATCGCTCGGTACCTCACTTTCTACCGTCATGACAATCAAGTTATTCAAACAAGCCATTCCGAGTAGGTCACAGGTCGCCAAGGCGACGGCATTGAGAGATGACGGTGAGAAAGAAAGCGAAGGGCAAGATGACGAACGATCATTCTCGCTGCTGCTTCTTGAGAGGGCTAGAAAAACGTTCTTTCGCCTGTTTTCCACTGTTCTTGGGAAGTCTCGTTGCGCTTGGGGTATCGTAGGAGAGACGGGAATAGTATGCTGCTGTGTTGGAGGCGGCAAAGGCATGGGATCCAGAACAAGTGATAAGAGCTGCAAACAGTGAGCAAATAGTCCCTGCACCTTTTGGTGTCGATCCTGAATGTGATTGGCAGCGGCTGTGGCATCATCCATGGCATGTACCGTGATTGCCATGTTGAAGACGGCAATGCAGGAGCAGAGAATGTAGTCCTGGGTGGGTTCCGGAGAGAAGTAATAATGCTGCGATTCTCCAGAGTACGAGATTCGAAAGGGGCAACGATACGCTTGTTCTTGGAACAGTAACGTATTGGCGAAGATGCTTTCTAGCCGAGTTCTGGGAGTAGACGGCGACTCTGTTTGTGGAGCAGAGGATGATGGGGATCCATTCGTGTTCTCATGCGATGTTGTTGCGTGGAGAAGGATCACATCTACGTCGCTAGAAACATTCGCAAATGCCGTTGTCGCGGGAGGCACTGCAGATGTTCTCCCTGCCTTGAAGCGTTCAATTGCGTGATAAAAGAATTGAAAGGCCGTGGTCAGTTCTCCCGAACGGTACCATTCGACACCTATGTTGTTGATCTGGGAAGCGGTCAAATCGAGACCTTGTTCCTGATTCTTATCTGTCATGCTTGCCGCAGCGGTCAATAATCTGTGACTAAGTTTCGCCCAAATTCTATTGATCTTCTGTAATGAGTTTTGGGATGTTTGTTCAGTTTGAGACGGACGGTGATGGCATCAATGAGATTATTTTTCTGCCAGACGAGAGCATCCGCAAACAGTTATCATACAGAGGGATGAGATAACAAACACATCAAAAAGAAAGAACAAATTTTTTATGATAAAACTGCAATGTATTATTAGCGTAAGGCCTTGCTGTCTTCGCGAGTACGGTAGTACGGCAGTTGACCGACTTTGTCTTCTACTGGTCCTTCATTATTTTTGTTTTGACTCTGTGTGAGAAGGCTCTGGCGAAAAAATGTTAATCTTGCTACGTTGAATGCCAAAAGTGGTGTTAAATAACAGTAAATTGTTAAAGTCCGAAAAGTACGTACTAAAAGGAAGCAGAATAAGTGCCTCCCCCAAATGCATAGGTCAGTCATGGCTCGCAGGTACGTCGTATACTTTGTATAACAACTTTTTGAGGAATGTGATGGGTCCCTTAATTAAAGTCTCATATTTACGTAGTCCGACGTACTAAAGTGCGACCATAGAGGGATCACTACTCGAGAGTCTTCGAAGTGATGCTCATCACTCATCACTGTAAGCAGTTTTGGATTCACAAACCATGAAACCATCAACTACTAGCTACTACTAGTCTACCTACCGATACTACCGGTAACGTAGTCCATTAATAACTGTAAATGACTCAACATGCTGATTGACCTTGTTATTATGACATTATAATTGGTTCGTAACTTGACAATTCAGCTACTAGCTAGATACAAGTTAGCAGTGAAATAGTATCATATAGCATCATCCAGTGGTTCAACTCCTTAGATGCGGAACTACCGTAGGCAGCAGCTAGTAGTAGTAGTTGGAAGTTGGATTAAATAGATTTTATTTTAGGCATTTCCGTTTAAACTCCTTAGATGCGGAGCTGAGCAGCAGCTAGTAGTAGTTGGATAGCCATAACTAGATTTTATTTTTGGCATTTCCGTTTAAATGCGGGATGATGTGTTTTGTAATGAAGGGTCTCCTCGCTCCATCATCTCCTTAGGAAGGATGTGGTCCCTCCTCTATTGCTGCAAGTTGTGAGAGATAACTCCCTCTATTATCTAAGGTCACTGTGAGTGGGTAAGATTGTGCTACAATGTTAGCCAAGAGGCAGCAACAAAGTGTTTATGATGGGAAGTTGTGATCCAATTTGGGGACCTTGTGGATTTTTGTGAAAGGCTTACAAACATGTTTATGCACCCAACAACCTCACGAAATGACTATCTCGGCCTCCTCACAATTTGCACGGTGGAGTAGTCTTCTTTGTCAAGTACTATTACAACGTAATGATGACCTGTCACTTTTTCCACAGGGTCTAGACTCAAACACACATTCTTGATAGCGTACATCGTCATGAAAGCAGTACTGTGGATCACTCTATCATCATCAAACAAAAGTTGTACGATGCAGTGAGGTTGAGCAGACGATTGAACCTTTTCCCCATAGGTGCAGTGAATACGCTATGATGAATGGATATCCAGCTCAATCGCAATGAAAAGCCACTTAACTTTTGCCTTGCTCACCACCATCATCCTCTAGGGCATCCCCAACCTCCAATTGGATGGCGTCCCGGGCCAACTCCAGCTCCACAGTAGATGATTGGTTCGATGCGCCATGGCACTCTGCCATGAGCGGATTGTACCTGACTGTCACGTGGTGATTGCATAGGGTGATATCATCTTCGCCTGCGGGATCTACCGAGGAGGGTTCCAACTTTACTTTGGAGGAGATTTGGCTTGGTTTGGAGAGATCTGCAGCTGCGTTCCATGAAAAGGGTGGCGTATAGGAATCGCCTTGCTTTAAAATGCTATTGGGGTCTTCCCATGGTGTTTTCATCTGAGCGCACACCTCCTCATCCAGTAAAGCTGCATCCATGACCCAATGGTTAAGCCAAACGTTTACCAATAAGGTGTAGCGCTTTCGATTTGCAGTGTCGACTTTTTGTCGTTTGACCGGTGGTTCCACATCTGTGGTGACCGTCGTGGTATTGTTGCGCCGACTAGGAAAGTACAGTCCTGGCGCCCCGTGCAGCAAACGCCCGTCAAAGGCCGTATGCTTGCCGACTTGGGGATGAGACAACCATGCCTTGTCGATAGGCTTTTCCAAAGCCTTCCGTTCGACATCGTCCATCGATGGGCTTTTCAAGTTAAAAATTGCAGTGGGTGCGCCATAATCGGAAAGGTACGTAACGGTGGCGACTCGAGGATGAAGTAAAATGTTGGTAGTCTGTTCTTCCAGTTCGTAGTCGGCGTCAAAATGCAAACCAACCTCGTCATCATCGTTTCCTTCGGTTGACTCCTCATGATCTTTCGACGTTTCGGTGGTACCACCGCCTTTTTCATTGATTCCGTCGTCATCGTCATTGTCCATGACTAGAGTCCACCAGTTAGCTCCACTGATATTTGGATTGAAGGTTCCAGGAGGTAAATGCTCCGTGTGCTTTTGAAAAATCATTATAGTCAGGGCCTCTAATGCGCACCGTGGTGATTTGTTGGCAGGAAGGAAAAAAGTTTGTCCAGCCGAGTAGGCCGCTCCATCTGGCTTGTCCCGGGCCGTAAAGACCGTTTCACAATCGTGTCGCAGTGATTCCAAATGATTTGGATGGAACTGAATGGCATTTTCGTGGAACCAAAAGGTGTGCCTGGGAATGGGTTCTTCATCCTTCAAGTTCGGTTGGAATGTCTTGCTACCAGGCGTATGTAGGGCAGGAAAGCCGTCGCGAATTATCATGTCTGTTTCGCTCGGCCCTTGATCAGTATGTTCGGTGTCATGTTGCTCAGGATTAGTAGACGAAGTTTTTTTTCTGCCTTGTCCTCACTTGACGTTCCGGTCTCTTCCCGGTCGGTCGTCCCGGATGCATCCACTTCGTTCGTTGACATGGTTCTTCTGTCCGTCCAAAATCGATATGTCGGGAAATGACAATTCGGGTACTAGCTACCTAGACTGAAATCGTCTCTCTAGATTGGTTGTAGAACTGCCAGTGGCGCTAACTGGTTGTTGGCACAGGGCACGGGCGTCAAAAGAAGAGAGGGATATGCTGTGCCTGACGTGAATTGATTGGTAGTGAGCACAGGATGATGAATGGCTACCCGGAGTAGGGTAGTGCGGCTATCTACCGATACTACGGTATTACCCCGGTTAAAGCGGATGATGGATTTGGTCGAGTGAGTCGAAGATATTCAAAGTTCTTCTTCGCCCTCGGATACTACGGTATCATAGAAGACGTGAAGCTTGATAACGAGGTAAGGTACCGTAGATACCGGTAGGTATGATATGTACCCGTTGCTAGCAACGAAGCGATCAACTACTTTCCAAAGAATGTCGAGAAATATATCAAATTCTCGATGCTGGTACTACACTCATGAACTCACATTGCATTGCATCTTCCTGCTGCCGGACTCCTAGTACTAGAGCATTGTCATCCCACTGGCACAAATTGGGGGGCTGATCCAATCCTGCAATATTTGACGAGGAAGTGCATACCGCATAGTACCCATACTTTCCAGCGAGCCAGGTGAACGTAGTGCGAGCAAATTGACGATGCCCTGTTCTCAAAGCAATTCAGCAACCATGTTATTATTGTGGGGATGGAGTTTCGTGGTATTGACGATGATGGTCGCATCGGCGGGCTCCAGCCTTGTGTTGAGCGATCACATCATGTCCTTGACAAAAGAGGCTGCCAAGCTTTCCATGTTGGCTTATGGAGAGACTGAGCCCGAAGATACCGTCACTCACGACTATTCAGGTGAGAGAGGATAACATTTGTTACAATCTGCTTTCTGACGGATGTTTTCAAAATAATGCTGTATGTAAACGAGTGGACGAAAGATTTTACGAGTGCAATTTTTCTTTCCTTCTTTCATTTCGTTGGCAGCCTTTGGGTATAATGATGCCGAACCTGACCAAGCATTGACAGTTGAAACCAGTGATGGACATTGTTTTGTCGCCTTTCGCGGAAGTTCACTAACCTTTGACGACTGGAGTCAAAATTTGACAATTGGCTCGCAGAATGTCTGTGTTGACGTTGCCGGAACGACAGAATGTTGTACGGTTCGAG
This sequence comes from Nitzschia inconspicua, assembly GCA_019154785.2. NCBI lineage: Eukaryota > Bacillariophyta > Bacillariophyceae > Bacillariales > Bacillariaceae > Nitzschia > Nitzschia inconspicua. The sequence goes on from JAGRRH010000004.1 coordinate 743,935, forward strand.
CGGAATTTCACGATGCCTACGAAACTGTTTACCGAAAAGATATGGAGGATACTCTGCGGAAGTGTACTTCGAAATGCAAGAACAAGGACGATTGTACGATAATAACGGGTTTTTCGCATGGTGGAGCCATTGCAGCTGTGGCTGCTGTTTTCTTGGCTGACTTGAATCCCTATGTTATTACCTTTGGACAACCGCCTACATTGGTTGCTCCCTGCAATTTAGTGACCACAGAACGAATCTTTCGATACGTCAATACAATAATAACCAATCTTAGCATTGCCTACGATCCAGTACCCATGACACCAGGGTTGGACGCCAACCATTTTGAAAAAGTGATTGTGTTGGGAGATGATCCCACTGGTGTGGCCTTCGTCGGGTTGGATGCCCAAGAGTTCTTGCAACAAAATCTGAACGGCATTGCAGCCCATTACATGACTGGAAGTGGCACCTATCCTGGGTACATCGATCGTATTGATGCATTGACTACACCCAACGCGACCTACCCCATTCGTAGCAATGTGCGTAGAAAAATATGGAAGGGGGGGGGCATGTCTTTTGCCCGACGCTTTTTCGTGTTCTTACGTTTTTGTTTCGAATTGTAGGGATTCAAGTTGGGATCAACATGCAGTATCAATGCAGAGTGTGAGTCCAACGAGTGCAGCAAGGAACTGTTTGGCGGTTGGAAACGTTGCATAGGAATCGACTGTAATTTTGATGGCGACTGTGAGACTGGACGCTGCGACTCAGGGGTTTGTTTGACCAAAGCAACATCCTGCATGGACTGTGGTACGTCTATTTGTTGTGTAACATTCGGGCTGTTTGAACTTCCGGATTCTCCCCTGATGCCTCTTTCCGCACTTCTTAAAACATGGCTCAGATCATGACAGTGACTGTGCTGGGGTTTCGACCGTGTGTCTAAATTACAAATGTTCCAATGAGTTTGGCCTGATGGACAACCACTGCTTCTGTCGTACAGGGATCGAGTGCGACTCGGGTCGATGCGAAGGAACGTTCCCTTATCCCATGTGCCAAGCAAAACTTGCTGACGGAGGATCGTGTGTTAAAGGTTCAGATTGCATCAGCGGCTTTTGCGGTTGGAGTTATGTTTGCGAAAAGACCACCGCGACAGAGCCTGGCTATAGAGCGTTCATGTGGTTCTTGATTGCTGTAGCTGAGGTCGCAATTCTCTACGGGCTGTACCGACTATTCTGTGGTGGGGGCAGAGACGGATATACAGAAGTATCTTCCAATGAGAACGAAATGTAAGCTCGTATGTTGTCGTACCGATTCCTTCCATCAAGATTACAATCGCCTCATTGTCTGTTTCTTTATTCTCAACTCACTGTCAAGTATGAAAAGAAAGGCAAAGGTCCTATTTGGTTCCATTTCAGCAATAATCCTGATCGCAATCGTCGTCAGTTTGGTCACGACGAGGACATTTAGATCCACTCTCATGCTCCCCCAGTTTTCCATGAATCCTAATGAAACACCTTTGGATGTCTCAATATTACGATCAATGAACATTCCATCGACTCACACTCACAGTGTTCAATTTTTCACAGAGTTGCCTTGGGAGAACCGTTCAGATGGTCATTTATATGGTATTTTGGAATTTTGTAGCGACGGAAACGAAACATACGCTTATGGCGTCAAGGGAAATTGTGTTCCTGGCCAACCTTCGCCTCTAATACGAATGAAGCCCAAGCATCACTATCACCTGATCTTGGTCAACAACGCTCACATCGACACTAATCTCCATACACATGGTCTGCATGTTTCTGGAGTGGGTAAGAGTCCAGAAGTTGAGATCATTTTTATCGATTGATGACATTATACTCATAGCTCGCTCTATTTTGCCCTCAGGAAGTGTGGACGACGTCACTCGCAATGTAGAGCCTGGCTATTGCCTAAAGTACGATGTAAGTGTTGCTACACCATTGTCTCGTCACCCACAGTGTTCAGCCAGTGTCTCACCTGTTTCCTGAAGTACTTCATCATGGACGACGCAGACGTTGGAACATTCTGGTACCACCCACACCGGCATCCTCTTGTCACCACCGAAGCGTTTGGCGGGGCATATGGAATGCTGATTATCGACGACATCATTGAAAACTACTATCCAACTCATCTCGAGAACTTTTTGAAAAGAAATCAAGTCATCCTTCAGTTCAGCAGTATGTACAACAATGTTGTCAGCCATATTCGACACAATCGAGTAAATGGCTATCGAAAGTTGAATTTGATTTTGGATCAGGGCACATTCTACTACTTTAGAATATCTTCTGTCGTATTTGCAGAATCCGTCAATTGGCTTGAAATATCGCCTGTTGACGCCTGCACCAGCCAGCCTGTGGCATACGATGGGGTTTACCGGTCCGAGATCCCTCATCCCACTATGTCAAACAAACACATGCTATCTGTATCCTCACGATTGGACCTGGCAGTTCGCTGCAACGACGATGCCGAGTTGCACTTTCATCAGGGTGGGAATCTCACAGACACGTCCTTCATGGTGCAGATCCGTGTTGTCAAACCAGGATCGTCTCGTGACACCAACGAACTGACAACCCTCCAGGGCCCGACCATCCAACTAACTGCAGTTCTACCATCGTCGCCCTACTGGGACACGGATAAGCAAACATCATGGCAACCTCGCCGTCCGTACTACATGCCGGATCTGAACAGTCCTATTTGTCGAATCGAAGATTCTTGGAACATTTCCATGGACGACTACTACCTTAACGGAACAAAGGGATTTTCAGTTAATCAAGTTGTCTGGGATCCGAAAAAAGCCATTCGAAAATATGATCTGGGACAACTTGTAGAATGGAAATTGCAACGTACACAAGCTCATCCATATCATTCCCACATAAATCGCATGTTTATCGCAGAACCCGGTGGTTGTGGATTTGGTCGATTCGAGGAGGGACAATATTTTGATACAATTTCTGCCGAAACCGATGAATGCAAGGTGCGCGTCCAGTTCTTTGACTTTGCCGGGCGAATTGTGATCCATTGTCATCGATTCGGCCACGAAGACAAGGGGATGATGTCCTGGATTGACATCCTCGGCGGGCATGGCCATGGAATGCTCGGCGATCTACAAGTGGACTGCCAGACGGTTCTATGAAATGACTATGAAATGAACCCTCCATCGAAATCACGCGCAATATAAAAGAGATGGTTGATCATTTCTTTGTCATTACCTCAAGTCGTTTTGGCATTTGTCGCAATGGAAATTCGAAATGCGATAGATACAAACTCCTTTACGACTACACCTATGTCATGAGCTCAAGTTCACACGAACGACGCCACTAGGCGAGTGGAACAGTTCTAAGTGAATGTATCTGGCAAAGTCTTTTTATGCTGCTGCAATTGACTGATATGGCGAGAAAATGAGGGTGCAGTCTTGATTAGTATGCCACAAAAGGTTCGATGTTACTTATGCTGATCCCCACAGGAAAATTGGTGAAAGGTCCGACGATAACTCCCCACACTCCAAGCGAATTTCAATAGCCATAGATGTTTGTTTTGCGAATGCATATATATTAACCTAACGAAGAGTTTCGGTCTTGAAATACTAAGCCCTCTTTTGTTGGCGAAATTGATGGCAATTGAAAAAATCTCAAGATATATGGAGTACGGCATTTATACGCTTCAGCGACGGAGTACGATTTGACGTCTCGAGGACATAGTAGTGGTATTTTCATTCGAAGGTAGGCTGTATTTTTTCCTATTCTTCAATGCTGTATGACTAGTACACAATACATCACATACCCCCTGTGCTAAGCACATTCAAGCCAACCTTTGAACTTTTGCAGCAAACAGTGAGAAGCTGCGTGACTATGATTTAGAGTTAGAGAATTGCCCATCTTTGTCTGTTTGCATAAAGCCAAACAGGAGCTGTGTTCGAAGCGTCGCTTGTCGTGATGAATAGGCAGTCAACGTCTATGGAAGATGCGGTGCAAGGAGGAGCATCTTCCGATCCCAGCGATGTTCGAAATAGAGGTGAATTAAGGAAAAATAGCCCAACAGTAGGAGTTAGCGCCTTCAGCGCGTCTACAGAATCCAGTTGCATTGCTTCAAAAGAAGCAGCCGGGAAAGGATCGACAAGTTCAGCGGTAGAGCAGGAACAAAAACGGGCGGGAGATGGCAACGACGACAATGTGAAGACTGGACAAAGCACAATACAAAAAAAACGATCTCGTATAAGATTACGAGATGTCGAAGGTGAGTGGGACACGGGGTTAGGGTGTCGTCATTTCAACGAGCTCTCTACACGTTAATGTGTCTCTTTAGGGAATAATTGCTGACACTACATGTTTCCCTTTTCTCAGATGAATATCCTGAATTTGTGGAAAAGACACGTGCCATGAGCAGGCTATACTCTCAACGAAATCGAGACAAACAAAAAAAGCAAATTGAAGAACTTCAAGCGTGGAAGGATAAGCTGGAAGAAGAACAGTATGATCTGTTGCGAACAAGAAAGGATTACAAACAACGTCTCTCAACGACCGAAGAAGAGAATGAAGCTTTGCGAAAGCAGTTGATTGAACAACGAGAGCGAGATGTGAGGCTACTAGAGCAACGAAATCTGGTTCATATGCAGCACCTGAAAGAAGAGCTACTGCTTACCGAAACTGCTGGCAGATCGTTGATTGGACAACCAGGTGGAGGAATGGGAAGCGGAATGATGGGTGGTTTTGTCACTGGTAGGATGGGCAGTCACGTGGATAGTATTGGTCTGCATCAAAGCACGATGCAACCATTGGTCGCAGGGATTTCAACTGCTGATAGGTGGCCTTCATCGCATCGCCAGCTCGCTGCTTCATCCCATCCCCACTCGCCTATGGCACGTCGCCTTCCTGAATATTATCCACCCAATACGATGCGCCCATATCCGGTCAATGATATGATTAGAGCGTCGAACATCACTGCTACTACCCCTGGTACGATCTATCTGGCCAATCCCACAATACAACATCAACCGCGACTAAATCTCCCCGTTTTCCACAGCGATGCAAAAACGATGTCTGCCTTACGTCGACGAAGGCTAAGAGAGGGGTCTATAATTATGACTAGCCGCGACGAGAAAGACGATCTCATTTCATCACCCAAGAAGAAACGCAAGAAGCAAAAGTCGTGATTCGATGTTTTGCAGATTTGGCTAGCTACTAGTAGAGTGAACGGTTCAAACGTTAACTCGCCTCTTCTTTTTTTCTTACAGTTATTTCGCTAATTTTAAAGGCCGCAAGGTCGCCGTCTCTAAATGCTCTAACGATCGATGTTGTGAGGGAACCATCTTGGAAAATGCTGTTTGTAGGATTTGCAAAACATCTCCGTGGGCCACACAGACAATCCAATGGTTATGGAGGGTGGCATCCCAACTCAAAACACATCGTGTTGCTCGATCGGTGACACTCCACACGGATTCCACATTTTTCACAGTGTGAGAAGGATCCGTCGCATCGTCTTTCCACACATCATGGTAGTGTTGGTCGCTGTGTAGATCCCACTCACCAAAGTATCGTTCTCGCAGTCGTGTATCCATTACTAAGTCGTCGTGATACAGCGGAATGCCCGCTTCTAGAACGGCATTCGCCACTAACTGAGCCGTTTCTTTGGCCCGAAGCAAGTCCGACGTGACTATGGCGATCCCCGCCGCAGTTTGCTGTAATTGAAAGCGTGTCACCAATGCAGTTCCAGCGGCTTGTGCTTGTTCCCTTCCCGTTTCGCTCAATCCGTATTGCTGAAGAGCAATTTCAGGATTGGACGCAATAATGCCAGCGACATTTGCCAAGGACTGGCCGTGCCGAAGGGCAAAGTATTGATTCCGTAATTCGTTGAGCGGTTGAAGATGGTTTTGATAGGATTCACTATTTTGGAATGGTTTAGAAGAATACCCAACAGAGGTGCGGCCCCCTGCCGGAAGGGACGGACACTCCTTGGAAGAAAAGGAATGGACAATCCTCCCCATTCGTTGTATCGATGCCATCAATGTCATTGCCAGAGCAAAGACGAAATTTTTCACTCTTCTTGGAAAGGCTCGCATCAGCAGGAGCAGTCCTGTAGATTGTTATTGATATTACAGTTAGAAAGGAGGCAACTCTTCAACAAGAATATCCAATGCTATTTTTTAGGTAAGATGATGATACTACGTACCAAGGTAGGAGAGATTCGTTTCCGTCGAAACGGAGAACGTTCCTTTGGGCCGGCACAGCCAGCAACCGCAAAGCTCGGGCCAATTCTCTTGTTACAGTGTGGTCGCGGTAGAAGGAGTTGTTCTTGCAAAATTGGTCGAGAGGGAAATTCAAATCGTGGGTTTGCCAAGAAACGAGAATATTTAGTTTTCGTCACTTTGAACTTTGAACCGCTTTTGTAGCTACGACTGGAGGTTAAATATCGAAGCGCCAGGAATGTGTAAAGGAGTGTAAGGCAACCTAGAAAACTGAAGCATTATCAAGAATATTAAATAATTTGAAAGTACATACTTTACTCACAATGTTTTCTGGTTATTTGGCGGTTATTATTCCGGCTCTTTGTCTAAGAGTGCCCAAAATTCAAAGGTAGAAAAATTACCGAAGCACATGCCAGCCATCCGTTGATCGTCAGACTTATGAGTTTGTCGCCCAAGATGAGATCGTTTATCGAGCGATTCGCGCCAAATTTTCGATGGACACACACCAAAAAATCGGATCGATCGGCCGTCATGCGCTCACAAAATCTTGCCAATGGTATGATTAACTGTCGCAGCATTTTCAACTAGAGGACAAAGCAACCTTTCAGCAACGTACCGTATTCACATTATTGCAGCAACAGAAAGAGGAACAAGCGAACGTTGTAGTATTGTCTGGATCAACCATGGCGCGGCCCATCATCACTAGCAGCAATGGGGACAACGAATATCCCTCCATAGAACTCTTGGGAAAGACAGAAAAAGATGTCGGAAAGGTGGCTACCTCACAACTCCCCGAACGTCAGCCAACCAATGAGGAATACACAGGTGCCGCTCAACGCAACAACCGCCTTGCATTTCCACCATCTCCTCCACCAGCATATTTTCATTCCTTTGGGCATCATTCCATGAATTATTCAGCAAATGGATGTTCTGCTGCATATGCGACATATGGATCTCCCGGTCCCCATAGATATCGACATCCGCCTGCTTGTCCGACCTTTCCTCCACAAGGATCTCCCTCAGGACCTTCCGAAATGGACGCTGAGATTCCCAAAACTGCAGGTTGCACCTGCAAAAAGAGTCGGTCAGTTTAAATGGGATGAGAGTTTTCAAAGATTCTTTCTGTCCTTTTCTCATCTGCCATGTACCTTTCTCCTTTTCTTCGCCACAGATGTTTGAAACTTTACTGTCAGTGCTTTGCGGTCAGCACTACCTGCGGACCCAAGTGTCGTTGCCAGGCATGTAACAATACTCCTATGCACGCTGAGGAGATCAAGGCAGCCCGGGAAGCAGTGTTGGAACGCAATCCAATCGCCTTCCAAGACAAGTTCCGTATCAGTGGCCATGGGGCTTCACCTTACCATCCTGGTTGGACGATCTCTCATCCTCCTCCGCCACCTCCAATGTATCAGCAGTATGATCGGGCTTCGTACCACCTATCTTTGGTACATTCCAAGCCACCTCGAACGCCAGCATCATTGGATCGAATGTCATCCAAAGCGTCGAGGGAAACGCCGCCGACTCAACACCAGCGCCATCCCATCATAATTGGAGATTACTCTGTTCCTCCGTCTCATCACTACCATTCTATGCATCATCATCCATATGGCAGTCCTGCATTTGGCGGTGGTCCCTCGCCACAACCGGCCTTGTACACCTCTTCCGTTAACACACCACCTCCACTTGTCAACAAGTTTGGGTGCAAGTGTCGCAAGTCCTCCTGCCTTAAAAAGTACTGCGAATGCTTCCAAAATGATACACACTGTGGATTAAATTGTCGTTGTACCAATTGTCGTAACTTTCCCGACCCATCGCTTGGCCCTCCTCCCCCACCCGAAGCTCCCATGTTGCTTCGGTCATCGCCTCCCCCGCGTGCGGTGTCGGATGAGTCGTTTATGGAATATCCCAGCAAAAGGTACCATCAAGAAGGCACTCCTGTCAAAAGTACAATTTTGGCCATGCGTCATGGCCAGCTTTCCACACCAGTGTCCAAAACAACAGTTACCAGGGAGGAGAAAGCGGCTGCAGTGGAAGACTCGCCAGGCTCGAAATCGGATGTTTCCGAGACAATTGTTGAGTTGAACGACGTGTCCATACTGCAAGCACCGCCTTTAAGCACGGAAGCGGAGAAAGAAACCGCAGAAGAGGCCAAGCCCAAGGATGCGTTGGCCATGATTGCGGCAGTAGCCATGACAGAGTTGTTGGGTGGCAAGTTCAAAACAGAGCCAGTCACGGACGATTCCACCACCGACAGTGATACTGATACCAAGGACCTGGCAATCGATTCTGAATCGTCGGGCCAAAAACGAAAGGCGGATGACAAGGAAATTGTGGCAGTTTCGCCCGAGACAACTATCGAACAACATTACCGGAAACGACCGCGCGCTAGTCCTTCTGAATCGCCCGTTCGCAAGATGGAACACCGTCAACAATCTCCGATCTCCATGATGACAATTCCATCTCATCATCGTGTTTTGCCTCCACGAGCGTCACCAGTACAATCATTCGTGAGGCACGAGCACATGCCCTATTGTCATCCAGGGTTTCGTCCGTCCAACATCTTTTCAAACTATTCGTTGGGAGGACCTCCCTCCAGGTCGCCTCCTCATTATGGTCAGTTCGCATCTCCGCCGCACATGTCACAGCACTTTCCAATGGCCATAACCACGCCACCCATCAACTGCTACGAGATCGCTACAAAGACTAGTGGCCTTCCCAAAGCATTGAGTTTCCGGAAAATTTGTTCGAAATGCGGAAAGGTTCGTGGAGAGCATGGCGAGCTTGGTTTTGGCAATAAGTGTGTTTTTCAAGAGTGTGGAAAGTGTGGGGCGGGGAAGGACGTCCATGAGAAGGCCAAGTGTCCCATGGGCATCCTTTGTGATGTGACGGTGGATCAGGGAGCCGTTCCGGGTGCCGCGGACAACTACCTACGCAAGATTCGAGAACTCGCCGCTCGAGCTGAATTGCAAAAGACTATTCTGGAAGACAAGAAGAAGCGATCAGAAAAATTGGCCCAAATGACCGAAGTCACAGCGTAAACATCTATTCTATAGCGTTTCACTCCTCATTATTGTTATTATCATTGCTTCCGCTTCCCGCACTTTTGTAGTTCTTTCATGCATTGGCCGGATTGCAGATCCAAACGACATTACTCTGTGATCACGGGTCCAGACAAGAACCACCTGCATCGAAGGGATCTTCTATGATCTTGAATCGTTGAAAATAATATTATGTACTCCAAGAGTATTAATAATTCGTTTCCAGTTTTATTATTGCGGGTTTATTATACATTTACTGTTAATTTACTACTCGGAGTACTTTTTCAAGACGTATGTACTCGGACTGACAGACAAGAAGTGACGGTAGGACTTACTCGACCAATGATCCGATGAACGAAGAATCCGCCACGTAAATATGGACTTGTGACTTTCATTATTTGAAATCATTTTCGTTGAACGACGAATCAAAAGAACATGAATGGCAGTAATTTTTGGATGTCATCTGTCTCAATCAGAATTTCTTCGAGGTGAGATCAGCTTGCTTCGTTGTCGATTGGGCGCCTTCAGCAATAGAACAACAAACGAAGTACAATTCGTTCTTTGTTGGATCAGGTGGTAGAACCTCCCAAATCTTTCTTCCGAATCTTCGGATCAGCCTAGTTGTGGCGACCAATCGCTTTTTTTCGTTGTTTCGAAAGTGTGGTGTGAACGAGCGTAGCCATGGTGAAGAATATCTTGTTTACCGCTGCTACCTTTTGCTTTCTCTTTTTGTCGGCATGCCAGGCGTTCCTTACCTCTCAAGGAGCCTATTTTCAAGGGACAACCTCAATGTTGAACCTCCATCCGGATCAGGCAGAGGAGCTCGTAGAATGTGCTCAAGACTTCATGAGACAGTCTTTAGAGGAGAAGGAAGAAGCTGCCAAACTACTCTCAATTGATATTTCTCAAAAGTTGAAGGTGGGGACTGTAGCTGTGCATGGTTGTGATGACCGTAAGGAGTTGAGCAGCACTGGCCCCATGTCCTGGGTTCGCAGTCGATTGTGGCTCTTCAGGCCTCGACAGTGTGGGTCGCCAAGAGATGTGGGTACAGCTTCGATTGCTTCGAAAAAGTTGCCCTAGAGATTGCTGACTTCGCACCATCGTTGATCAAAAGCTATTATGTTCTTTGATGACCCCATCACTAAATCAAATTCAAACTGACTACAAGAAAAGTTCATGTCAATCCTCAACCTCACAAAGCCTGTGGAAGAGAAACGTTTTGTTTCTTTTTATTTTCAAAGGAAGCAGCACGAATGGCCGCAACAATCAGTCACTGTACCCATAAGGCATCTTCCAAGACCGCGAACGTGAGATACCCCCAAAATTATGCCGTCATAATAATACTGGAAGTAATTTCTTATGCTGAAACTGCCACAAGCAAGGATGATTTTGGTTTTGAGCACCTCCCTTAACCCAATAAATGAAAGCGCTATTGTTCTTTAATTCTTAGTTCTGGTTTGGTGAAATTAAGCTGTTCTAACTTACCGATGTCGTATTAGAGGCATCTTGTCAAAAACTTCGTTCCATGGATTCTCCTGTTGAAATCTGATTGAGTGCGTCGATCGGTCTTGACCAGTTTTGTTTAGGGGCTACACCAAGACTGTTGCGTCATTAAACCTCGATGCTTTTGCATTCGGAATTTTGAAACGCAAGAACCATGCCTTTATCTGGACAGCCATTTTGTCAGAAAAAGTTTGGCACAGCGGATAGTGGTCACTTATACCAAAAGTCTCCATTCAATCCTTGTTTGAGCCGTACTCCTGGCATATCACGGAATAGTGCATTATAAGTCCATTGGAATCTAAAATATCATTTGGCAACGATCCAGGATCATGATGATGGACTGGTCAGTGTCGTTGTCTCTTACACAAACTCGGTGGGTGGTGGTGCCGAGCTCAACACCGAGTACAAGACGACACCGATCGTCCCAAAAGCGATAACAAACAAGACATACGCCGTAATCAAGGCCCCTTTCCCCAACACGCGGCGTCCCCTCGAATCCTGTGGCGCATCGTCCATGCCTATTATTACGCTGTCACGGCCTGTCCCAAAGGGCTCTCCAAACATGATGCGACGCCAAAATTCGACCGTCGCCCATGCAAAGGGAAAGACGCCAGCAAGAAATACCCATACGTCGGAATTTTGAAAGAACTGCGACGACGACGACGCCACTGTTGATTCATCGACGGAGAGTAACAGCTTGGACAGTGATGGTTGATGTTTTGGAAGCGGTCCATGGAAGGATTGGAGACGTTGCATAGAGGCAGGACCGTAGAACTGTTGGAAGGAACTTCGAATATGATTGCTATTGGATTTGGGAAATATCGACGACGGTTGGAACGCCATTGTAATCCGAAGGAGCAGGAGAAGGAAAATCGACGGCACCCGTCGTGGAATCATCATGGTTTCTCACGTCTAAACGCTAGTTTTAGTCAAAAAAGAAAAAGTTGTGATCTGGTCTGGTTGTACCAGTGAGTTGTGAAGGAAGAGCGACTGACTGTGAGCATGAAGATGCTGGTGCAGAACAATGTATATGGATGGGTCGGTAGAAGTGAGTCACTTACAGTTACGACACATTCATCATCGACTTCTTTCTTGCACACATTGGAAAAGTGAGGGAGGCTAAATTTCCGGGTTCTTGCATGCCATGACGTCACAACGATTTAATGCCAATCCAAAAATTAGCCAATCAAAGGGCGCCAGTTTTAACGTGTAGTGAAAAAGAGAGTGCGTGGTTCGTGCCCTGGATACCACACGTAGAGGAAAACTGTCGTAGTCAATTTGCATCATCCGTAGTTTTGGTGCTTTGCTTCTTCAACCATCACCACCAACAGTCTCAACGCTGTGAGGGAAGCCTTGTTCGATACCCCTTTTATTACGTGCTTGCATATTGTGATTTACGTGGTTTTATTTCGATACTTACTACTCAAGTAAGATTAACCACAAGAAGATGCGTCTTTCACTTTCCGCTTTGTTGCTGGCGGCCACAACCGCATCGGTGAGTATACGATGATAATGACTGGTGTAACGCAGAGAAGAACGATGCGAGAATTGAGGAAGGAGTTTTTGGAGGTATCGGGGTCTGTTGGGACCGCTGACAAGTGAGCGTCCATTTCCAAAATGAAACTGCTCTTTCTCTCTCTTGTTTGAGAAGCAGAACGGAATGAATCGGTACTCAAAAGATGCACACAAGACAGGAAGCAATTTAACCTCCGAACGAGTCGCTGTCGTTTTCGAATCTGTCGCTGTCGTTTTCGAATCTGGTGCATCACATTCTTTCGAATATCACTCCTTTCCGAACGATTCTGGGTTCTTTTCCTGACCAGGGCCGCCCTCCACGCGATTGCAATGGACTTGCACATTGAAAAGCACTCAGCAAACGCCAAAACTCGCCCATAAAACGTTGGCCATTGCCCCAATGTTCCATCCTCCACACACATTCCTGACCCATCATCGTGATCTCAATTTTTACTGTCGAATCGACTTGCTCGATTACATTTTTTTGCGTTCTTTCAACTTCAACATACGGGCTACTTTTCGACTCTCTTTCCTTAATCTTTTTTCTCTCACATCTTTTCCAATCTCTTCCTCCCTTCTTTCGCTGGTATGGTATCTCCTCTTTCATGACCCTATTTGCTTCTCAACTACTCCCCCCTTCAGTTCGCTGCAGCTTTTGCGCCACCTTCGTTGCGACAAAATGGCGTCAAGACCAAGCTTCGCGCCGCCGAATCGACCAATATTCCAGGACCACCCTATTCGGGTCCGGCCGTAAAGCCCATTCTGGACTCGGTCTCGTATCCACAAGATATGAAACGACTGGATATGCGAGAACTTAAGCAGGTATGTTTGAGCGTAGATAGAGATTTGTACCAGTCATTGCGACAACACGTTCTGACGGATTATTTTTTGTTTGCGTTCACACTAGTTGGCTCATGAGCTTCGATGGGAAGTTCTAGAATCCGTCTCTAAAACTGGTGGGCACCTGAGTTCATCACTTGGTGTAACGGAGCTCACTGTTGCTTTGCATTACGTCTTTGACATGCCCGAAGACGACATTATCTGGGACGTGGCTCATCAATGTTATCCCCACAAGATTTTGACAGGCCGTCGAGAACGCATGTCGGGTCTGCGTCAATTGGGTGGCATATCGGGATTTTGCAAACGCAAGGAATCTCCATACGATTCATTTGGAGCAGGACACTCTTCCACTTCCATTTCCGCCGCACAAGGAATGAGTATTGCGAAGTCCTTGCTGAACAAACGAAGAAACAATTGCATAGCTGTGATTGGTGATGGGGCCATTACTGGAGGAATGGCCTACGAGGCCATGAACAGTGCTGGATATTTGCAATCGAGGATGATTGTTATTCTAAATGACAATGGACAAGTCAGTCTTCCAACAGGGACACCCAGTGCCGGAGGTACTGTACCCGCATCGCAGCTTTCGACATACACCTCCAACTTGTTGGTGTCCAAGCCATTCCAAGATTTCCGTGATTTTGCCAAATCGTTCAACAAACTCCTTCCCGAAGGCATTCAAGATGTGAACAAACGTATCGACGAATATGCACGTGGTTTGGTATCCGGCGGCACATTGTTCGAAGAACTGGGATTCTACTACGTCGGTCCAGTCGATGGACACGATCTCGACAACTTGGTCCCTATCCTTGAAAAGCTTCGCGATAGCCCCAACAACAAGCCAGTCTTGCTTCATTTGAAGACGGTCAAGGGATACGGATACCCTCCCGCCGAAGCTGCTAGCGACAAAATGCACGGAGTAGGAAAATTCAACCTCGGCACCGGTGCACAATTCAAGTCCAAGCCGACAGCTCCCAGTTTCACTTCGATTTTTGCCAATGCGCTGATCGATGCCGCCATTGATGATCGTGCCATTGTCGGGATCACCGCTGCAATGCCTGGAGGTACGGGAATGGACATTTTCGGGCGCCGGTTCCCCAAGAGAACATTTGACGTTGGTATCGCTGAGCAACATGCTGTGTGTATGGGGGCGGGCATGGCCTGCGAAGGACTTAAACCATTCGTGTGTATCTATTCCACCTTCATGCAACGAGGATACGATCAAGTCGTACATGATGTGGCCATTCAAAATCTTCCCGTTCGCATGATTTTGGATCGAGGAGGCTTCGTTGGTAATGATGGACCCACCCACCATGGATGCTACGATCTTTCATACATGGGATGCATTCCCAACTTGATCATCATGTCTCCCAGCGACGAAATCGAGCTGAAGAACATGGTCATGACGTGTGCCGCCTACGACGACGGTCCAACAGTCTTGCGGTATCCTCGGGGTACTGGATACGGAGCCGAAAAATTACAATCCCTCTTCGGGTACAAACTAAAAAATGACGAAATACCAGCAAAGGGTAAGTTTCGATGCCTTGGTTCCTCTAAATTTTTGCTGCTTCCTTCTCTGACTCCTTAATTTTATTGCTGTCCAGGCGAAGTCATTCCCATTGGAAAGGGTCGAATCATTCGTGGGGCTGGAGGAATGATTGACACCTCCAAAGATAGCACTAGAGGGAAGTCACGCAAGGATCGTGTCGCCATTCTCTCACTCGGAACACGCCTTCATGAAGCGTTGGTGGCTGCTCAAGAGGTAGAAGATATGCATGACGATATTAGCGTCACAGTTGCCGATGCTCGATACATGAAGCCACTTGATGTTGATCTTGTGCGCGACTTGGCAGATGATCACGGAGTTCTTATCACAATTGAGGAAGGAAGTATCGGTGGATTTGGAGACCATGTCCTTCATTTCCTGTCTCTCGACGGACTATTGGACGACGGAAACTTGAAATTCCGCCCAATGGTCATTCCTGACACATATTTTGAAGCTGCCACACAATTTGAGCAATACGACCAAGCTGGTCTCAATTCCCGACACATCAAGGGAACAATCTTGCGTCTGACACGAAGAATGGAAGTACCAGTTCTCGAGGCAATTGAGCAAGAAGCATAATTGATCAATCGCTTTTCACCCTTCTCCACAGCATGTAAAAAAGATATAACCTTGCTATATAGACCTTTTTCAGTTTCAGCAGAGTTCATGTATCGCATTCTTTATCTGCTAGTCTACTACCCGTAGCTAGTAGTTGCGTGTTGCAGTACTGTGTACTCACAGTCAGGAGAAGTTCCGTAGCTTGATGGTTTGTTGTATCACTACCTACCGGTAGGTATGTACCGGTAGTACCTACCGGCAGGTATGTACCGGTAGGTACGGATGTGCTCCTAGTACCGGTATGACTTCGATACAACTAGAAACTAGACTCTCTAGCTAGGTACTAGCTACTAAAGTACGAAGTAGTAGGATACGTCTTACGATGACACGTTTACGCTCGTATCTAGGATTCGTATTTCAGTACTGTCCTTAGTTTATGTTGGACATTCGGCCTGAAAAGGCTGATTTCTCGATGGCGCGAACTTTGTTCGGCTCGCAAGAAGGCCATTTTTATCTTGGAAAAGGCTTGGTTGAAGAAAGCATGATTTACGTAATGATTTTTCTTCATCTTCTGCTCAATCAAACGCAGTTTCTGTGTGAGATGGCACAAATTCAAGCAACGTCACGATGAGGAAAACGTAAATAAAGGAGACTGCGGTAGTATTATGTGCGTCTGTTGCCCATTTTTCACCATGTCAATCATCCGTCAGAACATTCAGTCTCTATCTGACCCGCAGCACAAGTCTGTTCAAGGCGCTTCCTTCATGGTGGCACCGAAACCGGAACGAAAATGGCCTTCGTATCAATCGTCCCCTTCAATTAACTTTTCGGATCAAATGCTTGCTGCCGCAAAGAACAACCTCTCCATGGAGGTTTGGCGGTTGATCAAAGTGCATAATGTGTCACCTGATTTCTGCAACCACGCCGGACAAACGGCACTTCACATCGCAGCCCTTTGGGGACACGTCGATTGTGTTGCGTTATTGGTGTCCCGGGATATTGGAGCCAATCCTAATGTCCAAAATCACATCACAGGGGCCACGCCATTGCATCTGGCGATCGAAGGACGAAAAATTCGAGAGGCAACCAGGTTGAGCCTCATTGTGGATGTATTACTTGAAGCTGGGGCCGACAAAAGTATGGCTGATAATACTGGCCGCCTTCCCATAGATTGCATTACACCAAGCACTCCTGGCTACCAACAACTGATTCCAAAGCTACACGTCCTCCTACCAATGCCCTCGATGTTTCGAGCGATTCAGCAAGGAGATTTGACACACATTCTCCAATTGTTTTACGTGGGAAAATCCAGCCCACAACATTTGGCATGCCAGGTATATTGTAATCGAACAACTGTTCAGGCTGTGGTTGATCTCATGGTCACTAGTGTTGCAGATGCCTTTGCTCCGGTAGAAGTTTGGATGCAAGCCGACCTGGACGCTCTTAAGATTCTTCTCCAATGCGGAGCCTCTCCGTCTTCACTTCCTGAACCAAGGCGAAAAACCTTCAATCCATCCGAATTAAGCGAACTCATGGGTGAATCCGAAGCTTCGGAGGATGCAAACATTCCAAGTACTTCTCCTGTTATAAGATTGCTGGATCGCATCCAACAAGCCCTTTGCCCTTCCAAGAGTATAGAAGATCGAAATAAAGCGTCCAACAATGAGCTGAGCTCCGGTGACGGCCTTCAACTCCCACCCATCGTAAGGCTTTGGTTGGAAGCATGCCAAGCCTTGCAAGAACGCCATCAAGAAGATATTGTGCTGTTTTGGCAGTGCGGAAAGAACAAACCGACTCCTTTGCTTACCCGAGACGAAGTCTGTCAGTACTGGCACAATTCGGCTCGAAGAGGCCATCTGCTCATGCTTCGAGCTCTGAACTTTTACTTGCCAAATTTATTTGAAGCCAACGCGCTTAATCGCCAGAGCATGACAGCTTTGCACTTCGCTGCTCGTTCCGGCAAGACTGACATAATCCAATTTTATTGGGATTGCCCAATATTGATGTCTCCAAAAGGGATTGCCATGGAATGACGGCACTGGATGCAGCCATGGTCAATGGCCACACAGCAGCGGTCGAGCTCCTGCAGTCTGAAAGATGATTTCCATCGGAGGTATCGCTAGTGATGTGTCCAATCACAAACATTTTTAGGGTCGCGGAAGTTGTGCAGCGTCGCGATCGCCACTCCATCTCGACTTCGTGCGGATGAACAATAACAATCTATTAACACAATCAGTTTTATTTGCAGCAGCAGTCTTCAACGAATCAGCGGTTTGTTGCGAAAATCTTAGTTGTCTTGGACAGGATATTGAACATGTTGCCAAGCTCTTCATTTCCGCTGTCTTTTTTCTGGCTTTCCGTATCCATGTTGTCTTCATTCAATACAGGATTAGAGTCAAAGAGCATCGAAGTAGGCTAAAACCACAAAGGGACCCGGCTACTCCTAAAAACGGCGTACTGAGGCACCAACTTCTACCGAAATTCCAACATTAGTAATGCAATACGTTTTGGATAGGTTTAATTTTAAAAGATCCAAGAACGAGAAGTCAAACAAGGACTTTGTTCAGTTCAATAGTTCTTGGAATGGCACTGTCAGGGCTTCTTGTTCGCTACACAACACCTTCGATCTGAGGGGGCGAAGACTCCAAAGAAGAAGGTGTAGGGACAGGGACAACGCAGAGATCTCGCATTTTTGAACCCGCAGAGAGAAAAGACTTTTCGTTTGCTTTCGCGACTTTCTGTTTCTTGTACGCTGATTCATCGTTATTTCCCTCGAATTCCTTCTCGTCTGCTCCTTTGTCACTGTTTCCGGTGCAAGCACTTTGGACAGATAGTTCGAGTGCCTTTTGCAAATCCTCCTCTTCCTTTAAATCGACCACTAGCTTCCGTTTATTTCTTCGTTCTTCCCGGGAAAGCGGCTTAGCAGCGAGCTCTCCGATCTTATGATACCTTCTTCGTGAAAAGTTAACCTGGTCACGAAATTCTTTCCCATCAGCGGCCCTAGCGTATGTGCAATAAACAATGGGGCGACTTGAGTGACTCGAATTGGCCAAGCCACGATGTCCCAAACGGTAATCAAAAATTACCGGCGTTCCTGCCACCGGTTTGGGCGTCTCTAGAAAATCGCGGTCATACCCATCGTGGCCTAGAACGTGGCTTCCTAATACAAATTCAGTAGGTCCATTCTTGCTTTGCAAGTCCACGAGGGGGATGAAGACATTTATGGCGTGGCATGGTTGCTGCGACTGATTGTTGAGATGGACACCGTCTTGATGATACACTTGAGCACCCGCGCCTGGTAAGGAGAGAAAGCATCCTTTGTGAATTAGAACCACATCTTCTCCAAGTATCGCATGAACAACTGGCATCCAAGGCGTCTTCTTGAATTCATTCAAGAAGTCGAATTCCTTGTTGTCAAAGGCAGGAAGTTCCATGTCAAATCTGCCATGCCCTCGTTCTCTCAAGACATCAAAGCCATCCGCGAGTTCTCTCGCCAAATCACGATTCTTCACCGTTCGCATGACAGTCTCGAAGTGTTCCATACAAGCATCATGGCAAAGAGATATTTGCTTTGGCTTCATACACCATCGGTTTGTAATCCGAGATGGTAGAGGCTTTGCTCTTTGGAAGCGCATTGATGCAGACGTGTCCGACACAGTAGCTGGAGACTTGCTTTTGGATTCCCCATGTTGAACAAAATCCGTTTCGATAATCGAAGCACTATCGACTTGCTTTGGCGGCGAAATGTCTGGGGCATCATCTCCTGTCTTCTCATCAACAATATTGTGGTCGCTTGGTGATGAAACTGAATCGGGGATTGCTTGTGTCGTTTTTGGATCACCTTCGACCGGGCTATTTTCCTCCATGCGAGCAACCTTGGTGCAAATGGGAGCTGGCTTGGCATTGTCTTCAGAGTTCTTGCACAGTTCAGAATCAAGATCCATCCTGTCAGCCGTCTCATCCTCTTCGTCCTTGTCGTCAGTTGTTTCTTCATCTTCCTCGTCTTCTTCTCCTTCAACTTCTCCACCTAACTTGATTATCCACTCATCTTGCTCTTTTTCTGTCATTTCTCTCCACTGTGCTCGCAATTCGCGATCTGCTTGTGCCAATGTAAATTTGTCGCCATTCAGTTCGATTTGCCGTTCGTAACGATAGTCCTGTCGGCGCTTTTCGATAAAAAACTGCAAGGGAGAGACGTATTCAACTACCTCTTCGTCGTCGTCGTCGCTTGCCGAACCATCATCACTCTCTGAATCTTCTTTAAGAGATTCTCCGATCTGTTCCTGTACCTTGTCATTCCATACTTGTTGCTCCTGTGGTGACAATTGACGCCACAATTTTCGTAGTTCCTTGTCGGCATCGGTCAAGGTTATTCCATGGTCCTCCTTCCATTGTTGTCGATGCATCGCTATGTAAAGCTGCAACCCACTCTTGTATATTTTAGGTTGTGCTTCTTGTTCGTCTTGTTGTGCTTGCCATTCTGCCGGCCGATTCTCCTGCCAGGAAAGCTCCTGTCCGACTACCCACAGTCCGTCACGAATGAATCGTAATTGTCCCACCTCCAGAGCCGTCTTGGGCGAGGGCGTGAAGACTTGAAGCAGCTTTCCCGAAGCGCCTACGCCAAGCAAGTTGCGATTGATCAAGACTTCTTGTTTGGACAGTATTTCAGCGTATTCCCAAGCAGCCTTTCGCGAGGTGAACGTTTTGGCATCGGGACTCCTCCATTTGGTACTGACTTGTGGAGCGGGATGGTTGTGAGGATGTCCCCGCAACACTTCATACGCGACGGTACTCAACGTGGACACTTCTCGCGTCGTTAAATTAGCGATATATCCTTGCTCGGAATGGAACTGTTTGCGCTTGGCCACGGCCTCTGCTACTTCGCCTTGCATGGCTTGATACTCATCGGGCGGTTGTCCGCAGCGTTTGCCAGGCCAGGCAGGCGGATTGGGAATACGTTCCAACAGATGCGGCAATACGGCGAGCTCCATCCTGCCTTTGAACCAGCGAAACAGAACACGGCCGTTGGGTTCCGACAATGTCACGGAAACCTCCCAAGATCGGCCTCCATAACTGGGCAACAAGTCTTGTTCGACTTTGGCAATGGCTTGAGCAACAAGTTGGTAATGTTCTTGGCGGATGGTTGCCGAAGCAATCGTCCATAATCGCTTCTGACTCTTGTTATTGCTCTTATTGGGCTCTTTGAGATCTTTCAGCGTGGCTTTGGCTACAAAGACTTTTTGATCGGTATACGGACAAATCACAAATCGAGCGTTGGAGTTGCCGGTAGCAGTGGCGGATGCCTTTTTCTTGCTGCTAGTAGCGGTCTTTTTGTTTGTGCGAGGCATGATGATGCATCTGATGAGTAATAGATTGTTCAGTGCAAAATATTAAGGACGACAGAGCCGGCAATGAACAGTTGAAGGACAACGTTGTCCTACCAAACGGATGAACTTATAAAGGATATATTCGAACGGTGTGCTCCAATGAAACCACGAAGCGCTCACCATCAGTCAGTCAGAGGAATGCTGGAAAGAGACGCCAGAGATAAGTAGTACTACGTATAGTATACAGCCAACCCTTCAGTCTGTCCACAACAATATAAAATGATTGTTTGATCAGATTGAAGATTGGCGATGTGATGTTCCAAATACTTTGTCTGTGAATACAACACAACAACAACATCGAGAGTTCGGATTTAGCCCCTTTTCACGTGGTACTGTCGTATCTTTTTTTCGTCTACTACTTGAGGAAGTCGTTGGGCGTAACTTCTACAGTAACACGTATAATAGTAGTGGTACCGTAACCATGTATTGACGCAAATACTACTCCGTACTACCTAACGGAGTTCACAGTCAGAGTACACGTATTACGGAGTAAAAAGTAATTGATGCACGATGCAAGGTACGATATTGGAAGATTGGAAGATTTGATCTCTGACTTGCTATGTAGCTACTAGTAGACAAAAGAGCTCTCTGGGATACAAAAGTTGGGTGGGTGTCATGAATGAGAGTCGGTTTCAGTGGACCGTGGAGGTGTATCAGAATGCTCTGGACAAATTGACACCTACCGCATGGAGAACCACCGAGTCTATTTACACTCGATCCATGGCGTTGTCGCTCAGCTTAAAAACTCGATCCTCTTCGGACACATCTTTCTGAGAAATTTGTTGCATCAAATTGAAAATGGCCGATATTTGTCGCTTTTCTTCTTTGATTGTTTCCAGTTTCGCCTTGAATCGGGCTTCATCCATTTCGATAGTCGGTAACATTTTCAATCGTAAAATCATGCCCTGAATTCCCCGGTCGGTAAACGTGTTGTCCTCGCATCGATCCGCATTCAACACTACGTCCATCATACTGGCCAAAACGTCTGCCTCCAAGTTGGCCTTCATCAGGGCTAACGTTTGCTTGTTGGTCTTGACCAAGTCTGACAACTTTGCGACCGTTACACCTTGTTCTCGGGCCAACTTGTCCAGTTTCTTTTCTGTCTCCTTCAATTGGGTCACCTCTCCTTGCAGTTGCGTGACGGTACCCGTCAACTTTTCATTTTCCTGAGAAAAGTCGTTGACTTTGTGACGAAGGTCATTGTGGACCG
Organism: Nitzschia inconspicua; assembly: GCA_019154785.2. NCBI lineage: Eukaryota > Bacillariophyta > Bacillariophyceae > Bacillariales > Bacillariaceae > Nitzschia > Nitzschia inconspicua. Next base: position 765,710 of record JAGRRH010000004.1, read on the forward strand.
TCCGTAATGCTGCCAAACCGTAAAGGAAGGAAGGAAGGAAGGAAGGAAGGAAGGAAGGAAGGAAGGAAGGAAGGAAGGAAGGAAGGAAGGAAGGAAGGAAGGAAGGAAGGAAGGAAGGAAGGAAGGAAGGAAGGAAGGAAGGAAGGAAGGAAGGAAGGAAGGAAGGAAGGAAGGAAGGAAGGAAGGAAGGAAGGAAGGAAGGAAGGAAGGAAGGAAGGAAGGAAGGAAGGAAGGAAGGAAGGAAAGATGTTTAGTGCCATTCGAAACCGATACACATACACATACACAAGCCTCTTCTCTTTGTAACTGTCTACATACTGTCTTCACCCCGCAATTCCTTTTGGTAGTATATTACACCCCCGCCCAATGCGACGCCACATAAACCGGCAAAGAACATGATCCAACTCCACTCCAAAGCCATGGCCAAGATGTTAACGACGATTGCAGCAATAGCACCTCCTTGAATGATCCGTGTAAACGTAGTACGGCGCGCTTCAAACATCGAGCGGCGTTTCGGATCCTCCTCCTCCTCGCCGCCATCTTGCATTTCAATGTCGGCCAATCGGGGGTTGGCGGTCGTCGTGCTCTTCTCGTCGTTGTTGACGGCTGTCGGTTCCGACTTCATGTCCATCATCTTGATTGTCTATCTATCAATTCAACCACTTGAATTCAAGATGATCCTTCTTGCAGCTGCTCTATTGATGTCACCGACGGGAATGAGTTGTACGACGTACTGATTGACAAAGATGATGATACGCCTACTATAGAGTAGTACCGGTAATACAAAGAAGAAGAAAAATCAAAGTACCGGTAGTCTACAGGTACGACTACCGTAGTACAAGAGGAAGATCGTGAAGTCGTTCCGACGAAACAAGTACCGGTATGTACCCGAGTAGCAACAAATATTGATTGTATTGTACTCCGAGTGTATGTTAGATAATAATACCGGTAAAATGTATTATTATTTACAGGCCATATTTATAACTTGATTTTCCGTTCGCAAATCCGGTCGACGATAGCGTCTGTCCGTAGGCTTTGTACAACATTTTCATTCACGAATTTGAAGTCCCGGTCTTTGACGTCTCATTTTTCGAGGTCATTGTCGATTGGGAAGGTTCTCAGAAAGAGAGAGGGAAGAGAGCGAGTTCACAGTGTTCACAGTCATCTCTCTGTAAAAAATAAATAATGCGCCGAACTTACAGTTACCGCAGTTTCTTGACACCCAGTTCCCTCACTCGACGGTGAAACATGAATTCGTACTTTCCATTTTATTCTCTAATAATCAAAAAAAAATTATGGCAGAAAGGAGACAGGTAGCGACCCAGGGTCACCAGCAACAGTAGTTCCAGAGGTACTTGGCTGACAAATCTCTCAACTTCGGAAGCTCGTCCGGTACGCTTCGCCGCTTGTGAAAGAATTCGCTCGACTCAATAGTAGAATTTTCAGAACCTTGCATATTTTTGCCACAGCTCTCGACAACGAAGCAGTTGTTAAAGATCCTTGTCTCTTTATGACAACATGGCGGCCAAAAATGCCTCCCTCCCACAAATTTTCATTGGCGATATTGCCAATCCGAATACTCGACAGGGCTGGCTCATGATACTAGCCGCAGTACTCATTGTCGTCCAATCTGGATTTCTTTTTGCTAGTCACCGACAATCGCAACACGGAGCGGCGCTGTTGCGCAAAGACATTCTGGAGTTTCAAAAGCAGCAACAACAGGCAGTGGAAGTATCCAAGGATACGCTGTTGATGTTATACAATAAGGAACAGAATGCTTCCGTAGACGAGCTGTCGTCTTTGTTGATGGTGGGAGGTGGCGGCATTCTGGCAGCACAAGATCAACTGAGTATCAGTCGGTTACAAGAACTACTCCAAACCGAGCTGCTTCCACTCTACCAACGACAAGATACTACTACGGAACGTATCCAAGAAGCGTTGCAGCAGAACAGTCGAGACATACAAAAGTTGGCTGCGTTGCAAAGTACTAGTACAGTCGAAGATACTCTCCGCCAGCAAGAACAGATGGATCGACTCGTTCCGATCATCATTGCCGTTCTCATCATGGTAGGAGGATGGATCATGGAACGCCGTCTAAAAAACGATTGGAAGGACACGTTGGAAATGCTCAAGGATCAGGAACGAAAATTTAAAGCCGAGCTGGTAGAATCGCAACAAACCAATGCGCAGCTGCAACGCGAGAATGAAAATCTAAAACAGTTGTTGGAGACCAGTCGCGAGTCGATTCCGTACAGTCTCTTTGAAAAACTACAAACGTTAGAAAACGGCGCGAGGGAAAGGGAAAACGACTACCAACAAATCAAGTCCGAGAACGTCCGCCTGAAAGAATATGCAGACTCGAAAGGATGGGAAAAAGAGTTGAAACGATTGCAGACAGAGAATCAACAGTTGCGTGAGTTTTCCGGCCCTTCCGAGTTGGCAGACATGCGACGCGAATATGCCAAAGTCAAAAGCGAATTGAAGGAAATGGAGCTAAACAACATAAAATTAAGCGGAGAACTGAAGCGACTAAAACTCGACAAAGATAAAAAAACCAAAGTAAAGCAACGTTGGTCCTTCAAGAGCTTGTAACGAGGAAGGAAAATCAACAAGACAAGCGGCAAGACGACCTTACTGCCGATATTCAATAATAGTATTGTGAGCGAAAAAAGTCCTTTTAGACATGTTCGATATTTTTATGATTGAAACTTGAATACTTACTGTGAGCGTTACACAGAAACAGCCTCGTGTTTCAACGGCCAGAACTAATGGGTAGCTCCTCGAAAATCGGCCTTTAAAACCAGAGTCGATTCTGCTGCAAGGAAGTGGCATCGCCGCATTCAATGATGAAAGACTTGATTGAAGCCTTTGACTTCAGATTCGAAAGGATGAATCAGCATCTCGATCCATCGAACACTAGTAGAAAGCACAACGATGGAGAAAATAGTTGATAATATCTTATTGTTTGTCTTCTTGTTTTCTTTAGCTTGACTTCTTACACACCCAAGTCCTACCGTCAAATCGACTTGAATTTCGGCAAATCTGCTATCGAACTAATCATGGAACAACCTCGCGTTGGTAGTCTTTGAAGTTGGTCAATCGACCATCTTGAATTACCACGTTTTTCCACGATATCGTTCATCATGGTCATACTTCATTAGTTTATTGTGGTAAAAGTATGTTAGCTATGAATACAAATCCAAAAATTGCTTCCTGAAGTTGGCGAACTTGCGACTTTTGCGGTGACAGGCCACTGGCAATGTCAGTATCACCCGAAAACAAAGAGTTGCCGACTCGAAGCAACGGTACCCGCCGCTGCCCACCTGCTAAAGGATACCCTCCAGGTACTATTGGATCTGCATAGATATAGGGATAGGACCGATAGGCACTAGCTGATATTCCCCACACTCCCGGAGTGTCGTATTGGAGGTAGTTTGAGGCTAGTTCCAGCAGCTCGTCGACTCGGTTAGTCCTGAGCACTGCGTTGCCTCTGTATTCCGATGAAGATATACGACTCCACGGGATTGAACTTTCTCCGGGCTTGGAATGGCGACGGAGAAGTTCTTCCAGAAACTCTCCCTGGTCCTCCGTTGGTTTGATGGAAAATCCACCTTCTTCGAATCCGGTAAATGTGGTTTTACTGATGGCAGCGATGTGTGACAGCACTTCCTCCTTAAGGTTGTAATCATCCGTGTAATCCACCACCGGAAGTCCCTGGAAGAAACGACTACTTTCCGTAAGGCCGTGCCTCCTATTATATTCCTTCTTGGCGTCCTTTACAATCGATTCTAAAGTGTTTGATGCTTCGTCATCGAACTTCATATTGGAAATGTCGAATCTATGAAGGTAGAATGGTTTTTTGTTTTGAAGGACAGGATAAATGATCGGACCAGCCCCATTGTCTTGTATGGCCATCTCCAATTGTGTAGCATAGCCTCCTTCACTGTTCATTCCAGCTATGGGCCTAATAAAGTTCTTTGGAAACTTCCATCGATGCAAAGCAGAATCTCGCATACTTTTCGAGTAGTACTTCCACCTAAAGAATCTGGGGGAAGCGGAGGCGGCCTTTCCTTTGCAATCTTGGCGGATCAACGGCTGGAGACGGTGCCCGGTCGCATCAAACATAATCAAATTGTCTAGCTTCACCAGCTCTTGTTCAAAGTCTTGTATATCACCATAGATGAAGGTCACACCCAAATCGCGGCAGGAAAGCAACAATAATGTCTCCCAAAAGTTGATTGGAAGCGTGATCGGCCCTTTTTCATGAAAGGACAGAAAGACTGCTAGGATCCGAGGATCGATTGCGCCTGGGTTACCACCGCTGGTCTCAGTCCCCCAAAGTCTTGTATACGGCTGTTTGTGACCTTCTGCAACAACTCGATTCTCAAAGACAATGATGCGAAACCTTGGGATGGGCGTTCGATCTTCCTTCCCTCGCCTCCCCAAAGACTGGGAGTGCAAAGCCGGCAGTTGAGCCAGGGTGTTTGCAAGATACAAACCGATCGGACCACCTCCGATAATGACAATATTGACAGTGTTTTGGTCTTCATTTTCCAGACGGGAAAAAGGAGTTGTGGTAGCGCTTAGCTGGTCTTGTTGGTGCCCTCTACAGACAGTACGAGAATCCATACGAGTTGTGCACCGAGGATGATAAACGAGGCTGTACATAAACAACAAGCAGTCCTTGGCGTATGTTTCTGCACTCGACTCAATCTTAGCACAAGCAGACGAAAGCTGCCGGAAATATTTTGGGATGTCCTCTTCATTGTCCCAAGTAAATGTTCGGTTTGTGGTTTCGACAAAAGCGCGGCGTTTTCGCCGAGTATTAAAAGTTTTTAATGTTGCTTCCGCGTCCACGTCGTCTTCCTCCACACGGTATGCGCCGATGTAGCGGAACCACGAAGCTGTATGATGATGTATTCTCGAGGCCACAATCGATCGGTACTCGTGTATGACGGTTTCAATAAGAGCAGTCATATTTTGGTGGTAACCGAGATCGACGCTGATATCGCTATTTGAATCATCGTCATCGTCGAATGCGCTAAACGCACCTTTAGTGAGTTGAATAGCAGCACCCGGCCGAGATTCCGATTCATCCGTGTGGCTAGAACCAGAAATGGAAAGAAGGGAACGATCATTGTAGCTTGGTTTCAGCGGGTGTATTGCCTTGTCCCACATCGATATTTCAATGATCGAAGTGACAAGAAGCGAGTGATGTCGTACCGACTCCTTGAGACAAAACACAATGGCACAAACGAGAAGGCTCGCGAGATACGCTCGACCGGTTGTCCGATTACCCACATGTTCAGATCTTTGGCGCCACACATGGCTGTGTGTCCTCCGTTCAATTGCCACCATTTGGATGTTGCTGATGTGGGCACTGCCAGCTGATGTGGGCGGAGACGGGAATGGAGCTTCTATTGAAGGTGACTATAGTCAACAAATGTTTTCCGAGAGAGGATAGAGCACACCACTTCACCCAGACGTTTCTTGTGTTTCATCAGCCATGTAGTATAGGACACATCGAGAAATTGGTTATTCTATTCCCATGCGATGAAGGGCTCCTTAGGTTACCTCCAGAAAAGTGATCGTGCAAAAAATTGGGATGAATCATTTGGAGGCGAAGCAAAATGAGTACCTTCTATGGTTTGCAATTGGTTGTCAGTAGTTAGCGCGAAACACGCTGTTACCAAAACACAATCAATTACAACGCTTCTCTCCTTTCTCCAAGTAGCAAATAGTTCTCACAGTCAATGAGTAAATCCTTCGTTCGTAACAATCGTATCAACATTCTCAATTCACAGTCAGTCACTTATCAACCCGTTCTCTCGCTTCCGAAGAACGGCGGGCGAATGTGGCGACTTTGTGACTAGCTTGATTCAAACATTAATGAGAGGAAAGTGCGTTCTTGGTGAGCAAAGATGCCACTTTTGCAACGACAGGTGACGTCCAAAAGTGCCGTCATTTCGGGAAGAGGTCCTCTCACTGTCGGAGGAGCTGGAAGCAGCAGATACACCAGAATGCCAAAGTCCGAGATCACATACTACCATCTTTGAACACGTCTGAGTGATACGTGATACTATCACAGTTTCCACGGGTTTCCAGAGTCTTCGTCGTCCTCGTCCAATTCAATGTTCCAGTCCCGCGCAAATAGTTTCTTTTGCAACAGCCTCTCCACTTTATGGTTCCACCGCTTGTTGGGGTTATTTTCTCGTTCCATACAGTCAAGCTTGCAAGATGCGTCAACCAGCAAACTCATCAACGGGCTGCAGTTGCTGCGAGATTCTTGGGTCCGAATTTCACACAGACGCTTGAAAATCCTATTGACCTGTTCGGCTGAATACCGATCTTCCATCAAACGCTCCAGAACTTGATCAACTGTTTTCAAAAGTTCAGTATTCTCGTTGACTTTGGACTCAATCAACAGCTCTTCAATCCATCTGTCAACCTTTTCTGTTTCTCGTTGGATCTTGTCCCTCTTTTCTTGTTGCAAGGCGAGTTGTAATGACTTGGCCTCCTCTCGAAGCTTTGCCGCTTGAGCCTGCATGCTCAACAATTCCTCGGTCAATGTCACGGCCTGACTGGAAGTAATGCTCGTTACCATGTTTTGCTCAATGTTCCCGCCATTATTGAAATCGTCCTCTTCGCTGCTTTTGTTGGAATCAATAGCGTCTCTGGTAGCGAATTTTATTCTTGTTTTGCGATTGAAAACAGTTGGGACCAAGTTGATGTGATAGACCATGATGTTGGACTGGAACGCAGAAACTCCGACACCAGTGCTTCCACCATACAATAGGAATTGGAATGGACATAATCGTGACGACAGCAACAATAGTATGGTTACGATCAACGCCATGGCCGATCCTTAAATTGTCGTCGTTTCTGACTTTCAATAGCTTCTCCTAAGTCGTCGGTGAGGATCGTATTCTTCCATGTTCGTGTCTGCTTTGTAACGCACATCCCATCATCATGCCATGGGCAGAGACAATAATGAGTGAAGGAAGGCCGGACAGACCGCTCAGGATAGCACTCAGGATAGAACCGTACGGACGACGGATCAGACGTTCCGCAGATCGTACGAAGTTTACTACGTAGTACGAAGTTTGTGATGTGATCATCAAGAGCGAGTCTAATAATAACAGGGGTAAACGGCATCTCGCCCATCTCTCTCTCGCCCATGTCGGAACATCGTTGGACTTTTGGCACCGCTTGACGCCTGCTCTGCGGAATCGCCTTTGTCGGCACATCATCGGCACGTCACCAGTCATTCTGGACTAGATAGACATCATGTCATCCATCGACCCTTTTTTTGGAGACGGCGATAACCGGGATTCTGATGGGGAGGATTTTGAGGAAGAAGCCGCTCTATTGAACGAGTCTGGAGGTGTCTCGCAGCCGAAAGACGGTACGTTCAGGCTTTTCGTCCAGGGCCTTGGGAAGTCTTCTTCCATTGTTGGTGTGAAAAACGTTTCCATCAAGGTCTTCGTTGCAAGAAGCCGGGTAACACCTTGGTGGTGTGCCATGAGAAATTCGTTTCTCAAGAGATTCAAGAAGTTTTCAGGCAGCTTATGGAGATGACGTAGTGTTTGGAATTGAACCTGTCGTACCTCATTACAAAAACAACAGTCTTTCTATTGGCCCAGTTATTCTTGGTGATCCATTTGCGGCTGTTGACCAGAAGTCTGTTTTGCTAGAGAAGGTACGGAAGCCAACTAACAGGAAAGGCAAGAGTCTGGAGGAAGTCTGTTGGCTGGTATTCGTCGGCGAGTCTCTGGCCATAGGAGGAGAGGTGCGTTATCTTAACTATGATAACTGGACGTTTCATCAATTTACCCATGTCCTTGACACACAGTGGACTGAAGACGGTCAACACGTCAGCCATGCCTTTTTGTCCCGGACAAGACTCATTGGACCTCGGACATTTACCATGCTTTGGGATCTTGGTTTTTAGTAGAAGATGGACTCCATAGAAACATGGAGGAGATAGAAGGAGGGATGCAAAATGTTGTTTTTCCATCATTGCGCAGAACCGGCGATTCAAGTACCGCAAAACTTTCAGGTAATTCAGAAGTGTCTGCCGGACGATTTCAAAATCTCAAAAGACACGGTGACAGAAGATTGGGCATTGACCAATTGCCTTGAGCTCCTGCAAATTGGTGTCACTCAATCGACGGAAGCCAAGGAAGCAAAGGAAGAGTTGAAGCAGCTCAAACATGGCATGGTGAAAGGTGACGGCCTTCGGCTAGCAGCCAAACTGGAGAGACGAGCTCTGGACATGCTGTTTGTACTCAAAGGTGCTGATCCAACAACTGAGTGGAGGAAAAAAGGCAAGATGCCAATTGTAGTCTTGGAGGACGGGTCTATGCATATAAAAATGAGATGATCAAAAAGCTTGGCCTTGACAAGCAATATTCAAAGATTGCATCTAAGGACCAGCCTCTCATATTCTGGAACAATGCAAAGGCTCACACAAGTGGAACCCCACCAGGACAGCAATCCATAGCTCAGCTTCTGCGCAAGAGTGCACCAACACCTGCTGTTGATGTCTCAAGAACCGCCGCTAGTGTCACGGTACCAATGCCGGCATATGCAGCAGGGAAGAAAACATTGACAACACCGGCAATATAAGTATCACTGAAGAAACCAAGCAGATTAAAATCATGCAGTCACAGTCAAAAACAGACAAAACAAAGAAGGTTGAATGGTACCGATACTGCTCTGGCTCCTGCAGCTGACTCTCTTACAACAAGAGAACTAGCTGTGATGAAAAATCTCAACGCCGAACACAAAAGGCTTGGTGCCTTGAAAGATGGTCATATAGTCTTACCCCGCAACAACGTTGTGAAACCAGGATTGGCTGTTGGACTTTGTGGTTCATTCCCCAGTCACTGCCAGATGGGAGAGCTTGTGAGGGCAAGCAATGCCAATGGTGTGGTAATGAAACATGAATGTGGAATGTGTGGCTATTTCACTCATGGAGCCCTGTGTTGCCCAAACAATACGGATACTAAATGGGCGAAAGACTATAATAGCCCCCAATGACCTTTTCCAATAAAATCAAAAGGACACTATAGTGAGTATCCACCAATTACTACCACCGGGTTAAACATTACTACCGCTATCGGTAATAATATCCCCGTCAAAACCCTATAATATCCCTTGGCAATTCGCTAAACCTAATAATATCCCCGTCAAAACACTATAATAACCTTTCCAAACCCTATAATGTCCTGTTGCAATTTATAATGGATATTATAACACACTCCCGCCATTAATCTCCGTTCACATCTTGAACAGAAAACGCAACCGCCACTCTTCCTGCCTCTTTTTTGTAACTATCTCCGCCAGTCCCTCACAAGACACTGTGGGTGGTTGTTGCTGTGCCATTCCCAGCATTTCTTTTCTTAACCGCCTCTCTCCTTACGCACGTTCTTACATTGTGACCGGGCTGGTGGCAACGGCTGCAAATTGTTGGCGACTTTTCTGGTTCATGGGCATAACGGGAATCCTTTCTCAGTCTCACCGTTTTCGGTCTACCCGGCATTCGTCGTGCAGCACCGTCAGGCGGCAATGTCATCATGTCTGGTTCCAGCAAGTGCCTCCAAACGGGCACAAAGTTTCGACGGTAAAGTTCCCGTTGGGTCCTGTACTTGTAGTACTCGTCAACGGCTTGATCCAATACGTCCTCCAACCTCCACTTCATTTGGTGTCTAAAGTACGCCATACCATGCACACACGGTACTCCAATCGCCTGCCACTTTCCACAGTCGCACACGCAATCCACTGGGCGCACCTTCAAAAGTGACTCTTCCTCCAATTCCCCCCCAAGCTTCTGGTACACGGAATAAGTTTCGCCGTCATTGCCGGATGCGTACACTCTGCATCCGACGCATTTCTCCCAACGTTCCGTGGCCAACCCCAAGATACTACCCACCACACCATCTTTTCCCTCGTACTTGGATTGCGACTTCGTAATACGAAGTGACATTTTTCTCAATATACAATCAATTGCATCCAACCAATTGCCATTTCTTGCGTCACCGACCATGTTATTTGCGGATTCCGAAATGTTGGAGTTCCGAAACCCATACCTGGGAGGCAATTTCTCGTCTTCCAGCCATGCAGAGTCCATCCAGCGATTCGCGTCGATATCCGTAACGTATTTGTAGGCGCCCGGGGATTTCTGCTGGAGCTGTGTCAGGAGGGCTCTTTTCTCGGGCAGTGAGGTGGTCTGGGACAACGCCGTCACCGTACTAGCGAATTTCTTGCCATGATTGCTTTCTACATTTCGTCGGATGTGGACGGCGCAGAAACAGTTGTGGTTGGCAGGGAAAACATTGCCGAGCGCAGTGTTGAGACCTTTACACCGGTCGGACATGAAGGTGAACAGTCTGTAAGAACATTCCCGCCTGAAGTGTTCTGCGATGAGATTTGGTGCACTCGCTTTCAGGTGCTGTAGGAACCATAACCAGCCTTGGAAGTCTTCGCCATCCACCGTAATCGCAAAAGCAACCGGATATAACTCGTCCTCAGCGGACTTCACGGTTGCTAAGTATAGAGTTCCCTTCCACTCTGACCTCATATGGGCACCATCAATGGAGATGACTGGACGGACGCACATTAGAACGTCGTTTGCGAATGAAGGGCAGACAAACACTCTCTGGATACGATGGTCGCTCCCTCTTTCCATGAAAGCCGTTGAACCGGGGTTTCGTTGGGCAAAGGCTTTGACGTACGGCCCAACCAACTGGAAGCTCATGGAATCGCTTATTATCTTGGATTCATTCTGCGTTGGATGAGAGCCCTCGGTACAGGGCCTCACGTAGTACGCCAATATGGTCTTGTGTGAAGACCGACGAATGGATTTCCTTGCCCTCAAGCAAATGCCAAATGATGGCAACGGCAAAAAGGCCGCAGTCGTGGCTGTTGTTCTGCTTGGGGCAGTTTCGGAAAACCGCTTGTTGCACAACATAATCTTGCTTCTCGAGTAGCAACAGATTGTGGTCCAAACCATGAAAGCAGAAGCCGGACAGGAATCTCTGCAACCTGCCTAGTACAGCAGTTGCCCTCCGCCTGCTGGTGATGCTGAGGGAGTCATAAACGTTAACCTGTTTGAAGATGGCCGGATGGCGACTGTCGAAAGTTACATCAACGACGAAGAAGTGTCCCTGATGGCAAGCAGCGGAAATGTACCTGAATTCACTCTTGGCGTAGGCTTGCAATCCACCCCGCATGGTTTGCACAGTATCTGCACAATCATGTTTGTCAAGTTTGTCATTATAAGTACTGAAGTAGGAATAACAATCGGAAGAGCCGATTAGGACGTGGTCTGGCACACATCCCTTCAGCGTTGTCTGCAGGAGGTGGTCGATGAGAATGGTTGACAACCACTCTTCCCCGTCGAGGGCACGGATGGCATCCGCGGTCGGCCGCAAGGGGTTTCCACGCACAGGGTCGTCGACAAAAAGCATTGTTTGCATTTGAAAATGTCTCGTCGGTGGCAGTAGCCGCGTTCAATAGTAGGGATAAAAGCGCCGCGGTTGTTGTGTTTGTAACACTCGTAGGAAGAAGTAAAGAAGTATCGGTTATGTTGGACAATTCGGAGAGTTGTGAAAATTTTGTCAGAGATGTTGGGATAACGTTGGCAATCAGTATGTAGTATCGGATGTCACCGGCAGGTAGGAAGATGAAAAATTGGACTGCACCTCTTCGGCAGAACTATGGCCCCACAAGACATGTTTGCTCAGGTATCCCGGGGGATCTCACATCGTGAGGAAGACGGGGAGAACGAATATGAGCCTGAGGCAACAGTTACTCTCAAAAGATCAAAACCACCCGGGGCTAACGGAGGTAGAAGATACAGAAGCCGAAATGAGAGAACTATGGATCAGATGAAGGAATCCAGCAGGAGAGCAGCCCTGTGCTCTATATGTCTACAACCAGGGCACAGAATTGTTCAATGTTCCAAGATCAGCGAAGCTAGAGCAACTTTGATCGGGCATAACCACGTGGCAGAGTTTGCGGCTGGTTTGGGGGATCCCATGTTATGCCTGGTGGAGGAACCATTTGGTTCTATGAGGGAAACTATCAAGAAATGGATGCAGTCAGGGCGCAACATACCTGTTGAGGCGGTTCATGTCGTGGTCCGGAAGTGTTTTTACAGTGCCACAAGACAGGACTCATCTCGCAATGTGGTGGAAGTGTTTGTTTGGGGGAAAGGTGGCACGCCTGTAAAAGAGCATTGTCCTGCATACTATCCAGTCAACAAGGTTGTCCAGTGGATTTTAGCAAACTGCAATGCCAGAAGGAGGAAGAAGCACATCCTGTCCTGCCTGCAGAAACCTGTCCAGGAGATATTGCAACATTTGTACGACTATGGTACAAGCCCATGAGACAGGGCTGATAATAAGTCAACTAAAAAAAATGTTGCGTGTCGATCTTCCAACTCTAGCATTACGGTAACAATATTACGTGTAAAAATCGAACTTCGTGCTTGCACTGTACGTATTCTGATAAACAGGCGACAATTAGAATGCTCTAAAGTATCGGGTATTTTCCTGCAATTTGGAGTGAATTCAGTCTAATGTTAAATGTCACTAGCATCACCGGAAACAAGTTTCACACATAAAGCCAAATGTAAAAAAGACGCGAAATTAAGTAGAGATACCTGTGGTGCATCCTGATCGCCTATTGAGGCGAACGTCCACGTGCTACTTACGCATTTTACAAGACCGAAAAATTCGAAAAATTCATGGACTGAATCAATTCCAATCTTTCCGACGATGGCGCTCACTGATCATCGATCTCCAGCTTGTGCTGAGCATAGCACTTTTCACACATGACCATCCCATGACTGCAGCTGCAGTAAGTCCGGACCTTCCTATGGTTTCCTTTGCACATTCTCTGCGGATAGTTGGATGACGATGGGATGATTTTCGAGTCTTGCTTTTTGGTATATGCTGGCTATTTCATGAGTGTATGCTCGCAACAAGTCCTCTTCCTCTTTGGTCTTTCATTAGTGGCAACATTCCTATTAAAGTACGGATTGTAAAGTAGCTCTCTTGCTAGCTCCTTCCGGAAGGATAGACTTGGAAGTGGAGGATCACCAATGAAAAAGGATGATGCAAGATTGCAATTTACCTCGGTGGAGGCAGGGAGATACGCAAAGAATCGGGTCTCCCAAAGGCTTCGTTGCCCATGTGACTTCAAGAATAATTGGCCGGTGTCTTTCGCTGTTGTGATCATCAATGTGGTGCCGGTATTGGTAATGGTTTTGGACAACCTCCGGATATTGGAAGGCTTCAACGCCATCTCGGTTCTTGTGTTCACCCATCCGCATGTTTGTTGACGTCGTCATCATGACATAGTTCGGATCCTTCATACAAAACACATCAAAGTCAACCCCATCTAGCTTACCTCCAATAGAATCAACTGAGCCTACCGGCATGTCTTTGAAATGGCCCTTGATCTCATCTCCTCTAATATATTTTGGCCAATATTTCCTTTTTTATTAGAGCAGAACCGTAGACTCCTTTCTTGGCTAACTCAACGAGGCCTTTCAAGACATAGAACCCACTGTCAACAACAAGGATTCTGGCACTACCCCACAAGGATCTTGTTAGCCGGAGGAAGAGGCCGTCTGTCTTACCAAATTTGTCTGACTTGTTCCTTATCTGTCGGAGTTGATCTTTGCCCTCCACGAGCTCGATCCCAAAAACAATGCCGGAAATGCCACAGGAAATTGTATGGTACTCGTTTCCAAAGGGACAAGGCTATCTTGGGACAAGCATAACCCCGGACATGTGTATTGGTTGAGGAGAAGCTCACAAAGATCTTGAGGACCGTCGGCATGGATTCATTGTTTCCAAATTCAAGACGGGGTTTGCAATCTGTTGGACCAACCTTTCTTCGGTTACTTGAGCCACTGTGCCCCCAGGCCGCATTTTTGACTCATTCCTGGTCAGGATGTTCTCGGGATCAGGGCGGTTGTCATCATAGACATCATCTATAAGAGTCCGAGCTTCGGCAATGTCCGATTCTGAAAGAGGTCCAAATGTTGTTGCCATCCGAGCAATCATTGGATGTGGGTTGGTGTCATCAGGCTCCGATCCAGTTGGCGAGATTGCAGGGCGGCATCATCAAAGAAGAGATTGGCATCTCCTTCCGCTGTAACACGGGCCATCTCTTCACGCAGTAGAGTTCAATGTGTTGCCCTCCATCATGCTTAAAGTCATCATGAACAACAACAACGGACAACTGCTGTTTTTGGTGAACTAATTTTTCTTCCTGTCTAAGGATCCGGACACCAACAAGCTCATCCTTTCTTGTGTGGTTAGGATATTTGTTGCGTATGTGCTTGGATGGATGAATCCTGATGAGCTTCACAGTGCAGATAGCGCCGGAACCAATCCTCATGGTTGATTTTGACATGAAATTTCTCAACATTTTTGCCAAGAGATTTTCGCCCGACCATCATACGTCTGCACTTCAGGAGCCAATTTTCTTGCCTCAACGACAATTTAAACCGCGACCTATTAAATCTATGCAAGTACTTGATGTAAAATAACTGTTTTGACAGCTAAACGGTCCGTTTGGCTAACATTAGAGGGAGATAACTTCGTCACATGATGGGAATGAATTCCGTCCAGGGGACTGAATTCAGTCCGCCTGTCCAAAATCCGATATGAAATTGTTCAAAAAAAAAATACGTACCGTGCTACTACGTACACTCTAGCTACCGGTAGTAGGTGTGATACTGCATGCTTCGGCGCTGACTTGGAGATGTTGTGGAGAAAAAAAACAACGCTTGGCGATAAATACGTATTGTGATAAACCGTCGACAATTAGAATACTATAAAGTACTTGAAGTATGAAATTGTTCACGAAAATATATCATACGTACCGTGCTACTGCGTAAGCTAGTAGGTGGGTAACGGTAGTAGAAATCACTAATGTGACAAAATATCGGGGAGAACAGACAGACGCACATGATGGAAATTCTAATATTAGTACTTAGGGAAAGGGCCTGGGGGTGCTGGCTCGTTCTGATGACACCGTCTCGACGAATCAGATCTCGGTATTTGGCCGGCGCAGACCGGCGGAGAACTTAACGGCTCCCCTATCCTGAGCTCAGGATCGCGCTTCGCGCTCATTATGGCATTTTTTCACAGTCAGCACGAAGCTGGGTTGCTATCATACAGTTAAGCGGCGAAGCACCGGTAGTCGATGTTCGTACGTGAGTACGTAGAACTCACAGTCAGTACTACGGTAGTACGGAAGTACCGGTACAGTAGTCTAGCTATCTACGGTAGCTACGGTACCTCTAGCTACCGGTAGTAGTACGGTTCCATAATCGGTATGTTCGTCCGTAGCTATCAATGAAAGTCGTACTCCGGAGTACAATAACTTGTACTTCGGCATAGTTTTTCCAACCTTGGGGCTCATGAGGATGCGGTTGCTCAATACTGGGATCCAGCAGGAGGAGAGCCAGAAAAGTACTGTCACTACTATAGGGTCAATTCTACAAATACTACTCCTAAAGTTCGTCTGGGTCATTTTGACCTGGAAGATCATGTTGCTCCCAATAAAACTAAGTTCGGTTAGAGGTTCGTGGGGATCTAGCTGGGTTGATGAAACGATAGACACCGCTTGTCAGCAGCCACAGGGCGGGTTGGATCTGCCCCTGCCGTCCATGTAGGTACGACGAAAGCTGACAAGTGGGTGCGATTGGCAAGCTGTGAAGGCATCTGTGACCGGTTGGCAGGTTCAGATACTGCGACGGTACTTGTGGAGTCGACAGTTGACCCGCAACATATTTATGGACGATCTCAGCAGCCCTATCCATGCGCACTGTCCAGATTCACGACTCCAAACCACACACCAGAATACGTAATAGTCAAATACACCGCCTTATGAGACTCTGCAGAAAGTTGCGCGTCTTCACCATCGCGGCGCAGGACTGTTGAAACCATGCTGCAGCGCTTCCGCACTTCTGAGAGATTCATCTGTAACGCTGGACAGTCACTGTCCATGAAGGAGGCAAAGCAGCGGGGATACTTGAAGGTTTAAACTGATTTCAGTTTACATCTATGGGCAGCAAAGCATTTGGCATGTGAATACAACTACTGCTTCAAGTTGATGTCCCAGGGCCGGGAGCTTACTCCTCTGGCCAAGCACCTCTCCCAAGAAAACATGGTTCAACTCTCTCTAGATTATCCTGCAAAATGATCCAAATCTCAGCTTACATCAAGAGTGGTGGCAGCGCCGATTCATTATGGCTCTCCCAGCCTTAGATCTTGCGCTTCTTCACCAAAAGCAACCAGAACTGCCTATAAGATGGAGAAAGATGTTTCATCTCGTTGTTCAGAAGAGCTACTGTAGTACTAACTTCTAAAGTGATTAACAATGCTAAGAAGGTATCACGAGGGTTGGATTACCTCCCAAGGTCATTTTGTGAGAACAGGAGTTTCAAGTGGGACGTCGAGTGGGGGCTCTGGTGGGACGTCGAGTAGGGGCTCTGGTGGGGGCTCTGGTGGGACGTCGAGTGGGACGTGGAGTAGGTGCTCTGGTGGGACGTCGAGTGGGACGCGGAGTGGGCGCTCTAGTGGGTGGAACAGGAGCTCTAGTGGGAGCTCTGGTGGGTGGAACAGGAGCTCTAGTGGGAGCAGGAGTGGGGACTTGGGTGGGAGCAGGAGTTGGAGCTCTAGTGGGAGCCAGAGTTGGGACGCGGGTGGGAGCTGGAGTAGGAATCCTGGTTGGTACTAGAGTCGGAGATCTGGTGGGGACAAGGTTTGGAAGTGGATTATTTCCTGGTAGTGTCACTGTCGGTGGTACTTGTACCAACTTGTTGGGAGACCCTATTCCAACATCATTGAGCTCATTAGAAGCCATGGCACCAAACAGGGCATTTTCTGCATCTGTTGAAGTATCAAAGTTCTGATAGAACAAAGCAGCTGCTCCTGCCACATGAGGGGAAGCCATAGATGTTCCTGATTTTTCTATTCCCTGTAGTGGATCACTATTGAGTGAGAGAGACATCACTTTTGTCCCAGGTGCAAAAACGTTCACACAATCTCCATAGTTGGAAAATGAAGAGCGGGTATCTGTGCCATCTATTGATCCAACTGTTATGGCAGACTTGGCACTTGCTGGAGAATAACTGCAGGCGAATGGGTTGTCTGAATTTCCCTTATTTCCTGCGGCAACTACTACTAGAATCCCCGCACCTCTTGCCTTTTCTACAGCTTCATTCATTGCTGGACTAAATCCTCCGCCTAGAGACATATTGATCACCCATTTTCCACCCAAACTCTTTGCCTGTTCTACAACCCAGTTGATTCCTGATATAACGCCAGCAGAGGTTCCGCCCCCCTTGCATTCTAAAACTCTCACCGCCCAAATGGTAGCACCTGGAGCAACTCCATATTCTCTACTGCCAACTTCTCAAGTTGAAAATTCCAGGACAAGTGAGTTCAATTGTTTGTTGTCTTCTTCAAAAGTCCAAATTGAATTGTCATTAATATGTTACTTACCAGTACCTGCAACATGCGTTCCATGGCCGTGACAATCATTCCAGTCATTAGGACCCCTATTGTCGTCGTTCACAACATTGTGACCCCCCACAAGATTCATGTGTTTATTTTCAGTGGCAATACCTTCTTCTAGGTAGGAGGCGAGGATTCCAGTGTCAATAATCTGCAGGATGTCAGTCATAGTGAGGTTTGGATATTGAAATGTGTCAGAGGAATGGTTGACATGATTGCGAACGTGAGCAAGTAATTGCACTTAAAGAGACATCGCCAAGAACAACTTACAGCGACATTGACTCCTTGTCCGGCAGCTTTGTTGCCCTTATAGGTGTAGACGCCATTTAGTGGAAGATCAAGCTGATCGATACGATCCTGTCCCCAGGTAGGGTTTCCCTTTGGCATTGAAATGTACACAGGGACAACTTCTTCAATGTAAGCAATTCCATCCTGTTCCATCAATGCCTCCAGGGCTTCCGTGGTCAAGTCGGCCGCTACTCCATTCAAAACAGCGTTGAACTCTTGTGTAATGGTTCCTCCATTCTCAATCACCGCCGATTCGACAGCATCGTATGTTGCAGCTATGATGTCTTCTTGAATCCCAAAATCGTTCTCCTCTGGCTCCTCGTAAATAATAATGAATTCTTTGGTGCCTTGTATTTCGATAACCTCAGAAGTTGTGCTATCTTCGGAAAAGGAATAAACCCAAGCCTCGTCGGAGGTTGGGGCCATCGTTCCATCATTTTGGGCTCCGATACCAGCGCCAGCTTGTTCGGCAACCCGTCCATTGACGCAGGAAACCAGAAAGACGAGGAGCGGGAGACTGTGCAAGCGACGAGGACGACGATTATACTCCTTCATCTTGGTAGCTGGATCGACAAAACCACTAATAGTCCACGACAAAATAGAATTTACAGTGTTGCAAAGTGATTGTTACTCAATGAGAGAGTTTGAACGAAATGCTTAACAGGGGAGTTCGTCGGACCTTTCGTGGACGAACAGTATGTCGTTGGGAAAAGTCGATCAAAAAAATCGGTGAAAAATTCGTCAGGTGGCATCACCAGTTGGCAGCTGTCGGGCTATCTTCATATTCATCACCTAAAATAAGGAGAATCTGTCTATTCTTGATGACGAAAGTTGCCTTCGACGGAAAGCCATAGGTGAGAATGACTCCCGTAGTATTTAAACTGTTCCTTTCAATTCTGTTAAGTACTACGACATTACCCTGGTGCTGTTTGCGATGCATTCTACCGATGAGAACTCTTTTTACATGTGTTTTGTGTTTTGAATGGAGCGTTTCGAAATCTGCGTTCAAAATTCGAAAAAAGTATGACCTCCGTCCGAGCGCGACGAGCGTACGCATCGTAAAATTCTAAAATCACTGCATTTTATATACACGGGCCAACCAATAAAATGATGTAACATTACGAGGCCAAATGTTTTGCACGGTCACTGTCAAACGCGATCGTCTTCTGTTCATTCAAAATGATAAGAACTATTAGTACACCGTCAAAGGTATGTGCCGTTGTAGCTGTTATGTTTATTGCTGTAACTAACTGTAAGTTAGACAACCATGCGTCATCATTCTTGAACCCAGAGTCGGAGGTTCCCAGTGGTAAATGAAATACGACAACAGGACAGATTGAAGGGGATCAAGTGTCAGTGTCATTGAAACGATGACCGACAAGCAACAACAGTAATATCTACTATCATCCATGTCGCAAGGCTAAGCCCTTATTGTTGCCGTGAAGACTGCAAAGACATAGACAAAAGTAACAAGAAGTGTGGTAAAAACAAAACAGCAGCAGTCAGGGTGGGAAGTCAAAGCTGAAGTGCTTGGAAACATGAAAAAGGATGGCCAATGCCGATTGTGGCAGACCGTTACCAATGCGTAACGTTGTAGACGCAATCTCTCTTTCCTTCTTACATTTGTGATTTGGATGTTGGAAAGAGCCATGCACAAGGGTTGAAAGCGAACCATCCCAATCGCATATCAAGATCTGCCACACAACAATCTGCCTGTCCCGAACTGCAGACACATCAAGGAACTACAATCCGATGCTACGAGACCGCCTCTTGATTGTTTTCTGTAACGAAACATTACGTTTGAATACGAAGGAATCAAATGAAGAAAGAGGATCAGCACTTAATATATTGGGATGTGTTTGTGTGTAGAAAAAAGGAACAACGAGCGTAGAGAGGTTCAACAGTTGATTGGAAGTCGGAAGGCACAAAACGACAAGACGAATCCTTGTTGGGAGCCAAGAGAATATCGAACCTTGCTCTTCAGCCATACATATCATACAACGCAGAATCATCAAACTCTCCAGAGACAATGCTAGGAAGAGTTACAAGCAGCTGGAGCTGGAGAGTTAGATCAACTGCTGGTGCTCCCATGCAACAATCACAATCCACAGGCCACAGGTGGCTGTTATCCCTGGACGCTGGACGGGTTCCTGTCTCCATGCCCAAGGACTTTTTCCATTGCTTTCCAGGAAGCAGGTGCCAACACATGTTAAGTTCTTCAGTAGCTTCACCTTCGAAGGAAATATTGAGAATGGTTCTGATTGCTTGAAGCTGGGCTTCTTTCACCTTTAGCTACTCCACAAATGCCATGCGCAAACAATCTCCATATCTCGATGGACCGTCAACAATCAGCTTTGCTTGGAGGTTCCCACAGAAGAGTCATGGAAAGCATCACAATCGCTTTCGAATGAGCTTTTCACTTCAAGGAGAATAAGCATATTTGCTGCATGTCGTTTGCTGTGATTTTGGAGCCATCAAGAGAAGTCACACTCCAATGTCGTTCAGGTTTAAGATGTTACTGAAGTATATGTCAACAAAAAATGATTATCTCTTGTGTTTTGGGTCATATCTGTACAATATACTGTCGTAATGTAAATCGTATTCTTTATCTTCTTCGTTCGACACAGTTCGGTTCGAACAATCGTTGCTTCTACGACAATGACTTATTTGTTGCAGTGTTTACTTTCCTTGGTCATAGCATTTGTAATAGCGAATAGCATGCTTCGTGGTCCATACTGGAGTTTCTCATATGCCATGATATTTCATTTCGTTGTCCTTGACGGCCCGATCTATGGCTTGTAATACTCGTTGCCGATTGTCCCAATAGGCATCACCGACAGGTTTGATCCTAAAATGAGCGTCTACAACCACTTCCAAGTGGTCGGGTTGAAAGTTGGTCCAGAAACATCGAAAGGGTCGACTGCCATCCGTAATGACGGATGGGCATGTGGATCGGATTTCGCATTTGATGTCGTGAGTCAATTTCGGGAGTTTCTCCACGTCGCTGTAGGGCTGAAAGAATGTCAAAGGCACGAATTTATCGACGTGAGGAGCTTGATGTGTGGAGTCAAGGTACTACATTGATTTCATGTCACACTTACAAATCTCAGCGTTTGGTAGACTTGGCATATACGAATACGCGAAAGGTTGGAAATATGGTTTCCCAGCAACTCCGAGTTTGGAACTGTCACCATGATATCATCCGACCCTCGAAGGACTGTCTCGAGCCAGCCTAGTCGGTACACTTGTCCCTTGAACCCACTCTTGGAGAGCTGAATGGAATCCCCTTCATAGATTCGGTCCGAGGCTGCCAGTAAGAACCCGTAAAAGAAATTGCTGTGAACGATGAGGAGGATCATGATTTGGTAAGAAGTAGGAATTATCTGATATCATCATTGAAATCAAAACATCCATTTGGTATACTGTACATCAGCCGAAGCGTTTGCACATACCCGAAAACTCACACAGCACTCACCTGGCAATATCCTTTATGGCCAAAGAGACAACCAATGTCCAGACACTTCCCACTGCAACCACTCCTCGTAATGCCAGTCCCATTTGCAAATTCAAAATCTCGTACAAAACAAAGACTGCCAGAACCAACAAGCCAGCATCTGCAAAACGGTTTATGACTTGGATACGTCCAGGATCTGCTCGGCTTCTTTTGACCATTTTGCTTAAGACATATCCTTTCACAACAGAGAGTCGATAGAAGATCCAGATAGTATATATCACGTAGCTAAAGACGTGAGTCAATCGATTGCTTTTTGGAATTTCAAAGCCCGCACCCAGCAAAAAGATTTTGACGAGATCGGCCAAGTATACCAACATTCCCAGTTTGGCCAGTTCGGAAAGTGTATTGAAGAAGTGAAAAAGTTTGGTTTTTTCAAACGGCCGCGTCAGACGAAATTCTTGCGTGCCGTCACTATTTGGCGCCTTGTCATCGGATATGCTGGGACTATCCGTTGTCCTAGGTGTGGCATCGGCAACCAGTTTGTCGTACCATAATTTCATGAACGGCACTAATCCCCACCCAACAATTACCAACAAAGTGACATCGCTCAATTGTGCTACACTCTTGATGCCTTCCACAATGGCCGACACTTGATCTTTTGTAAGAAAAAACTTTTGTACGAGAGGACGTATTTGACCCGCAATGGTACTCCGCTCAATCAGTTCCTCCCTGGAGAAATCAAAAACGTTGTAAAAGGTGCCCGCACCAAAGGCACTGCTCCCGGATGAGCTCGTTGATCCTGGGGGTTTATGGGACATTTTCGTTCTAGTAGGTCTGCTGAATGGAGCATCCCACAAGAATCACATGGCGAGAATGAGTTGCGCTTGATCCACTTTCAAAACTTGGATGTTTTCCCGCGAGCAGGATCGGGAACATCATTTTCTACCGGATTTACACCCTCGTACCACGGCTACGAAGGAGGAAAATACGGTAGTTACGCTTACCGGTAGGTACATACGGTAGTTTCAGGGGTGCTCGCAGCTCGCAGGAATTGGGAATGTTCTTTCAGGTAAAGGGAAGATACCAACGTGGCGCGCGTAGACTCGAAGGCAGATTCACAGTCAAGACCCTCGGATGTTTCTTCTCATCATCCGTCTACAGTCGTACCCGTACCAGTACTCGTACAGTACCGGTAGTACGGTAGTCTAGAAGAACCGTAAAAAGATTACACACCAGTAGAATTCCTACTGGGAGGACGTTGCCGGTAGTACAGGTCCTTTTGGACTTACCGTACCTGCTGTAGTATTAGTCATGGAGGTTAATATGCAACCCCGTTCATCTACTTTTGTGGTCGTGGAGGTTAATACGACCTCCGTCCGGGCGCGACGAGGGAAAACGGACTGCGCGTCGAAAAATTCGAAAATCACTGCATTTTATCGCCACAACACGATGTATCACTGCATTTTTAAATGTAACATCACGGGATCATTTATTTTGCACAAACTCAACTGTCTTCTGTTCATCCAACAATGACAATAACTACTAGTAGCTAATACACCGTCAAACATATGTGCGGTTGTAGCTGTTGTGTCTATTGCTTTAACTAAGTAAGCCGACAATGCGTCATGGAGTTCGAACTCAGAGTCGGAGTTTCCCTGTGGTTAATCAAATACGACAACATGACAGAAGGGGATCAAGTGTCATTGGAACGATGACAGACACACAACAACAGTAATATCCACTTTCATCCATGTCGCAAGGCGAAGATCTTAATGTTGCCGTGAAGGCTACAAATAAAAATAGGAAAAAGCAACAAGAGGCGTGGTAAAAAAACAACAGTCGGGGTGAGGAGTCAAGGCGGAAGTGTTTGGAACATGAAAAATGATGGCCAATGCCATAGACCAAAGACAACAGGGGAAATCTCTCTGTCCTACTTACATTTTGACTTGGGTGTTGGAAAGAGCCATGCACAAGGGCTGAAAGCGAAGCATCCCAGACGCATATCAAGATCTGCCACACAACAATCTGCCTGTCCCGAACTGCAGACTCATCAATGAACCACAATCGGATGCTATGAGACCGACTCTTGATTGTTTTCTGTAACGAAACATTATGTTTGAATGCGAAGGAATCAAATGAAGAGAGAGGATGAGCACTTTATATATGGAGATATGTCTGTGTGTAGAAAAAAGGAACATCGACCATAGACAGGTTCAACTGTTGATTGGAAGTCGAAAGGCACAAAACGACAAGACGAATCCTTGTTGGGAGCCAAAAGTATTTCGCACCTTGCTCTTCAGCCACACATATCATACAACGCATAATCATCAAACTCTCCAGAGACAATCCTAGGAAGAGTTTCAAGCAGCTGGAGAGTCAGATCAACTACTGATGCTCTATTGCAGCAATCTACAGGTGGCTGTTTTCCCTGGACGCTGGACGGGTACTGTCTCTGTGCCCAACGACTTATACCATTGCATTCCAGGAAGCACGTGGCAAAGAATTTTGAGTTCTTCACTAGCTACGCCTTCGAAGGAAATATTGAAAATGGTTCTAAGTGCTTGAAGCTGGGCTTCTTTCGCTACTCCACAAATGCCATACGCAAACAATCTCCACATCTCGATGGACCGTCGACAATCAGCTTTGCTTGCTGGCTGTGAGTGCTCTAACTGAGGATGTTCCCGCAGAAGAGATATGGAAAGCAGAACAATCACTGTTGAATGACCTTCCAAACTGAACCGTATCAAGAAGATTATTTGTCCTTTGCACAAAATACCCAGATAGGTAATAAACAGCTAATGGGACATTATCTTCCTGGATTTCCCACTCCGATGTGAGACAAGATGTTGAAGACACGTCAAGGGCCATTAAAGCGAACGTTCGAGTCTTTTAAATCTATTAGTAACTAGCCAGCTAGAGTAGTATCCATTTCATGAATTTCTGCTTGTTTCTTCGCAATTGAAGCTCTCTAAACGACTACCGGTAGTCTTCATCATCATGATGATTTATGTACCAAGCAGTAATAACGTGTAATTGTACGGCATTTCTCAATAATATTTTATTTTTTCGAACGTTTTCCCTCGTCGCGCCCGGATGGAGTTAGTATACAACCCCCTTGAGACATTTCGAGACACAAAAGTAAAATGTGTTGTGAAAGCAATTTCGAGTCATAATTTTTACAGTTAACAAATCACGTGAACTGTCGGCAATCCGATCTATGGTCAGAAACCTATGACTACCGTTCCTTATGTCAGCGAAAATATTGTTCGTGGGACGGTTTCCAATTAAACACTATTCGGCCCGTGACGATACGGAAAGAAACCATCTCGATTCATCAAAAAATAATTATATTCCAGGAAGCATTTACAGTTAAAAAAGACTACGTTGACACTATGAGTACGGCAGCATACTGGTGGGATTAACTGAAAAAAGGACTGGGCCAGAAACGGGGAGCTTCTTCCTTCCAACGAAGTTAACTGTTAAGAGATAATAATACTCTCTCCACTACGTTACTTGGTACTCCGTAGTTGAAAAAAGCAGGGAGTGTCCTGTTCATTTGTTTGCGATTGTCTCGCAAGAAGCGGCGGGAGACAAACAAAAGCAGATATTTTAATGGAAGGAAGCAATACATGAATAAAAGTAAGAAAACATTTCACACTGATACAAAATACTTGAAAACAGCAACTATGGTGAAGCCCGCTGCTCTCTCACAGTCAAGCAGCAGTCATCATCGTCGCCGATCGCCATTGAAAATGGGTGCTCCATCAACAACAACAATAACATCATCATCATCTCCAGGAATGATTTTGGGTATAACAACACTCCTGGCAACATTTCTGATTGTCAAAAATGCGTCTCTAATTGAACCATTGGTTGCTTGTGGCGCTTTGTCATCAAGCTCTGCTATGGACTTTGCTATCGCAACTGTACCACTTCAAAAGCCTTCAGGCAGCAAACCATTATCACTAAGATCGAATGATTCTCCATCGTCCTCGGGACCCCCTATGTTCACATCTTCACTCTCAACCAACCCTTCTGGTATCCGGCAATGGGGTTGCCAGCGGAATGAAACCCCAACTATTTTTGTTCACCTTGGCAAAGCTGGAGGAGGCTCCAACCGTGCTCGTTTGGCAGCAGCAGCTCAGCAGTACGACCGCACCAACTGGTTTGAACCCGAAAAGGATACACACTTTTACCCGATTCCAGTTGAACATTCCTACGGCACCGGCGCGCAATACCGAAGGGGTAAATTTTGCCATAGTGTCAATTACCATCACCTGGTTCCGGGTGGCGGTGCTTCCAAGGACGGAAATGTGACAGCTGTTGATCGTGCAGATGCATTCTTCGTGAAGAAAATTAATGCTTTGAAGGCCACCTTCGAAGGTTCCTTACCGTGCAACGCCACCACACCTCTCGGGCTTGCTGTTGCCTGTCCACAGCCAGCTGGACGATCGTGCATGGGGTGCGATTTGCGATCCGATTATTGCGATACAGTCTACGTTGGCCACAACTATCTTGGCAGTGAATTACACTGGCTACCTCCGCGATACCTAAAAAGATGGTGGGAGAGCAACATGGTTCATCCCACAAACGATCATGTCGATCGAAGTCCTTCTACGTTGTACTACGACAGCAACTTGCAATCAGACATTGAGAAAACTTGGACTCGTTTGGGATCTACAGCTCACGATGCAGTTTGGTGCACGGATGGTCACATCGTTCACAACGGAAGGCCCAGGGCAAAGACACGACTAACGAATGACGATCCCTCCTTTCAAAAGTGCTTCAAAACCATTATCTCACAGGCCGATGATCAGTTTCGACAATTTTGGCGAAGCGCTGACTACTCGCCCATTTACGCCTCAATGCCACTCCTCCGAACCACTATGATTCGAGATCCATGGTCGTGGCTTGGCTCCAAGTTCTTTTGGCACCACTTGGACGTCAAGGGATTGAAATGTGACCATCAACATTTCGGTCGATGGATTCCATGGGCGGTTAAGGAATATTTGTTGCCATTTTGTGGCGTTGACTGCGAAAATCGATGGGACCAAGGTCTAATGACCTTTGAGGAAATGGCCGTTCAAGCGGAGGGGAATCTAAAACAATCCTTTTCTGTTGTGGGATTATTGAATGAAACGGAGTCGTTCTACGATATGGTATCGGCCCGTATCGGCTACTTGAACCTAAGAAACAATCCACATGTAGTGGGGGGAGATCATCAATCGGTTGGACTTCACATGGAAGAAATGAAGCGGTGTAGGGCTTTGTATCTCACTGCGGACTTTCAAGAGGAGGCCAAACGACAATATCCTGAATTGAAGTTAATGGAGAGAATATTCGAGGTTGCTGTAGAAGTCAACCGATTCCAGAAGCAAGAACTGAACCAATGTCAATCATGACAGCATGTTGTTGATGTACAATCAAAATGAAGCTAATAATGTAATTTTAATGAGCTACGACGCACACTATACGTGAATCATCCAGCTGCGCGTTCGATCGTAGTTTTGACTTGCTTGGAGCCGTCGGGGAGAATAGTTTCGACATCAGTTCGAATTGACCCGTCTGGTAGGTGGTAGATGGTTTTATGAACGGACGTGCCATCGGCTAACACCCCTTCTACGACGCTGCCGTCCGATTCATCTTCTTCAGTGGGTTGACGCTTCTTGTCGTTTTTGATCGACGATTTTTGTTGACCCTTCTCGATGTCGCTTTCTTCGTTTTCACACGAAAGTCGTCGGCACTTACCATACCGGTCAGTGCAGACAAAGATGAAAGTGCAGATGGAAGCTGCGAAATATAATCCACCGCCAATGAACCCAATAGCAGAAGCGACGCCGATTCCATCCACCGCAAACAAGCCGCCGTATGCGACAGCCACCAAGCCAGAGATTGCCATGAAAACGGCAGCAGTCGTCAGGCCAGCTTTCTTCATTCGGCAGCAGCACGTGACTTGCAGGATGACGGCTCCAGGTAATCCCAGAATGAGCGTATAATAAATGAAACAGGATACCAACATACCAGCCATCGAACACGCCTGGGCAGAAATAAGGACCTTGTCCTTGCAAGGCCTAGTGCAACCGAGGTGGGAAAAGAGTCAAGTGAGGACATGGTGGTAACGTTGAAGCAAGCAACAATTCTATATAAGGGATGCGTTACTTACATGCAAAGACAGCCATTAGAGCTTTTTCCCGTTCTACTCATTTTGAATTTTTAAAAAGTTTGCTATTTTGTTTGCGAGCTGTTGAGATATTTGAAATTGTGAGTGTTGATGGTGTGTTGTGAATGAAGAAGAGAGATCCACTTTTTTCTCAATTGCACAGCTAAATGCACGTCTGTCTTTTGGCGGGTCTGGCTATCTGTCGAACATTCTTGCATAGTCAATGAACGGTAAGTTAGCAGTGTTG
The DNA here is from genome assembly GCA_019154785.2 of Nitzschia inconspicua. Classification (NCBI taxonomy): domain Eukaryota; phylum Bacillariophyta; class Bacillariophyceae; order Bacillariales; family Bacillariaceae; genus Nitzschia; species Nitzschia inconspicua. Next base: position 793,402 of record JAGRRH010000004.1, read on the forward strand.
CTCGTAGGACACGTATCATACGTACTGTCGTAATAGTAGTATTTATTTGTACTACTATTACCAGGAGTAGTAATGAACCAGTGATGAACTAGTATCTAGCTAGCTAGTCTAATACTTGTGTCATATCCAGCTTCTAATCACACCGAAGGGATAGAAAAGAGAGAGTATACCGGTGTGTGATACTAGAGTTGCACAACGATGCAACAATAAGATATGATTATTGAAGAGATATCTATCGCACTTTAAAGATCCAGGAATATGATAGATTCAGGAGCTGGATTGGTTCTGATTTAACTTGCAGGTTGCGTCCTAGCTGTAGACAAGAGACGACGCGAGCATCAACGAATGCAATTGATGTTGCGTTGTATCGATTCGAATAGTAGGATCTTTTCGTCCATTCATAATGCCACCAATGGCAATTTTCTCTTCTGTAGGATTCTCGACCAAAAAAGAATTTTCATGTGCCAATGGACCACCCACCTGCCACTGGATGAGTTTGTAGAGACCGTTGTCGATGGTAAAGGCAAAATCATCCCGAGCTTGATTGTGTCCCCGAGCCTTGGCCACGGTGTACGCACTCACAATACCCTCATATGCATATCCTGTATTCTTTTGACGATCGAGAATTCCATGGGTGTGAATGATCCAATGTCCCAAAACAATTACATAGTCGCCAAAGAGCTCGTAATCTTTGTATCTCGCCTCATAATACTCGGTAAAGAGCATGGAGCTCCACTGGTAAAAGCCTTTGGTTTCATCAGAATCGTGTTCTTCTCTCCATGCACTCACGGTATACTTTCTAGCCATGACGGGAGCTGCGGATTCGATAATGGGGATCAAATTTTGATATCCATCAATATATTTAGCCGCCTTGATGAAGCACAACATAGTCTCTCCATCAAAGTAGGGAGAGGAGTAGTTGCGCTTTCGTTTTTGATCCATGCGGTAGCCCTGAGAAAAGTGTTGATCCTTCATTTGCATAAATTTCAAGAATTCAATAATATCTTTCAGTAGACCCTTCACTTTTTCGATACGCGTTGCATCAACTTGAATATTGTTGTCCTTTACTGTTCGGAGATACTCGATCAAGGCAAGTCCCAACAGCGCATTGCCACCCGATTCTGAATCTGTCTCACCAGGATAGGCCAAATATCGAAATCCATCGCCGTCGGCCATGTGGGAAGCATAAAAATCAATACCCTTGTCAACGGCGACATGCCACATGTGATTGTCGGGACGGTACTGCCAACACATAGATAGTCCCCACAAGGCGCCGGCTTGTCGCACGGCCATATCGTCGTCGTCCAGGACCTTTTCGACGAAATTGTACTGATAATTGAAATTGCCCTCTGGACGCATGTTTGCGACCATATTATCGCATCCCATTTCTAACGATTTCTCCAAGATATCTTTGGTCAATTGGCGCGTACTTAGATCGGGATGAATCTCGAACTCCAAACCTTTATAATAGGAATTCAACCATCCGGAATATTCGTCCAAGGTCACATCCGGAAAGATGGGTTCTTCCGCCTTGTCATCGACCTGTTCGTCGTCATCGGCAGCACCACTGTACTCATTACTTTCTAGTGGACTTTCCGACCATCGCAGATTCATTTCTTTGCGTGGTGGTGATGGTTTCAACAAGATGCTGACGACCCAAAGCACGGCCAAGCAAGACAGCGACGTAGTGACATATTGCGCCCAGACGGACCGTCGTTCCTTGAAGGGATTCACGACGTTGGATCGGACCATGGCAACAGAATGAAAGGTCGTGAGAAACAGCAATTGCAACTTTAGAAAACTCCCGGAAGTGGTGACAATCCCCAGTAGGCAACTACCGGTAGCTAGTTGGAGGGAAGTAAAAGAATAATAGGTGACCACGATCCACAGGATTTTTGCCGCACCTTCACCTTTTCTTTCTCCCACATGCAACTACGGTACCGTACTCCAGCATTACACTACGAAAGTATTATACTACCAGTGCTATGATAGCCGTTGGCGGCATTTTTTTCATCCGATGATTTTTGACGTGCGCGCGGCCGCAACACTTTCACCAAAATACGGAGATCTTGAACGGGCACGATGTCCACGATGCGTTGATCAAGAACTACCGGTACTCCTCTGTCCTCTTTCACATCATCAAGCACTATTGGTCGTAGCTATCTTACGAGTAGAGTTCGTATAATACCTACCGCAGTACAATCAATCTGTCCACTCGTTTCCGATCCAAACATTTCATAAAAAGAAAGCACCTAGCTAGCAGGCTCCATATTTTCCGACGTGATATCGATGGAAGAATAATCCACACAACTCAGTGCTGCCTTTCCATGCCGCGATCTATCGAGAATCCCTTCAAGGAAAACCGCATCCATTATGTCAAGTATTTAGCCATATTTTGGGCATGTCTCCTCGTCGCATTCCTATTCTTTGGTATCCCATTCTTTTTTGGAACGGATCCTACTACGTCGTTGACATTACGAAAAAAGAGAAAGATTCGAATTTCGATTGATCATGGCCATTCGGAAGTACCAACCCAGGCACCAACTGTCGAGATCTTTCCACTGATTGATCAAAGTGCCTTTCCTAACTGGTTGGCACGTCACTATTCCAAAATGCGATTTCCCGGTGGTTCCGAAGAAAATGAAAGGATTTTTCATTTGGATCGCGATGTATTGCAAGAATCGTTGATGTTGGGATGCAATAACATTCGAATCAACCAAAAACCAGAAGGAAATTTCAACTACATGTACGATTTTGTCACTCACACCATGGATCCCGATGACAATCCCGTGCGACAGGCTGGAGCACTATGGGGATTGACACTTTGCCTTCAGAATCAACCGCAACAAATCGAATGGCAAATGGCAGTTGAAAAGGGACTCGACTTCTTTTTGCAGCATTCGCAAGAAGGACCCATGCCGGGCAGTACTATGGTAGTGTATCCAGGATTTTCCCGGTCAGATACAGGGGCGAATGCCTTGCTGGGCTTGTCGCTGGTAGATTACTTACGAACCATCAAGGATCATAACTTGACCATTGATGCCGACAAGAAGAGAAACTACGAAGCCCAACTTGCATCGACCATTCAGTTTTTGAAATTCTTGCAACTTCCCAATCAAAGCTTTGCACAAAATTACAATACCATCACCCAGTTCAAGTCTACCTCAGGATCCCCCTACTTTGATGGCGAAGCCATGCTCTGTTTGTGCAAGGCGGCACGCTACATTGACGGCTACACCAACCTTATTCCTCTCATCGAGCAGTCCGCCTTTGTATTGGCCAAACGCTACACACTAGATGTTTGGCGAAACGAACACGATTCAGCAAAAACCAAGGGATTCTACCAGTGGTCCTCCATGTTTCTATGGGAGTACTGGCACGCCAAGTGGAAGGACTACGAAATTGCGGGGGACTATGTCATGGTGTTAGGCCATTGGATTATTTATGCTCACGAAATTTTGGAGCGCTCCAAAAATACAGGCTATGCCTTTGAAGGCATTGTCTGTGCCTACGATGTTGCTTCACTGCGGGAACATGTATCGTCGTTTCGGGACTTTGAGCGGACAATTGACGAGGGATTGTACAAGTTGGGACAATGGCAGGTGGGTGGGCCGCTTGCACATTTGAATGCATTCTTGAAAAAACATCCAACCAAAGATCCATTGGCGATTGGAGGCATTATGAGTTCCAAGGACGAAGCTCCATTGCGCATCGATACGACCCAGCATCAGATGCATGCCGTCATGTTGGCCTTAGAATTTGTGTATACTGGCGAAGATGACGACGACTCGATTGAATTGGAAAAATAAACGAAGTCATAGAATGTCCCTGTAATTTTGAAGCCGTAAGCTCCACATCTAGGTTGGTCCGCTGGATGTTCCACTACCGTAGTTAGTATGACTGCACTACCAGTCGTAATTGTTGCACGATTACGACCGTAGTACGACGAAAAGTGTAACAATTGTTCACCGTCTGAATCGATCGTTTACAACGCATGCATGTCGCTTCAAATGTTGGGAATACGACATTCCGACTACCTACACTAGAGTAGTACAGAGAGCCCGTTTCATTTTAGTATTTTTGATCACGAAAAGGAGTTCGCGGACCGGACCACCCAACTACGTCTCCGCACTTTTTTCATTGACGTGAATACGATTTAGAAAATCGAACCAAAACTTATATACTCAGAGTATCACAAACGATAACGACCAACCCTGAGCCGTCGAAATATTGCAGTGTACCGCATGACACATGAACAAAAATGTGAAAGGATATTTTGGCTATCATCATCACGTTAGATGGGCTCACCTAAAAAAATGACATTTTCAGATTGGTCGTAGCTTTTTGCTGACCTATGGGACAGAGACAGCGAATCAAGAACAAAGCATAGAGCAACAAAAACCAATGGGGACGATTTCTTGGAAAAGGAAGTGGAATCAAGGGGCCCTTCATTTTAAAAAACCTTTTTTTAGAGAAGAGAACGCCCGTCGGTAAACGCTTAATACTGGCGGTAGTGACGAGTATTCCAATCTACTAAAACCTAGGAACATTATTCTTTGCCAATGCCAATGCAACTGCCACGTAAAATGATGTCACGCAAGGGGGACGACAGATCGGCGGCATTGCAGCAACATTTCCACCGATTGCTTTCCCAACTCCATTGCCAACTCGAAATCCAAGTGAATAAATGTGGTTCTACAAAGGAACCGTCAACTAGTTCAACTGGATTGACGCGAAACCCGTCGACGAAAAAGACCGACAAGAAGCCACATATATACTCCTAGCTCAGAACAATCCTTCGACATAACCACGGTTCCGTTCAGAGTTATCACAAGAAGTCCAGTCGAACAGAGCCAAATGGAATTTCAGTAGTAGCAAGAAGCAAGCTGCAATCATGAAAAGCTACTCCGTGGCGGTTCATCTTACTACGACGACGAAGTAGAAGAGAAAAAAAAGAATTTTTCAACAACATTCCACATGGGTTGCAAAAATCAACTGGTACCGGTACCGTACCTACCTACCGTACGTAATACTACGTACTACTGTACATCTAAACTGGATGACTGTGAGTTTCCTCATAAAACGGCTCTTTGAGTACGGCATTATTTAACGAATGCATTCTTCTGGCAGGCGCGCAAGCCGGGGGAGAACGACCAATCCACATCATTATTTTCTCACTCTCTCTATCAACGTCCTCACCGCCCCGAACGTCGAACAGAAACCAACAACGACCACATGAAAGAAATGGAAACAACTTTTTTACTACGTAGCGTTGCTTGACAATATCAAGTGAGAATCATAAACAGAATCTCCATACGTCAACAGGAAAACGCAGAGCCGTTCATCGGTTAGTTTTCTTCTCCATTCTCAATTGTTTGAGGAAAGTAGAATACTAAGCTGTTTCTACACAAGACTCTGGGGGAAATGAACGTCAAGAGATTCCGACCGATGCATTTGCTGCTTCTGTGTACTGCAGTGGCGTTGCTCTTGATCACCGCTTTCGTGAATAGTTCTATTCACGACAATCAAGATCGGGCGGAACAAGATGGCACTGGTGTAAAGCAGAACGGAGATGGCCGTACGCTGCAAGATGTTAACGAACCGAGCGGCTTCGCCCTCCTTTCGCCAAACTTTCCTCCTGCAATGCCACCGACTTTCGATTCTGCGACCGACACAACCAATACTGGTGGCACATTGAACCTCCTTTCTCCAACCTACCCCACCATGTATGCTCCGATCGAGATTTCGCCAAAACCGACTCCGTATCCAACCCCATTGCCAACGGATTACCCAACAAGAAAACCTACTTTTCCCCCGACTCCTTATCCAACACCATATCCAACAATGTTTCCAACCGAAACGCCTCCTTCTCCATATCCGACAATAGAGGTGACGCCATCACCTAGCTCAATGCCAACATCCGAACCGACCCTATATCCCACCTTGGAGCCCAGTGCATCTCCAACAGCTGCTCTCACGAACAAACCCTCTCCCAAGCCCACAATACCTCCCTCCCCTAGACCTACCGAGAAACCAACTCCAGCTCCAACACCCTTTCCAACTTTGGCTCCCACAAAAGCCCCTACACCAGGTCCCACCCCACTTCCTACGGTAAATTTGGTTTTTGGTTTGACACTCGAAAGACCCGAAATCGTTATAGTCCTTCTGACATACTGTTTGTTTCCTTTTCTGCAGCGCTTTCCCACTCCAAAACCATCAAGGGCCCCAACTCCAGGCCCAACACCAGCACCCAGCCCATTTCCCACCCCACAACCAACTGACAGACCCACTGAGAGTCCTACGAAAGAGCCAACAGAGGTTCCTACGTTTGAACCTACCAATGTTCCAACAAAGGAACCTACACCTTCGCCTACATCTTCTCCATCTGAAGCCCCGACCGAAAATCCAACCGCCACCCCTACATATGCACCCTCGCCTGCACCTACTCCTCGTCCAACAAGAGATCCAACACCATCCCCAACTCCCTATCCAACTGCGTACGTGAATCACATGCCCATTTTGAAGAGAACTGTTCTCTATTGTGAGCCTTACCATGTTCATTATAAACTATATTTTTCTGCAGTGCTCCTACACCAAGTCCCACACACGAACCAACAAGAGATCCTACTGAACCTCCAACGCCACAACCGACATTAGCTCCAACTGATACGCCAACTGCCAAACCAACCCCTCGTCCAACAGAAGGTATGACTACAAAGTAGCTCTTAGCAACAACACTTCATTTTTCCTCATCAAGTTTTTCTCATGCTTTTGTTTAGCCCCAACGCCATCTCCTACGCACAAGCCCACATTATTCCCAACAAACAAACCAACTGCTAGACCCACAGGTGCTCCTTCTCCCAAGCCCTCTCCCCGCCCAACTGCACGACCGTCCTCTGCTCCTACTGAGGATCCTACAGTATGTTGCAACCTTTGTAGTTTTCCGCGTATAGCTCTCTTTCCCCATGAACTCACATGCAACCTTTTTCTCCTTGATGAAAACGTTACTAGCCATATCCGACACCTCAGCCAACACAGAAGCCAACTGTGAGTACAGGAAAAGTTCAATGCAAAATGAAGATGTTTTGAAACACTCTGACATTCCATGATTTCTCTTTCTTTCTTCTTAAATAGCCATATCCCACACCTATTCCAACAATGCGCCCTACAGTAAGTTTGCGTCAGCTGTTTTTGATAATCTTATGACTTGTGTTATTCAACTGCCTTTTCTGACCTTCTCATGCTTCTTTGTTAGCCTTATCCTACTCCTGTTCCAACACCAGCACCCACTCTTTTTCCAACAGATTCACCAACTGGCCCAAGGACAGATAAACCAACCCCAGCACCAACGAGCCAGGTATGAAGCAAAAAAAGATACAATTTTCCTTTTTAAAGGAGTTAATTTTGTTGAACTGACCTCTTTGGTGTGCGCTCTATTACAGCCCACTGAATTTCCAACAGAAATTTACACAGATAAGCCCACAGTTGCTCCAACATATGAGGTATAGACAAGTTGGTATAATGGTTTGTATCGTTGGTCTTCAATCTTCTCACTTTGAGTCACTGCTTTTGATTGCAGCCTTCTCCCATCCCCACACAATATTTACTCACACTGTAAGTGGGTCTAATAAAGAGGTCATTGAAGTGGAATTCAACCATACTCATTGCCTTGCTAATTCATTTCTCTTTGTCAATCACTTATCCTGTTGTTTTCTCAGGCCAACAGAGTATCCGGTGCCATCACCAGTGTATAATTATCCCCAAATCCCACCGCCACAGCCTTACCATGCTCAAGCTCCGGTTGTACCTCCCTACCAGTACCCGCAACCATACCCACAACCATACCCTCAGCCACAGCCACCTCCTCCGGGTGGTTCTGTAGCTCCACCGTTCTCTGGTGGAAATGCATTCGAGACTCCAGAGCCTACCCCTTTCCCAACACCACGTCCAACCCCCATGCCAACTCCCCTTCCAACTCCAGATCCCAATGGAATTCCCTTTCCTCCAACGTTTGACCCATAGGCTTGGTATCCAAAGGACATACCGATGGGAAAGACCTCGATCTCATTTGTATTTTCATCAAGGGGTCTCAGGGAAATTTAAAACTCATCACTTGATGCAGTGCTTCAACAAGTATTGGGAGAGTGGACTCCATTTAGAGTTCACATGCTGGTGAAGCTTCATGATAAGGATTTAAAACAAGAATATGATTGTTTAGAAAATGAGTACGAAGTATTTCTTGCATATGGCTTTACTAGCTAAGACAAGTTGCTTCCTGTTATATCTCATCATTGTCTGAAGAAGTTGTCTCGTCCGCTGGCCCGAAAAGGGGTGGCAAAACATTGAGGCCAGCTGGTGTATGAAAGAAACTCTCTAGAGTAGAGCGAGAAGTTCTGTTATTGTGGCAACTTGGCGTCCAGATTACTGTTAACCCCCCCCTGGGTGGTCGTGGTAGCACGGTACCTGCCGTGTGTAACGGCAGGAAATCATACGTACCGGTACGATCGAAGTAGCTACGGTACGTAGCTACCGGTAGGCTCTCTAGCTAGCTCTAGTAGAGAGAGACTTTTTGTGGTCGGGTGAATCAATCAAAAGGTATCTACCGGTATTTTTTTATTACTACTACGAGTATTATACTGGAGTACTAGATTCTCGATAATTGTGATGGCATGTTTCCTCTTTTGTTCCGGTTCTTGTCTTTCTCTTGACATCATCTTCGTTGTTGCTTCATTATGTATATACATTTTAACGCTTTCATCTTCGCACAGCTACAAAAACTGTTCCATATCCCGCCTGTGCATTTGTCGTCACCATGAAGTCGTTCTTATTTGTTTGCGGAATATTGTTGGCCGTTACTAAAGGCCTCGCGCCGCCCCCGTTGCCAGCACCTTCGAAATCGGTTCCAAATACTCGTCTCTATGGCTTACTTGATTTCAAGCCTTTTCATGGTCATGGATCTGGCGAGCAAAAAAAGGATCTGGATGATCAGTGGGCTGTTCAGCAAGAGATCTTGGCGGCCCGTCGTGGTCATATTGACAAGTCGGCCTTGAAGAAGAAGTATGCCAATGGAGCCAAGGGAGATCTGTCAAGCCTTGGAGAGGGTACCCGCAAGTCTGGAAATCCTGGTCGACAAGATGAAATGTACGTGGAAAGTCCCAAGGCTGCTGCATCAAACGGAGGTTCGAAGAAGCCAAAGTTCTTTTGGGAAAAGTAGGCAGAGACGGGAAATGAATCCCACTTCGTTCCCGGAAGTCAAAAATTCAAGAAAGATACCACTGTCAAAGCATCTTCACTCTACACCTGCCATGCGTCAATCGTTGGGAAGCTGTGTACTATTTTGAATAATATCGTCAAAGAACAATGGGTACATTCCATTCTTGGGCGTTGACAGTTTTCTTCTATCTTGATACAGCTGCGCTTCCAAAAGACGCACTCGAGTACTACTACACACTGCACTACAAATTGACTCCTCTTACCTGCTGTCGTCGTTACATGAAATCAATAATGCTTGCGTAAGATTCCTCATACTTAGCACTTACAACAACAACTAGCTACGACTCCTCCCAATAGGCGTATGCCTCGAACGTCGAACGCTAGCTGGCTTAAGACAGTACTCGGACTACCAACAAATAGTATTCGATAATCGAAGTCGGAACGTATCTGGTACGACTACCTAGAGTAATGGTTTACTACAACAGAAGCTGAGAAGGGGGGTTACCGGTACAGCAGTAATGGTACAACTACCGTACATCGGATCGACTACGGTAGGTACCGGGAACATTACTACATCGAGGCACGTACTGTGGGTAGTACGGTACTCGGAGTACTACGTACTTCAAACTTCAAATGCTATTCAAGTTCTCCTTTAAGGATAAAGTTAGGAACAGATGTAGTCTTTTCGATTACCTTCCCTCGAGATCTATCTCTCTACCTCTATGTAGCTACTAGAGAGTAGTAGGTACCCTACTCCACTCACAGCGTCTTTCCCCTTTTCTGCACTCGTAGCTCCTACGGCAGACAAAGTACCGGTAGAATCAAGAATGTAACAGGAGACGGGTCAAATGAAACGATAGCAGATACACTCTTTTAAAAAGGACCGACAGCGGATTAAGCTTCTGACCGACACTGACAATAACATGACAGACTTGCAAATACTTCATGAACACTCGTATACCATGAATGGCTTGAAGGAGGGCGAAGTCAGCACAGGAACAACCATCTTGGCTCTGCCTTTTGATGGTGGTGTGGTGGTGTGTGCCGATTCTCGAACATCCACCGGATCCTATGTAGCCAACCGTGTTTCGGACAAGTTGGTACAACTTTCCGAATACATTTATTGTTGTCGCAGTGGTTCCGCCGCCGATACACAGGCGTTGACCGATTATGTGCACTATTTTTTGAATCAATGGAGGTGAGAATAAGAATTTGTTGTGTCGTAACAGCAACACAAAATGACCATGTCGCAAATAGATTGCTTCTCCTCTCAGTGCCGAAAGATTTGCAAGCGAGCAAACACAACTATTTTTTGTAAAAAAAAAGAAGAGCCGATCTTTCTCACCCATTCTTTTTTCCCCGCAGTTTGGATACCGGTCGTCAACCAACAGTGAAGACGGCCGCCCATTTAATGCGCCGCTTGATTTACAACAACAAGGACCAATTGCAAGCCGGTGTAATTGTGGCTGGATGGGATCCGGTGGATGGTGGCTCTGTTTATACAATCACCTTGGGTGGCTCTTGCTTGGAACTTCCATTTGCTACAGGTGGTTCCGGTAGCATCTTCATTGCTGGACTGTTGGATTCGGAATTCCGACCCAACATGAGCAAGGACGAGGCACGTGCCCTGGCCAAAAAGGCTTGTGCACATGCTATGACACGGGATGGATCGTCGGGTGGCGTAATCCGAACTGTCGCAATCACAAGCGAGGGTGTCGATCGGGATTACACCGGTGGAAATGAGCTCCCATTCGGACCTTCTGCCGTATGGTAAGAAACGTTGACTGTGTATTGGAATAATACTGGAATGAAATTAAAAGCACAGTTCGTGAAAAGACCACGACAAATTTAGGTGACATGACCTTGGAGCCATCAACGTGAGTGAACATCATGACTGATAGTAGCAGCTACAAGTTTGTAGCTAGGTACCAATTCCTCATAATTCGTCACTGGACCTAATGATTCAAAAACTTGGCGTGAAGAAAGGCGTAGAATAATGTTTCAAAAACACTGTGTACTACGTAGTAGCTTTAGCTGTACTGTCATCATCATAATATATACGTAGCTTCTGACAATTTCAACTTAAATTTGTTCATTTGCATCCATTTGCTCATTGCTGTTTCATCACAATCTCCCTGTACTCTTCAACAATCTGTTGTCCCTTCGCCTCCCATTCAGATCTATTCTGCTCAGCATAGGACAGATATTCGTGGCTGGAAACTCCAAAGGCATTGCATTCTTCCAGTTTTTTTGCCAATGGAATGATGTAGAAGTCAAAGAACCCCAACTCTCCTTTATACCACCCATCAAGTGGGTTAACATCCGTTCTTCCAGCCTTGTATGCATCATACATCTCCATGAAAAGCTTTTGATTCCATCTTCTATAAATGTGAAAGTGCTGCATCGTATGGGCAATGTCTGATGCTTGAATCAGATGCTCAATCACAATGGTAGCCTTGCGGTTTCTAGCGTAACTGTGTTGTTCTTCAGTGAGATAACTTTCTTGTACACTGAAGGCCTTCTTCCACCTTTCCTCACGAAGTGTCTTCAGATCCTTGTCCATGATGTCAGTAGCTAGAATGGTGTTTACCATGAGTTGCCGGAAGCGCAAAAACTCTTCTGTGTTACAGTAAATTGCCATTCTCAAGTCAACAAAAGTATCCTCCATCAACAAAGCCCAAGCAAGAGCAACAGAATTTTGTTCAGCAACAGATTTGTTCCCATACAAAACGGCAATATCAGCCTTCTCCTTGACTAGTGTATTGTTGGTGACACCAGGATGATCAAGGTCATGAAGAAGGGCTGATAGGGCAACAGCAAACTGTGTCATGGGATCCTGAAAGATGCAGTCATTGGTCTCAGAGTTTCCAAAGCGCTTGATATTCAAGGTATCTTCTGGTCTAGCAATGATCCTGTTGAGAAGCTTCATGACAGACATAGTCACATGACTGATGGTATTAAAGATTATGTGAGAAATTTTCTGGAATTCGGCATTGGTTTGTCAGTTCGTCTAAATCAGGCTCACCTTGCATGTTCAAAGTTGTGAAATGGATTATCATGGTACATCTCTTGGACTTTGGTGATGTATCTGTGCAGCTGAATATACACTTTTTGGTCAAGTTCTGTCACTTGGTTCTGAACCTGTACTGTTTCATCATCTAGCTGTGGGAATTGCACAACTTCAACGACCTCATCAAGCATATTATTGTTGCCACTGATTTCATACTCTGCCAGTTTAAGCTTTCTGGCAGAATCTGCTTTGACGCCTGTTGCATATCTGTGATTGAGGATTTTGAGGAGCAAGTTGCTCAAAATTTCAACATTCCATTCCACGAGGCGTTCCAGTTTAGTGTTCCTCTGGTGGGAAACACTTTCCTCGACAAATGGAACAAGAAGATCCTGCCCAGAAGAACTTGAAGCATCCCTTAAAGTATCTTCACAATCATCCGTTTTGTTATTGACCCGTAACCAGTAAGTTTGCAGGACACCTTTTCCTTTTGCAATAACTTTGTCTTCCCTAGCAGTGATCCACTGGCTTTTGCCAGCATCTCTCAACAGCTTTGCTGTCGTTTCAGATAATTGAATGCATCCTTCTCTCCCAGTGCTCTCCATTCTTGCTGCAGTGTTTACTGTATCACCAAAAAGCTGAAATCTTGCTCTTTCTCCTCTCAGAACACCTGCAGTGACTGGGCCAGAGTGAAGACCAATTCTGAGACCCAAGCTTGATGTATCAGGACCAAGTTCTACCTCAAGCTTCCTTGTCATCATATCCATTGATCGCATAACATCCTGGGCAAAGCAAGCCATTGCAATGTGATGGTCAGCTCTGGGTGTTGGAAGCCCAGCGACGGCAACATAGCAGTCACCAATGGTTTCAACTTTAAAGACTCCTTTCTTTTGGGCAACTCTATCAAACTGGTAGTAGAGAGATTCTAACAACAAAAAGACTTGAGATGGCTCTCGAGTTGATGACCAAGCTGTAAAGCCAGAGATATCAGCAAACATCACAGTGGTTTCAAGGAACAGATCGGCCAATGGCTTGGTGCCAGGCTTTGGAGCTTTTTGGTCGTTATTCTCCAGTATTGCATGAAGCTTGTCTTTACGTGTGTTATCAAGACCAAAGGGTGTATTCTTGTCAGCAATCAAACGTTGCCCGATTTGTGTTGGAAAAACTGAGTTGACAACAGCAACAGCTCTTGCTGCTTGTTCCTCTGCTTTGGCCTGCATCTTGGTCATGTATAGATTAAATAAACAGAACATGATTGCTACAAAAATGAAGAGAGCAAACACCAATGCTGCATAAATCAGTGGTTCTGTTGTCTGATATTGAAAGCGAAACTCATCAGTAGGATATATCACCATATTGAATTGGCAATGGTGTGATTGGCCCTCCAGAACATGCCCCCCAACGAAAAAGGTTTCCTGGTACCGCAAATGGTTATAGAACCTGTTGTGGTGGAGACCCTCTTCCCAAGTACCGTCAGCTGCGCGCGTAAGATTGGAACCGCAGTCACTCTGGATCTGGATCACAATCGGGTCATTGTCTCCATTTTTGAAGAATGATTCCCATGGCACCACTCCTACTACATATCCTATCACTTTGGAGCCTGGGCTGAAATCTTCGTAAACTTTGGTCAGTGTGAAGCTACGAGGCTGCAAAGTAGCATTTGTTTGAATGTGTTCAAGTAAAAAGTCGACATCCAGAGGCTCTGAAACAATTGGCACGTCATATTCCATCGAAGTGACAATTTCTTTCTTGAACACATGATTGGAATAGAGATCAAAGCCAACCAAGGAGGTGTTGACAAGATGTGGCCCATACTGAGCAACAGGAACGCTGAAGCCATCAACTGAATAATTCATGTCTGCCATTACATCCTCCATGAAACCGTTCACATTGAGGTACATAGGTCGTGTTTCGTTCCCATCAGAGCACCACTTGCATTCTATAATCTCTCTCGGCATTGCATTCAGAGCATCGAAGTCCCAACCCCGAACGCTGTAATCTTGTCGGACCGCTGCCTCCCTATTAGTCCAGTCGAGTTCGAAGGACAGGCGGTCCTGTGACTCAACAAACGGAGCCCAAATGACCATCTCAGCACCGGTCAGTTCTGTGACTTCTGAAATCTTCATTTCAAAGAATGGGATCACGACATTTGGGAAGTCTTGTTCCTCAGAATCGAGGGCTCGTGAAGTAATTGCTGTTGCAAGGACGCGGAAGTGTCCAAAGGTGCTTTTAGCATTGGTTTCGGCAAGATGTGCCACTTCTTGGGCAGAGCTTTGAAATTGATTCTCGAACTCTTTCTGTTGTTGCGCATCCAACAGGAAGAAAACACCAATTCCAAAACCAAGAGCTGACACTGCCAGAGCGGCGTACACAATAATCTGATGAGACGAAGATGCAGAAAAGAATGTGAGTCTCCAATCAAACGACTTCACAACCACGAACGAGTGAGAAACGCACCTGTGTTGGGTTGAACTTGAAGTCTCTAGACTCTTTGCGTTTAGCGATCACAGTCGTCTGCTTGCTGCTGGCGCCAGTGGAGCCAGAAGCGCTATCATTCGCCAACATTTCCTGTTCATCTTCATAATCAAACTTCTTCGTTTCTTTGGACGAAGAGAGGTTGGAATCGGTGCTTTCTTCTCCGCCGAGCTCTAGGTCGGCATTGTATCGATCTGACATTGTTTTGGCTTTGCTCTTCCGACACTGTTGTTAATATTGTGCATTCACAAACAATGTTTCGCTTGAATTGATTTAAACGTTGTGTAGTTTTAAAGAGTAAATCGTAGCGTAGTAGTTCCTAGCTTGCTAAGAGAGTTCTACTGCGTATTTTCTATTTACTGTTACTCGAGATGTTTCGCTTCGGCCAGGATGAAAGATCACCCTGTTGAAGTCTGAAATTTTTAACAGAATAATAAGGTACGCAAAAGAACTCGCAGGGGCGAAAAAGGTCTGAGAATGGAACAAGAGTATTTGTTCCTCAAGGTCTTCCTCGGAATAATTTTCAGATGGCATCCCTGTCAAAGTGTCCTTCTTACTATACACTTTTAAGTCATCTATCCCCAAGTTATGACTTCAGCTAACTTTTCTTAACGATGACATTATGCCCATGACCTCTGGTGAATGATGGAGCGATTCCCAATTCCAGTGGAACAAATTTAAGCCCATGGATGACGTGGTGAGAAGATTTCCTGACAAATCTGCTCGTTGTGTCTTCGAATGCTGGGAGAATCGCATATCTGTGAACTTGAGAGTTGAGTTGTCAACTCTCCTTCCTTGGCACTAAAATAATACGTCACTTTTTGATCCAATCAAAAGGAGGAAGAATTATGTTAGCTGGAGAAGGAAACACGTTATTAGAGTTCAATGAAGACTGCTTCCATTATTGCCTCGTCTGCTTGGTGTCCGATTGGCCGGACTATGCTTGAAGCAAAAGATTAGTTTTCATTCTGGCGTATATTTACTGACATTGATGATGTCAAAGAGCTACTACCGGAATTACGGTACAGTACTGTAGTATACTACGATAATACCTAACTCATCCCCTCATCACATTTCAAGGCTGTCGTACTCCCGTACTCCCGCTCTTCATCCTTGATTCCTTGATGGAAAACAGACTACCGGTACCGTAGTACCTTCCTGCTAGCAACACATACAACTACCATGTACTACTGAGTACGTAGTGTTCTATTTTGTATTTTGGATTCCTACTACTACTACCTAGGGCTTGTTGAAGAATCATTGGCTCCAAGGCATCACCCAGCTATAATCCAGAGAACCAAGTACCCAAGAGAATTATTGCTTACCTACTTCACAGACAGTTTGTTATAGGTTGGCACCACCTGCTCCTGGGCAGGTGGTCTAAACATTGGACCTTCCTCCACCAGCTGCAATATCCATGCTGAAACAACATTACAATTCGGACTAAATGTTGTAATAGAAAACCAGAAATCATGCCACACATGGTAATGACACTGACACTAGTAGAGCTTGATTCTGACTAGGAAAGGCCCATCTGACCATCCAAGCATTCTGTGACCTCAAGCTCAAGTGCTTGCTCCGGTCCCATGGCCAGTACCCTTCGATGCCACAGAGGAAGACCACTTCTGAACAGAGAAAATGATCAGAAATCTGGAAACTGGATTGATACTCGAATTTTAATTGAATCGACTGAATAATATTTACCTTCGAATGGACTTTTTTTAAAATCGTATGGACTACCGTAGCTACTGGAGTAGCACTTTAACTGTCGTACCGGTGCCAGAACGAAAGAAAGTTAATACAGCTTATCATTTTACATTGTGAAGATGCACAGGTTTGTATTTCTAGAGTTTTTCAGTTTATAGAAACTGTTCCCTGAAATCTTCAGTGTGAAGATGCACAGGTTTGTATTTCTTTATATCTCTCATACTCTGCATAAAAGATTTTACCTCCTCTGACATACCCTTGGTTTTGTTTGGATTCAGTGGTTCGCGTAAAAAAAGCCCATGTAGAGAGTATAACTCCAGTAACTTGTATAATCCCATGCACTTACCACAAGGTTTTTAATTGACCTCCCTTGTAATTTGTGAACTGGTCTTGCATTAGCACAATTAACAGGAAATTGTTCAAAGCTGATTGTTCTTCAAGTTCCCATGCTTCTCTTGGTGATTGGTCCAACACATGGAAGAGGAAACTTAGCTGATGCATATATAGTTTTTGGTTTCAGCTCAATGATGTACTCTCCCTCTCCTCCCGCGGTCCCATCCAACATTTTTACAAGTAGTGAGTCAATTTGTGTTACAGATACACAATTGACATAATATCCATCAATTACAATTGTTTCAAACTCGCTTATTGATACAACTGGTTTCAGTTTCACCCCCCTGAATTCACACATGGCACCATTAGCAATGCAACTTGCAACATCTTCATTTTGATTGATGCATATATATTGGACCTTTTAAGATAGGATTGTGATACTTTTTGGTTTTGTCTTGTATATGAGCTTCTCCCACAGCTGCATAAATGATATCCTGTGCTTTTTTGTTCTCCATTGCTTGATATTCCTTTGTTGTTCCCCTTACATGAAAGCTGAGGTTACCAGCTTTAATGCATAGCGTATGCATTGGTGGCTGTACGCTTGCATCGGGAGAGTGTGTTTTCTCCAAATGTTTTACAAATATGGCATCGTTTATGGCCATTCTATCAACATTTGTCTTGGTGGCATATACAGCATCTGGGGGAACAATTTTTCCAACGGAGCCTTATGTGAACCAACAACTCTGATATTTATTATAGCAACTTCATCAGTGGTTGGGCCACTATCACGGAACCTTTTCAGCAGCTCTCCCCAACCAGGGTCCTTATCAAACCTATGATTCACTTTCAGCTCCATAAAAGCATTGATGAGTTCCTTCCATGCAACAAAGCCATCACATTTGTAAAGAGGTACTCCATCCACAGGAGATAACTGTGTGCAGCTCCACATGGCTTCGTTGGTCGGTAAAATATCTCCTTCATTTTCTCATTGAGTAGTTGAATGTCTTCAACTGATGCAAAAGAAACTCCATCAACAATTACAAGGTATGCATTTTTAAATTCCTCAAGCTCATTTCTCACTTCTCGTTTGAAGGCAAAAGCTTTGGCTGTTATTTCCCCATTAATTGAAACAGCAGCTGCACCTGTAAGTGCCGCAACAACTATACTTCTTTTATCAAATTTCACAAGTAAATTCTTCACACAGTTTCTGCGCATATCTGCACACGGTTTTGATAACGTGACTTTTTCCCGTCCCGCCAGCACCACAGAAGAAGCAAATCAACTGTTGATTGTCCATTACCTTTTACAATTTTTCCATGGAGCCAATTTTCCATCTTCTTTCTCTTTTCTCCACCTTTTCAAGAAACTTCCCTGTAACTGCAAGTCTGTATTAGCATTGCGAAATGGAACAAATACCACACATCATCGTTTTGCATGTTCCTCCATTACCAAGTGTATCTCTGGAGGTATTGTTTCAATGTCACATGTAAATATGTCATGTCCTTCAAACTGTTTTGTATCCAGAAAATCAAGATGGTTAATGTCTGGCAAAAGCTCCTCGTTCAATGCCTTTATTTTCAAATGATCTTTATTTGGATGAGGCATTGCCCAATTCAAACTGTTTGTGTCCTGGTCTGCAGGCACTGTATTTTGCCAGGAAATCATACAAACAAATTTCCTCCAATTCCTTGGGATGGCACGGGTAATTTGCAACTGGATGAGTTATAAAACACGCACCCCTCTTCATCTGCTGAAATCTCAAGATCTTCATGCACCTCTTTAAAGAAACTACGAATGTTGAAATAGGAAAAATCACGGGAGAATTGAATTCTGGCTTCGTTCCTGATGAGATAAGATGCCATTGGTGCAGCTACGTTGTAAGCTTTTGTTGCCATAAATGCTGCACCGATCATACCTCTTATACCAATTGAGGAGGTGTCTTCGTCATTGTCCCTGTCCCCCACTTCCATCCTTTCCATCACCTTTTATTGCATTTTCTTCACCATCTGTTTTTGCAGCAGCTGCGAAATGCTTATTGTTAATGGGGGAGGAAGAGGCACCATTTTTCTTCTCCTGTCTACAAAATAACCGATAACCTACCAACATTTCCCATGGCAACCTCACCTCTCATGACCCTCCTCTAATGAGCAAAGAAACCAACACAGATGGGACCCAGCAGTCTAAATGTCCTGCTGTTACACTACTTCCCTCTCCGAAGAGGAGACCACGAGTCTTCAGTCAGCAAATTTCATCCCTATCGTGACATCCTTTTTCTCTCACTCTTTACTACGGAGTACTACCGGTAGTTGATAGCTTCGTAAGATGTTACTTCTGCCGTATTTTAGACTAACTGTATTAACTGTAATTAATAACTAACAGTATAATAATAACTGTGTAATAATAATGATGTGTTTTTATTCACTGTCAAGAACCACGTCTCCGTACAATCCATGATACGTTTTATTGGTACGATCGTACAATCCGAGCCGGAACTCGACGCCCCCCTCGGAGAGGTCTGTCATACATCGCAGTCGAACTCTTTCTATTATTAATACGTACTAACAGTAAAATAACTAACAGTAATAAGTAAGTATAAAAACGAAAAAGATTCGACGTAATAATTCATACTTACTGTTAATACAGTTAGTGATAGTTGTAGTCCAGAGTCCAGAAGATAGACAGGCAGACAGTCCTTTCCGCATCGTTTCTGTCGCCATGGGATTTTTGAACGAACAAGAACGACAAGCCTTTGAGCAAAACAAACCACAGGCACTCCGTGCCGACATCTGGATGGTCAGTGGTTGTGAGGATCACCAGACTTCGGCCGATGTGTCCAACACGGCAACATTCCAGCTGCCCGATTCGGCCGGTCGAGCCGGTGGTGCCTGCACGGCTGCGTTATTGAATGTTCTGTACGAAGACGAAAAGACGCCATGGGAAAGACACAGTTTTGCACAAGTCATGGACAGTATGCGTGCGAATTTGCGAAAAAAAGGTTTTAGCCAGGTCCCTCAACTTTCATCGACGAGACCGATCGATATGAATGACAAGTTTCATATTGTTCCGGAAGACCTTCCGGGAATACGACGGGCTGTATTGGTTGGTATCAACTACAGAGGACAAAAGGGAGAATTGCGAGGTTGTCATAACGACGTATTCAACATGGTAAGGAAACGTTTTTGATGATACTGCGGCTGTGTTGTTTCTTCAAAACGTTTGTCATCATTTTGGTATTGATACACGCTGCTTTTCGGTTTTTGGCTATTGCGTGCTCAGTACAACTACCTACAAGACTATCATGGATTCCAAGATGCCGATATCACTGTCCTTGTGGATGATGGAGATCATGGACAACCGACCAAAGCCAACATTCTTGCTGCGTATCACAACGTCGTTCGACAAAGTCGAGCTGGCGATGCCATTTTTCTACACTTCTCGGGTCATGGTACTAAGGTTCGTGACCAAAATGGAGACGAAGACGATGGGTACGACGAAGCAATGGTCCCACTCGATTTCAAACAATCTGGGTTGATTCTGGACGATGATTTGTATGATATCTTTGTCAAGGGACTTCCCGCCGGTGTCCATGTGGTGGCAGTGGTACGTTCCACTGAAACGTTTTCTCCTTTCTTTTTTCGGTAAATGAACCAGAGCATACCGGTAAATCTTTCTCATAGGACGTAATCCATCATCTTCATTATTTTTTTCAGTGCGACTGCTGCCATTCCGGTACCATTATGGATCTACCGTACGTTTTCAAAGCCAATGGCGAGTACAGAAGAATGGAGATTGAAGACGCCTTTGATTTCAACAAAATCCTTAAACTGTTTGGTGGCAAGGGAAATACGATGATCATGAAGATGGGAACGAATGTTGCTAAGAACATGATGAAGCAATTTTTTAAGTAGAGACAGATCATGTTCTGGCTTTTCGAAACGGATTTCATTACCAGTTGTTCTCAGGGTCTGATCAGAGCTTATTGGTTTGAATCTCTAATGGTTAATCAACCCTATCTATCCGGAGGCAACGTTCTTTTGACTAGATTCGATCGTGCATGAAGAGAAGAGGGCCAGATATGTTCACCTCTAAATATGTGCCATACTACTTGCGCCAAAAGAGAGCAAAAGTTGTTGTGCTGACAGAGAAAAAATCATTTTGATTATTACTCCATACTTTTGATTACATCATACATAACCAACGGGAAGTCAACCACTGCAAACGACAGTAAGGCTTTGTCATTCGGATATGTTATCTTGCCATTGGTTCAAGCGGCTAGATTGTAGTAGCTTGTGACCTGAAATACCAACACCAAAGCCAATTAGTTTCAAAGCTGCATTGGAAACCGCCACTAGTGTTACTGCAAGAGCCACTCCACCACCGAATGTCAAGGTCATGGGTTGTCAAGCGAGGTTGGAGCAATTGGAGTACGCACCCTTCACTGAGATAACCCAGAATTGAAAGTAACCCCACAACATCAGCAACGCCCATGGAAACCATGCCGAATATTTACCAAGAACAGCCGGGATGATCATGATCCACCCGGGACATTGTCCGAACAATTATCAGATAAAGAAGAATAAAAGCTTGCGGATCGTGAATATTATGGTGACAAAACCAAAACAAGGGATCTAGATCTCACTGATCGTCACAATTGACAACAAAAACAGACGTCAGAAGAACTCGAAACTGCAGAAGATCTGTCGACTATGGATGCACCTGTACAATCCACAATGCATCGATAGACCAAATTTGAGTCAAGACGGGATTTTGCAACTAAGGAAGAACCCTTCGTGCAATGAAAAATATTATACCATTGAGATACACACGAAAACAGTAGAAGGAGACTGCAACTTTGATATGGTAGAAATGTTTGCTGCTGGTCTTAGAGTAATCCGGAACATGGCGGTTTTCCAATATACACGTTTCAATGAAAGATTGACGGTCAAGTCAAGAGGAAATACCAAGAAACAAAAATGATGAGAGGGTGATAGCCAGTGCATGATGTACACTCTTCAATAGGGCCTGAACTCATACATTGCTGTAAAGATACAAGAGTAAGAAACAAACGGCAACTTACATTCTTTGATACCAAAGATTGTACACAAAAATGCATCCCCCACTTAGCTCCTCTACTAGAGAATGTCCAATCATTCGGTCATTACAATGCTTGAGCTTTCTCCTTAACCTTTTGTAGAATCGCTTCAACTTGTGCTTCATGGGCCCAAATAAATCTCTTGGCCTCTCGAAATCTTTGTACTAACGCGTTCATTTTGAGTTCTTCAGCAATCAAATTTAATCGTTTCACTCTTAAATATTCATCTTCTTTCACCAGACGCAAAATGGCGTCATGCTTGCGACGGCGATAATCTTCGTCGTGAAAGTAAATGGGGAAAACAGGGTGTCTCGTGTCAAGACCGCCCTCAACTCGTTGAAAATCTTGCTTTTCCTTGTAGTCAGCACCTGAGTTAATGGGACCATCCGTTTCATTGTAGACACAACGTACGAGCAATCGATTTTCAGCGGAGAGCTCCTCCAATGGCTTTGTCAGAGCTTGCCAGTCTGAATGCCCATACGTCAAATACTTGTAACGAGTTGAATTGAAGTCGGCAAGAAAGTTGTGCAAGTGAAACGCTGAGTGGCCCGATGAATCGCCATCACGAGAGTGAACCATGGATCCTCCATCTAACACCCGAAAATCGCCAGCACTATGGAGTGGATAGAAACTTTTATCCGGTAGATTCTGAACATCTCCACCTGACCTTGCCCATCCTTTGTCACGGTGAAGGCCGTCAGATCGTGTTGCTATCGGATGAACCGAATCGTCCCCAATTTCTTCAACACAGGCACCGATGATCATGTCCGGATGGAACCAATTTCTGTATTTGGTCACACATTCTGGTGATGACTCAAAGACTCTGGTGGCACCCATTAGCTTGGATTTCTTTTCAAAGCTGTTGGAGCATTTGTGCGCCTCATAGTCAAAATACTCCACGTAGGGACATTGCTGGGCGGCGCGCAAAAAATCTCTTGTGAACGACTCGTCTATATCTGCTATATACCCAACATCATCCTTCGTCATTCCAAGTTCCTTCCATCCCTTCAATATTTCCGCTCGTTGATTGTTTTCCCTAACCAGCTCTACGGCAGTACTCTCTTCGTCGACATATTCACGAATTTGCAGTTTTTCAACTCCAAACATTTCCTTGAACTGATCAATGTAGACTTGTTTGTTGGCTCTCCTGATGGGGCGTGCAAAAAGCATTTGAGTGCGATTCGATTCAACGAATACCATTCCTTCAAAGATTCCGTGTGTTTCTGTGGCAATGATATCCAGCAGCTCCCATGGCTCGTCGGCGATGAGAGCACCATAGAAGATACGACGATTTGGACGTTGTGGCTGTCCATCTTTGGCTGTCATGCTGAATCCATATCTGCGACAGCGCTCTTCCAAATCGAAATTGTCAATCTCCTGTTGGAACTTTAGGAAGAATGATTTGGGTTTGGTCGAAAAGATACCTTTGAAAATACCATCCACTTCTGAAAAGTACTCCTCCCGAAAGAGTGTGGTAGGGGTCGACGCCGTTATCGTTGGTTTTATCGCTTTGTCTCTATCCTTGATGCTACAATCTGCACTCATACCAAGATTAGGTGCATCAAAGGACTTGAGAGTAACATCTCCAGGTCCCGTCAATTGTGAATTATAGCCGCTGTAAATATACAAAAGCACAATCTGCACGGCAAGAAAAAGAAACAAACTCGGTGTGACCATCGATCGAGAACAACCCTTCTGCCGACGCTCGAAACTGTTTGTGGTACTGGTCGTCATCTGCTTTCTGTCGTCCAACACGACGTATTCAAAATATTCGTAGTATTTGCTTGAATTGTAGCGTGCTGATTTCCTTGTGCTTCTGCTGCTGTCTGTCGATGGAACAGTGACTATTGCGCTATCACAGAAAAAATCAGCCCAGCAGGTCTAAATGCTGGTCAGCTCCTGTGAGATGGTGGGCTTCAATGCTACTTTAGGAGAGTGCAAATGGTATTGATTTTCAACTGTGTGAAGCGGGACACTACTGTGTAGAGATGGAAGCAAACATGCATCGACGTAACTGTAAAATATGTCGATTGAAATGTGAAATGTGGATGAAAATCGCTCTACGTACCGGTAGTCTACCCCTACCTACCCTGTAGCTACGGTAAACTATAAAAAGCGCCGATTAATCAATTCATGTTGTTGTGATCTTGTCTACCGTACTTTGGCCTTTAAACGGGAGTGTGATCATTCATCGAAATCATGTTCTACCGTATTCAACAGTAGTACTACTTCGTTCTACCGGTACGTACTACGGTACTGGTAGATCGAATGGTACTGACAGTGTGAAGTACGGTACACTCTTTTTTACTGTTATTATTTTATTTACAAGTACAAATTCAAAATACCAAATACGGTAATCTGCAGCAACCAGACTACCCTTTTGTCCAAAGGCTTTCTTCTTCTGCCGAGCTGATACTCCCACACAAACCAGGATCTTTGTGCTTACCGGTACCTAATCACAGTCATGACCTTTCTTGCTCGCAGCAATATCCGTTTCTTTGCATTTATCATCCTGCTGAGTTGTCATGGGATTTCCATAGCCTTTCTTTTCCCTACAACCATCCCAACGTCGACGTCCAGACTTCAACATGTTGTACCGGGGATTCCATCAGCAGGTCAGCTTTCTCGATTTCAAATGATTCATACAAAGAGCCCTTCGCCGCCTGATTTGCTATCGCTGAGGGCGGAACCAGCTTCACGTTCGTCTTCAACTTCCGAGGAAGATGCCACTGTTGTACCATCCAATCCACCGGATCCCCCCACCTCCACACCAGCTTCTACCTTGCTGGATCGCCCCGTGTTGGCCATTCTCGATTTTGTCGCGTTGATGGTATTTGCAGCTATTGGCAAGGCTTCGCACGCAGTCGGGGACGAGACGACTTTATTCCAAGAACTGTCCGGCGTCGCTCTGACGGCGCTACCATTTGTCGTATCTTGGTTCGCCACGTCCTTTGTGACGGGTGTTTATCAGACAATTCGTATTTCTGACGATACCAACAACAACAACAGCAACAACGATTGGTTGGTGTCAACGTGGAAGCAAACAGCCAAGGGTTGGATTGTAGCCATTCCTTTGGGTTGTGTCGGCCGAGGTCTAATAAAGGGTTACGTCCCTCCAATACCCTTTGTGATTGTGACAATGATTGCCACCTTTGTCATTTTGGGATTGACTCGAACGGCGTATTACTTTGTGACAGTTGGAAGCAACAAAGAATAAACAAATCGTATGGAAAGGATGAGTGTGAATGTATAATATCGTTCGTGGGGGTAATGATATTGGTGACAGTTCCCAAACAATACCGCCGGTACATGTGAAATCGGCAGCAAGAGCTTCCTCGTATAGGTTCTTTTGCGTTGAAATAACATTCCCCGAGGTTGACGGGATTATGATGACCTAGATAGCTAGAGAAGAAAATTTTTAAATGCCCCCATTAGGTTAAACTGAACACATGCGAAATATTTTACTGTAGTCGACAGCATGTTTCTTTGTTTGGTTCTCTGCTACGTCAACTGGAAAGGGGGGTTGGGGAGATTGATTAGGTAGGTCCTCCTCCTGTCCTAATATACCATGTACAAAAGAAAACAGAAGAAAGTGCAACAGGCAGCAAGCCGTGCTACGGAAAGAGCTTGAGTGTGGTGATGATCGCAATATTATTCTAGCTACTAGTCGTATTGGTGGAAGGAACAGAAGCAGGAAGGGAGAGTACCATTCAATCCTGAAAACGCTGCCAAGAGTCAAGAGAACCTAGAATAATTGACAATGGGAGGAAACCTAGAATAGTGCTACGTAATGGGGGGGGATAGATAGTTTGCGCTACGTACTGTATGATAGAGATGCAACGAGCTCTTCTTACAGTTAATTGATGAAGATGGATCCTGCTGTGGCTTCGCTCGCAATTTGATGTCCACAAACGAGTGTGTATCATAGGCATTAGTACCGTGTAAAATAGGGAAACTCCCTAATATCCCTACAATATTATACCGTCCCAATTTGGGACGGTGGCCTATTTCCAACCCTAACCGATTTTGCATACCGTCCCAATTTGGGACGGTATGAGCCGATTTTTAGTTGTACAGAAAATTGGTTTTTATCACAACATCGACGTTTATTAACCACACCAAACTCTTCTTCCTTACTATGCTGAGGAACTTCCACCTTGATTTCCCTTGTCAGACTGCTTTTCCGTCGTTACTACTGAGTCGAATTTTTTGGGTCGGAATGTTTAGGGATAAGGTTAAATTTTGGCGCGCCACAATACACGACGGTCCCCGCTCCTCGAAACGTCATCGTCTATCACGTTTTCGTTGAAACAACCTTGAGGTTGTGTTACAACACTGATGGGTTGTTGTTCACACAACATTTCTTTATCCTTTAGTGACAAACTTCTCCAAAATATTCAACATGCCACCTGATCCATTCACCGGAATTCCTGCTGACATTCAGGCCTTCAGCTGCTGCATACACTCCCCCTCTCTACCGCTTCTGGTAACGATCTTGAAGTAGCCTTTGATCGAGGGTATGGAAAACTTAGCAGTGTGGAAGCAATCGCTGGCCGCAACCTTCACGTTGTTACGGTTGCTGGGACACTCGGTTCTCGGCATCCGTTCAACACTCCCGATGAATGGATTTCCACCCTGAATAAATGGAAAACCAAAAGGGGCGTGGATCAACAGAAAATCCTTTCATGGACACTGCTGTGTGAGAATTGGAACCTGCGGGGAGACCCAATGCTCGGAGAAGAAGTGCGCATTGCTGAGCGAACTAAGGTGGGAGAAAAACCCATATACGCCATTGCTCTCAGGGAAGTCTTTGACAGAAAGAACCCAGTGAAGTACCTAAAATTTTTTGCATCCAAAAACCACCGCCCGTACACCTTCGTTGCTGTCGAGCGCAATGAGCATCTTGACCAGAACGTGTTATTCTCCCCCAAAACACCATCACCGGAACGCTCATCCGTCGAACAGGCTCTGTTGCAGTCCGCACAGCCCCTAACAGTTGGGCAGCGGTGCGCAGACTGGTTCCTGATGAAATCAATGCTACTTTCAGGGACAATGGCAGGAAAAATTGGTACGTATGAAGCAGAACCGTCCGGAGCGGCTCTCTCATCCATTATGGAGGAATGCATAGTATCATGGTTTGGACGCCACAAAAGCACCGCCATGATGGCAAGTGGTACCCGCAACGAGAACCCCACTTTAGACAGGCTGAGGTCGTCTGTGAAATGCATGAAGGGAATCTTTGAAGTGGGTCTCTTACGCTGGAACAGGAATCATGCAATTGGGGTATCACCTGATGCAATCTGTCGTCTTGTTGTGGAGGACGCACCCGATCCAGTACTGTGCTGTTTGGAGATCAAAACGAGGGTTTCCGAAAGTACAATTGCAAAAGCAGAACTGGCAAGGAAAAAGCATGGCAGTTTTGTCAATTGTTACTATGGTGATGCGGTGTTTAATGATTGCGTTCCTGCCGCCAATCGAAGTCAAGTGCTCCATCAAGCTCTGGTAACCGGATTTCAACATGGTGTGTTCGTTGTTTGCAAACTGGAAGAGGGGCAGGGGAGCATCGTTCAAATTGTTGCCATCAGAATATCTACCGAAAAAAGAGATGAATATGCCAAAAACCTGTGTAAGGTGGTTAACCCACTCCTTGGGTTCCTTCACAACGAAGACGTTATTGCGCGAGGAATTTTGATGGACAGTGACTTTCCAGATTGGGTGACTGACCCCCAGCGAACGATCTTGAAGACAAGGGCAAAACTGTACTATGGGCACCTGAAACTCATAACCACAGAAGAGGGAGATCTGCGACCAACAAAGCCAGTGTCAATTTACAAGCATTCAACGCAGTATCGCTACAACAAGCACAAACCAGGGCTTGATAAGAATACGGAGATTTCGGATAGGGTAGCGTTTCACACAACGGGTCCTTTTGAAGCAAAGTACGTCTTCAGAATGCTGGACGCGGTCATGGTCAATGCCTGGAGAGCATATCAGGCAGTGACTGTGATTTCACCGTGGCTACGTGCGCTCGGGTCACACCCTTCATTGGCACAGGTGAGAACTAAACTCAACAACTTTGTGGGGGTAGAAGATTTTGTTGCAGATGTTGCTTTGGAATGTCTAAGGTGTTTGGCGGCACAGAAGGCCATCCCACTGTTTCCGGCAGACGTACCACAAGAAGAAAGGGAAGAACGGCAGTTCAAGAGTGAATTTTCCGAGTACAAAAGAAAGCATGGATGGCCAATCAGAAAATTTGCTTTGAAGAAGTTTGCTAGCGATCCATTCCTAAAGAAACTGAGGCTATGCACTTTTGTGGATCACAGGCCCCAACGTATCAGGGACGTCCAACCAGTAATCCGTGAGAACGGGACTTCCCAAAAGGTGGTGAGGAGGAAATGTGTATTGTGTTTTGTCCCTGGGAAGATGATTCCAGGAACATCCACTATCAAGTCAAAAGAGATAGCCAACAACAGCACATACATGTGCCCAACATGTATGGTTGTGCTGTGCAAAAAAACTGTTGGAAATTCGGGTGCGAAATCGTGTCATACATTGTGGCATGAACGCCACAATTTGGAGGCAGAGGGGAGCAAATGTAGGAAGTGCCTAAGGGTGGCAAGGGAGATGAATGATGATGAAGCACAAAAAAGGAAGCTTCACGCAACAAATGCCTCTATCAAGAGACATTCGCCAGCAAAAACGAGCCAACAGACCCAACGAAGCCAGACTCAGGTGGCAATAAACGATCCACAAGATCCACAAGATTCATTTGATGCCGTTGAAAACGTTGTCGAACATGTTTTGGAGAACCTAATGGAAATGGAGCATGGAGAGGAACACGGTGACGAGGAAAAAGAAGAAGACAAACACGACTTCTTAGACATGGAAGAATACAGTGATGGAAGTGACGAGAAGGAGTAGAATCGAGGATTGATGGTTAACTACAAAGGTGATAGTTTTAGTACCATTATACCTCTATTAGTATGAAAAGAAACAACTGAAATAGTAGTATCTAGCTATTGATGGCTAGTAGTAGTATTATTGCCTACTAGCTAGCTCTACTAGAGAGTAGTTTGATGTAAGGTACGACGTATTAGTACAACACGTATGCTCAAACGGTATGTAGGTAGGAGGCTACGTAGCCCTGGTATCACTTCACACCGTCCCAAATTGGGACGGTATGATTTTTTGTGTAGGCGCTGTAAAAAAACATACCATACCGTCCCATTGATGGGACGGTATCGAAAATTGTAGGGATATTGTACCGTACTAACTTACAGTTAAATACCTACCACGTAGTGCGAGGTAGTCGCACCTACGGTAACTACGACTACGGTAATAAAGTATCGTATTACCTAACTGTGAATAGGTAAGGTAAGGTACGACATACCGTAGTCTTACCGGTATCCTCTGTAGTACGTACTTCGTATCATACTGTTGCATTGATTGACTGAGAGTACCGTGATTTCTGTACTGCACGTTCCACGTAGAAGCTGGTGTAGCACGTGCCGCGAAGCTTCAGTAGCGGCGTTCTCTGATTGGTATCTTTTCCAATTTGGTTCCGAGCCACTGATTTGACGAGGCAGGTGCGGATGGCAGAGACTCTTGAGTATGCAACATCAAAAATATCCTAGAATTATATAGAAACTATATCGATTATCATGCTCAAGAGTCCTTAGACTCACACACAGTCGTCTTCTTGCCGTGCAAACGTTTCACCGGCACGAATCTTTTTTTCGCATCATCATTGGCTCGGTCGGTTCCCGTGTAGAGTGAATGTTGTGTGTGTGGAGCAGTGTGGTGCGATGAATTGCTTTCGACCGACCGTTTGTTTGTTTTTTTTCTCGTGCCGTCGTCATCGTTACCTCTCATTGTTTTCGTCTTTGGAGACTTTGTTACATTTGTCGCATTTTTCAACAATAACAACAACTTTTAACCACCATGTCTACCTTCCTTTTCACTTCTGAATCTGTCAACGAGGGACATCCTGGTACGTAACAAGATCTTCATTTGTGTTGCATGCATCGTCATTTGTCGACTGGAGATTTTATGGTGGTGGTGTAATTCTTCCCATGGACGACAAGGAACGTCTTGGCTTCAAACACAAGTGCGTCTGGTATCACCACCACTACTACCGCGACAGAATGAGATATTCACAACGATTACGGTTTGGATCCAAGAACAACAATGCTATTTTCTCTGGCAACGTTGTATTCATATGACGACGAAAACTTTTTCTTTTGCAGCATTGGAAAGTCATTGTGAACCAACGACGAAATAGATGCCCCACGTGCCATTCAATCGTTGATCTTTTCGACATCTACGACCAAAATAATATTCCATGTCACAAGGATGCATGATGTTTCTCCCTCTCTTGTTTTTCATTCTTTGATTTTTTTCAGTAATTTCTCACACTGTCTGTTTATACGTCTTTCTCTGAAATACACAGACAAGCTTTCCGATCAAGTTTCGGATGCCGTCTTGGATGCTTGCCTTGCTGGAGATGAAGCCTCCCGTGTTGCTTGCGAAACATGCTGCAAGACTGGTATGGTCATGATTTTTGGAGAAATCACTACCTCTGCCACTGTCAACTACGAACAAGTCATTCGTGATGCCGTCAAGGATATTGGTTACGATGATCCTGCCAAGGGATTCGACTACAAGACATGCAACGTCATTGTGGCCATTGAGGAACAATCCCCTGATATTGCTCAATCCGTTGATGCCCAAAAGATGGAAGACCTTGGTGCCGGTGACCAGGGTATCATGTTTGGATACGCCACTGACGAGACCGAAACTTTGATGCCTTTGACACACATGTTGGCCACCCAACTCGGATCCAAGATCACAGAAGTTCGAAAGAATGGAACCTGCGACTGGGTTCGTCCTGATGCCAAGACCCAAGTTACTTGCGAGTACAAGATGGAGAATGGTGTCCCAGTTCCACAACGTGTCCACACCGTCGTTATCTCGTGCCAACACTCTGAAGATGTTACCAACGACCAGATCAAGAGCGATCTTATGGAGCACGTCATCAAGCCTGTCATCCCTGAAAAGTACTTGGACGACAACACTGTCTACCACTTGAACCCCTCTGGACGTTTCGTCATTGGTGGACCTCACGGAGATGCCGGTTTGACCGGTCGTAAGATCATTATCGATACCTACGGTGGATGGGGTGCCCACGGAGGAGGTGCTTTCTCCGGAAAGGATACCACCAAGGTCGATCGTTCGGCTGCTTACGCTGCTCGTTGGGTCGCCAAGTCTTTGGTCGCTGCCGGTTTGTGCAGACGTGTTTTGGTCCAACTATCGTATGCCATTGGTATCTCCCACCCTCTTTCCGTGTTTGTTGATACTTACGGAACTGCCAAGGAGGGCATGACCGACTCGGAATTGACCAAGATTGTCGAAAAGAACTTTGACCTTCGCCCTGGTGGTATCATCCGTGACTTGGACCTTCGTCGTCCAATCTTCCGCAAGACTGCTGCCTACGGACACTTTGGCCGAGAAGACCCTGATTTCACTTGGGAAAAGCCTAAGAAGCTTGATCTTTAATTATTGACTGACAAAACGCGGGACGAAAAGTGTGAATAACATGTTCCTGAAATGCAATGAATGGTTGCATGAACGTGACAAAAATGTCCATAGATTGACCGAACGTGATGGTGAATCAACGACTTTTCGATGATATTTTATTGTATTACCGCATTTTAATCTTTTCAGCGATCCTGTCGATGCAGCAGGGAGAACGCAACGATGATGATGATGATGATTCGCCGTCTAAATTTATAGTAATATCATATCTCCATTATCATATCTCCATAACAGATAGGCTTAGCTCATGACGGGATCACTTTTTGAATGTTCTTTTGAGTGAGTCATTCCATGTAAACGAAATAATGGCAAGAAAAAGAGAAGTCATGGTGGTCTTTACAAAAGTCAGCTGTTGGCTTTCCCCAAAGGCATCTCGCCAAACATGTCCACGGGCAAGATAAGTTAGCTCTCTATTACTACGTATATTATAATATTATAGCTACTCTAGAACTCTAGAACTGTAAAACAATAGAGGGAGCGTTTATAGCGTAGCCCTAGCTAGTGTTGAATTCCCGTGACCGGGCCATACCCGCGCCCTAAGGCGACGGGCCCGGTCGGAAACTTAGTATACTTGAGCAGTGATTTACTCTTTCACTATTTTGGTTTTCAAGAGAAAGTGAGCTTACTCCCTTTCTCTGAGTTACTAAAACTACATCGGCATATGATCGATTCTTTCCCAAATCTGCATGGTATGATGATGCTCTAGAGAGATTCCACAAGATGATCTTCAATATCGTTGACGTGGTTAAAATTGACTCGCGGATTGATCATCTCGTGACTCATCAGTCCCGTTATGACAAATTTGAGTTTCTTCAGCATCGTTTCCTCCAACACACTCCTGTGGGGACGAGTCGATTATGACATCGCCGATGCTCAAAGTTCAAAATTCGCCGTACGACGAAGGTATGATGTTAACTGTGAATTCCTTTCAGAAACTATAATTGCACCCTGAGGCGACAAGTTTGTTTCAGAGACTTCCATCATCATATAGCCTTCGTCGATTAGCCGGTGAAGAAATCAATATTCTCCAGTGAACTTATCATCCGTTTGGTCCCCTTTGGGCGACGAACTCACGTCTAAATGAATTTTCTAAAAACTATACTCGCACCCTTTAGGCGACGAGTTCGTTTCAGAAACTTCAACATCATCCTGGGTACATCGGGTGCAGCTGTGGAGGAAATCTTTGAGAGGCTTCATAACAAGTTCAGCATTCCCTGGTGACACCAATTCTGGTTCGTTTCAAATGAATAGTTAGCAGCGGTCGAATTTCTACCACAAACTATACTCGCACCCTTGAGGCGACGAGTTTGTTTTTGAGAAAAAATTTGTAAACTGCACCCTCTTGTCACATGTAGAACCATCCATTCTGCCCATTAGTTCTTCGTTGTTTTCATGTCGTTGCCAATGGCTCCTTGTCATCATAGTTAACTTGTTGGCTATGCATGCGTCATGGTAGGGCTACGTTTGGAGAAGAACTTCAATGATTGTCACATCAAGTTTGTGTTGAAGTAATCCGTTCGTCTCCGCTTGCATTAACAGCCCAGGGATGTCGCAGGTTAGCATACATCGAGCTTGCAGCTCCAAGGCCATGCTGTTTGGCTGTGAGGAATTGGTTGTGTTGCGTGTCATTACCACTCCTGTTCTTTGAGGGGAATTATTGTCAGGTAGGGAAGCCCACTCCTGTGCTTTTCGACATTTCTTCGTCGCGGTATTCGTCCCAGATCAGGTCCATTGTATCATTTAGATCATAAGCTAGGTGTGCCACTCCTGTGGCATCAGGAAACGAAGCGTCATTTCGTGGTGCCAACTTCGCACCTGGCTCTTCAGCATCAGCGGTGTAAACAGACCCCGTGATGGAGTAATCGTCGCCAGTAGCGGTGGGGGTAAGTTGTCAGTACTGGCAGAGTCCCACGAGCACATGTTGTCTTTGACAGAAAACATCGCGTCATTGATCAAAGTCAAGACATGGTCATGAGTTTTCGTTGCTTGTCTAAATAAGGTGAGGGTATACTTTGCTGATGGCCATTCTGAGATATGCGTCTGATGGCCTACTTCCCACGTGATTCGGAGCATATTCGGGACTCATCCGCATCTGCTCCACCCAGTCATAAATATTGAGTGTCAAATGGGGCAATCGCCAGAGGTAAATCTTGTCAAATCTGAGCTATGAACTATACTCGCACCCTGAGGCGACGAGTTTGTTTCAGAGACTCAGCTCTACCAGTTGAACTGGCTTGTTCCAACACAAACATGAGTATCACCCTCCTTGCTGCTGTTTCAAATGCACTTGGTCACATCAGCAGGGTCACGTAGACAATGGGGACATGGTCTATGATGGTCCCGAACATGGCCCCGAAGCTGAATCTTTGAAACGAAATATACTCGCACCCTGAGGCGACGAATTCATCTCTAAGACTCTGAAAATGCCTTCATGTTAAGATAAGCTCTCTTCCAGAGCATCGTACTCAAGGGTGAACCACTATTGCTATAATGGCCAGGGAAGTCTTCGTCAATCGTCTTCAAGAGGGTAACAACTTAATCTCCTGACATGGGATTTTGCGTTCAATCTTGGAACGCTCGTATGTTTCACATTAGTTGGGTTATCTTGCTTTGCCTACCCGGTGTGAGTTTCCACTCCTGGGCTTTTGCTATCGTTATTGGTTGAAAGAACTGAAGCATGTGACATATTTGCATGTGATATGTCTGTGCAAGCGCTAAGCGATTTCAGCATAGTGGCGGTTGGAGAACAAAGAGTAGGGAAACTTCATTGTCCTAGCGTTGGACGTTGCTATATGGGAGAAGAGCAACTTCACTGTCCTGGCGTTGGAAGTCACATTCTATCTTATATTCCTGCGCTTCTGATTTGAAATCGGCTTCCTCTATTCGTTCGCATGACCCTTGGTGTAGACAAGACCAGCACAACGAGATGGCATTTGGCATTGGACATCAATTTTATCAGCGAACTCAGTTTTGTCACAGCTTGATAAAGGGAGAATATCAACATTATTATTTTGTCATCGATGTTGTAGAGAGCCTTTTTTCTTTATTCTTTTGTCATCGATGTTGTATCTTGTTTCCCTTCCTGATCTGTCACTCCTGTGCAACGTGCATTGAGGAAGGTGTCGAGGATTGCTGCTCCAAAACTTGAGGGGTGAGAGGAAACGCAACTTCAATGCCCAGGTAGGGGGCGTTGCGTTCGATCTTAAACTCGGTGAAGTTTCCTCGAGGTTTGGGAGACAGTTTCAAATCCTCTTTACTGACACGCCCTGTGGAGCAACGGAGAAGTCGAAGTATGGTTGAACATCGGTGAGGGAATAAAACCTTTTCTCTTACAAGAGTTTGGCGTCCTGTAACGAACTTATCCTCGCACCCTTTAGGCGACGAGGACGCTAAGCAAGTAACGACGATCGTAGGGATCGCGGCAGTCGAGATCGAGACACAGATGACTAACTTTCTTCTCGACGTTCTTCTTGGAGGAGGGGTCGTTGCCGCCATCATCTCCAGACTCTTCATTGAGTCCTTTCTCTTGAAAATGTTGAATTCCCGTGACCGGGCCATACCCGCGCCCTAAGGCGACGGGCCCGGTCGGAAACTTAGTATACTTGAGCAGTGATTTACTCTTTCACTATTTTGGTTTTCAAGAGAAAGTGAGCTTACTCCCTTTCTCTGAGTTACTAAAACTACATCGGCATATGATCGATTCTTTCCCAAATCTGCATGGTATGATGATGCTCTAGAGAGATTCCACAAGATGATCTTCAATATCGTTGACGTGGTTAAAATTGACTCGCGGATTGATCATCTCGTGACTCATCAGTCCCGTTATGACAAATTTGAGTTTCTTCAGCATCGTTTCCTCCAACAGCTAGAGTAGAGGAGCGGACCGAGTCAAAGTCATCATTTTCGACAACCGATGGTAGCTTGATGAGAGTACCTATCGGTAGCTGGTAGCTACCATACTTCACAGTCAGTACGATCGTAGTCCGGTAGTGGGAGTATTTGGTATTAACTGTAAGTAGGTATTTCTGTTGATCCCCGTCCCGAACCCGGATATTATTGACCGTTACATGCCTGCATCCTCGGCCGTTACTGCCGGCATTGCGCCAACTGTCATTCATCCGCAACTCGCCAAACTCGTCGCGAGCATCCAAGAGATCCCATAGACAACAGACATCCTAATATTTACTAGTATCTTTTTCAACCACCACTCTACTAGACTACCGGTATGATAGATCTACATCAATAATTTCTCTCACATCTCACACGTACGTTAGGACGTCATCCGTTCAAATCTTCTTCTCTCTGTGAGAAACCGTGAATACGGTACGACGATTTCGAAACGGGGAATAATTCCAACCTTGAATCTCCGCACCGCACGTTTCCACATTGAACATTGATTGGCGTCAACCCAATGATCACCTCCCACCAACTCTCAATGCACATATAGCGCGGTTTGTATTCAGCCATAGATTTTATAAATTCATATCCCTCTAGCAGTAGCTGTGATAGAGAGCTAGCTTGACCTGTCGATTCGGCATTATGACACCCACAAGCAAAATCGGAAGTGAACTCAATAGCAAGGAAGCCAAGCATCCTCTGGAGGCCACCAAGTCCTGGGAGTTGCACGTCGACCGACGACAATCCTCCAATTCGGCAGAGCCACCACCACCACGCCGGATCCTCAAAAAATTCAAGTCCGTCAAGAGCGACGAAGGTGAAAACGGAGTATTCGAATACTCGCAAACGAACAACCTCGATGTCGACTTTGAAATAAGTCACAAGCCGCAGAAGGGTAAAATCCCAAAGGCTGGTGGCAGTACTATGCACGGAATGATGATTGATGCTGGATCGGTCAGTGCAATAAAGAGGAAAGCAGAACCGTATTTTGAAGTTACGATTTTTTCTCATTCTTTCTTTTTTCAATTCCAGCAAGGAACTCGAATCCACATTTATGAATTTGATAATCGGGTGTTGCACAACCGAGAGGAAATCATGGCGGCTGCCAATGGTGAAATGCTGTCCATTCCACGGTCCAATTCCCGTTGGACAGACAAGTTCAAGCCTGGACTGGATGTTTTTGCGAGTTATCAAGATGAAAAGGAATTGACAGAAAAGGTGGCAGCATATTTAGGGCCCTTGATTCAATTTGCTAAGCAAGTTTTAAAAGACAAACAAGATGACTGGAAATTGTTCCCCATATACTTAAAGGCAACAGGAGGATTGCGAACGCTGCCAACTCCAGATCGGGTGCGTCTAATCAATGTCGTCCGCAAACTATTTCGGGATGATTCCTTCAATCCATTTTCCTTTGAAGATGAGCGTGCCAGAGTCATCTCCGGTGAAGAAGAGGGGGCCTACGGCTGGGTCGCTGTCAACTACATTAAAGGCACGCTGGTGGAGCAGTCCTTGGGTGCTGGTACCGTGTTGAATCCGCGTGAGTATCAAATAAGGACAGCTACTGGCAATTTCGTTTCAACTCACGCAAGTTGCCTCTAAATGTGTTCTTCAGAAATGACATATGGCATGGTTGAGATGGGCGGTGCATCCACTCAAATTGGATTCTTTGAAAATAACGGCGATGTCATGGTACGAAAAGCTTTTTCTTGAGGTTTCGTTGATAATTTTGCTGGTTTCTTACATCATACCAATTTGTTTATTTAATTAAAGGCTAATCTCTTCAAATTACAACTAGGAGGAGCTCGACACTGGAACATCTATACACATTCATTTCTGTATTTTGGAGTCAACGGTGCATGGTCACGCCTCAATGCTGCCCTTCTTTGGAAGCTGCATACGAAAGTCAATCCGTGCCTCCCTGTTGGCAGCAGCGTAAACTTCGAGTCTTGGATTCGCATGAACGAAAATAACCATTTCTTGCCGAGAAGTTCTCCGGAAAGCACTCCATATTCCGCAACCATGTTCAATAACGTTACTGACTTTGATCAATGTTCGCAATTAACGTTCCAAATGTTGAGGTGAGTGCACTCGAGCCACTTGAATAAAACCATGGCTATAGAAATATCTCACAAAAAATATGTCCAGGACATCCGCAAACGAGGATTGGGTTGAGTTTTCCCATGATGGGGACTGCAGTTTCGCTGGAGTCTACCAACCTCCTCTTCCTCGAGAGCAAAGTTCGGTTGACGAATTCATTGCCACCAGCAACTATGCTGACATTTTTGCTTTCCTGAAGTTGGGAGAGAGAGCGTCCATATCTAAATTGCACGAAGCCGCAAAACGTGTTTGTCTCCTTGATTGGCAATCGCTTCAAATCTACAACAAGAACCTGACAGACCCAATTACCGATGACTACGAACTGTCGCAATTTTGTTTCAGATCTATCTTCGCTTTTCAGATTCTTCGAAATGGATATCGCTTTGCGGATGATTTCGAAATCACAGCAGTAGATGTTTTGAAAGGCCAAAAATTAGGATGGGCACTTGGTAGTATCCTGTATGAAATCAATACATGTGAGTCGAACAACCAGTATCTAGTTATCTCAGATGTTGATTGAAATTGCACCTGACGTTAATCCTCACGATTGATGCATTGCACCTAGTACCGTGGAAATTCCACCCCAAGGTAAAAGTCAAGGGTCCAAAGGGTAGCTCTCGGTGGACACTTCTTGGAGCGTCACCCGTTGCTCTGTTACAATTTAGAAGTGTCACCACCTCTTTTGCATCGTTGTCCATCTGTGTAATGGCCATCGGAATCGCAACAGCTTTAATCGCGCTCCGAAGAGGACGCCGTGTTCACTACGAAGTCATAGGCTCAGCTAGAATTCGGTGATGGTTTTTAAAATAGTGAATAATACGTCATGCAGCTTATCTCAGTTTCTTAGCATCAGATGTGCAATTAAACTTACTTCTTCTTGCGACCAAATAAAGGGAAATTCTTTCTTGGTTTCTTCGTTGCTTTCCTGGTTTCTATAGTCCTGGTGACTTTCACTGTTTCTTGCCTTTTCTTGACCGATGGTGATTTGCCTCGAGATCTCGATTGATGAGGCGACTGGGAATATTTTCTATGTTTAGACTTTTTGAATGTATCTGACTTTCTCTGATCGCCGACGATGCGCTGCTGACGCAACTTTTGGCGCTCAATACATTGTTCATCCTTTTTCAAGGGACTCTGTGCCGTCTTTGAGTGTTGGTGAATGAGAATTCTTTCATCTTCAATGTTAGGAGTCCGTTCGCCTTTTTGAAGACCAAGAATACTGACAGAGTATTCATCTTCTGTTTTTTCTCTATTCGGGGTCGGAATCTCGATACTTGATATAGAAACATTGTCCCTCATGAGCTTTCTAGAGCGTCGTTCTAGAACTTCGCGATTGCGCTGCTCGATTTGCTGCTCCGTCGTGTCATGAACTTTGACTTCGACACCAGTCTGCAGTTTGAGAGACTTGACTTCACCCCTGCCATTTGAAATTGATGTTTTCAGCTTTCCTTCTTTTTCATCATGATCAAGAGCTGGTGAGCGCTGTTGCATTTCCCTACTTGAGATAGTTGCGATCCTCTGCTTAACAAGTCCAGGTTTTCCTACCAAAAACTTGTTTGGCTCACGCTGGTCACGAGCCCTGCGTGGAGATTTGATTGCATTTCTGGCTTCTTCCTGCTTCTCGTAGTCAAATTGTCCGTTTTCTCCGGGCCCAGATCTCGATATATCGCCAACTTGGCTTCTTGGACTGATAACCATGTTTTCAGGCGATTCGCTCAACGCAGCACTGGACTGGTCTTTTGGGCCTTGGCTTGTACCATCATTATCTGCTACAGCTGGAGTTGGTGGATCTACTTGACTTGCATTGGCATGTTCAACATAATACATTCTGGTTTCTTCGCCACTCCAGTCCAAGAACCTAATGGGATTTTTCAAACCAACACCGGCCAAGGAATCAAATCCTGAAATGATCCAGGAAGTCAACCCGTCGATATTCTTTACAACGTCGTGGTCATCGGCACCCGGTTTCTTTCCCGGAACAGCTTTGATAATGTCATCATTGCTTACTTGTCGATCGGACGACGCATAAGAATCATTATCGTTGTCCGAGGACTCCGAGTCGTTGTCACGGCTGCGTCGGCTGGATGATCTGCCACTGGATCGCTTTTGTAGAACGGCCAAACTCTCAGCACCAGGGGGGTCCACTGACGTGTCCTTAGTGATTATTGTGCTCGGATTTGCGTCTGCTTCCTTCGGAACCAGAGAGTCCGAACTAGGTTTATTAAATTTTTCTTGAGAGCTTCGGAGTGTCCCTTTAGTATCTTGACAGTGGATGTCATCAGGTTTGTTACGACTTACTTTCCAATTTGATGATTTAGAAGCGACAGGTCTTTCGGGAGACGTCACGCTGACAAATCCTGACTGTTCTTTAGGAGCTGAATTGTTCTCGTGTATGGAATTCGGGACGGGAGCATTTGAGGAATCATCCACGATATCCACAAGTGATTTTTGACGAAGAGATTCTCGTGATGCCTCCGACTTAGAAGATCCTTTGCTCCCATTGGCAGTTGATGCATTCTCGATACTATTTTTGAACGACCGGATCACGTCAATGCTGGTTGCATGAAGGTTACTGGAGGTTTTGGATGCAGTTGAATGTTCGTTAAAGGTTTCGACTGTCGATATCTCGTCTACATCAATTGGTCCTGTTCGAGATGGCTTGTATATATTAGATTTGTTGCCTTGGGTGTCGTTTTGAGTACTTGCCGTTGTCATGGGCGTACTGGCTCTGCTGGATGGTTCTTGGCTGGAAGAGGCAGATTTTCTAGTGCCACTGGAAACGGACTTACTCTCACGGAGAAAGTGTGGCATCCAACGATTCCACCCAGCTGCTTTTCTATTGTGCTTCATGCTGGAGACCTCGCTGGAGCACTCGATCTCTTTTGTGTCCGCGTTGTCTCCCAATGAGTCAACAGACTCCACACCCCTCTCATTTTCTTCCTTCTTTTGCAACTCAACGGCCTGTCGTCCTCGACGGATTGTTCGCTTAGTCGATGATAGTTCGGCATTTTGTTTGATGTCTCGTTCTTTTTCCATCCTGACATCGTTCAATCCTTTCAATCGTTTCGCTTCCTCCAAAGCTTCTTTGTAGTCCTTCGTGCGCAGACGAATGTCTTCTTGGCTTTCATTCACCCACAATGCAGGACAGCTATCGCTATCCACACTCATAATGGATTCATCAATGGCCACAGCAGCATATCGACCAATTTCTGAAACTGCGTCTTCCTCTTCTGCATTCTCTACATGGGGTTTTTCAATTGGGGGTTCCCTTTCGGGATCGTTTTCTTGCTCGAAGGTGTGTTCCTCTTCGTTGGGCGCATTACGCGTATCTGGTATCTGATCTACCACCCAATCCAAATCTAACTTGTTATCAAGAGATTCCACTTCTATATCATACCGCGAATGGCGCGACTTGATTTCGTCCATGGAATCAAAGGAATGGAATCCAACGGCCGTCGGGACGCGGTCAACGACGTGTGATTGTTCGTCATACTCGTGTACATTCGCATATGTTCGAGGCTTCCGGTAAACAGTCTCTACCACAGCCGAGGATGTTGAGGGTGTGTTCTTGCCGACTTCAAATCGATTTGCATGACGGACGCGGTAGTCACAATTGATGTCACCATCTCCCTTCCACCGGGTGGAAGGGTCTGGTCGATTGAAGCGCTGGTCTAGTCTCATGGTGATCGTTTCGTGACAGCAACAATTGAGATGGCAGATATGTTTTCTTCGTCCCACACGTGCCTTTTGGGGTTGGAAGACTCCATCAACACTGCTACTACAACTGCTTCCATTTGCAAACGCTGCCTCCAAGAGATCAATATCAGCGAATTGTAAGGGCAAGACCTAAAAAGTGAGCGATCAGCGATCTTCTGGAAAAGAAAGCGATTATGGGGCTTAATTGAAAATTTATATATCACATACGTGGACATAAGATTCGATAAGTTAGCCGGAGCTGAATTGCGGTCCATTTTAATCGACCACTGCAGGATGCGTACGACTGGTACGTATGATAGCTATCTAATAGTCGTTCTATTACCGGTAGCTACCAGGTACAGGTAGCCGTAGTACTGTCACATTTGCAGAAGCATAGAGTGATTCTTGCTCCGTTATATCCGACGAAACACTAAACGAGTAGGCTGCGGTAGTTCATTTTGAGGACGATATTCCTGACACTTGTACCAACTACCAGCTGCATTCGGTTCCGCAGCGAGAAGTTCGCTTACCGCCTGGTCCAATGGGGCGGGAAACGTTCGACGATTACTACTGTAGGTAGCTGTCAAATTGATGTTGCCCCGTTGGAGTGTGAACAGATCGCCCTGCTTCTTCTCTAAAGTGCGTTAACATCCGTTGCGATGTCATATTATAAGATTATGGGTTCTAGTAATTCTATGATCTTTTGATTCATTTTGGGCTGCAATTCGCTCCAAGCAATATGCTTTTCATACCAACATTTCGATTTTAACGAATTTGAGATGTCCAGCTCAATTTGGCTGGCATTTTCCCGCTTCCGAAGGATGCCCCGGGGTCAGATTTGGAAGGAGGACAAAAGACTTCCCAAAAGCGCAGTGTCTCGTCGCCAGCTGCCGATACTACTGTGCTTCCATCCGGGCTAGTTGCTAGATGCAATACACGCGACGTATGACCTTCGAGTTCCTTGATCTTCGCCATGGAAGGGTATTTCCACAGACAGATTTGGTTTCTAGCGTACCCATGACTGGAGAGGATTTCCTTTTCGAAGGGATTCCATTGCAACGCGCAAACTTGCGACCCGGTGTCGATAGAGTTGAGGAGCGCGCCCGTTTGGGAATTCCAAAATTTAATGCATCGATCTGCCGTTCCTCCTCCGGTAGCGAGAAGACGACGTTCATGGGGTGACCAAGCCAAGGCTTTGACAGCCGCTTGGTGATCCGTCAACTGGAACCGGGGTTCTGGTCGAGACGAGGACCAAGATGCATCCCATAGGCAAAGAAGGTTGTCGTTACCTCCGCTGGCTAAAACTTCACCATCATTACTCCAAGCCAAACCGCACACCTCTTGCCCATGAGCCGACATGGTCGCGATATTATGACGTGAAACCCGAACGTCATGGTTGATGATATTCGTATCACGACTTCCACTGCTAAGAATATGTTGATTCCATGCCATGGAACTGACACGATCGCTGTGTCCATCCATCGATCGAAGTTTTTTACCGGCATTAACATCCCAGAGCTGCGTCATTCCGCCTGACGTACCAACCGCCAAATGTGCTCCACCTTCCTGAACCCAGGCTACCGACGAAATATGGGCATCGACGGAACCTCCTTCATCATAGGTGCACAATTCTTGGATATCTCCAGAAGTCGCGTTCCAGAGGTATACCGTGTTGGCCAATGCCACCGCCAGAATGTTGGTATCGCTCCATGAAAGCAAATTCAAGTAATAATCGTCCATCAAATCGGGAGCATCCAACACCCGAGTGGGAATCGAGGGGATTTGGCGAGTTACCAGTTTGACGTTGACTTTCTTTTGCTTAGCGGACGCTGACGCTGAATAGAGAACATTCAAGTTATTGACCGTGTCGCCCTTGGGAGCTGGAGCTTTTTCGGTGAAACTCATGATGCGGTTGTTGGCCTTGTCGTCGACACCCAAGAGTGCGGCACTGAGTCGTGACGCATATTCACCCTTGTCGGCGTCGGAAACGACCTTCTGATTGTCGAGTACACCTTCTGTAGACCCGTTCTGTTCGTCGACACCGTTTGACGAGCAATACGAAGTATCCCGATCCTCTCGCAGCATATGCTTCGACAACTCCATGTTCATGCCAGCACGAATTGGGATGAATCGATCTCCGCCACTTTGATTGAACGATGCCGACGAGAGGGGAAGTCGGTGCCCACCACCAACGCCAGCGGCAGCTTGTTGCTGCTGCTTTCGTTCCCATCGTGGTCGAACATTGGATCGAACTGACTTGTTGGAATCGGTGAACGACGTGTTGACCAAGTGTTCGTAGTCCACCACCGACCGCGTCATGTTGAAACTTTCTAGGTGTCTGCAGAAAAGAGGAATGTTAGTTTGAGTAAACACTGGGAAAGAAATGAAGCGAAAAGTCACAAAGAAAGATATTTACTCAAACAAACTCAAAAACGTGAATCCATCCAAACAATCTTGTCGTCCCTAGCTTACCTATTCGATGACTTCTTTTGAAGAGCTCGTTTGTGGGCCACTGGTGTTTTATTGGTTTTCGATCGCTTCGAATACGAATTGGCGGACGTTACTGAAGAGAATGATGTGTCCATAGTAGTAAAAGTAATCCGTAAATTGATTTTAAAAGTACGTCAATGATGGAAGGGAGGGTCGATTGTAGAAAGGGACGATGGCTTCGGCGATGTGTTTTGCCAACACGTCAAAACAAAAATAAAATGTGAGGAAGAAAACCGTTACATTTTCGCCTTGCGTGCCTATACGACATTTTCTGAGCACAGTCTGTTACTTGAGTCCTGCTCGTGACTCGACTAAGCTGAAAAGCAAGCCGGTTGACTACCGGTACCGTACCGGTACTCGGATTACGGTAAATAATAGTACTTGCGGGTGTGAAATGCTCACAATGCATTGAAATATATCAAGAGGTTGTTTTAAGCACTTCCAAACGTCTCCGGAACAAAATGATTCATGTAATCGCTAGCAAACTAGTTGCGACTTGGGTCGGCAAGGTACTTATTGGAGGTGCAGCCTTATTGACGTCTGTGCGATATGCTGGCGGATTTTATGCCTATCTGGAAACAGAAAAGCTGGAAAGACCCACCTATGAGGTGATTGCACGGTTGGCAGATGGAGTGGAGATTCGGAGATATGAGCCTTATATTATTGCCGAGACGGAAGTGGACGCAAGCGGATTTGAAGAGGCGGGTAAGGCTGGTTTCTTTCCCTGTGCCGAATACATATTTGGGAAGAACAAGAAGCGTCGTGGTGGAGAAAGCGAGAAAATGGCCATGACAGCACCAGTGCGACTTGATGGTGGAAACAACAAGAGGACAAAAGTTTCCTTTGTCATTGGCAGTAACTATACCTTAAAGACCGTCCCCAAACCTCTGGAGAACAAGGTGAAACTGCGTCAAGTACCAGCGCATACTTTGGCAGTGAAATCGTTTTCAGGACCGCCTCCCAAAGACAAACGAGTTTTGAAAGAAAGGGAAAAGTTGGGCACGATTTTGGCAGAAGCCGGTATTGCAGTGAAAAATGATGGAGCTACGCTAGTCTACGGATACCACGACCCATTTATCACTCCTAATATTCTGC
Source organism: Nitzschia inconspicua (assembly GCA_019154785.2). Lineage (NCBI taxonomy): Eukaryota > Bacillariophyta > Bacillariophyceae > Bacillariales > Bacillariaceae > Nitzschia > Nitzschia inconspicua. The sequence continues at coordinate 838,098 of JAGRRH010000004.1, forward strand.
GTAGAAACGAAGTAGCCGTGCTGGTGGACGGGAGAGTGTAAACATAGGTAGTACGTCGTATGCAATGTAAAATGTTCGTACGGCCAAAATTTAATTGTTGAAAAGTTAAGACATCCAAGATGTTCCTGTTGGAACATTGTTCCGATTTTTCCCCGGATTATCTCGTGCAATATCCAATCCGGGGTGTTTTCTTTTTATTTCTTTCACAAGAGCCTCGACAGTGTCGCCACCCTGGTTTCCTCCCACAACCAACAGACGTAGAACATTTGCTGTTGTGCTTGTGCTTGTTAGGGCCTGTAGCAGAGCCACTACCCCCGCCTCGGTTGCATCATTTCCTCCTAAGTCCAGGGACTCTAACATGGGATGTCCTCCTTCCAAAGCTTTCGACAATTGAACAAAACCATCGGATCCCAACTTATTTCCAAACAAGGTTAAGACCTTCAAACTGCACTGGCTGGGGTCGTTCAGATTGCACTGTACCAAAGCCATTGCGCCATTCACCCCACAGAACGTCCGTGTCACATCTAATTCATGCAAATATTGCAATCGACCTTCTGTGATTGACGCAGCTAATTGTTTGCAGGATTTTTCGTCAAGAGTATTTCCCGATAGATTCAGCTTTCGCAGATGAGATAAGAGAGAATATTTTGATTCGGTTCGAAGCACTTCGGTAAAAAAATCACACAAGACAGCACTGGACAAATTGTTGTCTGCAAGATCCAGCACCTGAAGACTGGAGACTGCTTTTGTTGCAATACAATGACGGCCACAGTTTATCATTTGTCGAAGCCCCTCGTCGCCCAGTTCACATCCGGAAATGTACAGGTCGGCTAAGATTGGATGCTCACACAGATAAATCAACATTTCATAAAAATACTCGTGGTCCCTCAAGTCGTTGGAATCAAATTTCAATGACAATGGTGTATTCCTCCTCGATCCGGACTCGACAGCCCCAATTGCCTTTACAAGGGAGCAACAAGTTTCCGCATTTAAACCACATTTCGACAAGTCTAACATTGTCAGGTTCGGAAAGAGAGGCAAAGGGCAACTGCTGAAGTCAAAAAATGGACCTACATCATCATTTTGAGCCAGGTTGAGGAATTTCAGGCTGGGTAGGGTACCCAACACGCAAAGAAGAGTTGCAAAGCCTTCCGAACTTCTGCAAAGAAAAAGACGACAAAATAGCGAGTTAAGGTCAAAAAAATAATGCCGTTCATGACGATTGCCAAAACATACATTCCCTTCCAACTAAGGTCAATTGTTTCCAATTTCAAGTTGTTCCTAGATTTCAATCCCCGACACAGTGCTTTGACACCTGCATCACCCATTTGGGAATCCCCAATAGCAAGCTCGGTCATGGGAGAGAGTGATTGTGATGCCAAAGATCTTCCGAGTTCTTCCAGAGATTCCACGTCATCAATGTGATGCCCCGATGCGTTCAAGGTCGTCAAGTGAGTATTGCTGCGAAGTGCATTTGCCAGCCGTCGCAGATCTTTGGATTCAAATATTTTGAGCGGGAGGATCACCAGCTCTTTCAGTGTTGGATCATTTGCTTCAACTCGTTTCAACAGGGCGTCGCAAGAGCGGGCAGAACCATTCACTCCCCAAGCAGACATGATGATGTATACTCCAGGAAAAGCCGCCAGATGCAAAGCTTATGCGACAACAGAAAACCCTATTATATAAAAAAGGTGATGGTTGCAACTCGTGCGCAAATTGAAGGGGATGCAGTCGACGTTCGATGCCTCGCTAACTGTAAGCAAACCTGTAGAACAAGAAGGACTGTCTTGTCTGCTTTTCGGGAAGCTATTTCAGTTCGACTGAATCGATCTGACAGTATAGGTTGTCAAAATTGTGACTAAATCACTGCAAGAGTTACTAGCTCTAGATAGCGCGTCGTTTGTGAAAGGTAGCAATGTGAAAATTGTCAATCGAGATTTCGGTTTTCGTGAAAGTAAAGGTTGGGGCGGTTTTTACATGTTAGTTTTACTACTTCAAGTACCACTCTAAAAAGAGTAACAGTGAGATTCGGTTTGATCGTCACCCGCAACAATTGACCGTCTGCTCGTCGACAGAAGCAATTTCGACGTAACACACAGGAGCACAGGAGTAGTCTGCTACTACCTAATAGTATTAGGTACCGTATCAATATTATTTGGTTAACTGTATTATTCAGTGAATCACCGGATACAGACATCCCACCAAGTCGTACACAGGCGAAGACTCAAAAAGTAAACCCCTTTATCGATACCGGCGCGAAAGACTTTCTGAGAGGAAACATAATGTTTCGTTGGATTTCTTCTTCGTGCTGATCATCCTGTCGCCAAGTTTTCGTGGCTTGGGTGAAACAGGGTATTGATTCAATGGCTGTCCCATTCATGTCATCATGAACAAAGTATGTTCCAGGGCCTTGTATAAAATTTTTTATCCTCATAAAAGAATAATTTCAATCTTATCTATAGAGAGCCACCAGTCACAATGGTTTAGTTTGGTGGTCAAAGCAGCTAAAATTTCTGTCCAATCCAGATTGACAGAAGACAATCAAGGGACAGTCCCCCCAGAGTGTGATTGGAGTGGTGCATCGCTCGCTCACAAGAAGAAAGGAATTGGTGGCCATTTATTTGCTACTGAAAGTGTTGGCCAATGTTGCTTGCTTGATCACCATAGTACATTGTGGATGTTGTTCTCGTTCATATCTTTCCCTTTTGGGATGCTAGCAATGAAAAATACGCAGTGAGAAGCATTGAAAAGTTCTGTAATATAATGTTGTTCTTGATCGTTTTTAAATTGACAGTGAGCAACGAGTGGCAGAAAGTAATGCTTTGGTACGAGTAGCAACTTCTTGTGATTACTGATTACTCTACGGCAGGTAGCTACCGGCACTCTGTACGGTATCATAGTAGTCGTACATCGACCAGCGACCAGCGACTTTCTTTGCCCTGATGACGTCACAGGTGCAGTGTGCCAAAGTGAGGTATCATACTCCGAGTAGAATCCCAAATCCCTACACCAACTACCGGTACGGTAGTCTACCGGTACGATAGTAGGGTACGCATGACGAGGTCGCAAGAGAAAGTCCCGAGTCACGAGTCCCGAATTCGGATTTCGAATTAACAGTGTATAAGGCCTATAATAACTACTGTAACTGAAATCATCATTATTTTCGACTTTCACGCAGAACTTCACTTCGGAACTTTGAATGCAAGAAAGAGATGTAATTATTAACTGCAAGTTCCTACTACGTACGTACTGTAGTGCAGTACGTAGTACTCCGAGTAGTATCTTCAACTTTTTCTCCTTGGATGTACGGGGTAGTCGTAGAAAACAGAATTCACAGTCAATCACAACATCCGTCAGAAGTAGCGAATCGGAACGATTTGCTTGAGCAAAAAAAGATCCCGCACCAGAAGAGTAGTGTCAAAAAAGTTCTGAAAGATGCTTGTTTGTTGGGTTAGTTTGGCACCATGACATGAGTTCATTATTACTAAGAATGAAAGAAGCATGACAGCTAAACGGCTGAAACAAAACCAATAGTATCTTAGTGAAAATTAAATTTATCTTAACCAAAATTTGAGCTATGAACTATGCCTTAGAGTACTCAACCGTTTTAAGTACAGGCCACTTTGACTGTGATTCCATCGGTGGCGGCTGGCTCTCGAGCAGTCGAGGCGCCTTCAAATGTTTCTTTTACCACACGAGGATCTCGTTTTTCTTGACAATTGTATAGCTCCGTCATGGGGAGTTGTACTGCCCCTCGTTTGGATCTTTTGGGACTGGTGTAATGGACGGCATTTCGCAGAGTCCGTTTGCGATGGCCATTGCTCAAGGAGCAGGCATCCGCTGAAGCAGTCCCCGGCAATGTTTTGGTCAAGTGCGATCTGACCAACTCCAAGTTGGCGCAAATGGAGCCTCGTCGTCCTCGAGGAGCTTGTTCTTGACGAATCCAGGCATGCTGTAAGGCGTTCACAGCTGTGATTCGTCGTTCTGGATCTTCCTGTAGCATGGACCGCACCAGTTCCTTGGCATCCGAGGAAACGTCGTCCCAGTAGGCTTCGGGAAATTGTACCACATTTTCGCAAAAGACGGGCGGGAATCCACAAAGTAGAATGTAGAGAGTAACGCCCAGAGAAAATATGTCTGACGCTGAGCCACAGTTTCCGCGGCATCCTTCCGGGGGAGGATCCACCTTATCCGCCAGTAGCAATGCTGGAGTGGAAGGAGTTGAGTCTCCGTCGCTTGAGGCCGTCTCGGAGACCGTTTCCGTAGTTCCGTGATCCGAGTTATGATAATGATGGACACGAGCCATACCAAAATCAGCAAGTTTGACTTGGATGTCATCGTAGGAGGACTCCTCGTCCTCCTTCTTCAAAATGAGAACGTTTTCGGGTTTGATATCGCGATGGACGATACCATGTTGATGCATTTCTTCCAAGGCCTTGAGTAGCTGGTAGCTAATGCGGGATGCTTGTGGTTCGGAGAATCGTCCCCTTCGAAAAGAACATCGGATACTTCCTTTTCGCTTGATAGCGTTAAAGAGTTCTCCTCCTTCGCAGTATTCTGTAACGAGATGAATTTCTTCGTCCGTCTCAAATAAGTCCAGTAACGTTAACGTGTACGGATTGGTTTCAAGCAATTTCATGATTTCCCATTCGTCCATGTGTTTGGAACCAGGCCGCCGCAGGCGACGGGCTCTCATGGCATCAAACTTAGAAAGACTCTTAATGGCAACCATCTCTCCCGTCTTGTACGAGAGGGCCGACCGGACAGTGGAAAAGGCACCGTGGCCAATCACCTTGCATCCTTGACCAGTTAGATTGTACTCTTGTTCCATGACACGGGATGGGTCGGCATCGGTCAACCGTACCATCTCGTTTGGCCTCTTGTAGGCAGAAAGTGTCAAGTGAGGAAAGGGGTGGCTAGATCTCCTCCTCTTGGTAGAGGTAGATGAAAGAGTTTGACGCGGAGTCACGGGATGAGGGTGATGTGAAGGAGTCTTGAGGAGGTCCATTGATGTGGATACAGTAGCTACAGTAGCATCTGTAGCAGTGGTTGGAACTGGTAGTTGACCCACCAGATTCATTGTGTGTGTGACCGCAACATTATCAAGGGTAATGTCTGTGGAAGACACCATTGTCCCTGTGGTATCTTGAGCAGCAGGAGTATTTGCACTGTAATTCCGTGGCCCACCACGCTGTTTCGAAGAGATTCCGCCCGGAGGCAAGTCAAACGTGATCGAGGCACTCCGCCGTATGCGGTTCAGTATTCTTGTCTTCTTCATGGCGCTTGCTTCCAAAGTTGCCAAGGAGGTGAGTGGAGGGGGGGCGGAATGTCTGGGAGTAGCGGGATGAAGCTCTGGAGTGCTGGAAATATGATTGTTGTTAGTGGGGGAAGGAGTGATTGCAACAGTATTAGAAATGTTCTGTTCAGAATTAGAGCAACTACTACTGCTGGTTGCTGTTGTGCTCTCTGTATCTTCAAAAAAAGATCTTCTGACCCCGTCTACAAAATTATTCTTGGTAATCGTGGGTTGACGTTGACACGATGGAACGTCACAACCCAAGATAGAGGACGGTGTTTGGGGACGTGGATGACGTCCAATCTGAGATCGGAATCTTTCAGCTTCGCTACCTAAAGAAGAAATAGAATCCAGTGACGTTCTGGAAGGTGGTAGTAGCCTTGATGATGGCTTGCCATTGCTACTTTTGAGTAGCATGTCCAAGCGTTGGTGTAATAAAGCTGGATCCATGGTTGCGGGGTGTGGGGATGGTTTGATGTGACAAAAGTGAAAATACTTTGTTTTTCGATCTTGGATACGGCGCACGATAGAACCGTGGCGGTGGTAGTTGAAATCCTCTGCACGCGAGAAAAGGACACGCACATCGAGCTAGCGAGCAGCGAGGACGGAGCATAATATTTTATTATGTCTTTTTCACTCTTCTCAATTCAATCCTTCAACAACTGACTTCGGTGGATGGGGGCGCTAGACGCGAGTCACTGTATTGTCCCATCGTGAAGTACCATGTAAAATGACACCAAATTCTTTTAATGGCCCTTTCTCGTTGGCGATCATGTTTGGCATCGCGAAAGACAGGCCGGCTACTGATTAAAGTTCGCTAACGGTCGTCATGTCACACCGTTTAACACACTTCCGAAATCGCGACAAAATCGTCTTTCCGTCCATCCGGATGCATAAGATTTCGTCGGGTTCTCTTCCAAAAGACATGCGCGAGGTGCAACCAACAAACGAGTGATTGAAAAGATACCGGGTATTTTCCTGCAATTTGGAGTGAATTCAGTCTAATGTTAAATGTCACTAGCATCACCGGAAACAAGTTTCACACATAAAGCCAAATGTAAAAAAGACGCGAAATTAAGTAGAGATACCTGTGGTGCATCCTGATCGCCTATTGAGGCGAACGTCCACGTGCTACTTACGCATTTTACAAGACCGAAAAATTCGAAAAATTCATGGACTGAATCAATTCCAATCTTTCCGACGATGGCGCTCACTGATCATCGATCTCCAGCTTGTGCTGAGCATAGCACTTTTCACACATGACCATCCCATGACTGCAGCTGCAGTAAGTCCGGACCTTCCTATGGTTTCCTTTGCACATTCTCTGCGGATAGTTGGATGACGATGGGATGATTTTCGAGTCTTGCTTTTTGGTATATGCTGGCTATTTCATGAGTGTATGCTCGCAACAAGTCCTCTTCCTCTTTGGTCTTTCATTAGTGGCAACATTCCTATTAAAGTACGGATTGTAAAGTAGCTCTCTTGCTAGCTCCTTCCGGAAGGATAGACTTGGAAGTGGAGGATCACCAATGAAAAAGGATGATGCAAGATTGCAATTTACCTCGGTGGAGGCAGGGAGATACGCAAAGAATCGGGTCTCCCAAAGGCTTCGTTGCCCATGTGACTTCAAGAATAATTGGCCGGTGTCTTTCGCTGTTGTGATCATCAATGTGGTGCCGGTATTGGTAATGGTTTTGGACAACCTCCGGATATTGGAAGGCTTCAACGCCATCTCGGTTCTTGTGTTCACCCATCCGCATGTTTGTTGACGTCGTCATCATGACATAGTTCGGATCCTTCATACAAAACACATCAAAGTCAACCCCATCTAGCTTACCTCCAATAGAATCAACTGAGCCTACCGGCATGTCTTTGAAATGGCCCTTGATCTCATCTCCTCTAATATATTTTGGCCAATATTTCCTTTTTTATTAGAGCAGAACCGTAGACTCCTTTCTTGGCTAACTCAACGAGGCCTTTCAAGACATAGAACCCACTGTCAACAACAAGGATTCTGGCACTACCCCACAAGGATCTTGTTAGCCGGAGGAAGAGGCCGTCTGTCTTACCAAATTTGTCTGACTTGTTCCTTATCTGTCGGAGTTGATCTTTGCCCTCCACGAGCTCGATCCCAAAAACAATGCCGGAAATGCCACAGGAAATTGTATGGTACTCGTTTCCAAAGGGACAAGGCTATCTTGGGACAAGCATAACCCCGGACATGTGTATTGGTTGAGGAGAAGCTCACAAAGATCTTGAGGACCGTCGGCATGGATTCATTGTTTCCAAATTCAAGACGGGGTTTGCAATCTGTTGGACCAACCTTTCTTCGGTTACTTGAGCCACTGTGCCCCCAGGCCGCATTTTTGACTCATTCCTGGTCAGGATGTTCTCGGGATCAGGGCGGTTGTCATCATAGACATCATCTATAAGAGTCCGAGCTTCGGCAATGTCCGATTCTGAAAGAGGTCCAAATGTTGTTGCCATCCGAGCAATCATTGGATGTGGGTTGGTGTCATCAGGCTCCGATCCAGTTGGCGAGATTGCAGGGCGGCATCATCAAAGAAGAGATTGGCATCTGCTTCGGCTGTAACACGGGCCATCTCTTCACGCAGTAGAGTTCAATGTGTTGCCCTCCATCATGCTTAAAGTCATCATGAACAACAACAACGGACAACTGCTGTTTTTGGTGAACTAATTTTTCTTCCTGTCTAAGGATCCGGACACCAACAAGCTCATCCTTTCTTGTGTGGTTAGGATATTTGTTGCGTATGTGCTTGGATGGATGAATCCTGATGAGCTTCACAGTGCAGATAGCGCCGGAACCAATCCTCATGGTTGATTTTGACATGAAATTTCTCAACATTTTTGCCAAGAGATTTTCGCCCGACCATCATACGTCTGCACTTCAGGAGCCAATTTTCTTGCCTCAACGACAATTTAAACCGCGACCTATTAAATCTATGCAAGTACTTGATGTAAAATAACTGTTTTGACAGCTAAACGGTCCGTTTGGCTAACATTAGAGGGAGATAACTTCGTCACATGATGGGAATGAATTCCGTCCAGGGGACTGAATTCAGTCCGCCTGTCCAAAATCCGATACAAAAAGAGGATCGACGGGTGGATGGAGTCCACTGACATCGAGTGAAGCGTCCGACGTCATCCAACTTTGAGGTTGCCGTTTAAGATCAAATGCGGATCGGCATTAATTGCTCGCCACGTCAAAGTACCACCGGGAGAGGTTGTAGTTGAACTATTGATGATGGTGGATTGTGGATTCGATTCCCAGCGACTGCATGTCAATGACATCACAACACTCAATCCCTAATATGAAAACACTATTAGTGCTCCGCAGCCATACTCCACAGTCATCACTACTGTCAGTAGTAATAACGTACTTTTGTATTCGACAACGGAGTCCAATCCCGCCGACCTCCACCATGCACATGAACCAAGGATCCCAGGGTCTCTATGATACACTCTTGAAGTTTCTCCTCAATACTCACTGTCAGTTTTCACACCATTACGCCGCAATTCATTTGGTAGCCACGCACACACAATGTCTTCTTTTCCCACTGTCGACCGCTTGATGGACGGCGAGTTTACCGTGGAAGCGGCCGACCTTATTCGCATCATCTTGGGATTTTTAACCTCGCAGGGCCTTCATGAATCTGCCCGGACCTTGCGCAAGGAATCGGGCATTGGATTTACTGACAATGGCATGATTCATAAACGTCGAGTAGCACAGTCCATACGACAGGGTGACTGGGGTGCAGTATTTCAAGCCACCGTCTTGTTGCAAGAAGACGAACAGGATAATTATGATTCGATGATTTTGGCGCGAATTGCCGAACAAGTTATTATGGAATTGGCAGAGGAAGACACGAGTTTGAATCTGGCGTACAGTCTGTTGAAAACCCATCGTGAAGTTTTGGATCGGATCCCTGAAGATGAAGAGAACGATACAGATGGGAACCAAGACAGGAAGGAACGAAAAAAGAAGGCAACGTTGTCCTCCTCAAATACATTGTCCAAGGCCAGAAGTTTGGAACAACGGCTGGCAGCGATCGCTGGGAATCCTTCCAAATATTCAGATATCACTGCTCGTCAAGAAGTTTTGTATGGGAAGTCTCTCAGAAAAAAGGAACGTCGGGAAATCTTGGCCAACATGGTCGAAGAACGAAGAGATATTCCTTTGAATCGGCTTCCAACATTAATTCAACAAGCCATGAAGTGGCAAAGCCATACGGGACAACTGCCGTGGATCAGGGAAATTTATTTTGATACAGAAAATATTAATGAAACGGCAACAAACAAAAAACGACGAAAACGCAAACGATACAATTTGGTAATGGGGGAGATTGCAGGTGGCGACCCAAGTCCAGTCGTAGGTGACGAACCTTCATCAAACACAAATGAGGATGCAGAAGAGGAGGAACGGGAATCCATTCCCCAAGATGTGCTTGCCAAAGTCAAGTTTGGGAAGACTGCGGTCTGCGAATCGGCTGTATTTTTCTCCCGGGGTCTCATTACCGGTTCCTCCGACTCGCTCATTGAGATATGGGATTCTGGGTACAAGGAATTGAACACAACTGACTTTCCATATCAAAAGGAGCATGCCATGGGGCATAATGATGCTGCAGTTCTTTGTATGGATGTGTCTAATGACGGAGAAATTTTAGTGTCGGGTGACTCCACAGGCAGGGTCAAAGTTTGGAAACTGTCCAATGGCAAGTGTCTCCGGCAGTATCAAGCACATGATGATTCTGTCACGGCATTGACATTGTCCCGTGATGCCTCCCGAATTTTGACGGGTAGTTCCAATGGAATTTGTCGTGAATTTGGAATCGTCACGCAGAACGTCCTACAAGTATACGAAGGACATACATCTTACATACATGCTTGTCGATATGTCGTCCATTGGAACACGGGCGATAGTAATAAACCACAAATGACTTCCGGCGAGGTGTTGGTCGTGACGGCTTCTGCGGACGGAACAGTACGAATATGGCAACATGGCATGGTTAAAAGGATATTGCAGCCTCCCAGAGATCTGGTGGCGATGAAAGATGGAAAGCTGCAATCGATTTTAGTGGATCCCACCGAAGTCGTGGCCGAATGCTCAGGAATCCATACGTTAATACCTATCCCTGGTGACGAAAGTCGAATGCTGATTGTCCCACGATCATCTATTGCCTTCTTGGTAGACATTGAGGGAACTGTGCTGCAGATATATCAGGCGGACAACCCGGAAACAGAGTTCTTGTCCGGTACCGTCACATCCTGTGTGACTTATCTCGTGTCCTCAAACGGAGACTGCTTAGTGTACTCTTTGAGAAGAGGAACACTTCTCAAGACAATTCGAGACTTTGCCCTCGACAGCACCGCAAAAACCAATACTGAACAAAGGCGTGCCGAAATATCATCCATGATTCACCATCCTTTCAAGCGGTCTCTCATTGCTGCTTTCTCCAATGACAAGACGCAGAAGAAAGGAGTACTAACGGTGTGGAAATAGACATAGTGTAATAAGAGCAATAATGCCATCAAAGCATTTCATGATATGTTAAATAATGATTGGAAAGGGTCACAAGTGTCTCATCGGACCTCATGCTGCTTTTTCCCGAGAGCTCCGAACCTTAACAACTGTCTATTCAGCTCCTTCTCTTGTAACACTATGGAGCTCGGAATCGCAGTCTTCGCTGCGATCGTCATCCATCTTATTGAATGCTCCCTCATCAGCCGGAACATGCTTCTTTCCAAATCTAGGAATTGCCGTTTCAAACTTTTTTACGGCCGGGACTCGGGCAACGCCTTGTGAGTGACTTTGTTCCCACTCACGAGACGATTCCTCTCTTTGGTGCAAGCTCCTGACGAGCGGTGCTTCGGTATTGGCAATCTTTCGAATAGAGCCTAAAGCGGTTTCAAGCCACTCTGAGTGCTGATTCAAGATTTCGATATCTTGAGTTGCAAGCTCTAATTCACTGGATCGGTCCTCCAGCTTTCGAGACATCTTTTCGACACGTTTGTTGGCCTTTGCCAGCTTTTTGGACAATTCATCTACTTCAACCTTCTTTAAGTCCACAATAACTTGTATCTTTGTCAGGGAAGCAGCCTGCTTCTCAATCTCTTTCTCCTTCTTTTTGAGATCTTGTTGTAATTCTGTTAAAAGATTCAATTTCTTAGAAAAATCCTTTTGTTGTGCGAGTACGGCATTTTCGAGTTCTGCAATCTCCTCGTCGTGAACTTCCTTGATCATTTTCAAATGTTGGGCCTGGCATTCCTCGTAACCACGAATGCGGCTTTCGTATTCCTTCTCCGTCTTTCGTCTTGCGTAAATGGTGGAAGTCTTGAGCCACTTGGCGAAATTCAAACACTTGATCGCAATATCTCGCGATCCGGCGCTTCGAATATTTTTGGCATAATCAAGTGGCAATCTTCCGAAGTCGTCTTTGGAAGACGCTGCCTCAGGATAATACGACAAAAGAAGCATAAATGTGTCCTCCGAAGCACCAACTTTGCATATAAGGTGCAGTGGCAACATATGTTCATTTTCATCAGCTACTGAAAGAGCTTCAGGATATTTCGAGAGAAGATACTGAATGACGTCGTCCGATGCTCCGTTGGCACATGCATGATGCAGAGGCAAGTATCCTCCATATCCTCGAATCATGACTGCTGAATCATTTGCCTCGTAAAACGTTTCCACGACGTCGATGGGCGGGCAGTGCTTGCATATCTCGTGGAGGACAAGATTCCCTTTCGACATTGCTGAATTGCGAGAGAACTTGACGTAGGCCAAATGTGGATGTGCCTGACAACGACACATCAAAGCCTTCCAGTCTTTTCTTCGAATCATATCAAACAATTGGGCGTCTTCAGACTTTTCATGCGTCATGAACCGCCCGTCAGATTTGCTCTCCTCAACCTTGTCCCCTTTCTCCCAAAGTACAGCTTCCATTCCCTCATCATCTTCCGGTTCTTTGCTTCCGACTGTCAAGTCTTTAATGGCAGGTGCATACTTGATTTTGAGTTCTTCCATCGTCATTTTGCGTTGCACAGCTCAGTAAAAATCACCATTTCGATTTATATGCTCGGAGAAAAAGCTTGAGTTGCAATTGAGGTATCAATCCACTGACCCAAGTAGGTTGTGGTATTGACTGACTGTGAAGGCTGAGGTAAATTCAACGGATCAGATATCTTTTACTGTAGTACTAAAATATTTTTGAACGTCGCCCGGCGCATCATCGCTAAAAAACACAACGAAGGCTTGGATTCGGGCCATGTCAGTTTTCACCTACAGTATGTAACCCTTACGACTACGGTAGTACCTATGTACGTTAGTATAATGGGTGCTACCATAAAATGTATGATACGTCGTACTAGTCGTAGAAGTAACAGTAAGGCCAAAACCTTTGGCCACCACAAAGCTTACTACTACCTACTCGGAGTAGCTAGGTAGTTGGTTAGACACTGTCCAGAAAAGTTATGAGTTCACTTATTACAATACACATTATTTCCCTTAATCTGTTGACTCGTTAACACTAAATCATGACAGAGGACGTGTTTTGGATTCTGGCGCTGTGCTCGTTGAAGCCCGCGTACATGGCTTGGATCATTGAATTTTTTTGTGCCAACAATTCAGTCAATTCCTCAATGTCTTCCCGTCGTTCTTCCACCTTTCTATGCAACTTGTCCAGTAGAATCTGTGTTGTATCATTGATCCGTTCTATCGATAGCCGAGCTGATCGCTCCTGTTCATATAGTTCGGTCGTTCGTTTCATATCATGTCCTATTTTGGCCATCTTTCTTCGCTGCCATTCCAGAAGTCGTTCCGACCGCAAGACGAGAACATTCAGTTTTACACAGCGGGACTGCATAGATTCAAGTTCTGCTTGGGTATTCTCAATGGCTCGTTCCAATTCTGCGATACGATGCTCCTGTGCAGCGGCAATAGTCGATATTCGTTCTTTCTCCGACCTTTCGGCATCACTGCAAGCTTTACTGAGTAATTCACTTTCACGTTGAAGATCTTCTAGAGACTTTGTCGAAACAGAAACCATTTCTTCCAAGTCTGCTTGAGTGTTCCTTTCCTCAACGGCATTGTAATCGGGACTTAGAGTGCTTTCCATGTGACTGGTTTCTTCGGACATATCGCAAGTCGGCTCGAGAATGTATCCATTTTCGTCGGTTCCCTTTTGTCTCGTTTGCAGATGTTTCACTTGCTCCAACATTTTTTCTAATTTTCTTTCGTACATCCTTTGATTTGCGTGAAGACGCAACGCCAGGCCTTTGGATTTGAGTTTCTCGGCATGAAGTTCGGCTTGGAGGGTTTTTACGACCGTTGAGGAAGCGTCGTTCGTGTCGTATTGCTGTTGCACCAATGATACGTTGGTATTGTCGACGTTTTGCTCTTTGTTAGACATGGCAATCAAAAGTGGCGACAAGGGATACGTAAGATGAGCAATCGTTGTACGAAAGTCGTGGACAAATCCGGCCACAAAACTCTCTTTGGAAATAGGCCATCCGCCACTACGACTCTCATTTTGTTGCCGTCCATGTTCCCTTAACTCCTCCGGGGCGGTGACTTCGCACCAATCTTCTTGCCACTGTTCCCGTCGGTAAGAAAGGCTCTCTTGCTCGTGATATTCCTCCCGCTCTTCGGCGTAGCGCTCAAAAATGTCAAATATCTCATCTGGTCTTTCACTGATCGATTTGACAATAGCAGCCTCCCATTCGTCAAAGGTCAACAGCGGTTGTTGTTGTTGCTTCTGAACATACCCTTTCGGGTGTTGTTGACCTGCAGATAGTGGCCCTCTGAATTGCTGGTCGATATCATCACGCATGTCTACTTGAATTTCGTTATCCACGTGTAACACCACCATGGTTGGTAATTTTTGGGTCTTGACGAGAGTTCAGGGGCATTGGATGCATGTCCCTGGTGCAGCCCAGCCAGCACGCAACAGATTTTCTTTCAGAGGAGCAACAAACATCATATTATTTGAATATTCTTACAGTTAACTGTTCCTGGACCAGTTGAGGATACATACATAGGCATTTCGCCAATGGTGAAAGCGTTGGGGTGCTTCGCACCCGACGCCTAACTTTTTCGTAGATTCGATTGCCTCTCTGGAGTAGAGAGATGCACGTCTGAATTCATTCGTGTCTCGAATGAAAAGTCAATTTCGTGGGACTGATGTTTACTCTTTACTTTTTCCGTCGATCTCTCATCACTCTATCCTCCCTGAACCAAGAGATGATAACGTTACAATGAAATGGTGGCAGCCGTGCCTTGCTGCCAAGAAACGACAGAACACAATTAAAAACACCAATTTAACGCTTTCCATCGCGGACCGACGTTTGATTTGTACAATGAGTGTCGCAACAAAACGCGGAAACGATCAGAGCATTCGCACCATCGATGGTTCCTATGGAGAAGGTGGAGGACAGTTGATACGCAATGCTTGTGCCTACGCTTCAATCTTGCAACAAAATATTTGCTTGACGAACATACGGGAAGGACGAAAACCCAAACCGGGACTGCGACCGCAGCATCTGGTGGGATTGCAGATATTAGCCGAGGCATGTGGAGGAAAGGTTGCGTCGGCTCAAGTAAGTAACACTGGCAAATTGGAGGAAAAGGCTGTTGCGGTTGGTGCCAACAAAGCCCTTTTTCTTGGTGCGCCGTGTTTGAAAGAAGATCCAAATAATGAAAGAAAAAAACGAAAGCGCTCCTACTTTGAAATTGTGGGCGATACCCAAACGGCTGGATCCGTTTGTCTGCTACTTCAAGCGGTGTTGCCGTTTGCTTTGTTTTCAAATCAACAAGCAGAATACAAGTTGATTTTGAAGGGTGGAACCAATGCCACTATGGCGCCGCCTATTGATTATTTTGAGCGTGTATTTTTACCCACCTTGCTCAAACAAACGAATCTGCCGGAAAACTGCATTCAAGCCAACGTCATCACGAGAGGCTTCTACCCCAAAGGTGGTGGACATGTCGAAGTAACAGTGCGACCACCAGTCTACAATAACGACAGCGGAATACCATGGACCCTGTCATCTATCCAACTGACCGAACGGGGTGTCATTACCGAGATTGTCATCCGAGCCTTTGCAGCTGGAACATTGCATGCGTCGGTGGCCAAGAGACTGGCAACGGTAGCCAAAACTCAACTGGAGAACAATTTTGCCACCTCTAACACAAAAATCATCATCTCAACCGACCTGTCCTACTATCCAAATGCGGTGGGAGGTGGATGTGGGCTCTTGTTGGTAGCCAAGACCAGCAATGGTCATCTCCTGGGTGCTTCTGGGATTGGATCTCCCAAGGTTCCACTAGAGGACACGGCGCGGCAAGCAACTGCAGAAATGATAGATATTTTGAGAAGTGGAGCCTGTGTCGATGATTATCTGCAAGATCAGTTGGTGTTGTACATGGCTTTGGCGCAAGGAACGTCCGAAGTGATCACCGATGGTGTCACCTTACACACCCGAACGGCCATTTGGGTGGCAGAACTACTATGCAAAGGAGCTCGCTTCGAGGTAACCAAGTTGGATGAGGATTTTGACAACGTTAACGGACAATCTGATGATGCAAAGGAGAGCGTACCAAAAAAAAGGGGTGACAGCCACCGAGACGGCAAGATCCCAGGTCTACACATGATCCGTTGCAACGGAATGGGATTTGTACCTTAATACATCAAAGCAATTGAGCAAAATACTGAGCATTAATGGATTTCTTATCATTTTCTGATCATGTAACATGAATAATATACAGTAAGTACAAAGTCGGGATTTTGTATCTATTTTGTTGAAAGGGAATTTTGCTGGAAAGTTGGGTTGGAAGCGCCACTGGAATCATTTCCCTTTGGTGTGACATTCGCTTCCAAAGGTATCACGACGGCCTTTATCTTCCAAATCAATGTACCTTTTCATTTACCCCATCCGTCGAATGTTTATTCGTTGAGATGCTTGAGTTGCTAGACCAACGACCTGTGCAACAGACTGGACGACAGGCTCTCTTAAACCCGAAGCGTCGATGCGAGCTGCCAACTCTCCCATATTCGCAACGAGATTGGTCGATATTGTTTGGGATATATCAACAATATTTCCGCGCAGCGCCATCGACAATTCTCCAGCTTGCAAAGAAAGATCGCGGAGCAATGTCGGATCATGGTGATGGTATGCAATTAAACCACCAATGGGGATGAGCGGCAGGACGACCCGTCCAAGAGTTCGCATTCGGGTAGCTTCGTTGTATGTCACAAGTGCACGGGAGTTGCGGTCCTTAACAATGTCGTCGTCGAGGCCGGCCAGATCCAATCCAACAATACGCTCTCTGTCGTGCACATATATCTCGGCTCTCTGGAAGGGTGCTTTGCGTCTGATGGCAGCAGCGTCTCCGATGGAATGCAACATTGCCGCAAGCATGATGTCACGTTGTTGAGCAGCTGCAGTGAGACGGATGATCTCTTTCTTCATACGGTCGAATGTGATCAGCTTCAGGGTGAGGTCGTCGATAATGTTCTGGCTCTCTTCCAGGTCTTGTTTCAGTTCAGATATCTCTTCCTCGTTAGCCTCCTTGTCATTTTCAAGCTCTTGTTGCTTTTCTTGCAGACTGAGAACATGCTTTTTCTCCCAGTCCAAGAGGGACATAAGCTGATCGCAAGAGTGCTCTAGCGCCTTTACCTTGTTTTGCTCAGATTCAAGCAAGACATCTTTTCTTGCAATATCTTGATCAATCGAGGAGTATTTCTTCCGCTCGTCCTTTAGCTCCTTCGTAATAAGAGCATGACCCTCCATCAACTCGGTTGATTTTCTCTTCTCTTCGTCAAACATGACCTTCAATTCATTGAGCTCTTCTCTCACTTTTTGTTCACTTGCTAGCTTTGAAGATTCAATGTCCTCGAGCTTCTTTTCGAGCTCTTGGATCTTCGATTGGTCTGCAATCGAGAGATGTTTTTGTGCTTCGAGCAAGTTTTCGCACTCCACAATTCTTTCTTTCTCTTTTTCGAGGAGTTGCTTTAGATCTTGCTGGGCAGCTGTTAATTCCACGACTCGTTGCTGCTCAATTGCGAGAGCTTCTTTGAGCTGTGAAGCCTGTTCTACTGTCATTTTAAGATCGCCAGTTTTGAACACAACTTCATTTCGGCTGATTGTCTCATCCTCCTCGATGGTCCTCAGTTCCTCTATCTTCGATGCTAGGTCCACCTTAGCTTGGTCTACCATCTGTTGCAATTCTTTAACGGTATCTTGCTCAACCTCCAGTAACATCTTGAAACGCAGAGCATCTTTTTTCGCCTTCTCCGTCTTTTTTCGCTCCGCATTGAGTTCAGCCTGAATATCAGCATGCTCCTTCAGTAAACTGTCAAACTTAGATTTCTCTACTTGCATCAGCTGATCACGCTCGCGGACATTCTTTTCAAGCATTTCAATCGATTTCCGTCCTTGTTCGAAGCGCCCGTTCAAGATACGGTAGTCTCCTTCAAGTTGAGACAAAAGAGATTGCTTTTCGATTAAAACAACTTGGGAATCCATCAATTGGGCTTCCATATTTTCTTCCTCCTCGGGTGCGATAGCCTCAACTTGAGACTCTGGAACAACTTGAGCTTGTTCAAGATTTTTGACTCTCTGTTTTTCGATTTCTAGTAACTCCCGTAACTCTTCTTGGGAGCGAGACAAGGTCTCAACTCGGTCTCTTTCACTCTCAAGCATTGATTTCAACAATTCACACTCCTTAACAGATATTTCAAGTCTAGATGCCTCAGCGTTTGCTTTTGATTTGATGGCAGCTTCCTCTTCTTCTAGACTGGACACGCGCTCATGCAACGAGCGGAGCTCCGACCGAGCACTGGACTCAGCTTGTTGTGCTCGCCGCACTTTATTCAATTCCTTTTCGTAGACATCTTGAAGTTCTTTCAGCTCATCTCTCAACTGAGCAGCACTTGCTCGCTCGATTTCAAGGAGTTGGTATATCTTCTCGTGGTTCTTTTTGAGCTCTTCCACCTTCGCTTGTTCTGCCTTGAGTTTGGCACGAGCGTCGGCTTCGGCTTCTTCCAGATTCTTTGCACGTTTTTGCTCTAGCATCAGAAGACAAAGATTTTCTTCGTGGGCCTTTTGAAGCTCTGCAAGCTTGATTTGGTCGGCTTCAAGCTCTTTCTTAAGTTCAAACTCATAGGCTTGAATTCCAGCTGTCTTGTTGATTTCTTCTTTAAGCTTCTCTGCAACGTCCGCATATGCTTCTTCAAGTTGCTGGAGCTTCCTTGCCTCAACATCAATTCTAGCTTGGTATTGGTTCTCCTTTTCTTGGAATTCAGCCTCCATTTCTTCACGCTGTTCGTTTTCTAATGCGAGAGTCTCTTTCAAGATTCCTTCAAGCTCAAAGAATCGCTTTTGTTCAGCTTCCAACAGATCGTTGACCTTGGAGATATGACCTTCAAGAAATGCAACCTTTTCTTTTTCATCTTCCAGGGCCTGCTTGAATTCTGATCCTCTCGCGGCAACTTCATTTTGGGCGTTGATGCGCTTTGTTTTTTCGTTTTCGATCTCGCGACGCAACTGGCTTTCCAAAACCTTAAAACGAGACGTAAGTTCTTCAAATTTTGACACCTCCTTTTCGTGTTCCTGAAGAAGAGCCATGGTGTAGTGACGATGAGTCAACTCGGCTTCGCGGGCACGGCTTTCGAGGTCTTGAATTTTCTCCTTTTCGGCTTGAAGCATCGTTTGGTACTTGGTTTCTTGTTCTTTCAACGCGGCATTCAATTCATCTTTGATCCGCTGGTTGGTCTTAAAATCGTCAATCATGCTCTTTTCCTTTTGGAGATGCTCAATCTGTTTCTCAAGCATAAATTTCTTTTCTCCATGCGTCTCTTGGAGGGACTTAAGAGTTCTGAACTCTTGCTCTAAGAGCTTGATCTTCTTTGCCTGTTCTTCTTGCACCAATCTTGCTTGGAAGCATTCATGTTCGAGGAGTTCCTTTTGCTTCTCCAGTTCATAGGCCTTTTCTTTCTCCTGTCCGTACATGAGAGAGAACTTGCGCTCACGGTTATTGAGCTCTCGTGTGACCTTCTTGAGCTTGGACTTGGTCGACGTCAATTCACGACGAAGTTCATGATTCGCGTCCGAGGCGTCATCGTTGAGATTGATAGAGGAAACCTCACTGCCAGACATTGAAAGGGAGCGTCCTAGCGTAGCGAGGACAGCTTCGCGTTCTTCTCCAAGGTCGGAGGCGTAGTCTGAGGGAGTCTTGGCGTAGATATCTCTGACCTGCTTTCCCTCAGGATGCATTTTTACAAGATAGTCGATGACATCGGTAGAAGCACCCCACTTGCAAGCAAAGTGGAGGGGAATCATTAAGTCGTTAGTGTCACGAGTACGAATCGAAGCAGGAAAGGCGGTCACTAGTCTTTCGATGACTGCAAGGGATGCTCCAGTGGCACATGCATAGTGCAACGGCAAGTACCCTTTGCCCCCCTTTGCTTTGACAGCATCTCCAAATTCAGCGATCAAGGCAACCACCACTTGGAGAGGAGGATTGTTCCGACATGCTTCATGCAGCATCATGTTGCCCTTGGCAGAGGTACGGAGATTCTTTGGACAGGGGAATGATGCGGCGGTTGGATACATGCGAATGAATTGTGCTAGTTCATCCCATCTACGCTTTTCAATCACGGTGAAGATCTCCACCAATCTGTGTTGGTCGAGCTCTTCGCCTCGTTCGTGATGAATGGAAGCAGGATCATCTCGAGCCTCGCGTGCAAAGTCTCTCCTCATCATCGGCTCGCGGGGTGCGCTCCGTTGACTGTTTTCTTTCTGAGATTCGGTTGCATCCCTATCATCGTGCACGGAAATACTGATACTTCTATCTTCGGTACGTTCCGATCCGAGGCGACGAAGTGCTTCTTGTCGTCCCGCCTTCATGCGGCTCAAAGCCTCACGTTTGCTACTCAAAAAGGCTTCCCATTGAGAATCCTCATCTTCTGCTTTTCTCGACAACAGCCAAGTTCTTCTTGGCGCCAAGGAGTTAGACATCGTCATACATTCACGACTTTCTCACGTCAATGCAAAAGAGAATGTGATCTAGGACTGTCACGTCGTCGATAGAGAAATGTATTCAAGGACGCGTACTTGGCGGCAATCGCTAGAATATATAATTCTGCATGGGTAAGATCTTTCACAATGTTGATTTTGTGGAGGCAGTTTTTCGATCCGACTTTCATCGCCAACGAGCGATCCCATCTCCCGTCCCAACAGTCGGCGATCGGTCGTCGCGCTCTAAAAGAGCCGGGGGATCTTAACTGTAAGTCACACACACATTCCGATTCGTTCGACTCAACGTCATCATTCGAATGAAGCGAGTAGACACCGGTACCGTTCCTACTACCGTACGGTACCCATCGTACTTGCTACTTTCAAACTTTTGTCCTACGACAGTGGAATCACTTAAGTTATTCGCCGCCAAAGTACTTCGCCGTTCTGCGCCGGCTTTTTAAATTTTCGAACGGAACTAAATTGCTCGCAACGGGACCAAAGAAACGTTACGCGCCTGCACAGACAATGATGCCACTTACAGTTAAAAAAAAACAACATCCGACTTCCCTCTTCCCTCCATCATCGACAAAATTTTCGTCATCTCGTCTCCAATGACAACAAATAGCACAGTATTTACAGTCGATTTTACGCGCTATCCCCAACCTCGCTGATCAACAGCTTCATCAGTTAGCTTCATCTCAACCGACCTCCACAACAATCCCATCACTAACAACGAGAACAATCATAACGATATCATCATGGACAACAACATTCGCATCAATCAATACGACTCCCTGTCCTCGACAGGCCCTGAAACCCCTTCTCCCGGCTCTCCGGCCCTCCCGTCCATGCAGTTTACTTCTCCCATGCCTCGTCCAATGTGCGATTCTGGGGGCACTGGCGCAGCCCCCCCCTGCTACAGCCAATCATTCTCCAGCTTATGTAGACCACAGTCCAGCTACTGGTCTTGACATTGCCAACTCTCAGATCGCCCCTTCCCCCGACGCTCTGGCAGCCGATGTTGTTACCCAAGACCCAATAGTTGCAGCATACAACCCGTACACTGCGGAGCAGCTTGCAGTCATTGAATCAATTGCAATAGAGGCATCGTCCATGTTTTGCGTTGGGGCTACCTTCAATTCCTCCGGATAACTCAGAGACTCGGTCAGGAAATTTGCGCACAAGAAGGGATTCTCTGTAACCTCAACCGGCACCAGGTTCAACTGTAGCCGATGTGCGGCGCCTCCATCCTACAATGCCAGAAGGCTCAAGAAGCAACAGCAAATCCCTCCTGGAAAGAAGAGGAAGAGAAACACCACCAGAGTTGGCTGCAGTTTCCAGATCTCCTACACACATTTCAACCGCAACGAAAAGAGAGCAGACCAACCCATCAGAATCAATGCCTCCACTTGTTACCATCACAGCAATGGGTGCTTCCCCAGCAGCAGTCAACTCGCCATTGAGAAGAGAAAGGCAGGGGCTATCACTGCTGCTGTTAATGAATCAACAATTAAATCGATCCTCGCAGTCATGGCAACTGGGCACAGAATCCCAGTTGAAATGCTAAGGCGCTTGGTCAGGCCCCTTTATCCACCTGGCACATCGTTGGACTCCCAGCTTCTTTTCAATATCCGGTTGAAGATCAAGCGGATGTTGGCCAAGGGAGACATCGACCTTTCTTCCCACACAGTAACTGAAGAAGATGAAGCCCATCTGCTGTCAAACACAGAGGATCCCCGGATTTCTTGACGGAAGCGATGAAGGAATCCAGCAAGAGAGCAGCCCTGTGCTCTATATGTCTACAACCAGGGCACAGAATTGTTCAATGTTCCAAGATCAGCAAAGGTAGAGCAAGTTTGATCGGGCATAACCACGTGGCAGAGTTTGCGGCTGGTTTGGGGGATCCCATGTTATGCCTGGTGGAGGAACCATTTGGTTCTATGAGGGAAACTATCAAGAAATGGATGCAGTCAGGGCGCAACATACCTGTTGAGGCGGTTCATGTCGTGGTCCGGAAGTGTTTTTACAGTGCCACAAGACAGGACTCATCTTGCAATGTGGTGGAAGTGTTTGTTTGGGGGAAAGGTGGCACGCCTGTAAAAGAGCATTGTCCTGCATACTATCCAGTCAACAAGGTTGTCCAGTGGATTTCAGCAAACTGCAATGCCAGCGTGTCGATCTTCCAACTCTAGTATTACGGTAACAATATTACGTGTAAAAATCGAACTTCGTGCTTGTACTGTGCGTATTCTGATAAACAGGCGACAATTAGAATGCTCTAAAGTATGAAATTGTTCATGGAAAAAAATACGTACCGTGCTACTACCGTACACTCTAGCTAGCTAGTAGGTGTGATAACTGCATGCTTCGGCGCTGACTTGGAGATGTTGTGGGGGATGGAGAAAAAAAACAACGCTTGGCGATAACTGTTATTACGTATTGTGATAAACCGTCGACAATTAGAATACTCTATGAAGTACTTGAAGTCTGAAATTGTTCACGAAAATATACGTACCGTGCTACTGCGTAAGCTAGTAGGTAGGTAACGGTAGTAGAAATCACTAATGTGACAAAATATCGGGGAGAACAGACAGACGCACATGATGGAAATTCTAATATTAGTGACCGGATATAACATAAATTACGTAGGGAAAGGGCCTGGGGGTGCTGGCTCGTTCTGATGACACCGTCTCGACGAATCAGATCTCGGTATTTGGCCGGCGCAGACCGGCGGAGAACTTTGCCGGCGGAGAACTTAACGGCTCCCCGTAGTATGGAGTACTGTACCCGGTAGTCTACAGTACTCCACACAACGGTACCTCTAGGTAGGTACCTATTCCGGTACTACTAGCGTAGAGAAACTACGGTACTACGAACCGGTGTATGATAATAGGGAACACTTTAGCATTCTTAACTACTACAGTAAACACTAACACTGCTCTGATTGGCCAAACGGAGAGATCGAGCAAGCCAACAGAGCGTTAAGCAGGCCGTTACTTTTTCCTAAGTAAATAAATGCTGCATACAGCAATGAATATTATAATATCATCAAAGTTTGTCTGTCCTTCCTTCACCATTTGCACCATGATGAGAAGTCAGTTTGCTGCGGTGCACCGCACTACCGGTACCCAGACGTAGGGAATAATACATTGGACGAGTATTGGGCAATCAAAAATCGGGATCGTATTGTCAATACTTTGAGTTGCCCGCCAATACATTGGACGTCCACCACCAGCTCGGTATTGCAATAATAATACTCCAATACTCGTCAATACATTGAACAATACATTGGTCAAACAATACCAACCAAGTCATTTAGGATTAAGGATTACCGTTTTGGAGTTGTGCATGATATTAAGTGACTTTGCAAATAATAGTACCTTCATACCCTATGAGGAGACACAAGACCTTGATCCCATGTGATGGGGAAAATGTTGTCTCCACTGACAATCAATCCTATTCTATATACTAGTTACAGTTAGACTCCTGATTCAAAAATGATGTTCTGTAATCGTTCCACAAGAATACTGTATCGTCCATGCCACTTTGTTAGGTACGTATGACGCCTGACACATTCACCAAGGGTGTTTTTCAAACCTTCCGACCGAGCGGTTTTATGACGCCAAAATGGATGTATCTCCGCCGTATCTCGAGCTTGCTTGTTCGTAATACAATCAAACGTTCGCTTGATGGTATAGAAAGGGAATGACAGCGTCCATACAACTTTTTAGGCACGTATATCGCCTGACATATTCACCAAGTGTATTTTTGACTTCCAACCGAGCGGTTAAATGACGCCAAAATGGATGTATCTCCGCCGTTTCTCGAGCTTACTTGTTCGTAATACAACCAAACATTCGCGTGATGGTATAGAAAGGGAATGACAACGTCCATACCACTTTGTTAGGTATGTTTGTCGCCTGACACATTCACCAAGGGTATTTTTGACTTCCAACCGAGCGGTTATATGACGCCAAAATGGATGTATCTCCGCCGTATCTCGAGCTTACTTGTTCGTAATACAACCAAACGTTCGCTTGATGGTATAGAAAGGGAATGGCAGCGTCCATACAACTTTTTAGGCACGTATGTCGCCTGACATATTCACCAAGTGTATTTTTGACTTCCAACCGAGCGGTTATATGACGCCAAAATGGATGTATCTCCGCCGTATCTCGAGCTTACTTGTTCGTAATACAACCAAACACTCGCGTGATGGTATAGAAAGGGAATGGCAGCGTCCATACAACTTTTTAGGCACGTATGTCGCCTGACATATTCACCAAGTGTATTTTTGACTTCCAACCGAGCGGTTATACGACGCCAAAATGGATGTATCTCCGCCGTTTCTCGAGCTTACTTGTTCGTAATACAACCAAACATTCGCGTGATGGTATAGAAAGGGAATGACAACGTCCATACCACTTTGTTAGGTATGTTTGTCGCCTGACACATTCACCAAGGGTATTTTTGACTTCCAACCGAGCGGTTATATGACGCCAAAATGGATGTATCTCCGCCGTTTCTCGAGCTTGCTTGTTCGTAATGCAACCAAACGTTCGCTTGATGGTATAGAAAGGGAATGACAGCGTCCATACAACTTTTTAGGCACGTATGTCGCCTGACATATTCACCAAGTGTATTTTTGACTTCCAACCGAGCGGTTAAATGACGCCAAAATGGATGTATCTCCGCCGTTTCTCGAGCTTACTTGTTCGTAATACAACCAAACATTCGCGTGATGGTATAGAAAGGGAATGACAACGTCCATACCACTTTGTTAGGTATGTTTGTCGCCTGACACATTCACCAAGGGTATTTTTGACTTCCAACCGAGCGGTTATATGACGCCAAAATGGATGTATCTCCGCCATATCTCGAGCTTACTTGTTCGTAATACAACCAAACGTTCGCTTGATGGTATAGAAAGGGAATGGCAGCGTCCATACAACTTTTTAGGCACGTATGTCGCCTGACATATTCACCAAGTGTATTTTTGACTTCCAACCGAGCGGTTATATGACGCCAAAATGGATGTATCTCCGCCGTATCTCGAGCTTACTTGTTCGTAATACAACCAAACACTCGCGTGATGGTATAGAAAGGGAATGGCAGCGTCCATACAACTTTTTAGGCACGTATGTCGCCTGACATATTCACCAAGTGTATTTTTGACTTCCAACCGAGCGGTTATACGACGCCAAAATGGATGTATCTCCGCCGTTTCTCGAGCTTACTTGTTCGTAATACAACCAAACGTTCGCGTGATGGTATAGAAAGGGAATGACAACGTCCATACCACTTTGTTAGGTATGTTTGTCGCCTGACACATTCACCAAGGGTATTTTTGACTTCCAACCGAGCGGTTATATGACGCCAAAATGGATGTATCTCCGCCGTTTCTCGAGCTTGCTTGTTCGTAATGCAACCAAACGTTCGCTTGATGGTATAGAAAGGGAATGACAGCGTCCATACAACTTTTTAGGCACGTATGTCGCCTGACATATTCACCAAGTGTATTTTTGACTTCCAACCGAGCGGTTATATGACGCCAAAATGGATGTATCTCCGCCGTTTCTCGAGCTTACTTGTTCGTAATACAACCAAACGTTCGCTTGATGGTATAGAAAGGGAATGACAACGTCCATACCACTTTGTTAGGTGTGTTTGTCGCCTGACACATTCACCAAGTGTATTTTTGACTTCCAACCGAGCGGTTATATGACGCCAAAATGGATGTATCTCCGCCGTATCTCGAGCTTACTTGTTCGTAATACAACCAAACGTTCGCGTGATGGTATAGAAAGGGAATGACAACGTCCATACCACTTTGTTAGGTATGTTTGTCGCCTGACACATTCACCAAGGGTATTTTTGACTTCCAACCGAGCGGTTATACGACGCCAAAATGGATGTATCTCCGCCGTTTCTCGAGCTTACTTGTTCGTAATACAACCAAACATTCGCGTGATGGTATAGAAAGGGAATGACAACGTCCATACCACTTTGTTAGGTATGTTTGTCGCCTGACACATTCACCAAGGGTATTTTTGACTTCCAACCGAGCGGTTATATGACGCCAAAATGGATGTATCTCCGCCGTTTCTCGAGCTTGCTTGTTCGTAATGCAACCAAACGTTCGCTTGATGGTATAGAAAGGGAATGACAACGTCCATACCACTTTGTTAGGTATGTTTGTCGCCTGACACATTCACCAAGGGTATTTTTGACTTCCAACCGAGCGGTTATATGACGCCAAAATGGATGTATCTCCGCCGTATCTCGAGCTTACTTGTTCGTAATACAACCAAACGTTCGCTTGATGGTATAGAAAGGGAATGGCAGCGTCCATACAACTTTTTAGGCACGTATGTCGCCTGACATATTCACCAAGTGTATTTTTGACTTCCAACCGAGCGGTTATATGACGCCAAAATGGATGTATCTCCGCCGTATCTCGAGCTTACTTGTTCGTAATACAACCAAACACTCGCGTGATGGTATAGAAAGGGAATGGCAGCGTCCATACAACTTTTTAGGCACGTATGTCGCCTGACATATTCACCAAGTGTATTTTTGACTTCCAACCGAGCGGTTATACGACGCCAAAATGGATGTATCTCCGCCGTTTCTCGAGCTTACTTGTTCGTAATACAACCAAACATTCGCGTGATGGTATAGAAAGGGAATGACAACGTCCATACCACTTTGTTAGGTATGTTTGTCGCCTGACACATTCACCAAGGGTATTTTTGACTTCCAACCGAGCGGTTATATGACGCCAAAATGGATGTATCTCCGCCGTTTCTCGAGCTTGCTTGTTCGTAATGCAACCAAACGTTCGCTTGATGGTATAGAAAGGGAATGACAGCGTCCATACAACTTTTTAGGCACGTATGTCGCCTGACATATTCACCAAGTGTATTTTTGACTTCCAACCGAGCGGTTATATGACGCCAAAATGGATGTATCTCCGCCGTTTCTCGAGCTTACTTGTTCGTAATACAACCAAACATTCGCGTGATGGTATAGAAAGGGAATGACAACGTCCATACCACTTTGTTAGGTATGTTTGTCGCCTGACACATTCACCAAGGGTATTTTTGACTTCCAACCGAGCGGTTATATGACGCCAAAATGGATGTATCTCCGCCGTATCTCGAGCTTGCTTGTTCGTAATGCAACCAAACGTTCGCTTGATGGTATAGAAAGGGAATGACAGCGTCCATACAACTTTTTAGGCACGTATGTCGCCTGACATATTCACCAAGTGTATTTTTGACTTCCAACCGAGCGGTTATATGACGCCAAAATGGATGTATCTCCGCCGTATCTCGAGCTTACTTGTTCGTAATACAACCAAACGTTCGCGTGATGGTATAGAAAAGGAATGACATCGTCCATACCCCTTTGTAAGGTATGTATGTCGCATGGCATGTTCACAAAGGTTTTTTTCGACTTGTCTGCCAAACGTTTCAATTACGATTAAAAGACGTCTTTCTCTACCATTTTTTGAGATGGTTGTTTATCAATACGACACAACTGTGTGTAATGATAGTAGAAGGTGATCACATCGTCCGTTCCTTATAATCGCGTAGGTATGCCGCCTGACAGAGGCACAGAGGGTGTTCTTGACTCCCTCCCAAACGTTTTCGTGACGTCCCATAGACATGTTTCTCCGCCGTTTTTAGAGATGGTTGTTTCTCAATACGATACAACGTTTCCGTAAAGGTAATATAAGGAAAGTTGATCGTCCGTTCCATGCAATCTCGTAGGTACGTGGCCTAACCTGTGGTGAAAGGGTATTTTCTACCGCCTTCCAAGGTTCTTCATGACGATCAAAAGACGGCTTTCTCCACCGTTTTTCGAGAAGGTTGTTTATCAATACGATACAACGTTTCCGTACGGATAGTAGAAGGAACTTCGATCGTCCGTTCCATGTAATCTTGTAGATAAGTCGCTTGACAGAGGCACAAAGGGTGTTGTTCACGCTCTCTCAAACCTTTTCGTGACATCCAAAAGGAATGTATCTCCACCATTTTTCGAGATGACTATTTCTCGACAGGGCATAATGTTTTGAAAATTGGTTGTACAACAAGATTGCGTAGTCCATTGGATGATATCTCGTAAGTATTTCGCCTGACCGAGATAGAAAGGATGTTTTTGCCTGTCTTCCAAGCGTTTTCGTGACGACCAAAAGACGTTTATCATCACTGATTTTGAATATGGATGCTTCCCAATGCGGTAATGTGTGTCAGTATTGGTAATAAAGGAGAACTGCATCGACTGTTCCGGGTGAATTCGAATGTATGTCGCCTGACAGAAACACAAAGACTGTTTGCGAGTGCTGCAAAAGTTTCGGATTCTTGCTCTTAGAAACCGGTTGCTACATCCTTTTCAGGGACGTAGCTTTTTGATTTGACACAACCTTCATATTGAGAATACGGAAAAGGTTATCACATAGTCCATTTCATGGCGCAGAGCACACTTGCTGTCTCTGTAGCTGTGGAGGATGTTTGATGTGTTGTTGTGTTTCAACTATTGTTAATTTTTGTCGCTGCCCTGTATCATAAAGTCTACTCGTACTCTCTACCGTAGAAATCCCGTCTGGCGATGAATGGGTGAGAGTTGAGAGAAGACAACATGACCAGTTCGCCATGGTATTTAATCAACTGGACGTCAATCTAACGTTTTTTAACCGCTTCGGGAAACCACTTCCGGAAATATCTGGCCTACTCCGGAGTATGATCCCCTTGTGGGAACAGACGATTCGGATCACATATCCCAAGAAGATGATCTGCGCTACTTCGAAGTGTTGTGAGAGATCGTTCTCGGAAGCAAAGCATGTCATGGTTCCTTACAGACGTTCCATGTCTCAATTAGTGTTTGTAGCTATCGCCTTTTTGAAGAAAAACGAAAGTTTCTGGAATACGAGTATATGATAGGCCACTACGTCGTACACTACAGCCAGTTGCTTGCTCAAGCCATACGCATCTCAATTGCAAATAGCAGTAAGAGATAGATGTTGACATGCACTATGAAAATGAGAATAAACTGACTACACTACTGTATAATTTATGACGGCAGTATAATGTATAACATGTACTATAACATTGATAGATGTATCGACCAATAGTATTGACCAATAAATTGGACAATGTATTGCATCAATGTATTGTTCAATGTATTCTAGGAACAATAACCAATACGTATTGGGTATTGTGGATTCGGGAATTGATTGTATTGTATTTCTGGTTTACGGCATTGTATTGGCAATACTCACCAATACCCAATACGTATTCCATACACAATGTATTATTCCCTACGTCTGCCGGTACCTATCTACCGTACTACCTACGAATAGTAGTCGTATTCCGGAGGACGAACTTTACAGTCATCCACACATGTCATCATCAGTGTATGCTGTTTTTATCAGACGACGTTATCATCATATCGATTTTGCCCGATCGACCCCCCCACCCATTCGACCTATCTATTCACCACAGTAACAGGTGCAGCAACAGAAGTAGCTACAGCAACAGAAGCTGGAGAAGTGGTAGCGACACCATGCCCTTGGCCGCGGCACGAAAGAGAGAGAAAAGAACCCAGAACGATTCATTCTCACGGAATCGTAGCTTTACAATTCGGTTACACCCCATTGTAAAGCTACCACCATGGTGATGGTAGAACTACCGCTTTTGCAAGACTAAATCAAAAAGTACTGTGGTAGTGGATAACAACAATTCTCACTAGTAACATCCAATTCCATGTACAATCCTTCATT
The DNA here is from genome assembly GCA_019154785.2 of Nitzschia inconspicua. NCBI lineage: Eukaryota > Bacillariophyta > Bacillariophyceae > Bacillariales > Bacillariaceae > Nitzschia > Nitzschia inconspicua. Next base: position 868,214 of record JAGRRH010000004.1, read on the forward strand.
ACATTTCAGAGGCATCAGGGCTATCCGGAAAGTCGTACATTTCCTGCGATAGCGTTGGATCAGGTTCCCCAAGTGCAGAAAGAAGGTGTTTTGCCCTACCAAGCTTGCAACTTCCCTCGATCCAAGTTCTAACTTTGTGGGCAGGGTAGTAGGCATTACAAAATCCTGTCATCTTTCCTCCTGGCTCATCCAGTACATCAACTTCAACAATGTTGAAGTCAAATGAAGCACCATCTTTGGCGGGGAAGAAGCATCTCTTCAAAACCATGTGCTTGCATCCGTCTGGAATTTCCTGAGGAGAAGTAACCCATTGCTTGATCTTCTCCCTTGTCGAATGATAATATACATAAAAGTACGGGACTCTTTTGTTCGTACCACAATCACATCATGTATAACGTCGTCGTACGTAGTAGGTGAATGCATCGCAGTGCATGCTTCGCGTATTAACATGTACTAACAGTAACTGTAAATCTACCATACATCAGATCAGCTTTCTCTAGTAGCTAGCTACAGTAGTCATCCACCCGGCACAAGATGGACGACTACCAGATGCTCCGATCGTCCATTCATGATTACGTTAGAATGATCGTCACTTGGCTTTGCACCTTTCACAATCTCTGCTTTCTACACGAAGTTAAAAAATTCTACGTGGTTGGTGGTGCTTCCGTCCCTCGAACCAACCACCAACCATTGGTGGCATTTGTCGCAATATCACAACACCTTCTATCCTGTTCGATGAAGTATTAATGACAGTACATTTTTTCCTTCGATTTTTACATGTAAAAGTGGGTAAGTACATACGTCTAACATATACACTATTATTCACTTCTTTGATCGTCTACGGTTGCTGAGTTTCGTTGGGCTTTGGGGGCATAGTTCGGGTGACAGCATTGGTACCTCGTAGTCCGAGACCACTCATTAAGCCAGACACCAGTAGCCTCGGTCCCTTTACGATGAGGGACTGATATATTTGGCTGGCAGTCGGTTTAGATACTGCCAAGGCATCACTTTGGCAGTTTCTCTGCGCTGAGTGCTCGCGTATGTGAGTTTTCTCGTAGTTTGAAGCAAGGAATGCTTCCTTCAAGATGAATCTTGCATTGATAGTCGCATTAATAAAGTAAGAGGAGTACCCGTTCGTCAACATTTCTCGCTTCCGCGCTGTGAATCTTTCGAGTGCTCTGGTAATGTATTGCTCGCGCTTGACGAGAGATTCTTTTCGAGCAAGTTGGCGCTCAGTTTCTTCGATAGCTGATTTTTGCGCCTTGAGAGCACAGTCTTTCTCGAGCTGGATCTTCCTGACATGTTCAACGGCGGATTGTTCAGCTGCCAACAGGTTCTCGTTTTGTTTAATGCGGCATTGAATTATGGCCTCGGTCTTCTTTTGGTCTTCCAATAGGCTTTCCTTTTCTTGCTGCACTCGGCGGATGTCAGCGACCAGGCTCTTCTCAGCAGCAAGCAGAGCCTCTTTTTCTGCTTTCGCCATTTCAATGTTCTTGGTGACATTTCTTTCCTCGACGAGAAGAAGTTGCTTCTCTGCAATAATTTTTTCCAATTCCTTGATTCGCTCGATTTCGGCCTGAATGAGCTCATTTTTCTGGGCCATTGTTTGTTCCAGAGTCTTCTCCTTCATTTTCTCCAATTCAATGAGAGCTTGTTTTCTTGCCAAAGCGTAGTCAAGTTCCCTTATTTGATCTTCCTCCTTATCGAGAGCGCATTTTCTTGCAGCTCTACTTTGTTCCAACTTGCTTACCTTTTCAGCTTCCTCCAGTTTGAGAGATTGTTGGTGTGCGATAATGCTTTCAAGATCTTTCACAGCTTGTTGATGTAGCTTCATTTGCTTTTCTTTCTCGCGGCGGCTAAGTTCAAGATCTTCAACCTTCTTTTGTTGAGCTTCCAGTAAATTTTGCTTCATTGCATTACTCTTCTCGAGCAACCGAATGACTTCTTGGTTCTCTTTCAACAGTTTCTTCTTGCGGGCAATTGTCGCCTCGATCTGACTGACTAGGGACTTCTCATGACAGAGCTTCAAATCATTTTCACTTATTGCTTCCTCTTCATCGGAATGCTTCTGTTCAATTGTGTAGGAAAGCTTCTCAATTTGCTGGACTTGGGAGTTGCTCAGACTCTTTTGGATAGAAAGTTCTTCTTCCAGTTCTCGCACAGTCTCGGCGCTTGCATTAGTCAAAGTTTGAAGTTGTTGTTGCAAATTTCTTACAATGCCCTCTTCTTGCTGAAACTTCTTTTGGTAGTCATGTAGCGACTCCTTGCACTCTTGCAGTTTGATGCGTTCCATCATCAGATCCATTTCAGTCTTTGTTACAATCTCAGAAGCGGCAGCCAAATTGCGATCAATCTTTTCGTAAATTTGCTGCTTCTCTACAAGCCAAACTGTCTTGTCATTCTGTGCTTTCTCTTCCACCTCCACAAGGATCTTGTGTGCTTCAGCCAAAATGCTATCAGTCTTTTCATATAGTTTTTGACGGTCCAACAACCATTGTTCTTTATTGAGAATTTGGTCCTGCTCAACTTGGTTGATAATTTGATGCGCTAAAGCCATCTGCTTGTCAGCCTTTTCATAGATATGTTGTCTCTCCACCAGCCACTGCGATTTGGAAGCTTGTAGCTCTTCTTCAAGGGAGCCAAAACTTTCTCTAGCCTCTGAAGTCTCTTTAATAATCTTGTAGGCCTCTACTAGTTGGCGGTCTGCCTTTTCATAAAGATGCTGCTTTTCCATAAGCATTTGGATTCTTGCATCCATCAATTCACCTTCAAGAGACTCACACTTCTCATAGATAGTCATGGAACTTTTCTCTAATCGAGAATTGCTTTGTTCCAGCTGAGATAAGCTTTCTTGTAGCGTCTTTTCCTTTGAAAATGATTGATTGCGAACCTCTGTGAGCTCTGTCTCAAGAACAGTAGTCTTCTCACGCTCCTCCTTCAATGCTGCCTCAATGAGTGACATCTTCTCCATCAGACTCTCAAGATCACCTTCCATTGTGGCGAGACGAGTCTTGTATAGGCAAAGCTGGGCTTGAAATTCCTGTGTTAACGATCGCTCTGCCTCGAGATCTGCCTCCACAGCAGCTAATCTGGCACTCTCGACACTGTTTTTTGCAGCTCTTTGCTCCAACAGCTCCTTCTCAAGTGAAATCGCCCTATCCAGCGCAAACTTCAATTTGTCCTCAACAACAGCTCTTGCCTGACGCTCTTCCTTCAGCTGAGAATCGAGAGGTGTCGACCGCTCCATCTTTTCTTTGAGTTTTTCTACCTTATTTTTTAGTTCCTCACCAAGCAACAAAGATTTTGACTTCTGCTCTTTCAACTTATCTTCAAGTGTAGACGACTTTCTTTTTTCCTCTTTCAATTTTTGTTCTAAAGACGCTGCATTTTCAGCTTCTTGTTGTAGCTTTTTTTCGAGAAGAGCCATGTGTTCCTCGATAAGTTTGAACTGACTTTCTGTGACTGTACATAAGGACTTCATCATTTGTTCTTTGAGCGCATTGTCTGGATGAATCATCGCATAATCTCCAGGAGTATAGTCATACTGATCTTTTGCAAACAATGCTGGGAGGTGCATGCCAAGCAACAAGGCAATCGTTTCTTCCGAGACCCCATGCTTACACGCGATGTGAAGTGGATACATCTTGTCATCTCCAGGGGTTTTGACAGCCTCTGGAGACAAAATTGCCAAGATACTGATAACGTCAAACGAGGCTCCAAATGCACATGCAAAATGCAACGGAAGATAACCCCATTGACCAGGCGTCATCAGGGCTCCCTCATGCAACTCGATCAATGACTTGACAGCGTGTGGTGCAGGGTCGTTTCTACACACTTCGTGCAACAGAAGATTTTGTCTTGCCGTTTCATCAATGAAGCTGGACAGTTCAGCAGTTGATAATGGTGAGAGATCAGCGGTTGATAGCGCTGCCAATGAAGGACGGGCTTTAATGGTGTTGACAAAAGTATTCCAGTCACCAGTCTCAAGACATTCCATCAATTTTTCCAAGGTAGCATCAAAATCTCTTGATTCAGAAGTCTCAGTTCCATCTTCCGTCGAATCTCGAGACTTGCAGATGGCGTCGATTGCATTCTCAGATGTACTATCTTCGCTAGTATTTGATTTGTGACGTTCTTCCATCGTGGGCTGGAGAAAGTTACCCATTTCCTTGTTCACTGATCTAGTCTTTTTCTGATTTTTCTTCTGGGTTCTCTTACATTTTAACATACTGTCGAAAGACCATGTCGCATCTGTAGCAAGGACTGTCGGATAAAGAGAAGAACTTTGTTCTTCAATTAAATGCTCTGAGTCTGAAGCAGACTTGGAGACATTTTCTTCCGCGATTTTCATGTCACTGTTCTCAAGGGGTTCTCGAGCAGCATCGGCTGAACTAGAAGGCCGACGAGTAGAACCGTTCGACTCATCGAACGGCAACTCGGTCCCGTTTGTAAGTTCTGATGAAGTTACTGGTCTATTGTTGGTAGTAGACAGGCCCATAGTCTTGGGGCCAAGGTTAGAAACTGAGCTATCAGTATCACTCGCAGCATCCTCGCTCTTTGATTCTTGAACGACGTCAACAAAAAGAGAATCTTCGATACGGACATCGCCCTTATCTGCTGACACGGCATTCGTCGCAGCATTTTGTTCTTTCTGCAATCGAATCCACGGCTCGGAATTCTCCAATTCCATCTCAAAACCCTCCCCAGATTGTGCTTTTGGGGCTTCATCAGGATATGAAGAGAATTCATAATCTTCTTCTAAGACCGTTTCGAATTCGGCTTCGATGATGATCTCTTCTTCATCCTCTTGCTCCTTAATTAGATCCTCTTCTTCTTCTCCGGAAGGGTCATCCATCAAAGCAATACTTGGCACTTCCGGAGCCTCACGAGCGTCCAAAATGGGATCGTTGTCGTCGTCGTCATTTAAAGCATCTTTCTGTTCACGATCGTCTTCCTTATCGAATTTGCTTTCCATGGATGGGTTCGCCGTCTTGACATCTGCTCTCTTGATGTTGGATGTGACAGCTGTTTCGCCCGAAAGGACGTTTTCTGGCTCCACGGACACATCATCCTTGAACGGGTCGAATATACGTGCCGAAATCGTCTTCTCGTTCCGCATCCTTGCGGGGAGATACGACTGCACCATGTTGGATTTCTTCTAGCGTTTTCTGGATCTCGTTCCTGATATGGTTGTAAAGAAGAGAGGGGACAACGTCTTGTGATGCTGCTGCAGTGTGACACAAGTACAAGCAGAAAAACCAGAGGAAAAGATCGCTGAATAGATCGGCGATGTTTAGCTTTTCTTCCGATGGTTACGCCAGCTAGCTAGTGGTCACACCTCGTAGACTTTTGCTTCACGCAACTTACTTGACTGTGAGTAATATAAATCCTTTTGTGTGAAAATTTGCGTCCTCGCCGAACAGGACGAGAGTGGAAGCAGGTGATGAGATGAGCGATGTCCCCTTGAGGTCGTGCATCCGATCGATCGATAAGATCGATCGATCGATCGATCGCTAAAAAGACAAAACATCATTATTTATTTGGGTCTGTCACCCGGCGCTCTCTCAAAACCCTGTCGTACTACCTCTAGTACAGTACGAACATACGGCTGTCCTCGATGTTTACGTGCGTATCATTGATACCGGTTGTTGTGCTACAATGAGGTACTGCGTAGTACAAGTACGACGTAATTACGTAACTGTAAGTTCGCCAGATGTGCTGTCGTTAAAATGTAAATAATGGAAATAAGTGTACCGGTACTTTAAAGGCCTACCGTAGAATCCGTACTTACAGTTAAATTCTACAGCACGACGGTAGAACTCTCGCACGTATTACCGGTAACCACGGGTAGGTATGATACGCCTACTGGTAGAACACGTGTTGCTGCTCTACTGACTGACTGTGAATGAAGAGGCCTATCTGCCACCTGTAGTCCACTGGTAGATTAGAGTCGTTTCGAGATTTCAGTGGCGAATCCTACTAGCTTGAAGAAAACAGATTCTAGATAGCTAAATTCCATTTGCACACTCAAGGCCATGTCAAATATCAAAACGTTTGAAAATACTGTTGGAAACAGAGGAAACTGTACGTCAAATCGAAAGGAATCGACGACTGTTCGGGTTACATGGCCTGCCGCTTGGAAGGTATGAAGATTGGCTCGTAAGTTTCAAACCATCATCTTGGCCTGCAGCTATAAAACGGGCTTATTTTGAGTAGCAAGTTCCATCGGAGTCGACGCTCCAGCAGCGACATGGTTGTCCCTTTGTTCAAAGCTAGGTATCGGCCAGTAATCTATTCTCCCAGGATTCCATTTTGCAACCAGTTTTGTTGACGCTGCATTCAAAGATTTGAAATAGGTCCAGACCAATATTTGAAGCGGAGCATCAAGTTCGCAGACCAAAAGAAAGGTAAAGATCGCTAAAAAGATTGCGCTGCAAGGGCTGGCCACGGAACAAATTGCAAAACACAATCGTCTCTTCTTCCATTTGCGGGTGGATCACATCGCACAAGATCTTGTGATACTTTGATGCTGGCCATGAACGTCCATAAAGACGACAATGACACGAATGAGAGAAATCCGAACCTATTTGATGGCAACGCACATCCAGTCGGATTTTGCTTTGCCTTCACCTGGCTATGATTTGATGGCAGTGGAATTGTGTGAAATCAACTTTCAGTAGTCTTGTGGAGAGCTGTGTCTGACTCCAAACATCCCGGAGGGCAACAAATGTTCATCTTTCATCTTTGGATGGTGAATGGCGAAAGAAAAGTCACATTCCAGTTGTGACGTATATGGTATCTTTTAGCTGAACCTAAAATGATGCACTGCATGTCCTTTGCAGTTTTGCTTGTGTTCAACAACGATGAAATGTCGTTACAAGATCGTCTTGTCTCCAAAGCAGCAAATAGAATGCAATGATATTCCATTCGAGTCACATGGTTCATACACCATCTCGTATCTTTTACATAATAAGTAGCGCAATGCCTCCAATCTTATTCGTGAGCTTTTGGACCGAATTTGTTCAAAATGAGCTAAAGTTTGGTACCAGTCCCACAGTTTCCTCTAGCCCAATTCGAGTAGTCACTTCTTGCGCCTCGACTCCATAAAAATGAGCTCTCATGTATCGCACGGCAGCGACAGGGATCAAAAAGGCAAATAAATTAATGGCCCAATATGCCAGGTTGGCAATGCCTAATCCCCGGCCAACAAATCCAAGCACTACTGGTGCGGTGGCCCATCTCCAGAGGTAGGCTAGACGTGTAATGTTGTAAGTAATGGGAATCAAAATACGTAGAGGTAAGGGCGTCTGTCAAATATGGTGAGAGAGGAATGGCCGATTTGAGAATCATTTGTTAAATCAATCGAGGCAACACTGCAACATTTTCCTTATTTACGTACCAAGCTCCTTCTAGATATCGCTTCCGTTGCAATCTGACAACACAGTAGGAACAAAGGCCTCGCGTACATTCGAGTCATTTCAGTAGCCATACCAGTGGTCTCAGTGCCAAACTTGATGGCAATAAATGACCTAAACAAAATGACCAACGGTCCCAACAGACCCACCGCAACACCCATCTTTAGCCATGCATCGTACCACGTCGATTCTTCCGTGCGTCGTCCCAATGGATTGGAAACAATATAGGGAACATGTCCTTGGGGAGGCGTGGCGGGTAAAATAGGCGCTCCTGTCAAATCCCGTGTCGATTGAGCAGCCATATTCAGTACAATAAAGTAGGTAGAGAGACAAGCTACGACCAAGACATCCATGGGCCGGACCCAACCCCTCGCCAGCAGCGAAAAGGCGACCACCAGTGGTGTTTTGTAAATAGGTGACGAAATGGCTCCTTCCGAATCCAACTCTTCCTTGGCGGCGGCGCGGCGCAAGATTCGTCGCAAAATCTTGCTCTTTTTGAAAGGCAATCGTTTCCTACGTTGAAGTTTTCCAGTGACAGCGTCCAGTTTGGTATCAGAGGCGCTGTTGGCTCGGGCTATGACCGAGACATCGATATCACCATCATCCTGCGTCATGGTGTTTGATTCTTCTGCGTCGACATTATGCTTGACCGAGGCTTCGACGCGTTGATGGACCATATTCATGTCGGATTTTTCAATGGCAATAACAGCAGCGTAGGGGATTTGTCCATTTGGAAAAGAATCCGACAGTTGAATGACATCGTCCTGGCTTTCGGGCCAAATTTCGGCACCACGTCCGTAGCCATACAAGGTACACGACGAAAGTGTTTCCGAAGGAGCGAATTTGAGTCTGCGATTGGCAACAAAACGATTGAAGATTGACGACGGCCGTATTCGTTTAGAAGTGGAGGGTAATTGGAAAGAATGCGATTTCGTAAAACCATGCACCGCTGTCCAGAGACAAAACAGGAAGGTGGCAGTCCATAAACGACCCGAGGATTGGAAGTACAGCTGGGACAGAGTCATAGTTTCAGATGAATAATCAGAGGCAATCTTGTCACGATCGTTTTTACAGTGCAATTTTTCTCTCTACTAGGTAGAGAATCCAATCAAAAAATTGGACACACAATATTTGTCAATTGGTACTCTAGCGTGCTGTGTGAAAATTTCTGTAGTATGGAGCAGCAACAGAGGAGGAGGAGGCGGCTACTACTAGTGGACCTGATCGTTTCCAGCCGAGTAGCTGTGAATGAGGAATGAGGTTGTTGTGTGAACAGACTGCCGAAGGATGAAACCAAGCGTGCACGCTCTGTTGACACAACAACCGACAAACCAGCAACCAAGAGATTGACCCTGTGTGATGAAAGTTGATTGAAGATTCGTGACCGATACTCGTGACTCCATTGCTTCCACGTGGAGGATAAGATGGAATAATGTGGATTCATTCGCGATCTTTTCTTCAACGTAACAAACACATCATCATCAGCATCATCAATCATCATCATTCACAGTCATTCTCATCATTCCAAAAGCAGCGGCACCAATCATCAACGAACAAAGTTGATGTGAAGAATTTGCCATTAAAAATATTGCGCTTCCATAGAACAAGGAAACATTGTGTTCTAGCATTCTAGAGGATCATCAGTAGTGAGTGCCTGCCAAGCCATACTATAACAGGCATCCTCCCTTTCTAAAAGTGACAACAATTTGCACCACAAAACAAAATGATGATCTCTCCTTGCAACTTGGCCATCCTATTAGTGGCCTCTTCAGTGTGCCTCACATCGGCCTTTATACCCGTCAGTCTTTCCAGCTCTCATACTGGGTTGAAGATGAGCACGATTTCTTCCGACTCGACCTTTACTTCGGACGGCGCCAAATCCCAAATTGGTAACGACTCGTTTTTGAATCAAAATCTCATGGCCCGGGCTCAGAACGGACCCGGCAAGAAGAATCAAGAACGTCTCAAGGTTGGCATCGTCGGTGCTGGATTGGCCGGTATGGTTGCCGCCATGGATTTGGCGGATGCCGGACACGATGTAGAAATCTTTGAAGTTCGACCATTTGTGGGTGGCAAAGTCTCGTCGTGGCAAGACAAGGAGGGAAATCACATTGAAATGGGTCTCCACGTCTTCTTTGGATGTTACTACAACTTGTTCGGTATCATGAAACGGACCGGTGGATTTGACAAGAATCTTAGAATCAAGGAGCATGTGCACACATTTGTCAATGAAGGAGGGCAACTGGGTTCATTGGACTTTCGATTTCCCATTGGAGCTCCCGTGAGTGGGTTACAGGCTTTTGCCAAGACGGAACAATTAGGATTGGAGGACAAGTTTCACAATGCAGTCAGGTTGGGAACCTCACCCATCGTACGAGCTCTGGTAGATTTTGATGGTGGTATGGATATGGTGCGAGAACTCGATGACATTACTTTCACCGAATGGTTCACTCAGCTGGGTGGCAAACGAGGAAGTTTGGATCGCATGTGGGATGCCATTGCCTATGCTCTCGGATTCTTGGATTGTGATTCGATAAGCGCTCGGTGTATGTTGACCATCTTCATGCTCTTTGCGATCCGTACAGAAGCCAGTGTCTTGAGAATGCTCGATGGTAGTCCGCAGACAGGCTTACACGATCCCATCCTCAAGTACTTGAAGGACAGGAATGTTAAGATCAACCTCAGTAGCCCCTGTCGCGAGATCGTGCACGACATTGACCCCGAGACGGGCCTCCCCACTCGAGTTCGTGGCATCAAGGTTGGCGCCAACGAAATTTTCCACGAGTTCGATACCGTCATCGCCGCTTGCGATGTCCCAGGAATCAAAAAGGTGCTGCCCGCGTCATTCCGACAGTACGACTTCTTCGACAAGATCTACAACCTAGACTGTGTCCCTATCGCTACTGTTCAAGTTCGCTTTGATGGTTGGGTGACAGAGTTGAACGACGAAGTTCGCATGATGGACGTTTCGGGCGATCAGAGCGATGGCAAGGGAGCTGGAATCGACAACTTGTTGTATAGTGTAGACACCGAATTTTCGTGCTTTGCAGATTTGGCGTTGACTAGTCCTGGGGAGTACTACAAGCCAGGAGAGGGAAGTCTCATTCAAGCTGTCTTTGATGAGCGTGCGTTCAGCAGATCCAACGATCAGTTGGTAGCAGACTGTATCAAACAGCTCAACAACATCTTTCCATCGTCTCGAAAGCTCAAATGCACATGGTCTTCTGTTGTGAAACTTGGGCAAAGTTTGTACCGCGAAAAGCCTGGGCAGGATAAGTTCCGTCCCAAGCAAGCAACTCCCATCCCCAACTTTTTCTTGGCTGGGTCCTACACCTACCAAGACTACCTTGATTCTATGGAGGGTGCGACAAGATCAGGATTGATGGTGGCTGATGAGGTTATTGCAAGAGCGGATGGACCACAGGGACTCAAAGCTATGGCTAAGGAAAGTGCACCCGCTAACGTTGCAGCAAAGGGTACCAAAGAAGCAGCGAAAGAGAAGACTCTATTTTTTGCAGAAACAAAGTAATTGAAAGATTAGTTTTTTACATTGTGTTCGTACTTGGATGGCTGGCTTTATAAATCCACCCACGTTATCATTACTTGTTCCTCCATTGTACTCTTTGTGATTGTGCTTGTAGTACCGATTGCCTGTTTGGATTCTATTTGTCGGACCGTCTCGTTCGATGTACTGCAGCAGGGCTAGTACAGTGTCCACGGCACTGGAGACACTATCGTACTCTTCGTGCTTCACCACTCACTGGAAGAACCTTGAATCATTGTCACTGTCGACCTCAATGGCACCGGATGATTCTTGCAACTCTTGTGGCATGATGGAGGAATGGTGGTGAGCGATCTTCCATCCACTGGTTTCATCATAAGTGTACAAAAAAGAGTATCGTTCCTTGACTCTTTGTGCATGTCCGTCGTTATTTCTGAGTACATACTCCAGCACTCCAACGTCTTTGCACCAATGTTCCGATATTGTTACAAACGATTCTAATGCTTTGGCTTGAGGTCGATTCCATAGAAACAGCTGATAAAATTCCTGGATTTCTTGTAGAGTCGTTTTTGGTTTGCGAGACATTGTGGTCATAAGTACGGCATGCGTAGCATATCGATGAGCCACGACAGATGGATCCCCTGTCGCCATGGCATTATTCCACTCTGAAAACCATTGCCGTACTTGTTCTTTTGTAACCTTTGGTGGGAGGCTAGGCTTCGATTGTTGTTCCTTTGATTCGATTGCCAACACAGTAGAGTTTCCAACTTTTTTGTTATATGTACTTCGAGGAGGTGACACAGTTGGTCGTAGTTCGTCCATAGAGTCGTGTTTGGCTCGAATCTGCTTCCAATCTTGTGGCAGGGGTGATACTGTAAACTGGGAAATCTTCCAAACGCCATCGCCGTCCAAAACATAAAACAGAGAGTAACGAGCATGCAAGTTACTTCCATCCTTTCGGAAGGTGATTTCGAATGTTCCCACGTCCTTCGCCCATGTCTGATGACCAGGAATGGATGGATCAATTATTACTTGGGTTCGAGCGACGTTGCTGATCATTGGACGGCCTTGCAGGAATTCTTCCATATAATCTCGTATTTCAAAGAACCCTCGCTTCGGCGCTTCGTACACATCCAGCGGCATAAGAAGTCCATCATCGACAAACCTCCGCGCAACGGCATCGGCATCCCTAATTTCCCATGCATCTTGCATTAATTGAAACAAGTTTTCAACCCGTTGTGTCGTCATCGGCCCCGACGACATGGAAGGAACACACATGGGTGACGCTTCGACGGCTCCCAAAATACTGCTGTGGTGTTGCAAGATCTTCCATTGATGGCCTTCCCAAACATACACAAAGGAATACCGAGCCTTAACTTTGCGATTGAGACCCGATACTGGATCTTGCAGTGAGATCTCACAGATTCCCGCATCTTCGCTCCATCCGTATCCCACACGAACACGGCCTTCCAGAACTCGCTTTTGTGGTTTCTGCAAAAGATAATCTGCATAGAATTCTTCAATAGCTTCGGCAGTCATGACGGGATCGCCATTGGTGCTGGGCAATAGGACAGCATCTTTGGCATATCGTTTGGCTACGAGTTTGGGAGCGCCACTGTTTGTTGTTGTTGGAACAATGAGAACAATACGTCGCAATTGAAGTTCTGTGAGATACGAATTGTCCGTACGAACCGAACACGAAACCGTCCAACAGAGATCAAAATCAATTATGTTTTTTTTTTTCTTTTTTTTTTTCCGTACGTACGTTGCAAGGGCATTGTTAAAAGAACAAACAAAGAACGGATATTTTGTTCCGTCGTGTCTTCGGGACCCGGCACAACGTCTAGCCTGCTATTCTTAATTTTGTCTCCACCGTTCTTGTTGTTGTTGCTCGATTCATAAAGCGTTGACACCGTAGGACTACGAGGCAGTGTTCGATGATGACTTCTGGAAAATTGAACAAAGGCACCCACGCAGGGTATTATTTCTTGGCTTGATGATGATGATGTTGTCACAATGAAGATACAGCATCCAACAACGAAGAGAAACACAGAGAAGTTCATTCGCAGATTCCGTCTATCAAAATTCATAATCTCACTACTACTGAGTAGTAGCCAACGAACAATCGCCGATTGATCGAGATTGTTTTATGCTAGGTGCAAAAAGAATCGGTGCAACGATACAACGTTTCAAGATTTGCCTATCGGAACTAACTGTAAAGGAAGAAGAGTACGTTCCTTTGGATGCTGATTGTTGGGTGATGATGATGATGGAGAGGGTGCACTCGTCGTCGCTACGTCCGTGACAACATGTCGACCCATCTGCTCATCACAGTCAGCCAAGCCCTCTACGACGTATGTATCATCGATCAAGATGAACGTTTCACTTACCGTAACTGCCGTAGAAGCATCATAGGTACGTAGTAGCTTTTACGATAGTACGACGTACTACTGAACACGTCTGTGTATTCGACTGTCGGTCGTACCAGAAAAAAAGAGAAAGAAGCGAATGACGGTGAATTTGCCACCTCCGAAAGGGGGATTCGGTCCAGAATTATGTTATTCCCCTCCCCTTTGAAAAATCCCTAAAAGAAAAACAATACAGCAAGAATGAGTGTATCACATACGAACCAGTTTACAGTGCCGATAGATTCATTCAAGATTAGAGATTATTATTAGGTAACCGGCATGCGTCGTACTGGGAGTAGTACGGTAGCGACGGTGGAGCTATCACTGCGGTAGTACGTAGTGAATATACCGGTACATTGTTGAAAGAGAATACTACCGTACTACCTGGCTACGTCCACAATGATTGACTGTGATGAGGTTATGGGACACAATTCGTAGTATCATGCTGATAACTGTAACATATGAAGTACATCGTACTCCGAGTAATACAACAGTAGTCTACCTAGAAAAATCACAGGTACCGTAGTAACAATACTGACACTTCTAATTTTTTATTTTCCAATTTTCTGGACGCAGTAGGCAGATTGACAGAATTGCACAATAGTGACAATAGCACAATAGCATAGCATAGCATAGCTTGTTGTTGGAGACTTTACTGAAACCACATATAGATGGAAGGAGACTGGCAAAGTTTTAGTTCCACTTTTTGCGTGGAAACTCTGGCCTGTGATTCTTGAAATCTTCATCAATCTCAAGGATGGTACGGTTGGCAGTTTCGGGCAAATAAAAGTAGACAACAAAGATGGAAACAAACACGATTCCTGCAAAGAAGGCAAAGCATCCAGTCAAGGACGCCGTAGCAGCATATGGGAAAACAGCTCCAACGATGGTCGTCCATGTCCAGTTGGACAATGTTGTCAATCCAGTAGCCTTGCCACGAGATCGGAGGGGGTAAATCTCACAACAGTAGACCCAAACAACTGGACCCCACTATAAAAGGGAGGGTAAAACAATGAATGTGAGTATCAACTTTTGGATGGATTTGCTCCCAATTTCAAACACCAACAGGAGATAAAAAAGACTCACAGAGTAAGCAAATCCTACCACGTAGAGTCCACAGAAGACAACAATCAGAAAACCAATGGTCTTTGTCTCTTCAAGACTCGCAAAGATGGCAGTCATCAGAAGGGAGAAGCACATAAGAATACCTCCTGAGAACAAGAGTTTGGCTCTACCAAAGCTCTCAACAGTAGCAATGGTAATGAACGTAGCAAAAAAGTTGATGACATTCAAAACGAGAGCTCCCACAATACCTCCGGAGGATCCAAAAAAATTCTCAAGGATCCGAGGGGCATAAAACATGATCGCGTTGATACCAGACAACTGCTGGATACTCTGAAGGCCAATTCCAAGAAGAATTCGGTACCGCATGCGGTTTTCATCGTCAAAGATTTCTGCCCAGGTTGACACTCCACGTTCAACCTCTGCCTTGGCTTCGAGTTCCAACTCTTTCATCTCTTCATCCATCTGGTCTTCAAAACGGACCTTCTGCAATGCCTGGCGAGCTTCGTCATACTTCTCTTTACCAACCAAATATCTTGGAGACTCTGGCATGATAATCAACATACAAATCAAGATGAGAGCAAAGACAACATTCCCTCCGTAAGAAATGCGCCAACCATCAGACCAATTTTTCAGCCACAAGTTTAGGATGGAGACCAAGACAATTCCAGTGACGATTGCCATTTGCCAAAGAGTGGCAAGTTGACCTCGATGATGCACTGGGGCAAGTTCACCAATGTACACTGGGCTGCACATGGAAAGAGCTCCAATACCAGCACCAGACAAAAGACGGGGAACTTGAAGCATGGTCATGTTGACAGCTGCAGCTTGCAAAGTAGCACCAATCACAAACGTCCAACTGGCGGTGTACATGGTCACCTTGCGACCGTAGCTATCAAAGAGTTTTGGAGCAACAATGGCGCCACTGATAGAAGCAACGGAAGAAAGAAGAGTGAGCAAAAGTGATGCTTGTGATGCAATATCATGTGCGTTGGAGCAACAATACATACATGGCAGCACCAGCACCAAAGAGACCGTTGATCAAACCTTGGTCGGTATCAATCTGGGATTCCGTAGCAGGGACACAGGCATCGTCACCTTCAGGGCAGTCCCAACCAAAGTAAAGGCGAAACCCGTCCATGACAAAAGTAGCTCCAGCGCCACCAATATCTGACCATTAAACAGAGAAAAAGATAAATTAGTGATCCGCTGGCATCAAACAAAGAATACGATGGTGTCGACACAACGTTGGCTCTTACCATAACCAAAGATCAGACCACCAAGAGCTGCGGCAATGGCAACGACGACGACAAATCCCTTCGTACGGATGTCGACTTCATTGCCGTTTTCCTTGGAGGGATTTTCTTCGTCAATGTCGAGCGACTTGATGGTTGGCTCCTGCTCTGTGCTTAAACTCCCCTCCTTGGGGATCGATGGATCGTTGCTCATAGTAGACATTTCAAGAATATTCTTTGAGATTACTTGAGGTGGATCCAAAATTCACAGAGCGGTTCTAGTGGGGTAGCGTTCTGTCGGGAGACGATTTTGATTTTGTGAGCAAATCCTATCATCAGCATTTTGTAGAAAAAGTTGTATGATACTGCGATTTTAGATACCCATAAAATGGAAGAGGCGAGAGAAGTCTTGGGAACATTATTTTTATGCAATTGATTGGTTCCACATTAAAACAGTAAAGACAGATGTTCTTTCTGGTTCACTTGCACAGCTGTTTTTTAGGAGGTCTTCAAGGCAGCCAATTACTTCTTAAGTAAAAACTCCGCGCAGAACCATTGATTGTTGAAGACGAAGCAGAATATTGGTGTCAACAAAAGAGGACTTCGGAGAATGAAGAAGCCGAAACACTGTAGAACAATAACTCTTTTCTTCGAATGTAAACCTCCGCGACCAAGTTTCGGTAGAAGAAAAAAGACATCAAATCACAAATCATAGAGGCAACAACTCAACTTCCTCCCTTTAATAGATCGTAGTGCGACAGTGTACTCGCATCATTCACAATTCACAATTCACCGAGAAATGTGTTTTTCTTGGAACATCTTCTGTCGCCGCGCTACCCTGAACACATTTACCCGGTTGAAAAAAGGTGGTGAAAATTTTCCCTCTTCCAACATCAAAGCGCTACCAGATCTCTCTACGGTAGATTCTTGTGTAATACGTAGTACTTCTTACTAATTACTAGCTACTAGCTGTTGAATCACCTTTAAAGGATCGAGTCGGGGTAAAGATAACACGAGGGAAATCAAGCTATCTGCCTGTAGCTCATAGGATGTTCGACACCTTCCCCTGATTGACTGCAAATCGAATTACGGCAAGAATCGACAAGAAGTATGTCGGAGAAAAGATGCGTTGAGCACGAAGGAAGAACTTCGGCTTGAAGAGCTAAACTTCTCGGATTTCTCACTGATTGGGCATCATCATAGCGGAATCATGGGAATAGCCATATTATGTACGGTGTTTGACCCAAATTCTACGCGTGGGTAAGCATTGGAATTGGAGAGTCGTCCAGTGCTTCATACCATTATACGGCTGTCGTACATCATGAAGCGAAAATACTATCAAAATAATCAGGAAAAGGGCAAGTGCAAACGTGGAAAGTGTGGTCTCGAAATAAGCAAATGGTGCTGACTTCTTACTGTGGGGGGGATCACCACTACGACTGTCGTACTCGGAATACTGTAGTACTCTGATAAGACTACATCTCCCACAAAAAGATTGGTGCCATATGAGTGTTGCTATTTGCATCAATACTTTTGATGATGGTGCTATCTTCGACCCAAGTTGGCTAGTAGTGCAAGGTGCAGGCATAATGATGATCACTCGCGTTCTTATTACTTCGAGTATTTTTGTGTGTGTCGTGGAGTGACTGTGAGTGAATTGTGAGTCTATCATACGATTTATTGTCGTGCTGTCGTGATACGTATTCACAGTCAATCCGATTACGTCATTTCCGAAACTGCTTTTTTGGTACGAATGTGCGACCAAGAAGCACGAGGTCGGATTCACTTTTCTTAAAGAGAGGCAAATGTAGGGAAGTCGAAAGTGCTAACTGTAACAAAATGTCGAGCAGAGTAATTGATAATTGGACAATGAGACCGAAGTTACAGTTACAGGGTAAAGTTCAGGAAACATAGCCACCTCATTTTTGAAAGTGCATCATTTTTTCCCTTTTCTCTCCCGAACAGAGCTCTCCAAAAAACGAATGAGAAAACGAGGCAACAACATCATCGTTTCTTGCACCTTTTACGACAGTACGTAATATCACACAAACGTTTTCAAACATTTCATCAGCTTTTCCTCTAAAGTACCTCTTTCCATTAAAGCTTCCTATTCCTTACTAGACAACAGAAGATATGGTTGCGTCCCATGTCTACGGTTCCATTGGAAAATGGTACCTTGCGAAACTCAAAGCAGCTCCTTTGTTGACCAATCTATCCACGGGCGTTGTTCTCATGACGGGAAGTGATGTATTGGTTCAAAAAGTAGAAAGCCGGCAGTCACTAGCGCCATCGTCATCAATGACGGATGGCAGCGACTGTTGTAGTTGCGATTCAGTAGAAACGAAGGAGGAAGTCAGGCGAAGCCTCGATCACGAAGAAATCATCGACATTTCCTCGGAAGAAGACCTCATGATTTACGCAACCGATTCCGTCGTCGGCGCTCGCCTCTTGGATCGACACGAAGCCTTCTTGGACACGATCAAGGACGAACTTTCGTTTTGGAATCCTTTTCGTACGGGAACAATGGCCAGTTGGGCTTTTCTCTATGTCCCCTTTTATGCCACCGTCTACAAAGCCTACGATCGATACCTCCCTAAAAAGACTCCCGTTGGAATTTTGGCACGAGTGGCCCTCAGTTTTGGCACGAGCGTTCCCGTCAATGCCGCTTTTTATACCTACGGAACAACCATTGAGCATACACAAGCTTGGTATGGTGAACTGCGACGATATCAACGAGAGAATGCATTCAGCTACGTCCCATACCACTTTGACCAACTGTGGAATAAAGTATCGTGGAAGCTTCAAAATGAGCTTCCCACTACCATCCAGGCATCGGCAACTTGCTGGACGCCTTTCAACGTCCTCATGTTTTCCGTCGTGCCATCGCACATGCAGCCACTGTCGCTCATGTTCTTCTCCTTCTTTTGGAACTGTTATTTAAGCATGTCTCAACACCGTAGTAGCTTGGCTGCGGCAGAGTCCATGTCTCAAGAAAAGGAGGAGTGACTGCAGTCATTCCAAACATTGCTATTAAAAGGGAAGGTAGAAGCAAGCGATACCCCGCTTGGGACACCATTTTGTAGCTCCGGGGGAACTGGCTCTATTTCAGATATCTCATTATAATCAACTACTAGAGGACAAGGTGAAACTGGAAGTCTAACGCAGTTTTGTTTCCTTGAAGCTGTCTATCCTTTTATGGTACTTCGTATATCCGATCCAACTGTAGTGACGAAAGATTAGTACGACGTACTACGACGACTACGGTAGGGTAGTACGGAGTTGTGAAATGTAACAGTAAGTACCGTCCGTCGTTCCGTTTATTATGGCGGAGGGCAGACCTTTTGACTGTGAAAAACATCAAATGAGATCGAAGCCTTCAAGATCAAGGAGAGAGATGAGACAACCACGTCCATCGGCCTGTATCCCTCTGCTAGCGGCAACGTAGTTGGAATTGATTACTACATTTCGTTTGCTGATAAAGGACTCGATGGCTTGATGGACGCAATTTCGTCTCACACCTTTTCTGTTTCATCAATAGCTGCAAGAGCGACGAAAAGAACACCAAGCGCAATTTCTGCACCTGGTTTTCTCCATGTGGGTATTTTCACATTGGTGTGTTTGTTTGGGATGACATCTCCGGTTCGTGCCGACAGCGTATTTCCTGATGTTATTTCTGTTATTGGAAATACGCCGCTGATTGATCTTTCTCGGATTTCCCGTCAATACAATGTTCAAGGTCGTATCCTTGGAAAATGCGAGTACCTTTCTCCTGGTCTTTCCAAGAAAGACCGCATTGCCAAGCAGATCATTCTTGATGCACTTGAGAGCGGCGATCTGAAGCCCGGTCAATCCGTCGTCGAGCTCACGTCTGGTAATACAGGCACTGGTCTAGCGATCGTGTGTTCAGTTTTAGGGTTTCCTTTTTGTGCCGTCATGAGCAAAGGCAATAGCATTGAAAGGGCTCGCATGATGTCAGCATTGGGCGCAGAAGTTGTCCTTGTCGAACAAGCACAAGGCAGCATACCGGGACAAGTTTCTGGGGAAGACTTGGATCTGGTCGAGCAGAAAGCCAGGCAACTGGTGGAAGAGAAGTCGGCGTTTCGAGCGGATCAGTTCCTTCGGGATGGCAACATGAAAGCACACTACATTGGTACAGGGCCTGAGATATGGACTGATTCCGATGGACAGGTAACTGCGTTTTGCGACTTTGTTGGTACTGGGGGATCGTTTGGAGGTGTTGCCGCGTTTTTACGTCCGAAGGGAGTGCACTGTTACGTTGTGGAGCCCGAAGGTGCTGCGATTCTTGCCGGAAAAGCTGTCACAAATCCCAATCATCGCATCCAAGGAGGTGGATATGTCCGAGCGGCAACGGATCTTCCGATGCTCTCTGCTGCCGGAAATGACATTCTCGATGGGTGTGTTCAAGTTTCCGACGAGGAGGCTATTCAAGCAGCGCGAGACCTGGCAAGATACGAAGGTATTTTTTGTGGTTTCTCTGGAGGTGCAAATTTCGCTGCTGCGGTCAAACTGCTTAAAGGGAAAGAGAAGGGAGGTACGATCGCGATTTTGCTCTGCGACTCGGGTCTGAAATATCTGTCTACGGATTTGTGGAAGTAAAGAAACATGCATGTACTGAGACACATTGAATATTAACAGTAACTGATATCTATATTTCATTGTCCATCCCGAGAATAGTTTTAACCTGTTTGGGTTTTCCATGGAACACCTACCCACCGGCGTTCCACAAACCAGAAGCGATACATCGATTCATATGATATTCGGCATCCTTTGGGTCCATACTCATCAAGGCCTTTCTCAGCTCATCGACGTCCCTACTCTCAAAGGCATCCTGCATGACTTTTGGAAGGCTCTCGATGACTTCCAGAGGATCCAAACCACCAGGTCCCAAGCGTTCTTCTCTGGGAATTTCGGCCAAATCGACGCCTTCCTTTTGAACCCGTCCGCTCTTTTCAGCTTCTCGCTGGGCGTCCAATTCCTTTCGCTTGACAACAGCACGGGCCTTAATCTTTTCTTCAAAGATCTTGACCCCGGCAAGATACCCCTCCAAGAATTCACGTTGCTGTAAACGACCAAAAAAGGGGATGATGACATTGCCTGGATGGGTGTTCCACGACTTGGCCAGTTCGGCAATGTTGGTGACAATTTGGGATTGTTTGGCGCGCTGCTTCATTTCATCGTGATATCCGTTCATTTCGTCCTCAAGCGTGGCAAGTAACAAATAATTAGCGGCGTGTTCTTGTAGCAAGATATCACCGTGCTTGAGGAGGAACTCTTTGGAATCCTCAAATGTCTTGAGTGCCATGAATTCTTCGCACAAGTCGGCATATTTTTCGGTAAACTCATGATATGTGTACACAAAATTAGGATCCGATTCTACTTCAGTTGGATCTGTTTCCTGTTTGGAGGCAGGTTTGGGAGGCCCGACCGCTGGCTTGGGTTCCGGCTTGGCAACGGGGGCATTGGTTGTCCCTTTCTCGGTTGTGGTGGTGGATGCCACTGGTTTGTTGCTACTCTCCGTTTCTGATTCTTTATCCTCTGTTTTGGGGGCTATCTTTTTAATCTTCTTTTCAAATTCTTGTTTCGCCTTTTCTCCGTCAATCGACGATTGAACGTATCCCGCCTTGGTATAGTTATCCTTAGCAGCTTGTTTGTTGACTTCGGTCCGTTCCTCCTTGACTTGAAACATATTGTCGACGTTCCACTTTTTATTTTTTTCGTAGTCATCCAAGGTTTTCTGCCGTTGTTTGTTGGCTTCTTTGAGCTCTTCCAATTCAATCTTGATGGCCTCTGCGTCGTCCAAATCATCGTCGTCGTCGTCGTCATCATCATCATCACCGTCCTCGATAGAATCTAGCTTACGACGTTCAATTTTGAGCAAGTCTCGTTCCAGCATTTTGATACGTTGGTTCGCTTTTTCCATCTACCATCGGAACGACAATATTATATGCCAAGAAAAAAGAAGCAGACAAACAGACAATACATGAGGGAATTGTGTCAATCGTCTCCCCTCAAATTGTAATAGTAAAATTCAACAAAGATGTAAAGTATAACCATGTAGTCATGTTCTCTGTCTCTCCAGTTTTGAAGATTGCACAACTGCATGAAGTGCACAGTACTCACCTCTGCATGGATCCGTTGTTTGTCTTTTTCTTCGTGCTCCTCTCGTTCGACACGCGACCGATGCTTCATCCGAAACCAAGATTCTCGATCAATATTCGGGTGGACATCTTCCTCATCATCGGACAGTTCAATTTTGTCCCATTTGGAATAATCAAACGGCTTTGACATTCTGTTGATGGAATGTTGTTTACAGTTAATCAATGGAAAGCAGGAGTTGTGTGTACACTTATTTTTTACTTACAGTCATCACAATCAACGAAGTACCCGAAGTAGTTTTTGAAAGTTGGTCATTTTCCCTGTTGGTATTTTTCATTGACTGCGATTCCGAAGCTCCATCTCTCCATTCCTGTCTACGACCAGTACTACCGTACCGGGGGGTAGTCGCACTACCGCAGTACCTTAGGTACCTATTCGTGTCCCTACGATGATGGAGTTTCGAAGAGCGTTGAAAAATACGTAAGACTTACTGTGATTACACTACCGTAGTCTACGATACCGGTAGGGATGGTACAACAGCTGGTACCTCTGGAAGATACGTGAAGTAGGCATGGTACGAACACGACATCCTCATCCATATTAGGTATCCTCGAATGTACCGTACCGTACATAGCTGTAGAGTGCTACCGGTAGGTGATTGATCTTCAGTCACGCGATGATCAGTCATGGATCCAGCGACATCCGGGAAGATCTCCTCGTTCTGTCTCTATCCATGACGGTTGTACTGTATCATAGAGTAGCTGATGATGTTTGTTGATGTGAACATGTGAAGGGATGTTTCATTCCATTTCATTCTATTCCATTCCATTCGACGATAACATACTCATACCTGTAGTAAGGGTGTGACAACCTTCTTCGTTTTTATAGAACGACTTGGCATTGCAGTTAACAACAACGACCGTCATCCAAAAAATGCTCAACTCCAGCCATGATGCTGCTAGCAGCGACGAAACAACGGTGTCAGCGGTATCTTCGTCCTATGAAACTGTTTGTGTGCTCGCTATTTCTTTCATGCTCTTTCGCATGTCCATTGATTTGATTCAAACAGCCAGCCAGAATACCACCAAGGATTACACGGAAGATCACCATAATGCTGTCAAGGACAAAGCCAAACCTCGTCCGAAAAAGTTGACGTCGTATGGAAGTTTGACCTCTGGCAGTAAGAGCAGCAAAGATACGTTGAACGGCGGGGAAAATGAGACGGATGCATCCGTCAATGTCGACCCAGAACAAGAAAAGGCGACGCTCTTGTCGTCGTTTCCGCATGATCACGAGAAAGAGTCCAACTTTTCTGTCTTGTTGGATTCCTCAAAACCCGCAACATGGTCGTTTCGATTTCAATGCCTACTCTTGATGCTGTTGCTCATTGCCGCCATTTTTCACGTTAACCGAGTCCTTTCCAGCAGTTTAGTATGGTCATGCGTGGTCGTCGTCTTGTTCGGTGCAATATTGACATACCGAGATGTGGATCGTGAGCGATTTGGCATAGTTTCTCGGGTGGTGTCTCTGGCGGCATCCTTGATGCTTACGATTCCATTATCCATCTGTTACTACCAACACAGACAAGATACTGCATCAGGAGACGAGTGGGTGGTCAACATTATGAGTTTGTATACACTCTTGTCGTTGGGAGAATGCTTCTTTGTGGCATTGCCGCTTAAACCATTAGAGGATCGTCACAGTGTCAGTTCCAAAATGTCGTCGACGGCCCAAAAGAGACGCCTGAGTAGTTCAGCCATTTTGATCTTGCTCAAACCATACTTTTGGCCGGATGAAACAGCCGAATCGGCGACCATGAATCGAATTCGAGCTATTGTAACCTGGGTCTGTGTCATTTTATCCAAAGTTTGTAACTTGGTGTCTCCGATTTTGGTACGCATACAACATCCAGCCCAAAGTTTTATTCTGCCCGGTCTCAAACTCGTATCTAATACGATTGCACCTGCCCTTTTCCATCTTCATAGCTAGGTTGGGCCTCGACGGCACTGGCACACGAAGATTACGCGAGATGCATTTATCTTTCGATTGCCTACTCTGCGATTCAGTTCTTTGGTGCAGCTTTCAAGGAGGGCCAAAGCTTGGTGTACCTCAAAGTTGCGCAGGCCGCTTTCATACAACTTTCCGAAACAGTCTTTGTTCATTTGCACCAACTTAGCATGGATTGGCATCTACAAAAGAAGCTGGGAGAAGTGATTCGGTCCATGGATAGAGGGATTGCCGCTTGCGATACATTGATGAAATACTTATTTCTATGGCTGGTTCCAGCCTTGGCAGAGTGCCTGGTGGTGTGCATCATTTTCGCAACCTATTTTCACTATGCTCCATTGGCCATTTGCGTCTTTTACTTTGTCTGGATGTACATCGTATGGACAATTCTTGTGACACTGTGGAGAAAGAAATTTCGCAAGGCAGTCGTCAAATCGGATAATGAGTGGCACGACAGGGCAACAGACTCTCTGGTGAATTTCGAAACTGTAAAGGTACAAATACGAATGAAACAAGAATTTTGAATCATCAATTTGCGAAAACGACTCAGCAACCCAATCTTTTTGTTGCTTAAGTATTTTACAGGTGAAGAGTTTGAACGACAACGATTTGGAGAATCAATCTCGAAGTACCAGGCTGGAAGCGTTGCAGTTCAGGCCAGTTTAAGTTTTCTCAACATCTCACAAAGAGCCATACTGCAGTTATGTTTGGGTGTTGCTTTGTCACTTTCCGCATTGGGAATCAAACAAAGGATTGACTGCTGCATAGATCATGGTTGCGATTCTGGGGTCTCAAGCTGCTGCCAGGCCCTTGACAATGACACTTGCCCTGGTATGCAGGTGGGAGATTTTGTGGCAGTCCTCACCTACACGATGCAACTGTTCCAGCCATTGAACTTTCTGGGAAGTGTCTACAACGCAGTCGTGATGGCCATTATAGATCTGACCAATCTCTCTGAACTCTTGGCGGAAAGTCCAGACGTCGTCGACGCTCCTGGTGCTATCCCTTTGCCGAAAATAAATGCCGACGATGAAGAACTGGCCGTGGAGTTTGACAATGTCGTGTTTCACTATCCTACTCAATCTTCGAACAAAGGATTGAAAGGTGTATCGTTCAAGATGAAGCGTGGAACTACAACTGCTATTGTGGGTCCCACCGGTGAGTCGCATATGTGCTTGCATTCATATCCTTTCTACTTTTTTCACCTTCTGATCATGTGCGTTGTTTCCGTACAGGTGCTGGCAAGACCACGATTTCCCGTCTCTTCTTCCGATTCTACGATGTTTTGGGCGGAGCGGTCAAGGTGAATGGAAAAGACGTGCGCACGGTCACTCAGAAATCATTGCGGGGAAGCATTGGAGTCGTTCCGCAAAATGCCATCATGTTCAACGATACAATTCGGGAAAATTTGAGGTATGGGCGGCGAGATGCCACCCAGGCGGAATTGGATCAAGCAGCACGAGATGCCCAGCTCTTGGATTTCATCGAAAGCTTGGAACTTGGGTGGGACACGGTCGTCGGTGACCGAGGTCTCAAGCTGTCGGGTGGTGAAAAGCAACGTGCCGCTATTGCAAGGTGCTTGCTGAAAGACCCCGCGTTTGTATTGCTTGACGAAGCAACTTCAGCGCTAGGTAAGCTTGTACTTTATTCAGTGAAATTTCCGGCATGGGTTATTACTCACACTTTACAAATGCCGAACCATCCGCAGACACCATCACCGAAAGAAGTGTCCAAGAAGCGTTGGATCGTCTGGGCTCGCGACGGACCGTTCTAGTGATCGCCCATCGTTTGGGAACCATTCGGAATGCGGACAATATTATTGTTTTGAAAGATGGCGTGGTAGCCGAGCAAGGGACACATGACGAGTTGCTGGAGAAGCAAGGGACATATGCAGCGTAAGTAATTCAGGATTGCCAATTTGTATTGCGAGCCGATGAGAAACTAACTTTTTCCTCGTTTTTATCATCCAGTATGTGGGAAATGCAACTCCACTCAGTGAGCAATTCGGGAAGCCAAGTTGACCTCCTAGGAGCAAGTGACAGCACCTAGCCGGAGTGGCGGGGGAATGCCCCAATAATCGGCAATGTCTTGCGAGGACAGTGACAAGAATGATTACCGCAATGTTATTTCCATGTCATACCGTAGTACGAATTTATCAAGACGTCGTTCGTCGTACGGTAGTTTCACTGTCAGTCTGGAACATTATAACTATCATAGTATGATTCGTACTATGACACCTATTCTCATCGGCTAATGAAGTTTTGATGCTCTATCCTTTTTCACAAAAAACGATCACTACGTGTATCATACCTTTCGTCTTGGTAGATTACCGTAGGCAAGACAATTCTCTCCCTCGACATGGCCTCTTCACTGCGACTTGGGAACCCTAAAATAATAGTATGCTCACGTAGGTATCAGCTCGGCCCAGTATCGGGGGCTGGAATCACCTGCATTCCTAAAAACAACCGCTATTTCTGTAGGAGCGACGCTTCTACCACAGATCCGTTGGGAGGATCACGTTGGATATCAACACAGAGAGTTGCTTTATCTCCAGTGACACCGGGAATATCCTCGTTACACAATCCAGGTTGCGCTACAGCATCACCTTTCTTGGGTAAATCGCACTTTTTCCGAGCGTTGTCAACTACCGGTTCATCAAAGGAATCGACCGGTGTTCCTGCCGTTTTGTACGATGATGTTCAAGCGCTGCAGCGTCAGCTGGACCTCGACGATCTTTTCATGATCCAACGGCTGATGGAATATCAAGAGAAAAATGGAGACTGTCACGTTCCGACTGGAAAAAGTATCTATGCTAAACGAGAACGCCAGAAGATGCAAGTGCAAGAGGATTTGGCGACATGGGTTGTCAAACAACGATTACTGTATCGGAGGCACTACAACAATGACAACAAAATTCGAAGGATAAACAAATCCTTAGAGACAAAGTTTCTTGTTCTCGAGTCTATGGGATTTATGTGGTCATGTCGAGAATCAAACTGGCAGCGAATCTTCAATCGTTTGGAACGATTTTCCCAGGAGAATGGAGGTGAAACCCGGGTGAGTCGACATGACGATCAGCAACTCGCCGATTGGTCTGATCAACAAAGAAAAGCCTACAATCGCGGAACACTTTCGCCGGATCGGGAAGCGCTTCTGAGAGAAATTGATTTTGTCTTCGATCCGACCGAGGAAGACTGGTTGAAATTCTTTGAACAACTTCGAGAATACAAGGAAGAAATGGGTGATGTACTAGTCCCAATGACAAGTGAGGAACATCCCACTCTGGCAAGTTGGGTGGCACGTAAAAGGCACTTGTACAAGACAGGGAGACTGGAAGAGCACCGTATCGAAGCACTCGATGAAATTGGCTTTGTGTGGGATGCACAGAGCAGCTCGTGGGAAAGCCACTACGCCCAACTGATAGAATTTTTCAACGAGCATGGGCACACCCGCGTTCCCAGGAGCGCCGGTCCATTGTGGAGTTGGACTGATCGACAGCGTAGATCGTTGAAGCGATTGAATTCATTTTCAGACGAGACAAAAGAAGATGCCCGCGCAAGCAAAAGGACAGACTCTTTGGACAGTGCTAGCATTGAGAAGCTGATGAAAATCGGTATGGGCAAAGACTTGGAACAAGGTTCCGATTATGACCATCGAGCCAAGCGTCTGCTGGACTTGACGTTTGAGATTGCAGTGCACGACGAAAGTTGGATGAAATCATATCGGGAGCTTTGCTCCTTTAAGGAGAAATATGGTCACTTTTCTGTGCCCGGGAAGTGCACAGCTTTGTCTAGTTGGGTTCGCCACCAACGATACTTGTACCATCGGAAGATGCTTCCGGAAAGTCGCGTTGCTCTTTTAGATGATATTGGCTTTCCCTGGTCAGCCGAGCTTGCGAGGTGGAATCGAATGTACGAAGAGTTACTGTCGTTTCATCGAAAGAATGGCCATGCGAAAATTCCCGTCAAAAATGCCGGGTTGTATCGTTGGACGATGCAGCAAAGGAGAAATCTTCAAAAATCGTCAAACACTACTCAGCAGAGTATGACGGATGACATGGCTAAGAAAATGATCGTGTTGCGCGAAATTCTCATGGAATGATTTGTGACGCTAGCTGTGCGAGTACAGAGTCATTTAACATGATCATACTTGTTTGTCTGGTTCATGGGATAGTTCGGCGACCATTATTTTATTTGTAGCGACATTTTCCTAGCTAATGCTCTAGCTACTACGGTAGCTAACTTGAGTGGCAGCTGCGTCTAACTACGTATGTACCTACCGGTAGTAGTACGACAGTACCTTTGTCTATTGTCATACTACCGGTACGTATAGGTACTTATTGACGTACGTACGTTGTGAACGGAAATAAATCGTTTGACCAGTACGACTGCTGCACAAGATTGGCGCCTGTCTTGCGGTACTACTCCGGAGTACGTATTACGTACTCGGAGTACCGTATGAGAAACGACGTACAGTAGTACTTCGTACATCTGACGGACTCGAGTTTGCACTACGTCACCAAAAAGGTATCTTTATCCAATTTCACCTTGCCTTGAAGAGAGATTCCAATTGTTCAACATTTCACGACTATCTTGATAGAGCGAAACGGAATCTTCGCCTCTTTCCAAAACTTGGCGTAAAAAGTCTGGGCTCGATGAGGCGGAAAACACGCCAACGTCTCCCGATCGACACCGAGGGATGTGAAACTTTTCGTCATCACCCTCCACCTCGTTATCGCCACCATCGACTCGACTCACCTCTTTGGAACCAACTGTCCTCCACCATTACTTCATCGATCTCACAGATCTTTTAACCACCAACAACCTTGAACGCTATTAATCCTACGACGACATAGCGACAGAAATTGCCAACATCTTCAAGTAGAGGCGGACATATTCACCCACCATTTAAAAATTCCAACGAAGTGTACAGGAATCCGCCGAAGTAGCATACTTTTTTTTTGAAACAATCTGTCGAATAGAATCGGACGAATCTTCTCCTCTTACATCGAAGATTCTTCTCATCATATTATAACTATGTGTGGCCCCACCGACATCGCTGTACCAAAGGTAGGGGGTGGACCGGAAAAGGCGATTACTACCACCACCAAAAACAATAACTCGGAGGGCAAGTTTCGTCCCGTCGACGTGGTTCTCGAACCGCCCAGTTTGATGAGCCGATATGCTTGTGCGTCGCTAATGTTGGCCATCTTTGCAGTTTGGGGAAAGATCTCCTTCTTGGACGAAAACAAGGCACCAGGAATCGGTTCCAACATTCACAGCTGGAAAACGCCTCTCGCTCTGACAGCGTCATATCTGGTCGCTTTGCCACTTTTGCGATCGTTTTCCAAGAACGTGTTGAGTCAAGTGGTGGATGTCAAACTCCTGTTGAAAGAAACCATGATTGTGTACAATGGTGGACAAGTGCTGTTGAATGCTTGGATGGTATACCGGTTCGTGGATTCTCTCATCAACAAAGGACACCCCTTTATCGGTGACTTGTATACCAACACTAGCGGGACCACTTTTGCTGTGTGGATCCACTACATGGACAAATACCTTGAGTTCTTTGATACCTTTTTCATGGTTTTAAGAGGGCGAATGGATCAGGTACGTTATCATAAATAGCCGACAGTCAACATCTTGTTGGCTTTTTTTCCTGTGAAAAATCCAACATTTCCCTAACAGTGTTTTGTTGTTTCTCGAATCGACACCAGGTATCATTCTTGCATGTATATCATCACATTTCCATCGCGTGGGCGTGGTGGTTCGCCATCCTTTGCTACCCAGGCGGCGATGCCTACTTTGGAGCTTTGTTGAACTCTTGGATCCATGTAATGATGTATTCCTACTACACCCTAAGCTTACTGAAATTCAACTGTCCCTGGAAGAAATACCTGACCCAGGCGCAGCTATTGCAATTCACATCGGTCGTCATTTATACCATTTTTTCCGCGGGGATCCAAATCCGGGACGGAGTGGCCGAACCCAAGCACTACGCTTGCTTTGCCGTACAAGCCTTTGAAATGATCAGTATGCTAGTTTTGTTCATGCAATTCTACTCGAAAGCATACAAGAAGAGAAAAGCAGAGAAACGAAACTCTGTGGGCAGCGAAGATACCCTCCCCGAACAGGCTTCCATAGACTCTGACGGCAGCGACTCCGACGTGGCAACCACCAAAAAGCAACAGTAGAACAATTTTTGCAGAGCCAGAGGCGACGTGATGCCCAAACACTGTGTCACTTCTAAATACTCAAGTGAATGAACGACACATGAAACCATGCAAGATCACCGTTGTTCGTCCTCCCAGTACACCCTATTGCTAAAGGTTTACATGCCCAAACATAATCAACTAACTGAAAGTAGTATAATGTTCTTTACAAGCAAAACGTGCTGTGTTTGGATGCTCAGGCTGTTTCTTATGGCCAAGACACTTTGTCCTTGATTTGGTGAAGAGGTTTCACCGAATCTCCCAGAAGAGTGTCGTCATCCTTTTGAACAAAGCCAAATAGTCGGTCGACGTGACAAAAGAATTTTTGGTAGTAATGTCGTCCGTTACGGTGATGATAATGATGCCGACGGCTACCAGTAGCGAGACCGAAGGGGATGACATTTTGGGGTGTCCATGGCAAGTCAAACTGACGGGAGAAAACCGAAATGCAGTGAAAATTGCAAGTTAAAAAAATAGTGAGTATGGGCCAAAGTCAATGATATGACGAAATCATACAACTACTAGGATGCTCTGGGCCCTTACCCCACAGTGCAATTCCGTGAGCAAAAAAGTTATAATTGCATTGTAGATACTTCGAGACACTGGATGGCATCTCAAGGTCCGAATCGCCACGATGCTAAACCCCACTTCTAGTACTTGTTCAATGACAGAGAGGCGGACAGTATCTCCCGATCGCACCTCGGTTGTGGTATGGTGTTTGGCATGGATTTTACGATTGATAAAGGGTATCTTATGCATGAGGACGTGACCACAAAAAAACAACAAGTCGTACATTAGCAGGGAAAGAGTCACATCGCGACAAATTTGAAGCGTAGTGGGAGCACCGAATCGAGCAATGAGTCGATGGCGACGGGGATCCAATTTGTCCCAGATGAAGAGTGGGACCATGTATACCCAGAGCTCGCCTACGTACCCACCTGCATGCCAGGGGGAATGTTTGGTCACCATTGGCGGTGTCTCATTGATATCGACGTCTTCGCCAGCCTGTTGACGTTTTTGTAGCTTTTGATGATACTGCTGAGCCAGGAACCGATCTTGTAATCGATGTTTGCGCAAGGGATGGTCCTTTCCATTTTGAGACGCCTTTAAGACAGCCCGATCCGCCAACAAAAAGCTGTGAAAGTAGACATTGAAACATGCCACTGCCAACAGCCACTCCCAGTCTGAAACGATAAAATGGAAAAAGGAGGGAAAGGTGAGCAAAATTGTCGAATCGAATCAATTCTGACTCTCAGTATATACCAAGAAGGACAGTGTCTTACGATCATGTCGAAACCATCGAGCCCATAACCCTGAGGAGGTTGTCAAGTAAGTCCAGAGCTTGGCCAAGCCCACGTCGATATGTGAATGAAAGATTGCAAGAGAAGATACAAACAAGATTGCAGCACAGCGCCATTGCGTCACTTCTTCGGTCCGGATATTGTGCCACACCTTCGTCACGATCCTTCCAAGGTTGGCGACCCACTGTTTCAGGATTCGACGCTGGTGTTGTCCTTGATTATCGTCCATGGAGTGAATGACGGTGGAGGCTTTGAGTTCTGAATCGTTGGATCGAGTTGACATTGACATGGAGGATAGCATGCTTCCACGATCGAGATAGTGACGGGTGACGGCGACGGGTGATGGGACAGTTCCAAATGAAAATTGTATCGTTGGAAGCCTTGATGTTTGGATTCTATTTGTACTCGTACTCTCGCTAGCTGTGAACCCAGTCGCAAGATCTGTCCCGGTCAGGCAACAGAAAAGGGAAATCAGTACGCTATACTTCATCTTGATTTTGGTGGAGAGTCGAAACACAGGACTGGACAATGAAGGAACGAGTAGGAATGCAACTTGTAATGATACGGAGTAGTGAGTATGCGTAGTGTTACTCTTTTCTGTCCTCATGATGAGAGTGCCAATCAATCATTACTGTTATGTATGTACAAAGAATCCCTCAACCTGCCGAGCCAGATAGAGGTGATGCTTTGGCGGGGGATGTCAATAGTATCTTTGGGGATCAATGTCAAGACGATTTGGATGACCTTCCTTCCAACTCCTGAAATTCGCTCTGTTCGGCGAAGAACGAGGACGACGTATTATTACACCTATCTAGCTATCATAGCTACCAGTAGACTACTACCATACCTTAATTCACAGTCATTACGCGTCGTATTTACCGACGTTCATTTTTCATTTTTTGGAGCTAATGGCGGCTGCAAAGAGATCTGACGACTCGAGACTCGAGACGAACGGTTGTCTCTTCTTTCTCGTATATCATAAGATATATCATTGTCAAGTAGTTACTCTTCGAATCATAGAAAGGACCGCAGCAGCACGTCTCAGAAACTGTAAACGAACCAAGCAAGTGCAGCAATGATCACACGACGATAATCGTGGAGTGAAAACGAGATTTCATTTATTTGGTCCGAGTATTGTAGAAACAGAAGAAATGATTTCTTCAAGCGTTGCCACCTCTAGATCGGTGGTGTCGCTGGCACATGACAGTTTTTCTACCAGGCGGAAAACAACTCTCCTACCTCACACTTCCTGTCGGATACGGCACCGTTTCTCAACCTCGAGAAACCACCTGCTGGCATTTCTGCTCACTCTGATCATCATTCCCCTCTTTTTGGAAAGTTCACATGCCTATCAACAAGGAACTGCTGCCACTGTTAGTATGTCCTCCAATACATTCTTTCCAATTCAACGTTGGTCGAAGCAATTACAAAAAGGATATCAACGACGAGTAGCAGCCGACCCTACCTTTGTCTCCAAATCTGCCACCGAAGTCTTGGTGGCTGCCGGGACGCAATTCACCGCCGAATGGAATCGACGTGGTGCGGATCGGCTGTTGCCCGAACTGGACTTTGTGGTCCCTGCTATTGTGACGGCTGTTTTTGGAAAATATTACAGGTGAGTTGGGAAGAAAAAGAAAGTGATCCAATTTTAAGATGTACGCACTTGTCGCATCCATCAATACACAACTGCATTGCAGCTCTGCATATGCATCCCAGAGTCTTGTCAAATTTTTGGCTTGCCCTGTTCCATGGCATGTTCAAAGCCGATTCCTCTGGAACAGCAGGTTTTGGTACCCTTCTGGCGGTAGTACGTGCAAGGGATTCATTCATTTTTGGACCGTTCACGGAATCTGTCTGGACTGTTGGTACTGTGCATCTTGTCATGTCTGCCTTGCGAAACTTTTGTGCCATGTTTCTTGTTCGAGGCCTATCTGATGTGTCCATTTTCTTCAATTTCTTCTCCATGCTTTTCCCCCAATGAATAGTATGTGGAGGGTGGCCAAGACTTTGGACGATTCCAATGTTGACAAACAACAGAAGGATTTGACACAATTCACCAATCACAACGACCCAATATTATTTGGAAAATTGCCCGTTCCTACCAACGCCTTTCAGGCCTACATGATGGATGGTATCACCCGTCCCACAGTATTGCAACGAGCCGGTTCCTTTTTGACACCTGTCTTTCCCCTGTTTCGTGCCGGTTTTGTTTCCAGCGCGGTCGGTTATGGCGTGGTAGATGTCTTGATACGATTGAGATCGATGGTGTTTCCTTCGTATTCAGCGGTCACCCAACCAGTCAATGTCTTTTATGCCAGTATATACACTGGGTGTTTCATGGCTGTGGTCAGCAATATACGGTATCAACTGCTCCAGGGATTGGTGGAACCATTGCTGGATAAGGCGTTTCAGAGGGTTCCGGTGATTCAAAGCGTCGTCATTTTCCTTGTGCGATGGATGAATGGGTTATTGGGGAGCGTGCTAGCTATCATGGGTATGCGGGCATGTGGTCTACAAAAGCTAAAATAATACGAAGTAATGAGCAACCTTTTAAAAAAAAACTTTAAGGGGTTTCGTTTCGGACTTGGCCCTTTTTATTACTTGTAGATCGGGTCGCCTCGTTTCAATACTCTCACTGGATCTCCCACTTGGATCGATTCCATCTTTCCCAGTCCCACCAATGCAATGGCATTCTGTGCAAAAAAGACATTGTCTGACGCGTGGTCTCCCAGAGCCCGAAACGACTTCATTATCCCTACGGGTTCCTCCGTAACTTGGCCCGTTATTTGGTCGGTACAGGATTGCTTGCACCGGGGACAGGCCTTGACAATGGCGAACAAGACTGTTCCAATGGCAATAACCTTCCATCGATCTTCCTCAAAGGCGTTGAGATTGTTGTTGTCACCTTTCACGACAATGTTGGGTCGAAAACGACTCATGGGGATCGTATCTTTGCCAGCTTGCTTTAATTTGTCATTGACATCTTGTAGAGACGCTTCGCTGGCCACCAAGATGGGATATCCATCCGTCAGGGATACCAGCGGTGACGCCCCCCACCACGTCTTGGCGTACTGTGGGGTAAAAGTGGGATCGGCTGCTCGATCATTGATGGAATGACGGACCAATCGCACTCGGCAACCGTTCATGGTGGATTGTGTGTCGGCATTGACAACGGCTTGTAGAAATGCTGCGGCATGGTCGCCCATGTCTTGGACCAGAATGGTGTCGTCCCATATCCCAGCCAAGAATTGTGTTGGGATTTGGGAAACGCTACTCTGGGACCGTACGTCCAAGGAAATTTCAATGCGGTCTGTGGATTTCTTGGCGGCATCAACAGCTGGAGCTTCCAAAGTTAACGTGGTGTTGGTGATTTTGGCAGTAATGGTAGCCAAAGATGGGCATTGTCGTTGGGTCAAAAATCGATACCTGATATCACCTGTATCCCATTTTTTCTTGTGAACGGGCAGTGGCACTTCGTATACAACCATGAAGCGACGATCGTCAACCAATCCCTTTGCGTCGAGATGGGATTTTTCGAGGGCTACTGCTCGCATTGATTTGACGGGATGGATATACAAGGCGGATACAGTTCCCACGATTGTTCCGTCATCCTCTTGTTGTTGCCACAATAGGTATCGGAGATGAACGGTAGATGCTGCCTTGTGTATGGTAGTGACCAGCAACGACACCATTGACTTGGACAGCAACAGAAAAATGACACTTCCTACTACCATTGTTGGCATATCGATCCAGCTAGGAAGAAACATTGACATACTGCTGACGGATTTTCAATACAACTAGCGTAATGGATGCTTCACTTCGGAATGACTTTCTTCGCTGTATGAGTTAAAGAACCGTCCTGGTGCAACAGGGATATTGAGAAAAGAGGCTCAGAACAGAACAGAATGCAACAGTAGTGCAGTGTGTATTTTATTGATTGTGGAATAATGTGATGTTGACTGTGGAATTGAACATTGACAGAGAATGGCGAATGGCGCGCATCCTGAACCCGTGACTCGGATCAACTCATGATTCACAAGGGAAGGTCGATCGATGGTCAAGCAATGCTCACTATGCTGACAGTGAATGTAGATCTGTTCAAACAACAGAGATTACACAGACTACGAGGCCTGAAGAGAAACTACTCAATACGAAGTTTCAACGGAAAAGACTTGCTGATTGCTAACTCTACTATCTAATGCACAATAAAATAACATTATTGTGTTGACTATGCAGCAACTGTCTTTGCTTTGGTGCTGGTATGTCAACAGAATGCAACTACTACAACAAAACTGCACCGAAAATCCAGAACGACGATTTCATTAAGTCGTCGCTCATACTTTATCAAGTTCCATGACTTGGAGAATCCTCGGCGCGGCTGAAAATGAACCACTACAATCTGCTTTCTTCGTCCAAGGAATTCTTTGCTTCGCTGTGAGTTGTGAGTTGATGGCTGTGACGCCCCAGGATGTGGCAGCAGGATGTATGTTCTGACATACCTATCCACTGTCGAAGCTGTAATACTCCTCTAGCTCATCGAACTGTAGCAGAGGAGAAACTATCAATTTCGATGATCTCATAGTAGGTTGAAGTACTATAGCTCATACCCACGTGCAAGAGGAGAGGTCTTCTCCATAAATTGTAGTTGCAACTGTAACAACAACAACAAGACCATGAGACGATTCATTTGTATCATTGGATAGCGATTCCTTCGGGGATCACGTCACCGACAATATACGATCGGCTTCAATGGCTCTCGAAAAGATCCGCCCAGTGCCCGTTCTGGCAAGAGATGAGGATCAAAGCTGACAACAAGGATGGCTGCGTCGCAGCGCAGGGAGAGAAAAAACAAGCCATTACGGCAATAATGCAAAAAATGTTACAGGGGTGTCGGCAGGAAGAAACACTTTTCATTTACCACTACTCTTGAAGCCGAAGAAGATAGAAGTTTCGATTTCGACGGTAGAGGGAAAAAAACTAAGAATTTACGCAAGGTTTTCCATCATTTTGAGTTTGTGACCAAAAATAAATTGCTACTCTAACCAGCTACGACATAGAGGGTTAGTGTTGATGGCGTGGCATTGGTACTTTGTATGTAACGACGTATCAAAATAACCCGCGGCATTTTCTTCCCAATCTCTTCTCTAACGTGGCTACCGGTAGTAGAGTGTAGAGTAGCAGTTCATAGGCACTCCGTTCACTACAAGAATCTCTCAAAACTCCTCAAAACACAGTGCCCATAGACAGGTCAAGCCCATGATCACACTCGCCCGATAATACGTACTAGTAGTAGTAGCAGACAAGCTGAGGCGGCGTCAGGGAATATGCACACATAGTATATTCTATAAGATAGTATTGCATAATTCGTCTTGATCACCTCAAGGCAAAGATTTGCTCTCTCTAGTAAGGAGTATTGGTTTGGGACTTATCGAAGACCAGAGGCGAGCCGAGCAGAGACGGTTTGAAGCGACAAAGTCTACATTTGAAAAGACTTTACTTGACACCTGCATCGATTGGATGCATACCAACCAGAAATCACTTTTGATTGCTGTCGCAATATTTCGAGTGATTTGACTCCGAGACTCCTCATCATGATGAACGGTAGTATCCACCAACCGTCGACTAGCGTCCGTGCCACCACCATTCGAGCTAGACTGAGCAAGACAGATACCGCTTCGGTCTTTCAACGAGTAGTAGAACGCCGCGGATACGAAGTTTCTACTCTTAAACTTTCCACCGCTCAATTCATCTTGCGACAAATCTCGGAATTGACGGGTGAGGCTCTGACGACAGCGACGACCAGCGAAGAGGCTGCAAAGACAGTCAAAGCTTGTCTCCAACGACAGTACCAAACAATTTGCGATACCAACACTTCCTCTCGAGCTAAACGGAGGGCGCATGATCTTTTGTCCGAACTGTTTCGAATTATCGAGGAAAAGTTCAACGAGAATATGCTCAGAGAAATAGAAAATTGCGGAGAAACGAGGTATAAAAAGATTCGGCTGTCTGCCCCAGCAGCAGCAGCAGCTTCATCATCCAGTGCATCCAGTGATGTATCATCACAAACTACCACCGCAAACACAACCAAAACCACAAATGATGCTGCTACTACCACTGCAATATCCTCCACCAAAATGCATCATGCACCTGCCACCAAAGGGAATAATACTGCAACCAGACCACTATCTTCGTCCTTTCAGCAGCAAGCTACGACACCAGCAACGTCAGCATCTCTTTGCAGCGTTGGTAGCACAACGGTCCAAGCAGCTGCCGCTCATTCTACACCAAATGGACTCCAGAGCAAGGACCCAAATCCATTCACTTCAAAAACAAGGGTAGGGATATCGATGAATGGTAGTACCAGGGGAGATAATATTGTAACTAACGGAATACAAAGCAACAACACGAAGCCGCGATCGATCGCTTCTTTGATTGCTGTCTCGGCTACCACGGCGGCGCTAGCTCGCCAAAGTACCGAACCGACCATCCAACTTGGTTCAGCAATACCAAATACCACCAACATGGATGTGGCTCCATTGAGAGACCGCCCCAGCACTCCACCCCCAGCATATGAGAAACGGTCATCCACTGTGATTGCACAAAAAGAGCTTCTTCTGCGACAGCGACGTAAAGAAAATCAATCAGACACCACAAACACCACATCAATTATAAATCAAAGAAACACACAGCCTAAAACATCTTCATCAACTGCCGACTTTTTGATCGGAAAAACAGCACAGACCGTGTCGGAGCCACAAAACCAAGTGTCTTCAACCATGTCTTCCAGTAGACCAACATTCGCTGGTACAACACATTCAGAAACGGTAAATGCGAAGAGCACAACTGCGTCTGTGAAGACGAATGGTTTGGAATATCTAGAGTATTTCCCATCAGCCCCGATGGATATGGATGCACCCATATCCGTGATGATTCCAATAGCTGACCATGGCGTTAGCGATAAGAATATGGACATTCATGACTCCGACGACGACGCAGGTACTGATGGAAAAACTCTGACTCAACCAACGATATCACAAGAGACTGTGAGAATACTGTTTCCGGCCGACCGCAAGGGAGCTTTCTCATGCGCTGTAAATTCACGAGCGGCCGTCAATGTTCAATTCAGAAAACAATACCTAACCAAGCCACAAATAGAAAAGATGGCTGCACGATTCGCCCGTTGGGATCCATTCTGGGACGTCAAGAAGATTTTGATTGCGGGAGTGACAGTACCAATTGAAAAGACGGACCTCCTTTCGAGACCAAGTGGAGAGCAACTTGATTGTCTTAAGACAGCGGGATCTTTCAAAGTCTCTCATCTGTGGCATTCGGTCAAAGACCTCCTAAGTCGAAAATCTTGTCAGCCAGTTAATGGAGAATATCGGTTGGTTGTGCGCATGATTCCCTTGCATCCTACAGAAAATTCGAAAAAGAAACGAGCGGACTGTCACCTTTGGCCTCTAGGAACATATTTGCAGATATGTACAGATAACGCATCTCAAAAGTTTCCTCAGATCTTGGCGCAACGCAAACAACAGTCGCACGACGTCTCCAAATGGCTCTATCAATGCAAGCCACTTGATATCACATCTTTTGTGCAAGGGCAATGTAAGGATGCAGGATCGGTTAATTTTGAGCTTTGTAGCCATGATACAGATCCGTTTATTTTCAGCCTCTCCTTGTGCAGGTATCGAACCCCACAGACTTTAGCTCTTGACCTATTGCCAAGTTTGAAGCGATTGTCTTTGGAATCGTGTTTCCAAAAAATTAAGGATATGATGAAAAATAACGAGGTGTCTTTGGATAGTGACGAAGAGAAGGACGGAGGAACGGACAAGCTCAGCCATAGCCTCTTCTCGTTGCAGGATCGTTCACTCAAGACAGTGATCGTCACGCCAGTTCGAGGGAAAAAATGTCGCCATTTTTCGGTAAGCGTTTATTTGTCTATGTTTCTGCCATGATGCGCTTGAACGTTCCACCTAATACTGGTTTTGCACGGTACATGGATCCAGTGCTTTGATTTCGAGGCTTTTTTACATATTAATCAAAACGCCCACGGGCAACGTTGGAAGTGCACAAACTGTGAATTATTTTTGTCTATCCAAGACTTGGAGTATTGCGAGCTGACCAAATTTGCTTTAGATAAGTTCAAGGATATCATTACTTCTGATCGACACATGGTAAAGGTACGAGAGGACAGACACATGGAGTTAATAAAGCCATCGAGGAGTCGTGCAGAAAGGGAAAGGGCTAGAAATGCCCAAAAGAAGTTATCTCAACAAACGCAGGGAAGAGAAGAACCAGAGATTATCGAAATCGACTTGGATTAGGAACGTCAGATGGCAGTATCACAAAGGTAACGCTGAAAAAGTTCAAATCTCGTATTTTTGTAGGTGTCCAAGTGTCAGGATCCATTCTTCATCCGATGCCAAGCAGTTAAAGGGATTGTGCAAAACGTAACTGTAAGTTGCTTCAAAACGTTGTTTTTGATTTTTCGGCAAAACCGGATCCGGTACAGGGCACCACATAGAATCCATGGAAGAGGATGGCATACTCGATAGCTGATTCATGCGTCCCAAGCTGTTTGCAGCGTCGTTCCGCCTCGTTCCGCAGCCTCTTGTGCCCCAACATCAAGCAGTTTCCATTCTTCCTTCCGTGGATCCCATTTCTCCGCTTGGTATCCTTTGAGCGGATTCCGTCGTTCGGGCATTCCCACCATGGTAGCCCACTTGTCGGCAGCGGGCAATAAAGCGTTGATGTTGATACAAAGTGCATAGATCCACCATCATGACATCACTGACATCTCCTGGACTCGACGCTGCCCCGTCTTTGTGCAAAGCCTCCTTTAACAGCTGCTTTATCGGATGTGCCGCATTGACAGCTCGTAGCCATTCCATTCGTCCCTGCTCAAGTGTCTTCCAAATCCCGTCGATATCACTTCCCACGGCGGTCGCCTTTTCGTGAACCGCATCGACCAATGCCGTCCACTCTGCCTTTTGAGATCGTGCCGATTCCAGGAGTTGTTGAAAGCCCTGGGAGGTGTGCGCCGTCGCGGCGACTTGCTCGTCCATTACCACATGGCTGGCAATGGTCGAATACTGTTCTGGACACAAATCTCGTGCCAGACCAAAGAAAAACGCATCCCGGACGACGTGCAACTCGTTCAAGTCGGAGCAATGGGCAAATCCCGTCAAGATCGGTCGTTGTCGATTGAACGCGTTGGTAAAAGCAATTTCGTCGGGGGTCATGGTCAGAGAGAGAGAGAGAGAGAACGAAAGAGAGAAGACTGTACGATACTTTTGGCAGAGCTGGAGGTCAGTTTAAGAGGGTAACGGCAGAAAAAAGCTTATGACGTGATGGTGTTTATGATTTCTAACCCTCTAGTAGTAGAGAGTGTGGTGCTTTTCTCTTGAACATGATGCCATGATGTTGTGTACGCCAAAAATTCTATGATAGATAGTAGCTAGCAAGAAACAACCTATTAACATACACTACTACTTCAAGTACCATATGAAGGCACTGACTGGGAGTTTGTGTGAATGTGCGACCCGAACAACAGCGATCTATCATGTATCATTATTGTCCTAGCTAGATCTATTTTTCCTTGGGCATGGCTTCGCTGTCCAGGATCTTCCGGATGTAGATTTCATCTTTCGGGTGTTCTCGGTCCCCTTCTTCATGCGTGTAGCTAGAGGCTATCGCAAGTTCGGCACCATCTTCGGAAAAGGACATTGC
Organism: Nitzschia inconspicua; assembly: GCA_019154785.2. NCBI lineage: Eukaryota > Bacillariophyta > Bacillariophyceae > Bacillariales > Bacillariaceae > Nitzschia > Nitzschia inconspicua. Next base: position 909,207 of record JAGRRH010000004.1, read on the forward strand.
CGATATACTGGTGGGAAACATGGGCAATGCCACCAACTTTTTCTTTTGCAGTCCATCCCAAAGCACTACGGTCCCGTCGCATCCTCCGGTTGCAAATGTACTGGTATATTTGGGATGGAAAGCAATCGCATTGACCGGATATACCGTGTCCCCGACACGATGACATTTGAAGGCATATTTTTTCATGCCATCCGTGGGTATACCTAGCTCCTCCAGATATTCGACACCGACTCGTCCTTCGATTGATCCGATGCAAAAGGCATGGCCTGCTGGGAAGAACTTGACACATCGTGTTTGGAATTTCAAGGACGATTCGCGCTCCAACACTTGTTCCAACGAATATTCTTCTGCCCCGATCGCACCCTTCCGCACATCATAAAAAATGTTGTGTCGGCCGGACGTTCCCACCAAAATTCGACCATGGACCGAGTCGACGTCCATCGAAAATGCCTTTCCAGGAAGATCTACCATTGCCACTGCTACGTTGTTTTGTAGACGCAAATCCCATAGACAGATTTGTTGATTCCAGCTGGCGGATGCTACTACTTGAGGATGGTCACCATTGACGGCTGCCAAACACGAACATGCATTTTCAATGGCCGCGGTGGCTACGTTGCTGCTGCTGCTGATGTTGTTGTTGCTGCCTTTTTTGTTCTTTGCATGTGTCCCAATCCTGCGAACTGTCGTGGTATCAATATCCAACGCTTTGATCGATCCATCCAACCCGCCCGTGACCAGAGACCCCACGGCCATTGGAACGGCCAGAGAGAAGAGTGGCCCCGACTCCATATTGTGCGACAGTAACGCCGGTGCCGACTCCTTGGCGGTATCATGCAATCGAACGGTCCCATCCCAGCTGGTAGACGCTAGTCGAGTCGTGCTGCCCCCACCGGCCGGTGATGCCGACGACAAGTAATGAACGGCAGAAATGCCGTCGGACCACCTGTCCAAGAGTTTGGGTTCAGGAGGTGGTTGAACATGAACAGCGGCCATGCTGACTGTGAATCGTTTTTTTCTTCTTCTCTTTCGTTGATTATTGAGAGACTATGATGCGAGAGAAAAACAAAAAGTTAAGAATATAGAAGAAGAAGAAGAAGAAGAAGAAGAAGAAGAAGAAGAAGAACAGTGAAACGGTGTAATTGGACAGTGGCTTCCCGAGGGGTAAAAAACGAAGGGAAAAAAAATAAGAAGTCTCAAAAGTCGGACACACACACGGTCTGTCGCCACCATCAATAATGTTCATCGAGACACTCACCGATATCACTGAATTGGCTGGGCTGGGCTAGTCTACCTGTTCACAGCCGACAACCTCCTAATATAAGCAATTTTTGCGAAAACGATGCCCAAACCGATTTGAAACTTGTCATTCACACTCATCACCATTCACGATCTGTCTCTCTCTTCTGTCGTCTTCGATGGAGGAAATACTGCTAATGTACCTATTAGTCCTATGTAAAAGTCCTACCTAGGTAATTTCGAGCACGAAGCATTGCAACAAGTAGGTACGACTTTACGTGTGTATCATACGTAGTGCGAAGTATCATACGATAGTACCGGTAAAATACCGGTAGTATGACTGGTATGATAGTTCATAGTAGTAGATTGATGAAGAGATCGAATCAATCAATCAATCAATCAATCAATTCTCATCATGATGAGATGGTATCATCATAATAGAGAGAGATTGAAGAGATGGATGATGATGTTTTGTCATGTTCGTTGAAAGTCGCGAGAATCGCAGATGGGGCATATTCCAAATGACTTGTTTCAAAGTGCCCCATGGAAATCTATCACGAGACATTAAATAAGTCTTTTCTCTGGTTTAAAGGTTAGCCAGGACGGTGTTTTTTTACCGGGACCGACACATACAACATACTTCGTATGATATGATACAAGCTGGGAATACGACCCTTCACTTTTCCCTCCAACACCCAGCAGTAGTAGTGTTGAGTGTTGACTGTGAACATCGCTGCCGATGACTTCGTATTTGTGTGACAGCTTCAACTTTCGTAGTAGTACAAGAAGACTTTCTTCATCACTTCGAGGCCGAGCTTTTTCCTTTACACGACGCACAACAATAAGTTATAAAATTATTTTTATTTGGAAATCGATCATTGCTACAGGATTATTGTCCATTTTTAGAAGTTACGATTGGCACCAATCAAGATCTTCACACCCCCCCCCCCCTCCCCCCCTCTTTTTCCTATTTACTGTTACGACGTACTCACCAAAACCAAAGTCAGAAAAGAAGTCGCATCTCCAGGAGTCATTGTTTGTTGATCTTGGCTGAACCCTTCTCGTAACACATTTTTCGTATCGTTGTCCGTCACATACAACCACCATGACGGAGGAACAAGCGGAAGTTACAGTGATCCGAACCAAACGCAAGCGGAATCGCCCAAAGAAGAAGAAGAACAAGAAGGACCCTTCCAAAACCTCTGATACCAAGGATAATGATAGCATCACTGTTGGCAGCGACAGCGACGTTTCACCGCAAGTGTCCCAAGTCAACGAATCGTCGACGACACGACCGACAACCACCATTTTGACTCCACAAGAGTCGTTGCGACAAAGTCTCATTGCTCAAGGATTCTCTGTCCATGACATTGATCAAGCCATGGAGAAAATGTGGGACAACGGTTTGGCGTACGACCAGTACGACGCCGTCTTGACATTTCTTCAGACCGGTGGACAGATCCTTCATGACAAAGAAGAAGACGAAGAAGAGGACCGATCAAACGTAGAGAAGGAAATTGGTGATCAAGCAACGGTCCAGACTGTATCGACGGACGATGCAGCGGGAGAAGTCGAGTCGATGAGTAACTCGGCAGCCGGTGACGACGACGACGTCGACGTCCAATCAACCTCCAAGGCATCGCCGTCATTCCGCAAGACATCTCTGGCAGAAAAGCTTAATATGGTTGCCCGTGCCGACAAGGTCACCGATGCCATCTTTGCCTTGACACAATGGATCACAAAGGCAGCCAAACCCCATGAGGTAAGCACAACAGGGCCATGGATTGGACTTGGCCAGACGGATTAATATCTCACCTTCTCGTTGTATTCACTGTCAATTCAATTACTGGTATATGGTATTCACAACAGTTGGAAGAACTTTGCTTGGCACAAAAGACCAGGGCTTTGGTGACGGTGTTTCAGCGTGGAATGGAAGAGTGCATCGATCAGTCCATGTTCGACACGGCTGTCTTGCCAGGCCTGGTTCGACTCGTTTCCAGCACCTTCCGTCGATGTGGCATAATGTTTGAGGGTGAGCAGTTGGCCTCGGCAGAACATTCCATTGCAAGTCTAGTACGACAAACACGCAAAGTCGTCATGATGAAGCCCATGGATGAGACTGACGCCAGCAACAGCAACGAAATTGCTGACAAGGTGGCAACATTTATCGTCTTCAGAATGGCCCAAGCCTTGGAAGAAGCACAGTTTGTATTGGAGATGCCCTCCCCTGCAATTGTTGGACTTCCCTCTTTGCCTAGAAAGTCACAAGATGATCAAGTTTCATCGTTGATTAAGAAAAGGGAAACACAAAAACAGGCCGCCAAGAGGGCTAGTGCTATCGCACAAAGCTCCATCGACAGGATTATTCAATCGCATCATGGCGTCAAGATGTCAAATGACGCCAATCAATCAAATGATGAGTGCAGTGGAAATGCATTTCACAACGCCACACCTCAACTTGTGGATGACGCAACAAAAGCACGGTTTGAGGAGCGCAAAATGCGATTGGATGAACTCAAAAGACGAATTCAAGAAGGTGAAAGCGAGAAGGTGAGGGCTCTGCAAGCTTCCCTTTCGAAACTGGAAACGGATCGCTCGGTTGTACGAGGAAAAATCGCCGACCTCAAAGTGATGCTGCTCAAGTTGGAGGCCCAAGAAGAAGAGCTGGGTGCGAAGATAGGTGTTCTCGAGGGAAATATTGCGGAAGAAAAAAAATCGGATTCCGACGAAGCCAAAAAAGTTCAGGAACAGTTGGAACAAGTTCGGGAAGAAGTGCGATATGGAAATCTCGTGGGAAGCCTAACAGGGATGATGAATGCCTATGCCAAGACTGTCGAAGCAGCGACTTCAAAAGCGATGGAGGCAGTCGCAAAATCTGCAATGCCTGTTGACTTTGCGTCCAGGAAAACGGAAAATTACTTGCAGCAGGTCTTGGAATATTTTCAAACAGAAAATGAATGCCTCGGCAGGCTTAAGACTCGTCTCGAAGATCACACGTCCAAGATTTCCAGTCTAAAATTGGAGTTGGAGCAACTTGCAGGTTTGAGGATGAGCACGACTACTGCTCAAATTGAACAGACAATCGCATCACTGGATGAATCGGTTGAGAACGATTCCAATATGCTCGTGGCCTTTACATGTGACGCTACATCGATGCTTGATGATCTCATCAATCGGCTTGAGGCGTACTTGGGTGCTGTAAAGGTCTCGAAAGATCTTCATCCAATTCATTACGATTTGTTGGCGGATATCCAGGCAGAAATCAAACACTCCGGCATCTGTGGTAGCGATAGACTGAAGAAGTATATTCCTGAAAACACAGCTCTAAGCCCTGTTGTCATGACGGAATTTACTGACACCACAGCATCCTCTGTTGCAACTCCATCTCCACGGGAGAATGGCAAGAAAGTGAAGAAGGTCGCCACCGCCGTGGCGTTGCCAAAACTCACTTGGGCAACTTTATCGAGCAATCCTGCTGCATCGAAAATCAAAACCTCCTTTTTGGACATTCAAAGAGAAGAGCTTGAATCCAAGAAATAAGTCCTTGCGTCTATTTCAGAAATGTCAGATGCACGGTGCTACTGATATCAAAGAACAAATGCCTACTAGCTAGACGTAAACATTATAAATCACATTGCAATACAAATAATATACTTACTGCTTTGACATACAAAGGTTCGAGGCACTGGCCAGGGAGGTAGATCAGTCCCTCAGTGACAGGCTGGCGCACGATGGTCTGCTAAATCATGAAAAATACCCTAACTACAGTCGTAATTTTACTGTTACTGTTAGTACCGGTATCGTAGGATGAGACGTCCTCGAACAACGTACGTCGTACGTCAGTCGCTTCACCATCCATTTTTTTAACAACACGTCACAGCGATCTAAAAAACTACGCTCTGCAACGATCATTACCTCTATTCTTTTTTTGTTTTCGTGTTTTTGATTGTGTGAGTTGATATTGTTGTGTTCTTTCGTTTCGTTGGCGAAGAACTGTCCATCGTTCTCATTAACCACTGACAGAGTGATCACCCAACTGCAACAGGCGCTGTCGAAATCTTCAGCGAAGACACCACACATCACACGAGGCAACGTATCACCAACACGAACAGTACAAGCAGCATCTACTGTGAGATTTACCCTCCGTCGCCACTCCATCGAACTCGTCATCTTCAACATGATTGTCACAACTTCAGTTGCAGTTCTTGCTTTTGGCCTTGCGTCAGGCCAAGTTGCAGCCTTTTCCCCCGTGGCAGTGTCGTCGAAGAATGTAGTCCATTCTGGTACGGCTTCATCATCTGCCTTGGATATGGCTACATGGTCTGATTCCCGTGCTGTGAAGGACTACCAAGAATTTTTGAATTCGGGTGCGCGAGAAATGGAATTGAAGGAAGATGGTCCTTCCATCGTTTTGATTTCTCCCAGTGAGGCCGGATTGGAGTTCCAACAACTCAACCCCATCGCCCAGGCTTTGTTGCACATGGGACGCGGCGACGATATCATTTTGACACCCTATCAAGAGCTTCCTGCAACGCTCGGCGAAGGGGAATCGGCCACGTCGGAATATCCCATCTACATAACTCTCCCCCCTACCGAAATTCTTCCCTTTATCCAAAATCTTGACGAGGCTTATTCGGAACGTACCGATGATTTTGTATTCTTTTCCGGTGGCCTTCAATTCGGCAACATTGAGGAGGTTTTGAAAGAGTATGGATTCTGCCGCGAGGACATGACACAAGTCATGATTTCGGGCTTGCAAGTCGACGAGAATGGGATCACCGACAAGAGTGTTAAATTAGGAGTCGATGCTGTCGGAGAAGAAAAAATTGCCGGAGAGTCTTCTGCTTGCGGAAAATGGAAAGGTGCAATCGCCAAGCGATTGGAAAGAAACCAAATACGATGTGCCGTCGACTTTTACCGTGATTGGAGACGAAAAATGTGGGAACGTAATCTTTTGGATGCCATTTTCAATTTGGTCGGATGTGTTCGAGAAGAACCTACCACTATTCAAGATGTTGCCAACTACTATGAGCAGGAAGTGAGCGATATGATTTGGGAAATCACTGGCTCACTTCGAGCATGGAAAGCTGTTACGCTTCTATATGGCTTTGAGGAACGGCTATTGGGTGTCGCAGAAGCCAATACTCAACAGTGCACCTTGGTCGAGGATCGATTCCCCTACATCTGGGGCAACCAAGTGTTTTTGAACAGCCCTAAAGTTTTGGAGTACCTCCATTACGCTCAATCACAACGGGGATTCATTCCAGGCGTCCAGCTTCCGCCCATGAAGGAGTCTTCGGAATTGAGCAATGTTATGCGTCAAGGAAACTTGCGTGCCGACGGTGTAATCTAAAGAAGAACTGAGAAAATAGAGGCGACGACAAAGTCCTATCGCTGACTTCATGTCACTACAAATGATAATATAGTTTGTCTACGTAGTATATTTTACTACTCTATTAAATTACTCCTTGGCTCTTAGCGGGCTAGCCAACTACTTAGAAGCGGAGCTACCGAACTACCTGTAGGTGCTAGCTCTAGTAGTGGGCATAGCGTTGACTGTAAATAGAATTTATGATTTCATACTTTGAAATTAATGCTTCATTAGCTACTCAAGACTCACATACCACTACACTATCGATCGCTACTCGGAGTAGTACCACGTATGAAACATTTGGAATATGACGGTTTCATCGTATTGACTGTGGATGAAAATGTTGGACTGACTGCATTCTTCACATTCATTGATGTTCCAGATCGTATCTACTGACAGTGAGTCGTGTTCGACTACCGGTATTCCTCTACCCAGTAGCATCGAAAACTACCGTAGGTATGATACGTCTGGACGGTAGGAACGAAGTCCTTTGCACTGGAAACAGAAAGAACAAAATATCACGAGAGATGAAGGAATCTTCTTTTTTCTTTCCTGAAACCAGAAGCTATTGTAAATAAATAAAAAGCATGACTTCCATTGTTTCTCTGACTACAGCAAGATCATCCCCGCTTCTCTTCAAAACATCTTCCACGGCTTTCTGCGCTCCGACAAGTCTAGAAGTTTCATCATCGGTTTTATCTTCGTCCCGAACTATTTCCTCAGAAATCGGCTGTCGTAACTTTCACAGTAACGAAATGTCGATCGTTGCAAGCACTGCACCGCATCTCTACTTGAAGAATGTGACGTTCTTTTGGGTCGGAGCAACAGCTTTGTGCATTTGGTTCCTATTTGTTCACGCCCCTCCCTTTATCGTCAAGAGAAAAATATTCAAGGACGTTCCATTGGCGGCTCATTTAGGCGGCGCCTATGCCATTTATCTTGCATGTCTCTTCAACTCTCTTTTCACACCCTCGACTCTAAAGTATGGAAAAGAAGTACACACGGCGATCGGTAGAATTGGGATGGTATCTGGATTGGTGAGCTTTGCGTTAGGATTTTACTGTGCTTGGATGCGGCCAGTGACGCCGCCATTGAGCTTCTCTATTGGCATTACAGTGGGAGGTGTGGCACAAATCGTCAGCCAGCTTGTCGGGTGGAAGGCCATTCGGAATTACCAACGATTATCTCTGGAAGAGCGGGAATGGCTATCACAAGGCTTTACAGAACAAAATTCAGACAAACTGGCAGAATTGCGCGACGAAAAAAGAAAGTCCTTGTCAACTCATATCTACAACATGATTGCCCTCTACACGATAGCGTGTGGGGCGCCAGCTTTGATTCGAATTGCTGGAATGGTCTTGCCAGAGGAAATGAGCGTCCCTGGTCTGGTCGGCTCGGTGATTTTTTTGAATCTAATTGCCAAACCTTTTGGTGATTCGTATGTTCGCAACATAAAGAAGACAGATTGAAGGTATTTGGACTCAAAGATCTTTGAAAACATTTGTTGATGTACTCTCATGGTTCGTCAAGTCCGTAATGTACGGTTGATGGAGAAACTTGTTATTCTCATAACACAGTTGATGAGCGTTCCGTCCATGGTCGTTCTCATTTTCCCAGCAGAATGATGCGTCATTTTCTGCGCAGTTTTCGTCGCCAGTCTCATATTCTGCTTTAGATATCATGGACTTCATCCTCTCGAAAATGAACTACGAAAAATTCTGTGTCTGGAGAATGCGCAGCCCGTTTGAGATTTCAAAAGTTTGTCTGTACAGAGGACATCATGAACGGAGTACCTACCCGTCGCTCACACCGCGAGGTAGGAAATGGATAACCGGGCGTCTTTTTATCAGCATAGATCATTGCTAGCCGAAAAACGGATAGAGAGAACATTCAAACTACTCTTTCTACTAGCTAGTAGCTAGCTAGGTAGAGCGACTAATCTTTTTTTGGTGTGAAAGCACGAGAAGCAAAATTGATGATTCGGTTACATACAGACCCATTGTTTTACAGAAGGAAGAAAGAGAAAGATTCAAAACAGAACAACACCTGGGAATCCAACGTGGTCCCCCACCGTAGTACTAAACAGGCACCAACATGCTTAACTTCGCTGAGCGGAAGGGAAGCGGTGTTGTCATGTTGGTATGGTCGTTTCCATAGAAGTTTGACTCTCTTCTTTATGTAAAGTTTGTAGCATGAAGGATTTGTGCAGAGCGTGAAGACATCCTAAGACGGCCAAACTAATTAGCTTGGGTGGCCATTATTGGGTACAGATCATTAGCAACTTACAAACATACTACAAAAACAATGCTCAACTTAATTCCAAAAGCTGGCTCTACATTGATGGCAAAACAGGTGTTCTGTTCTTCAAGGATATGATACGTTGATTTTTGGGCCACAGCTGTCTTGCAGATGAAGCTACCAACCAAAATGCTCCAGCGTGGATCTCAAATTTTGTCCTATTTCAAGTGGCACTAATGACCATTTTCCATTTGGAACAGTTTGTATTTCCCTTTGAAAAAATATGTTCACCTGTTTGAACGCTTGGCCACTAATGAAAATGAATGTACTCTAGTGGAAAGAAAAATGCGTGATTATGTTTCTTTTTCTTTGTCCCAATTTGATCACAATCTTAAAGATGTATGTCCCAGGAGTCTGCTGCAACCACCCTTGTGTTTCATTTCTAGAATCAATCCAGCCACCAGAGCATTACTGATGTTGTAAAAATTGTGCCTCGGCTAGTGCCCCCAAGACCAGTTCCATCTCTGACTTGGTTCCTGTGATCACTTTTCCTACTTTGTGGTGAATTAACCATCGCTACTTAGTTGCAAGGTTATGAACCCTTATGAAGTATAGATTCTGTCTGCCTCTTCAACATATCGCATCCAACCCGTGAGTGTAGATTTTGTCTGCTCTTGCGATCCCAGCTCGTCACAAACCGCTGGTTGGCGTGATGCTAAGGAGTCAAAAGGTATAGAATACATAACTAGATTTCAACAAATCCAACAACGAGTGGAAGCATCGTTTTCGCCAAATGAATAGGTCCACAACTTTGAGATTCATTCAGACCGCATATTTTGGCAATGAGAGCCAGCTGACTATCACTGTGATGAGAAACGTGAATTGTGGAGACTGTCATCTCTAGCACCAAATTTTGTCGAGCCATTCAAAAATGATTGATTGCGCTGGTCCCCCGACGAGAGTGTGTACAACTGGATCTTTGTGATCGCTACCGGACAGTAGTATCAAGTCATCCTTTCGTGGCGATGCAGATTTGTGCTGCAGCTTTTCGTAGAACGAGCTAGAGCTAGAAGGCAAAACTACAGTGTCTTCTTGTCCATGTAACAGCAATATCGGAGGGATGGTACTGTCTTCCTGCGAAATAATATATGCTGGCGAATATTTATTCATATTGTTTCTTGTCATTCCAGTCACAGGTGATAAAGGCGAGAGTTGATCAACTTCCAGAGTTTGTTCGTGATCCACCTGCGCTGCACAATCATACACTCCGGATAAGGCAATGATTGCGTGAACCGCCGGAACCCTCCCCTTCAATGCTGCCAGGAGGGAAATGTGTGCCCCCGAGGAGTGGCCCATCAAGACAACGGGCGGATTTATTCCACCTATGCCACCGTATTTTTGAACAAAATAGTTGACCGCTCGAGCTAGATCGTCGACTTGATCGTCCACCTTTCCGTCCGGGTACGTTCGATATCCCAAGACAACGACGCGATAACCACGTTGCAGAAAAGGGACACTGATGAGACGATACATGGTTGGAAATCCACTTCCCCATGCCCCACCATGAAAAAAGAAGAAGATTCGCTGCGATGTTGAATTGTTGTACGCATCCTCGGTTGGCGTGTTGACAAGTACTTCCGCTACTTGCATGGGATGAGGGCCATAAGATTCTTTGGTAAATGTGACCTCCAGTTGGTCATCGGAGATAATTTGCAAGAAGCGCAGTATTCTTACCAACCAAGAATATTCCGATCCTGATATCCTAACAAAATCGGGAAAGCATTCCGGATAATCTTGATAAAATTTTGGAGCGGCGATCATTCGGGTTGCGGAGTTCATCATTCTACGGAGTCCCCCGGAATCGCGAAGCCAGTTATGCCACATCTTTCTCCATCCTGTCACCCGACTTTTTGAATGTATATCATTGACCGTATTTGAAGTGCAAATTATATCGTCACTTGCACCGGGATCCCTTTCCTTTCCCAAATCATCGACGATTGGTTCTTTCAAACTCAATTGTCTGGGCCTTATTCGGTCTCGTGGAAAAAGTTGCAAGTTTCTGAGTGCCTTCATTGGGCATGCTATTGCTAGCAAAATGAGAAAATGAAAATTCATCTTGGCGTTATTCTACTAGAGAGAAGCAAACTTCCTGGAAGTGAGGTCAGGATGAATGGTCCAACCTAACAACATGGTGGATTTGTTTTCAAAATTTACTTCTGTACCCGAGTATCAATACGAGTACGGATAAAAAAGTTGAGCCGAAGCAAATGAGAGTACCGGTAGGATGACGTCGAAAAGCGAAGTTCATTTATTTCCTTACAGTTTTAACTACACAACCTGACTTGGACTTCACACTTCACTGGGGAGCCCCTTATTACCAATTACCGGTAAGTACAGGTACCGGTACGTATGATACCTCGTCGCAGTACCGTAGCTACCGTAGTAGTAGTACCATGAAGGCTGAAATGTCGTTAAACACACACACACACACACTGTTGTTGTCGCAGTTCCAGGTCGAAGGTCCTAGCTATTTGTTGCCAAAGCGGCGACTCCCTTTGCAGCTCCAGTAAAATGAGCGACTGTGAGGAGAGAAAGGGGAGAAGTGAAAAAGAGAAGTCGCCAAAGCCAGCGTCCTCCTCATTTCGAGAAGAAAATCACCAGTGTCTTCCAGTCAATGTCAACAACTATGCTAAGGATGACATGGTCAATAAACGGCGATCGAAAATATCTCTGTCATCGTCTAGAAAAGAGAAAAAGAAAAGGCGTCGTCACCGAGATGAAGAAAGCGATAGTGGCTGTTCTTCCGGCCACCGTCGTCACAGAAAAGAAATGAAGGAAAAGAAGAAGCATAGGCGGAAACGGTCTTTTAGCAGATCTCGCCACCGTCTCAAAAAATACTGCAGTAGCAGTGACACGGGAGACAGCGATTCGGAAGACATTGGAAAGAAAAGGGAGAAACAAAAGAACAACAGCAGTAGCTCTAAAACGATGGATCCATCGATGGATCGGGAAAAGGTCGATGTTCATCGTTCGGCCAAGGGCAGTGCAGGTGACATTTCTTCTCCACTACTACCCGTCGTAGAAACAACACGTCTGGTTGAAATGCAACCAACGGAAAAAGAGGAAAAACTGCACGAAGCTGCACGACGAATGGTTCCCATGACACGAGAACAATACTTAGCTCAGCAAGCACAAGTGCGTGAGGTTTACGATCCGGAGACAGGCCGTACGCGCTTGGTCCGTGGCAACGGAGAGATAATTGAACGTATCGTCTCTCGAGAAAGACACTTGCAGATCAATCAACAAGCAACTCGTGGAGATGGAGCAAGCTTTTCCAGAATGATTCATAACAAGGCATCATCCGAAAGACGATTTTGAATCCTAGGATTGACAGGATAGCAACACCAACTAATAAACAGACTATCAGTGTATTACTTTCAGTTTCCACTGTTTTTTTTTTGTTTCGAAAGTAGCCGTGAAGCACTGGTATTTTTAATTTCCTTTTTTTAGTGGTCTCAGCATCGTCTTTAAACTCGGAGTACAATTCACGATGTACCAAAGATCGGCAGCGTATTTTGAAATAGAAACGATCTGCCTATGATTGTGGAGCAGGTCTTCATACATTTCATTGCCTAGGCTCGCTTGACGTGATACAACTTCTGTGTAGATGCCCATCAGTTAGTGGGTGGAAGACGCCTCATACGTTTCATCAGCAAGTACACTACCGTAGTGAAGCGAAGAATTAGAAGATCTTTCTGTAGTTTGACATATCCGTATCGAGCTGGAAGACTAACAAGAAGTTACAGTTAGAACACTCTTAAGTCTCTGATAAGCTACCTCTCTACTACGACTAGTACGTCGTAGTTGCGAAAAATCGTGGAGGCTCATGGTTCCACTTCACAGTAATAACTAACGCTGATTTGGATCCACTCTACACTCTAGCTAGCTACCGTACCGTAGTACCGTAGCTACCGGTAGTAGGTAGTAGGTAGTACCGTAGTACCATACAGCAGCAAAAGCTGCAACTATTAACAAGACATCTCCAAGGGGGGCGTCGAGTTCCGGCGTGGATTGTACCAATACACGTAGATCATACGGAGACGTGGTTCTTGAATGAAAACATTTAAGTAATATATTTCATCATTTACACTTAGTTTAGTCTAAAATCTACTATTGGCATATCCGACACATAGTTTAGTCTAAAATCTACTATTGGCATATCCGATACAATTTCCATATGGTATTGGGTCAAAAGACAGTGACAGTAGGTATAGGGTAGGAGCTGGATATCGTACTAGGTTTTTATGTTCTTTGCCCAACCCAAATTTTCATCAAGCTGATTGGGTACGTGCTGGAGTGGCCAAAAGAGCCAGACAAAGAAGATTTGCCATGACTGCATCATTTGGATTGCCCTGTGTTCTACTCACAATAACTCCTGAAGATGCTGTTAATTTCAGGATAAGAATAATGGCAAAGGGTAAGGAAGGATCTGAAACACCACCTTGATTGGGATCAGTTGAGGAAATTCTTTCATAAATTTGTAATGGAGAGTGAAAAGATCAGAGTTGAAAACCCTGGGTTGTGCGCCATTTATTTTGAAAATATTATTGGCATTGCTGTGGAACGTATCCTTGACTGGGACCAATAAACCTGGATGTGTTTTTTGGGGGGATTTGGAGGCGGGGTCCTTTGCGGTAGAAGAGCAGGGAAGAAAAACTCTTCATGCACACTTCTTACTATGGATTAAAGGGTGGAATGAACTGATACAGGGCCTCAGTGCAGTAGATGGTCCAGAAGTATGCGCAAAACAGGTTTCAAAGTATGCAGATAGAGTGATGTGCACTCGTTTGCATGGTTTTAATCCTAGGTCTGCACCCAAAACATGTCATTTTGATTGTGATCATGTGGGTGAAGGAGTAGCACGGTATCTGAAATGTACAGTGCAAGATTTGAGAATTCTCCAAACCAAACATGGGGAAACTTCCTTTGGAGGGAAAAAGGTGCGACGGTGCCAATCTTGTGATGCAAAGGTCTCAAGTGAAGATTTAACATTTGAATGATTGAAGAGGTACTTTGGGGATGCTTCCCTGAGCGAGAATGAAAGTCTGTGGTCAAGATCAAAGTATTTATCAAAGTGTCAGCTCCTGATGGACATGGAACTCCTCCTTGCAATATTTCCTCCCTAATGTCAGTCAAGGGTGAATCCTGGGGGATTCAATCCACCGTCAAGACTGAAGTTTATTGTTACAGAAAGTTGAGAAACCTACACAGAAGTGACCATTGTAATGGTTGTTTCATGAAAGGAGCTGAGTGCCGGATGAAAATCCCATGCTTCTCCTGCACTGAGACGTTGGTAATAATCGATGATAAGTGGACAAATTAGTTTGGAAGGGGAATGATGTTTCTCCGCCAATGTCTGTTTGTGTTCCTAAAAGGGCGCATGTAGATGCATTTGTGAATGTTCACAATGAGCTTGCAAGCACTCTCTTTGGGTGTAATACCAATGTCATTGCAGGGGTTAATGGTGGCAGTATTATGTACTGTACATGCTATGCATCCAAAATACGGAGAAAGAAGACAATAAACATTTCGCAGCTGCTGCAAAACAGATAGCGAAGAAAATGCAACAAAAGGTGATGGAAGGGATTTTGAAGAAGAGGAAGTAGAGGAAGTGGACGATGAAATCAAGGAGGCCTTGGATCAATTTTTGTTGGAAGGATCTTTAGAAGGGGGTTTTGACAATGAATTCCGTAATAGCAGAGGGCAATTTAAGTGTCAGTCAATCTTAACCAGATGCCATGGAAGTCACCAGTGTGGCAGCAATTTGGTTATTTGTCCGAATATAGGACATGGTGATCATCTGTTGGTTGTTGAGGCACGTGAAAGAATGGTAAGTGAAGGAAATGAAACAACAATTTTAAGGCCTAACCAAGACAACTATTTGAATGTTCAAGCATTGAATGAGTTGGCCATAAAAGTTGTCAGAAGAATTGTTGACAAGAATGGATGGGTTGTTGACATAGGAATCAATGGCACTTTGGAAAATCTTCGTGACTTTACTGAGATTTTCTTCTGTGATGATGGTGATCAGTGGAGATCCTTTGAAATAATTACCTGTGCATACATTGACCAGCTATATAAAGAAGCTGAAAGAACGGAAAAGGAAAGCAGTCAACCTTAATATACAGATGGTCAACATCTTTCACCTGCAAAGAGGAGACGGTTTGATGATATGCGTGGAAAAATTGGAAAGGTAATTGACAATAAATAGTTGATTGGCTTCCTCTGTGGTGCTGGCGGGACGGGAAAAAGTCACGTTTGCAAAACCGTGTGCAGATATGCGCAGAAACTATGTGAAGAATAACATGTGAAATTTGATAAAAGAAGTATAGTTGTTACGGCACTAGCAGGTGCGGCTGCTGTTTCAATTAATGGGAAAACAACAGCCAAAGCTTTTGCCTTCAAAAGAGAAGTGAGAAATGAGCTTGAGGAATTTAAAAATGCGTACCGTAATTGTTGATGAAGTTTCTTTTGCATCAGTTGAAGACGTTCAACTACTCCATGAGAAAATGAAAGAGATATTTGACCGACCAACGGAGCCATTTGGAGGTGTTCCTATCCTTTTCTCTGGCGATTTCACACAGTTATCTCTAAGCTGTAGTAACTTTCTTTTCTTTCAGGCCTGTAATAGTTGTACTGTTATTTTGGGCGTACGTGCGTACCGTCGTATTGTATTGGTGTACCGGTAGTTACCTAGTTGTATCATGTTCCTATCCCTAGTCCGCTTGACCCATATGACGTCATCATAGATACTACCACGATATCATCGTATGGAAGACACCAGTAAAAATTACGAAGTTACATGTATAAAAAAATACTTCGGATAATGAATTTTAAAGACAGTGATTTTGCAGCAATCAGTACTTGAACTGTTTGATATGTTTTCTCTTACCAGAAACCTTGGAAACCATGCAAGACACTACCTTGCCAGTAGGAGGTGACTGCTCACTAGCAATTTCCTCCTTGAGAGCAATAATCAGTGTTTCCAAGTCTCTGGCTGCTTTATCTTTTCCAGCTATATCACACAATTGAGTAAGCTCTTTGTACAATGGGTTCAACACTTCGTGAGAACCAACTGGGTCTGCCACATCTGAAGTCTCATCTCCTGGTCCGACAAAGGAAAAGTCAGCACTACAATTGTGCATTTCCTGTGTCATTCCAACCGCATTTCCCTGATGCTTCTCCATGACGGCTACTGCCTTCTCAACATGTTCAATGTTGTAATTGAGGATGGAAAGCTTATTCTTCATCAATGCTTGAAAATAAAGAAACAGATCCTCACCAGTCATACTCATGAATTTATCCTTGGATTTGGAACCAACTGAGTATCGCCCCTCATCCATGGACTTCATAGACGCTGGAGCTGTGGGAGTTTGTGGGGATTTCCAACGTGCAGTTACCAACTTGTTGCGTATGTTAAGCTCATCTTCATTCAATTCTGACGGGTCGAGCACTACCGCATACAACGAATAAGCAGTCCAGAATCAAATATCAACCGAATGGTGTGTGAACGATTCAAAGTTTGTCCCAAACTTTGAGGCGACATGGCAAATATGCCCACAAGGAATGCCGTTCCTTTCATATTCATAGCAGCTGCAATTCATCCTGTTATTTTTGTCTATGGACACAGTCCTTACGCGTTCAAAGACTGGTAACAGACGTACAGGCAAATAACGGTGGCCGGAATACAGAACCCACCACTTGCCTTCACAGACACGGTAAGAAATGTAACTCTCCGACGCAACCATTGCTTGCTGCAACATACTCTCTGCCGTTTGTAAAACATGTGCACTGGTGTTTGTCCTGGCTTGCAACGGTGTCTTGTGGAAAGCGTCCGAAGCCTTCTTCCGGTTTTGGGTGAACTTCTCTTCGTCTTGGTTTATCATTACTTTGGTGGACTTGGCCTTTGACATGTTTGGGAGAACCCGATTCTCACAATACTTGACGCCGTAGTTTGTGCCTTCCAGGCAACTGTTGGAGTATGCATCAAACCCCCGCACATCAAGATAGAAGCACCTCGCAAAGTGTTGTTCATGAACAAAGACATTGGAGCGTAGAAAGGTGACGATGTTGTCAGCGGTGTCATCAATTACTTTAACGACCTCTTCTGAATTCACATAGGATAAGAGGAGAGCCTTTGAACTATTTAAAAATAGGTTCAGCAGTAACAAGGTATGAGTTTCATGGTTTCATGATGTAGTGCTGCAAGTTGACACAAATGCAAAATAACTTACGCTTTGTATTCGTCCAATGTTTTGACGGACTTCATGAAGGAATATAGCCAACTTCTGATTCTTTTGGCAATTTCTTTGGCTTCCTCACTTCTGCCGACAGAACCTACATGCTGCTTCCATCCTTGGTGAATAATGTGCCAACCACAACGACGGCGAACACACTTCGTGAAAACCAAAGAGATGGCAGCATCCAGCTGTGTCAGCTCCTGGGAATCACCATCAGTAAGAACAAGCCTTATTCTTTCACAGGTTGCCTTCCCGATTATTGCGGGCACAGCCGTCTGGAACAACCACCGAAACATCCACGCCCTTTCATTTGTTCCAATTCATCAGTGTCGTTCAAGTCATCTGCAAGTTTGGCCATTTGTTGCATTTGTGCTACTTGTCAACGTGTTAGGTGAAGTCCAAACTCTTCTTCAACAATCGCCGCGGTTTTTCCTGGTCCAATGTTGTGGTTGGCAGACATCTTCTGGAAGTCAGTAGCAGCTGCTGGAACAATGCGTTTCAGTGTGGCCATGTCAATGGCATTTCTTGGGAGGTGTCCTTCATGCTGAGATTCTCCGATTCCGCAGACAAGAAACATAGAAACAGAATCAGCATCAAAGGCCAGCTTCACTTTACAAGTTTCTTTCGAGTTTGTGGCATTGCTTGTGCTTGTTCGCTTTGGAAGGGACTGGCCCTTTGGACCACGGGAATTCTTCCTATCACAGACCAATGTCGATTGGCGCAACTCTCCCACCGCTGCTTTTGTCGCTGTGTTTTGTCGATGGATCTGAAAATTAGCACAACAGAGATATTTTCTTCCAGCTGTGTTTTGGTTATGGGAGACCAGTTGACAAAAGCCATGATGATGGGAAGCGCACATAAGTGCATCGAACAGTTTCTTGATCGAATCTTTATTCTTTGCAACACCACCGGGAACAACAGGGAACGTTTGGGATCAAATCGTACAATAAAACCCTTGTAGATGGTTTGAGTGAATGAAAACAAATCATGGCGGTCTTGGAAGGATGCCATTAGCACGTCGTCGGTAGGTTTGCACAAGAATCTGCTGAAAGGCAACGTTGCTGTCTATTTCTGCACTTTCAGTGCAGCAACGGCGGCATCTATTTCATCTAAGAGGTGGTTTGTATTAGCCATGGTAAAGACGACGTATATTAATAAGCAATGACATGGCAGTGACGGGCGAATGACAATGGCAAAATCGGTTTGTGATGTATAATGACAGGGAATGACAGTAGCAATGGAGGTAGACTGGATTTGCGATGTATAAACGATGTATAACGACAAGCAATGGCGGTGGCGATGGCGGCCGCATTGCAATGGCAATGGCAGAGGAAATGACAATAGCTATGGCAGTGAGCGGAATCGATTTTACGATACTTGTATAAAATATTTGAATGTCGATTGGCAAGTCGGCAGGGCAAGTCGGCAGGGTCAATGACGCTGACGTCATCTAGGTCAGTTCGACCCGTTTTTGTACTCGAGTAATACCGGTACGACAGTAAAATGCTACTCCAGTAACTACTCCGTATGATAGTCCATAAGGTTTTAAAAAAAAGTCCAATCGGAGGTTAATATTATTTAGTCGATTCGATTGAAATTCGATTGACATCCTCGATGACGCTTGGCAGGCCCCACTAAAAAATTCCTATGTTTTTTTACAGGTAAAGTGACGTTTCATTGTTGTTCTAAAAATTTTCAATTTAAAGTTATGTTCATAAACATACATTTGAAATTTGTGATATGACTTTGTGACATTTGATGTCGCTTTCTTGTCGCTTGATCAAAAATGTGAGGCCGTGCAGGCTTTCATGACTCGGGACTAAAAAATTGCCACGATGTTGAACGAAGCAAATTAGCTCAAATCGTTCACGTAAACACATAAAATTTCCTAAATAATCGTTTGTTTTACCTACTCATTATCGTACATGAGGAAAACGTCAATGCTCGTTTCGCAGTTGAAAGCAGTGCATGGTCGCGTTTGCTTAAGTGTCTGCTAAGTAAACTGAACACGCTCGAAGGTACTGTTTTCTTCGTCCCAGCCGCCTTAGCTAAAGCTATGTACACCCGACCTGCTCTCAGATTTTAAACTGACTGTGATTAATCGGAACTCGATCGAACAGAAAGTAGTACAACTACAGTACTACCGGTAGTAATGTAAAGTTTGACAGAACCGATTGGTCTAGTAGACGAGTCCGATAAACCCCGAATGAGATGGCGATCGGAAGTTGAACACTAACATATGTCTGATCATCGCGAATACCATTTGCATCACCATTTAGATTAGCGGAAAGAATAGTCTGGAACAGAAGAGGTGTAGATTGCATGCGGCATTGGCCAAGAGTGAGAATGAACACTATAATTGATGATACCTAGTTCCAGAAACAAATGAAGCCTTGAGATTGTCATTCAGCAGAATTCCTAGTTCTGTCAGAAACGCTATGCGGGTCTGAAACTAAAGCCCTTTCATGCTATATCCAATATATTTTTCGTCTCACTCAACCGTGTGCATTTCTCGTTGTTGTTCCATGTTCCTTGACGCTCGCACTGGATACTGGAGCAAGAAACACGAGCAAGACGTACGTCCCCCCTCTCCACGACATCACGACACATTGCTATTTTTGTTTCTGGCATCCCTCGTACATCGTATTTTGAATGCGACGTCTCCGGAGCACCCATTTGCGACAACTTCAACATGATTATGATGAGTTCATCGTACTCATATTTCAATAGAGTTTTGGCGGTGCCAAGTAGCCCTTCCAGTGACGAGAAGATCTTTCCTAACTTCGATCGAATGTCGAGCAGTGCTTCAACTTCTCGTCAAGAGGACGACGATGACGACGACGTCAAGAAACCGTCTGCATCTAAACTTCCTCCTGGAGTAGCGATGAACGATGTTTTGTGTGGCCGAGACAAAGTTAGTCATGCGCATGTTGGCAACAAGCAATTTCGAAGCATCATTGAAACCTACCGTGAAGTCTACCAGAATGCTCATTGCCGGGATCAAAAGACCAACATCACTTGTTCCGTCATTGCCAAAATTCACAGTTGTGGTGGTAGATTCCTCAAGTTGAACGAAGAATCGGGAGTATGGGAAGAAGTCGGCGAACAATATGCCCGAGAAAAGGTCAGCCATGCCCTTCGATCAGCCAAGGATCCTAACCGACCCAAAATCACAAAACCTCGCAAGATAAAAAAGTATGTCCCTTCAAAAGAGGAAGACGCTGCCTTTCGAGAGGCTTTGGAACAGCAACAACAGATATTCCAAAGTCTTCTCGATAACCACGTAGAAGCCGAAGACGGTTCGGTCAATGAGGATACAAATAAGGACAACAAGGGACATGAGGACAGTGATGGTGACGGCGAAGAAGATTGGGACTTCTACCAATAAAAGTTACTGTCCACGGGGATATCTTTGTTACTGAAGGAAGGTATAAATTGCTTATGCTTGGAACGAATACGCAAGTTACGCTACTAGAACAAATCTTGTTTTGAAGTTCGATGGCAACTACGATGTACACAGCTTCGTATATCGGTCCAGGCCAATATATAGCATCTCCTGGGATATTTGCTGCCGCTTTTCATGACCACATCACCCCTGCAACCATTTGATCTTTATAGCCACTATAAATTCGGCTGTCCCAACGTTGCTCTCATTATTGCTTCGGCGGCCATCCGGTTGCTCTCCTTTTGCATCATGGCTTTCAAGATCGATTGTTGGTCTTGTAAGATATGCTGTACAACATCGTCTAGCGCGGGAGAGTGCTTGGGCATACGAAGAACTTTTTTCTTCAGCCTGGGTCGGTTCCGTCGCTGCTCCATCGGCCTAGAACGGAGAGAATGGGACACCTTCTCCCGCGCGTACTCTTCCGAAACTTCGTACCACAACTTGGTCTTTGGATCAAACAAGACGAATCTAACTCGGAAGCAAGGATGCAAGAAAATCAAGATGGAATAATAGTTAAATATAGTATGAGAATCCATTTTTATTCGGGTGCTTGATTCATCACCTAGCTAGCACCAACATGTTACATCCAACCGCGATTGAACTACTTACCTGCCATGGCGACGCAACCGATCCACCAAATCGCAAGTAATCTTGGTCTTTTCGTCTCTCCGTTTGGCCTTTTGGTAGGCATCCTTGTTTCCGTTGACCAGCTCGCGGAATAGCACATTGGCAGGATGATCACTGGTACTGCGACCCCGGCCACACAAAATATCGCTGGACTTCGGTTCTTTTATTCCTTGGGCGGGATCAAATTGAATGACTTCACCACCAGACGCGGTGGAGCTTCCTTCCTCTTCCTCTTCGTCGATATGGTTGTTTTTGTCGAGGGCTGCGTTTTGATCGTTTTCGTGATCATTTCCATCAGAAACGGCCGTGTGCTCACTGACGGGAGCGAATGGCGCCATGCTACTCGTTTCTTGTGGCGGCATATCCGTGGAGGATTTTTCAATGGATTCTTCCGTAGTTAAGTCCATTGACGATTTTTTTATTGTCTTTTCCATCGCGGGTACAGATAGGCAAGGAGACATTCTCTTTGGGGAAGGATTCTATTAGTTTTATAATGATTAATAATGAAATGCATTTGACACATCAATTTCCATTCTCTGAACACGAAGAAGGTGGTGATGGCCACAAACTACAGTAGAGTTGTAAAAAAATGTGAAGGATGCGATGCGACAGTTGCAAGGACTGGATTTCAAAACGTTCCAGCTGGAAGCGGAATGTTCCGCGATCATTTACAGTTAATTCACAGGTAGGACGTCGCAGTTCATAGGCTACTATCTCTCACTAACTGAAAGTTACAGTGGTGACCAGACGACGTTCGCCCGATGTTCCGTTGGAGTTTGACTGAGAAGTGCAGACTGCCGGTTCTACCGGTAAAGACTACCGGTACGCGTAGAATTCTAGGATAGTCTTGTCTACCGCAAGTACCTTTGACATGTTGATGACCAGAAGACGTTCGCCCGGTTTTTTGTGTTTTTATTAAGTGTACCAGTGATCATGATGAGGGTTGAAATTTGACAGGCTACGACAAGTAGAGAGACTAGACTACAGGCTAAACTACAGACTAGACTAAATACTCCGAGAATGACAGTATTTCTTTGCCAGTGCCTACAAGAGTTCGTTGAGGCTCCGCCTAGGCTCTCCTGCTGCAGAATCCCAGGCAAGGTGGTTAATCACAAGCCCCGAATGCCACAAAAAGAAAAATAGTAGTCATGTACCGTGGTGTGGTTTTGAGATTACGGTGATGTAATCGTCTATTATTACTACTTTATTGTATTGTCCCAACTACTACAGTATCTACTGTTGACACCAATATATGGGTACTAACCACCTTTTCTCCCCCGAACTCGGAAGCCCTACCTAGGTGAGACATCCTCTAGAAGTTTTTCAGCTTGCTGATCTTCATCGACAGCAAAACTTACACGTTCAGACGTCTGGAGAATCCCAACGGGCCTTTTGTATCTTTGTCGCTGCGCATTGTAAGCTGTGCACCGCTTTGGCGAGGAGTAGTGACTCGCTGCGCCACACCATTCTTCCGCGGCAAAAACATATCCTGGCGAAGAGACTGGCTCTTGATATGTTGCGTATTTTTGTTACCCGTCTGCTGTGTTCGTCCGATCGCCGGGGCAATACTTTCTGCGGAAATAAGGCGCCGAATGAAGCTCGAAAGGTCCACCGTATGTATTTCTTTTTGGACGTACTTGAAGAGTGCGTCGTCCGTTGCTGCAATGTCTGGATTACGCTCGCCCACGTCTTGAATGAGAAAGAAACTATTGCTGTCGTTGCTACTTTCCAGCAGCTGTGCTGATTCTGGCCCAAAATTTGCTAGGTAACAGCTGCGATTGCCGGTCATCGCACTATATCCAAAAACTTGCTCAAAATGCTCACTCTTCAGTTTTTTCACTGCTTTGCACTCGATAAGTTGCGCAGAGTATCCCGATGGCTGAAACACCATATCCAGTCTTCTCTTTTGCTCCAGGAGCTGCTTAGAATCGGGTGCTTGGCGATCAAAAGCAACGTTTCTGTGATGTGCATCAAAGAGTGTTTGGCATGTATACTGGTATTCTTCCGGAAAACTCTTGAGAGATATTTGTTGCTCCAACTGTACAGCATGCCCAAGAGCCCTCAGCTCATTTGCCCACGCGTGCTGAAAGTCTTTTTCGATTTTGTGATCTCTTCCACGCACTATTTCATAGGCCCTCTTCATCGACCAAAGTAGTACCGAACGAGTGAAATCATCTTTCATCTTGGGAGCGCTTGGATAGAATCTTGGTGAGGCTTTGAAGTGCTGCAGAGCATGCTTATTGCGGATGCAGAACATGTCTTGTGTTGTTTGTTTACGAGAAGATGCTTGGGGCTTTGCCAATGATAGGTGTGGTAGACTTTTTTCAAGGTCGATGATGGAATGAGATTGCGTCCTCTGCCCCAATGACTTGTGATGCGATGTTTGTTTTGGCTCGGTCTTGGAGTATTGATGTTCTTGCGGTTTTTCCTTCGCTGATGATACCGATCTCTCCTTATTTTTGCCGTTGATCAGTGATACGTGTTTCTGTCTCATTCCATCATTATTCGTCACATTTCCGTTCACCGATTGACGTTTCGAATCTGTAGCAAAATGGGTTGCATTACCACTGTTGGGTAGTGATGGCCGTTTCATCTTCGCAGTACCCTGTAGCATTTCGCATATCTATCGTTATTTGGGCAAAATGTCCTTGATGGAGGTCCGTTTCGTGGTGGTAGCAATTTCCGTTGTAAAGGGTTTTCATGTACCGTTTTCTTTTCGTGAAGTTGAAAGTGGCTACGGTACTACCGGCAGCCACGAGCAGTTCTATTGGCGATTTTAGAGGGTGTTGGAGGTTCAAGGTTGGAGATGACAGTGACACGATGCTACCTCTGCGACTTAGTAGGGGTAGCTACCGTACTACGGTACTCCGAGTACCGGTACTTACAGTTAGTAGAGTGCAAACGAGCGTTCGCGCGCATTTCATTTACAATTAGACGAGTCTCCTATTGGCTACTACTAACAGTAGCTACCGGTGGCAGGTCAGTCTCCATTGAGGATGGTAATCCATAGCTGACATCGCCCAATAGTCTCCTAAAACTGTAAATAAAAAACGTACATCCACAAACATTATGTACGTTCCAAATCTACTGTCACGGCATATGATAATGAAAGGCCTTCATGAGCGTTGAGTCTATCTCTGAACGAACAAATTCTCTTTCGGAAGGGCTGGAAACAAGTTGGAGACGAGTATTCTTATCCGAGTTCTTTCGAAGAGCCGACCAAAGATTCGTTCGTCCGCCGTGAGATTTGCTGTTTGTCAAATATTGTTTTGTTGTGTTGGTCTTACTGTACCCATTGACACATTGCTTAATGGTCTCGAGAACCCGAGGGAGCAAGAAAATGGTGTCTTCGAATCGAACGAATAGTCGAGGAAAATCTGCATCATAGTATTGCCGGTAGAAGTCATTCCATAAGTGAACAAGAGATCTGTATTGACGTATTTTCGGTGGTCCATGGGACTGTGGTGTAACGTTTTGGTCGTCGCGCCGAATTTGCGTCGTATCTGCCTGGCTCCCGAAAAAGATTTCGTGAAGGTTGAACCTCACCGGTGTCGTTATCGTTTGATTGGCATAGCTGTCCAGAGATCCCATTTTGGGACAGGAACGAAGGGTTTGGTGCATGTTGGCATTTTGAGGACCGGGTACGCTGTTACCAAGGTTTTGCCTTCTAGAATCGAGGTGCCAACTCAAGTCGTATCGATTGATGCATGTGCTCTGCATCCAGTTTAGCGGATCTCGTACCATCACAATTGGTAGGATATGGGAGTGTTTGGTTGGGTCACGGTGCAGCGGCAAGGATGTGTTGGCAATATCAGGATGATGCTTCCACCAAGGAACTTGAAAATCAATTCCGTTCAAATTGATGTCACTGGGAAGTCGGCTTGATTCTGGAGATGGAACAGTTGCGTCATTTTCATGGCCCGCGACCCCAATATTAGCTTGTAAATTTCTTACAAATGCATTGGTCCCAGTATTGAACATTCCTGCGATGGCAACCCGCAACTTTAGCCCATGCACATTTCTCATTTTTTCACAATGCTCAGTGCCAAGTAGGAGCGGTCGTGCTTCGTGGCGGAAGCCATCAGATGAGAATTCCGTTGTCTCTTCACTATATTCATCCGCATAATACAAGCCAAAGCTGTCTTGACACAATCTATCCACAAAAGGAGCGGGGTTCTTTCGCATAGTACCAGGCACATCCAGGAGATTTCTTCTTCCCTCTGAGGTGTCAGAGCTGAGGTCGATCTGACCAAAGACTGCGCACATGTCTACACCCGTGTTCAAATGTCCGATGGAAGCATTTTTAGAAAACTGGAATGATGACGTGGAAAAAAGTAATGCAAAGAGTTCGTCGAGGTTGCGAATTATATTGTATGTCAGAGAGCCCATCAGGAGGAGGATGGAAATACCGAACGTCCGGATGCGCTTTGTCATCTTCACGGATGGACAGTAAAGAAAATGATCACTCGCTTCGTTTGGAGAGTTGAGTGGTAGGGTGATAGTAACAATTACTACGATCGGAGTTGTCTAGTACGACAGTATTTTGTATTTTGTGGAAAGTACCCTTCAAATCACCTGTATGAAGTGTTCGTGTGGTTGGAAGAAAAATATTACGTAGTAAATAGGACGATTGACAGAAGGAGAGATTCGAAGATCGGGGGTATTTCGAAGTACTTCGGTTTGTTTTTTCCTTCGATTTTTTTTTGCGAACGGGCGACAAAAAAATTTCAAAATTCAAATCACATGACGTTTGAACACATACGGGTACGACTCTATTATTATTTTTTTTTCATTTTTCTACCGTAGAGCCTGCACTAACAAGTTACGGTACCGTATTTTGGTATTACTTTCTTGAGTTGTAGTTGTACAGAACATCGACAGTACAAGTAGCGTTTCTCCCATTCAAGATTTTTGGTGAAGGTGATGAACTCAATTGCGTTCAGGGGAAGCCAGCATGACAAAACTAAAGGCGCTGCAATGTTTAAGTCGTGTGGAAGAGCTTGGACTAAGCTTGATAATGAAATTTCGACAAATTCTCCATTACCAGTCATAATCTGCTCCACCAGGAGCACGCGTCTGCCCATAGCTCAGATCTGGATCAGTGATATCATCTTCCGGCGACCATTCCGAGTCCAAGCCGAGGTCTTTCAGCCGCCTCTCTTGATAGTATTCCTTCAAGTCCAATGCTTCCTTCTCCCGCAACATGAACTCGAGAGTCCGCTTCAATGCTTTTTTTTCAGATTCCCGGAGTTTTGTGCAAACTTCGCGTCCGCCGTCGGGACACTGATTCAATTCTTCTAACGCGGATTCGCAAGCTTCGCTGATGGCATTGACAACCGCTAGTTCGTTAGTCTCGCTGACGGGCAGTGCCATGAAACCCCAGACTTCTTTTCGAAACAAGCTCTCCAGCATAAAGGCATCTAGTCCGCCTAATTGCCGTAGTCGCGCAAATTGAATCATGGCCGGATCGGGCTCTCCGTCTCTCCCTGGTGCACTGATGACATCAAACGATTGGAGAGGATCCATCGGGGCTTGGTCGTACGTCTCAAATTCCAAAATATCTAGTTTATCGTCGTAAAAGCGGTCGTCTGGGTCGATTTCCAACGTAATTTCACTGACAGCTGTTTTCCAGCTTTGCGGGGGGCAAAATCCATGTTCTAATAAATAGTCGGCTGCACTTTTAGGCCCGTACGAACAAAAGACTTCTTCCCCCGCCTTGTAGGGTCGAGTGGCAGTGAGCTCACAGCCCTTGGTTGTACCAAAGGCTCCCATGGTTCCACCTTGAATTTCCTTGGCTGTGTCATCGTGATTGCACATATCCATTAAAGGAACTAAACGCAAACTACCATCAACGAAGATGGATCGCGATTGGACAATTGCCATTGCCCAACGATATCCGTCCAACGAAAAGCAAGGCAAGTCTTCACCATTTAGGTTGATAGTTTCGGGAAATTTAGTACGATCCTTGTCGAAGATCTTTTCCACTAACCAAGTGGCATCTTCTTCAATATCATCCAGTACGCGATAAATTTTGGTGTTGCTGGAGGATTGTAGCACTTCTTGGTCACTTTCTGACCATAACAGGGGATGGTCCATGGAAGTTGGCAAGGCATGAATCCAAGCATTCATGAATTCTTGAATGGGTACTGGACGCGTCGGTTGCTCCAAACCACTTCCAGAGGCTCGCGCCACTTCGTTCAATAACTGCAGTGCCACCAATCCAGTCTCGCCGGTCCATCCATCATAATCCTTATCTAAAACGTCTTTGAAGACGACGTTGCGGGCTGTGGCGGCGGTCAGTTCCCATCGTTCATCATGTGGCATGTTCAACAGGAGATCGCCCTTTTTAATGTCAGTCGTAGCAATCAGGCCGAGTCGATCGACACCAGAAGGTCCGACACGAACGTTGCAGGTGCGGATCAATTCTTTTTTGGCAGCATCTAGAGCTTTATTGAGCGAACTCGCCAAGTCTTCCAGGTCGACGTCGTTGCTGGTGCTGGCGGCTTGCCATTGCGATATTGCATAGGGGCGGGTGCCACATAGCGATAATTGTATAGGTAGAGGAGCATTCGTGAAACATAACGACGATGGGATTGTACACAACACGAACAGTGCCGTCGGTATTCGTCGGAAAGATTTTCTGGTGTGAATCATCGCTGACGCACTGTTTGACTTGGAACAACGTCTTTGGAGGAGTCCGGCTCTGTGCTGTCTTGCCTTGTTATGTGTATTATCGCTGAGGAGTCCTTTCGGCTGCCGCTGGTTGTCATGTAGCAGTCGTTCGGCTGTTCGGATTACCGGTAGATCGTACTGTACTACCGGTAGCTAGGTAGATGGGTGTGGCCATGATGATAGGACGATTCGTGAGATGGTGAGGTTTCGGGGGTTGCTTAGGTAGCAATTTCGACCGAGAACCGCAATTCTCGAGTGACGTCATTGGATCTTCGACTCGCACGACTCAAATCTTGATGAGACATGAGACTCATACGTAGTTCGGTAGTACCGCAAACGAAACTTGCCGGGTACCGGTAGTATGATACCGGGTACGTAGTACCGTACCGCCTACGGTACAATAGTTCCGTATCTAAGAAGTTGACTCCCCACTCCCCACCCACCCGCCGGGTCCCTCTAGACTCTAGAGAGGGGCGAGGCAATGCAGGGAGTAACCAGAGGTCACTCCAGGGCTCCAGGGAGATGGTAATGGTATAAAACCTACCGTACTACGGGAGAAGGAAAATTCATCTAGTCAAGAAGATCAGATGTGGGGAGATGGAGCTCCCTCATCTCGGTAGGAAGGCTATAACATTATAAGCCTTTTACGCAATTTACGCAATGTACACTACAGCACAAGCAATCATCTTGTTTGTGCTCTTCGTGATTGTGACATGTGATGTTCATCAGGATGACCTGTAATTTCGAATGCAGTTCCAATCCGACGTCAGTCACGTTCTGTACCGAACGACGGAAGGTCCCAGATAGTACAGGAGCTTGTTGTTTGTGTCAGTTCGACGAAGTACTGAAGACGAAGAGAAACCAAAATCACTACAAAAATTAGCAGGCCCCTAATTCGTACGATAGTACTGTAGTAGATGATGTTGTTACTACGTACTGAAAATTTGAAAAGATCCTGGTCATGAACTATATGCATTTGACTCCGGTAAAAAACGCCGACGTCTAACAAGTTGTGGCTCGGCGGCAACTTCCGGCGACAAACTCTCCACATTGATATCATCTTGCGATAAATTGATATCATCTTGTGAAGTATCTAGGTCAGAGGAAGCTTCGCTACGACGGCTTGACATGTCCGACATGGATTCTGGCCCAGAAGCAGCTTCTGATTCTGTAAGGCGGCCTTCTGTTTCAACAATGCTATCATTGGCATTTTGTCCTCGAAGGCGGCGCCAGCGCTCATTGTTTCTGATTCTCATGTCCACCAGTACCGTAGCAACCATCTTGTCTTTATTGGGATTTGATGGGCTTTCTCCACCATCGAACTCTTCGTATCCGCTTTTGTGTCTTCGGAAAAAGAAAAAGACACCGAGCAGAGATTCACCAACCCCATTAGAAGGTTTATTTAGATACCACATCATCACCGCAAAGGAAAAAATCATCGCCCCAGTGAGGAAAAGGAACGCAATGGCATAGGCCTCCAAACGCGGACTTTCTTCAAGACTTTGGGGATCAGCGACGTAGTAATCTGATAAAGTATGATCCGGTGGAGGGACAGCGGGATCACGTTTACCAGGTTCATCTGGCCGCAAAATAGGCCTCAATGTTGCTCCCTCGATCTCTTTGAGTTCTTTGACTTTCACGCAATCTTCTTGAATCACATCCCCGTTACCTGTCGAGTTATGGTACTCGCAGAGGCATTTCCCGCTACTATAGTCGCATAGCCCGTCGGTTCCGAGACAATCGTACGGACAAAAGAATGTTGGGCAGACGCGTCGCGGGTCGGGACATTCAATGGTGACACTTGAAGAATAGATCGTTTGGTTTGGTCGCCCGCATACATGCCATTGATCGTCTACCTTAATCCTGAGACTGTGGTCCTGAATCACGCAAGCAATCGGCAGACAGAGTGCGGTTGGCTTACTTAACGAGCGCACATTCCCCACCAGGCATCTTGAGTTGCGTTGACCAAATTTTTCGACGTCAAAGGCCTTTATGGCGGCCTCATTATCTTTGCTGGAGCAGAGACCGTTGTCATATCCGGCATAAATAGGCTAATCAAAAAAAGGAGATAGAATGAAGTCAGAACAAACTTTGAAAAGGGACGGCGATAAGGAAGTCTCGAAAGATTAGAATACTTACGCAAAAATCCATGAAAGTGTCCGAGCCTCCAACATCTGAACCATAAGTGGAGTTGAAATATTGGTATGCAGGCGGAAGATCAAGGTTGTACTGACCAATGGAGCACGTCGCCTTCCGTGAGAGATCAGGGGTACATCCATGGATATCTTGCGACAGCGACAGCGGGGAAGTCGCGATTTCATTGCAGAAAAAAGGAGCGTTCCGTGGCGGAACTTCGCCATTGGCACTAATGCAAGTGTCGTTTACAAAGCTGCAACCAGAACCTCTACCCCACCCAGATGCCACGTCTGCGTTGGATAAGTCGACTTGATACCATCCCGAATCAGCAAAGTAGGCAAGTGTCAGTGTCGATATTCTTGTAGAGTATTCTAAATCATCTACTACGGGATTCATCAGATCGCTTGAGAAAAGCCGCCGCTCCCAGTGGTCGCCAATGCATCCTTCTTTGCCTGTTACACTCAGGGGTAATCCTTCTCCGCTTTCTAGCTCTGCTCCTGTCAAAAGTTGACAGTCAAACTGATTCCGGACCACTTGCAAAACTGATGGCGTCACAATCTCGGCGACTCGTACTCCTCCTCGAACTTCTTTGAACTTTAGAATGTCTTCAGATGGCAATGGTACAGTAGCGATTCGACGCTCCATCTCTGCGCCGGTGCATTCAATGGACTTCTCAGGAACGTTGCCGTTCTTGTCTCGAGGAGTGTACGGTGTGCCGTCAGGCTTGCGAAAATGCGCCATACTCAAAGAGTTAAATCCTAACGCATGTCCCAGCTCATGCATGATGGTAAGGATATTTCGACGAAGGTGTTTGGGTTGAAAGAAAGTGTCGTCGATACAAATGTGAAGCAGAGCCGCAGTCGGACGATCGTATTGATCCGAAGAGCAATACGATGCCGCAGCCAAATATTCACCGGTGCAAATGTTGATGGGTTCGGTGGCGTTAGGGTCGTTTATGTAGGAAAGCAACTCTTCCGACCACTGGCCAGTCCTTCCATCCATAGAAGATGGTTCAATTACGTCGTTGCTACTGCTCGACAACCGTCTCTCCCTGCGATCGCCATTTGCCAACCACTCTCGGATCCTTCCTCCCATCCCATCACGAGACGTTTGCTCCTCTAAATCTACCACCAGATCTTCGGCCTTCAATTCTCCAATGATATCGATACCTTCCACGCTATTAATGGGGATTCCACCGAAAGTTCTGTCGAACACAGCTTCTTCGGAATCATCGCTGGCATTGAACGGCGCTATAGCGAATCCCAAGCTCAAATAAACAATCATATCTGTCTCAGGAATGCCCTGCTCCAAATGATGTAATGGCACTTGAATGGACGGAAGTCCACTATCAATTCCAGGTCCACAAGTCTCTCCGTCCAACAGTTGGTTGACATCAACGGTCAAGTTTCCCACCACTGGATCGACCCGCAAGGAGCTACTCCAGGCCAATAATGCTGGACTTAACATGTCGTGAAAGAGTGCATTGCGTTCCGTTACGTTCAGTAAATTTCCTTTTCCAGAATCTTCCGCCAAGATTGCACGGATCCGCAGGGGCTGAAACTCGGGTGTGGTGAGGTTGGCAGTTGTAGTATCACTTGAGTTTGTGTTCATGGTGGAATTTCGAGCGTCAGTGGGCTTGGTGTAAACGACAGACTCGGTAATATTACCAGCCTCGGTGGCGTTTCCAGTTATGGTAGTGACATTATTGCTGGCATGTGAGGAGGAGGAGGAGGAGGAGGAGGAAGAGGAGGAAGAGGCATTGTTGTCTCCTTCGTTTTCTTTGGCTTGGGATGTATTCGATCCATCCACAATGGACTCGAACTCGACTTCTGTAGTTACGTTTGTGCGATTGATGGTGTCTAGACCTGGTATTGATTCTTGTCCTACAAATTGATCAAACAGCCGTCTCCAGAAGGTGGTCTCTGATTGTTGTGAGGAGGAACCTCCTCCCAGTCTCCTTTTTTCTCTACTGCTCGTGGTGTCTGTAGGGATTTCCCCCGCAGAAACGTGTAAGACCCACAAATCCTCATCATCGTGAGTTTCCTTGTGCAACGGGAGTCTTCTCTTTGCGGTCGCATGGCTTCTATTACTATGATGCACCCGAGCATACGGGCCATTGCGCGGTTGTCCTGACAGCACGTGGTGATACGGAACCTTACGTTGCGAACTTTTGACTCGATGTTGAAGAACTATAGACGCTTCTATTTCCTGTTGCTGAGAGGACCACCATGTCAAGATGGTCAGCAGTGCTAGGCGTCGTTGTCTTGTTGCAGAGTCTTTCATTACCATCGTGGCAATAACAAGTACGTAGTAGTTAAGTCTGGTGATAGTATACGGTAAGAGTTGTGTACTCTTAATTCCAAATGTAATACTACTACTTCGAAGTAGGTAGTAATTACTACAGTACGTAGTAAAAATACGGAAGTACGGGGTAGAACGTTTTGTTGTTGATTTTTTTATGACTTGCTTGGGGGAACCAGAGATCTCATCAGCACCAAACCAACACAAGGCGATTGCGTCGCATTACGTCGTGTTAACACAAACAAAAAAAAGAGAGAAAAAAAAGCGCTCTTGTCAATTTGTACTGGACGGGTATTCATACGCGCTGGGAGGTTGAAGGCAAGCGCAAGAACAATGCTACGTACCGCATGAAGGATGGCTTGTTCGTACTACAGTCGTAGTAACTGTAAAACATTCGTACGTACTTCGTAGTAGTACTTTTTTCCTTTTACAGCAG
Source organism: Nitzschia inconspicua (assembly GCA_019154785.2). NCBI lineage: Eukaryota > Bacillariophyta > Bacillariophyceae > Bacillariales > Bacillariaceae > Nitzschia > Nitzschia inconspicua. Next base: position 941,969 of record JAGRRH010000004.1, read on the forward strand.
TTAGGTAGGTAATTGCTACGTACGGCATGCACTAACTGTAAATACTTTCTGTATTCACTGTCATATAAAACATTTTTTTTTTCGTGCGGAGGACGGAAGAGTTCATTTACGTCTTGTACTTCACAGTTTAATACCTTTACTCTTTACGGTGATCAGTCTGGGTCGCCTTGTCCTCTACGACTAGTAACAGTAAAATAAATATTATGTATTCGGCGACCTGAACGGGTCTTGTTTTTTGGACGAACGAAACCACATGGAAATTTGAATTTTTTTCACAGTTCACAGTCAGTTCAATGCACCTACCGTACTCCGGAGCATGACGTACCTTCCTTCTTCTACTGTACGACTTTTACCGTAGTGGACTACGGTACAAGATCACGATGATTCTATTTTTGGTACTACTCGGAGTACGTATTACTCGGAGTATATCTCTACGTATTATTATTTTACATCGTCAAAATTGATCGCTCTTGTTATTTTACCGTACATCATCTTTGTCGTACCGTAGTACCGCGGAAGGTAGCTACCGGGCTACCGGTAGCTAGCTAGGTAGTACCACTGACTTTTCTACCATAATATTGTTATCTATAGTACAAAGTGATTGGGCAAAGAGACAGATGATTTGGAAGAAAAGAATGATATTAAACTAATACGGAGTGTTTAATATCCCAAGCCATAAAGATAGGGCCGATTAGGACGTGGATTAAGCCATCGTTTTCGGGTAGGAATAATGTCGGCATCGTACGTGTCGACGACAACATCAGCAGCATCAACATCGTGCCATCCATCTTCAGAGCGTGTGTCACCTTTTCCTTGGTCATTGTTTGTGTTGCTTTGTTGGGTCGTGAGTAAAGCCGTTTCCGTATTGACCTCTCCTTCTCCCTCTATGATATTTTCCAGAGGATCGTCGTCATCCCACCCATCTGCCACCACCTCTTCTTCCTGCTGGAAATAGTCGTCGTGTAGCGGTTCAAAAGGCATGGTCGCTACCGGCAGTTGCGGTTCCTCTTCGTAAGGACGAAATGGTTTGTCTTCGTTTAGTGGTTGCTTGCGGTGAGACTCTTCTTTACGATACAAGGTTGGTGGGGGTACTGTTTCTTCTACCTCGTTTGGTCTGCCCTCCTCCTTGTAAAGCTTGGGAAAAGCCGTTTCTGATGTTGATGACATATCGTAGTGTATTTTTGCATCGTTGCGCTGAAAATGGGCAGGTCTTTGTTGTGGGGCGACTGCCCCGTATATCACAGCTTCATCTTCCTCGTGAAGCGCCACAGATTGCGCCACGGCTCCAATCAAACTGCCAAGAATGGATTTGGGTCGGTTGGCAGCTTCCACTTGCATAGGACGACCCTGTGATTCTTGGTGTGGCCTCGGAAAGAAAGCATTGGCTGGTTGCTGTTGCTGTTGCTGTCTCTGCATCATTTCTCGTTGTCTTGCTTCGGCAAGTTCCATTGCTTCTCGCTCCGCTTCCAACAAGGTATCAGTGGCAGGGATAAAATTAGAAATGGCCTGTAATTTGCCTCTCACATTAATGACAGAATCAACTTGATCCAGTGCCGATTTCATTCCTTGCGTCGATTGTGACAGAAATCGTTGCGAATTGACCAAGAATTGATCGCGGAAGATGTCGGCTGGTGCATTCTGTAGTCGTTGGTTTTCGGCAATTTCGGGCATTTCGTCCCAGTGTCCTTCCATGGCCGCCAAAAATTGAACGGAACCTTGCAGTTGCGACGGATCTTGTAACAGTACATCAATGCGATGAACTTTGTATTCCACCATGGGCTGGCTGGGAGCGAAGACGACAGCCACTCCGACTTCGGCAATATCCAGTCGATCTCCTTGTTCTACTGTCGGTAAGCTTAGCCTTAACTTGGCTTGACATTGTACCAAGTCCTGTCCGTCGCCTATATGAACAGTAAATTGACACCAGTGGGCCACACAAGTGGCCAAATATTGCGGTCGGACGATCAAATCAGGTCCGGTAATGACATGAAGGAGATCGGCCAAGAGGGATTGATTAGCAGCTCGCGAGACGAGTAATTCTTCCGGTAACAGATTCTGTTCGATGATTTGTTTCTTGTCTGTTTCGACGTGTCCATGTGGTAGAACTACTTGATAGTTCATGCGCTGCAGTTCCTTGGATATGGTGTATTCTGCCAGTTGGGGGCGACTGGCGTAGTAGTCTTCTAATTCTTGAGCCTTTTCGGTTGTATTGTATTCAAATTCCAAGATGGCATTGATCGATGAAGCCATGCGATCAAGTGATCGGACATAGTTATCAAGTTCCTGAAAGAGGTAGTTGTCTTGAGGCAGGGATGGAGGTTGGATGGAGGTTGGAAAATCCGGAAGTGTTTGCGACGCTACTTCTTCAATCCCTTCATCAATAGCAGCAGTATCATCGGCGCCCCATCCATCGTCATCAAAATTCAAATCCTCTTCATCCTCATCCCATCCTTCCTTATCTGCTGGTGATCCTGGAAGCTGTGCGTTTGGTGGTGACGGTTCTGGTACTGTCACGGGAGCAGCTTCCGGAAATCCAATGTTTTCCTCTTGACTGTTGTCTTTGTCGTCAATGTTGTCTCCAAAGTCATCCCATCCGTCCGCCACTGCTGTAACCATATCTGTCTTATATATTTGTTGAGGGAGAGGATTCTCATCGGTCGCGTCCTCTTGTATCGTCGTCAAGTCCAAATCGATATCGTCATCGTCATCCCATCCGTCATCCATGGTTGTCGTTGTTGTTGTTGGTGGTGGTGGTGTCCTGAGGAGGAGGAGTGGAAGAAAAATGAACTACTATGTAGTATACGTCGTATTCTGTACAACGCGACAGAGACGTCAGCCAGCTGTTCTTTCACGAAATTCGTTGCAAGAGGAACCCTGAATTATTGACGATGGAGATAGATTGAATCGTCTCTGTCTCACACGTGCAATTGAATTGACTGTGAAAACGTGAAAACAAACCGTGTGTATGTTTCAGATTGTTTGTTGGTCTTGCGACGAGGTATGATAAAATTAACAGTAAATACGACATAAAGGGAGAGTGTGTTATCTTATTATGCAATGGGGGTACGATAGTAGGTTGAGGGAACCAGCAGGTGGCTCTCCCCTCTTCCATAGAAAATTCCCCCGTTGGAGGCAGAGGATGATCCCACATGATTTTTCGGCATGCTGCCGGGCGGGCAACGGAAAGCCTCCAGTCGACCCCGCTCGCCGCAAGTTTTGCACGAATTCCTACTTTTTCCGTCATCTCACACGACCTACTGTAGTATACGAATAACGGTGATCTTCCATTCCATCGGAGTGAGACGGTCCGCTTTTCGAGTGTGGCGGTGTCAAAGAGCTACAATTCCATTGCCCACATCGACAAACTCTCTGTTGCTCTTCATCATAGAGCTAGTCTAGTAGAGTAGTGGTCCCATCAAGTTCTTGTCTCAAATAAAACACTCGGTCTATCTACAGGCTCCTTCCGACAAACATCAAAAGAGGTCAAGAAAGGTATTAGGAACGAACGATAATACTGTAGTATATAGACAGAGTGTTCAAAAGAACCACCAGTCAATCGCCTTGTCCATTATTACGTGTGGATTAGAGACTTTTTGGTTGGGAACAGGCCCGTGTGACTCTTGTCACATACTGTTGCTGCTGCATTCCAACAGTTTACCTCAACAATTCTCTTTCTATCATACCATCCATCCTCTGTAAGAACTGCAAGTAAACGGTTCCAATCAACGACATTCCATCACAAAATTAGATGTTTGCCATGACGAGAATACAAGTATGTTCATCGAGAACAGTTCTCCTTTTGTTCTTTTGGTCAGCTTCTTGCTTTTTGACGGCCCATGTGGTGGATACTGCTGTTACCAATGATATAGCATCGTCATATGACGGCAAGCTTCGAAGCAACAACAATCAGAAAACATCGATCGCCTCTTCGTCTGTGCCCAAGCGCCAATCGGTCATTCGACGTTTGTACGGCCCGGAGAACGGACCCGTCCGCAAGCATGTACGGCTCTTGGAGGAACGATCCTCGCGATCCCAAACGGGATTCTTGGGCGATCCCAACCATCGCATACCCTACGACAATCATCCCTACGATCCAAGTAGCGAATCATTTGTGGGACGGCGGAAGCGACAACTCCAAGAAGACGATGGAACTGAATATACCACCACCACCGAGGGTGACACCATCAAAGACCTGTTCAAGCCGCTGCGAATCAAGTTTGTAACCGAAGCGTTGGACAGCTTGCGATCCGAAGAAAACGCCGCCAAGATCGATTTCATAGAGACACAAGTATTGCCAATGTGAGTTTACCAATCGCAAGTGAATCTTTACGGGAAAACTCTAGTACCACTCACGGACACCCCATTTTGGTTTCATCACTTGTTTGCAGTACTGCGGAGTTTTGGTCGCAGGCCTTGAGTACGGTTCCCGTCAGTGGCAACCTCAGAATTTCGTCTGCGGAATTAGAAAATCGTGAATTTTGTGGGGATTCCGAATTCTCCAGGGTTCCTTCGAATCATATTTCCACAGGCGTTGCGGACGTCGATTTGATTCTCTATGTCAGTGGAGCACCTTCCTCTCGATTCTGCCAAGGAACAACTCTGGCAGTAGCGGTAGCCTGCAACTTTGATCAGTACGATCGACCCACAGCAGGAGCGATCAATGTATGTTTGAATCGTATCGAATTGAATAGCGATGGCACAGCCAGTCCTACCGTCCTAGGAGACAATGTGGATGTCATGATTCACGAAGTGGCACACGTGTTGGGACATTCGTCCAACTCGTATCGCTTTTTTTGGGACTCCGAGACGGGTACCCCACGCACCCCTCGTCCCTTCGAGTCGAGAACAGTCACTTGTGTGGATGACGTTCAGCGTTCTCTCATCTTGCCCGACGAAAACACAATGAAATTCTTTGACGCACAGAATGGGCAACGGTATGCTGCCATCGTCACTCCCAAAGTCCGGTCTCAGGCTCGAAATCAATTCAACTGCCAATCATTGGAGGGTGCCAAGTTGGAGAATCAACCGACAGGATCGGAGTCTTGCACCGGTGATCATTGGGATGAACACGACTATTACCCCGAAGCTCTCAGTGGAGTTATTAGTCCTACCACCAACATTTTGTCGCACTTGACATTGGCACTCTTTGAAGATTCGGGCTGGTACCGAGCTAATTACACTCAAGGTCACATGAATCCTTGGGGATTGGGAGCAGGTTGTGACTTTGTCAACGGACCCTGTCTTGTTACGGATTCTTCCGGTGCAACGGTCGTTCCGCCATACGGAGAAGGTTACTTTTGCAACAACGCTGCCACGAGAGGATGCTCTCCGGAATTGTCACACAAGCTGGCTTGCTCCATCATTGATTACTTCTACATCCAACCGCAAACTCTTCCAGAACCCAGATTTCAATATTTCCCGGATCAACCAACTATGGGAGGACCTCGTCAGGCTGACTTTTGCCCCCTCTTCGGAAGCACGTTTGGTGGTATGAGCGTCGAACAGCTAGCGTGCACCGATACTTCCAATGCCGACGCGTTAAATATTTTCAGTGAAGTGTATGGAGCCGACAGTCAATGTATTCCCACGGACAGCGGAAGTGGCCGATGCTATCGAACGGCATGTATAAAGGAAGATATGGTTCTTCGCATTAATATTCGTGGCGAGTGGTTGGCATGCGAGTATGATTTCCAAAAACTAGACGTCCGGGTCGGAGCAGGTACGTATACGAGAGTCATGACATTGACGCAGCCGTTTCGTCTAAAGTGTGATGCCAACATGGTTCTTTTTTATTTTTTTACGTTCAGGCGCTGTGCCGCAGACACTGGTGTGCCCCCGCCTCAGTGCAGCATGTCCAGATTTGTTCTGTCCATTCAACTGCGCTGGAAGAGGAGTCTGTAATTACGAAAATGTCGTAAATGGAACGATCCAACCCAAATGCGAATGTTTTGATCCTTCCGATACTTCTCCTGGTTGCTCTGACTCGCTGCTACCCACAGGGGCATTCCTGGACGATGCCACGGGCCTTTTTAACAATGCTCAGCAAGACTTCTTCGATCCTTTGATTGCTGTATTTGTGGACCACCCAGACAAGTGGACATCATCATCCTGGGCTTGGGCTGCAGGACTTTTAACAGTATTTTTCGTTTTATTTCTTTGCATTTGCTCCACATTTTGGCCAGAAAGCAAAAAACAGAAGAAAGAAGTATACCGTGGAAGCAAATCACCAACCAAGACGTCTCCACGGTCAAGGTCTTCTTCGAGGAAGAGATCTTCATCACAAGTCAAATCCATTCCTTCGCCCAGCGTTTCACCGTCAAAAGCGAACAAGGCAGCTGCAGATGCGACTCGAAGATCGTCACCCAGAAACGAAACTTCTTCGTCACGGCGTCAGAGATCTTCGTCGGCCTCACGAAATCGTGCTTCTTCTGTTAACAAAGGTATGGAGCATGAATATTCGCGTGACCAAATCTCGCCTCGGAGTTATCCTGCCACATCCAACAGGCACCAGTCATCTTTGAGCAGCAGCTATACGCCACACATGAGCTCTCCATCACAGAAGCAACGGAAGTATGGCAACACCACTTACAGACCATCTTCCCCCGATGCTGCCGAACTTTAAGCGTATTCCACCTATAATCGTCTAGGACCACCGAGTCCACTTTTAACCAATAGAAGTTGAACTACTACTGTACTTGGTAGATGATGAATGCATCTATCTTGGCTGACATATGTGGATAGAGATGAACTCAGCTTGCGATGCTGGCCCAAAAGATCATTCGAAGATGATCATGATTTTGAATTTTGTATTTTCTACTAGCGCTACTAGGGTTACACGTACTAACTGTAACGTAAAGTAGAATTTCCCTTCTCTTCCAACCGTCCGTGACGCCTGTGACGTCCCATCATGACGGCCTTACGACGTAGAATTATAATAAGAATCAATCATCATTCATCAACTTTTGATGTTTGGATAGCAACAAGCATTCCGTAGTTGTGGCGAGCAGGGAGGCTTCCCGTGTGTGTGCAAGATATTTCCAGGAAAAGTATCGCTAACGAGAATCGTTCGTTGAGCACATTTTTGGCAAGGTATTGTGGTAACAGTAAGTACTTTCGAAGGGGCTGCAATCTTAATGCTTTTGGCGGAGATTTTCGTCTATACATGGACATGCATTGCAGATTCAATGCTCATCTCCGTTACTGATGGACAACTTACGAAGGTTAGATTGATACCGCCTTGCTGGCTATGATTTGCGTTCCATGAATCATGAATTCTAAATCTCGTTGTGGTTACGCGTATTTCTTTTTCACACATTGATACAAAGAATAATTTACATCAGCTGCAACCGTGTCGACACGTCGATACTTACATACAGTATCCGCAAAAGCATGTCAACCGAGAAGAACGGGAGCAATCAGTGGGATTCTGTAGTGAGAACAACCACTCCAACGGCTGAAGAAGATGGCAAAGATTCATCCTACTGCACTTCTGCCGTAACTGGCAGTCAACCTGCATTTCAAGCAATTTTTGTATGCAACGAATGTTTCCATGAGGGAGACGAACTAGAACTGGGTGTTGGAGAAGAAGGACAAAATTCTAGCACACAGCAACCATTGCCACTATGTATCTGCCAGGCCTGTGCAGATATTTGCCATGACGGAGATTTCCATGAGGTGGATTATGTGGGGATGGGACCGGCTACATGCGATTGCTTCCATTCGGGGAATTGCCAAATCCATGAACAATCCTTGAAAGAAGTGGAACGTCTCGGGATACCTCGCAGAAAGTTAGAAGTTTCTGAAACACAGGATGGAGATGAAGAGGGACAATCGTCTATGGAAGTATCTCCTGACAGAATGATGAAAGAAATTTACGAACTACCGAGTCTATGTGATGCTGCAATCACGGAAAATCTGATACATCAGGCCACCAAACTCATCATGAAGACCAAAGAAACCCACTGGCTTGACCAAAACCTGATCCTATCAGGAGTTGAGTTGTCAGAGCTGGAACTTCTGGCTTGGAACATTTATCAAAGGCATCTGGAAACATACAGCGAAATCCTTGGCCCGAAAAAAGACGTCTGTGGTGCTGAGTGGTGGGTTCAAGTGAAACCATTGGCAGAACCATCATCGTCAACTTGTGGAATTGACTTACACTACGACAAGGATGAAGCCTTGGCCGAGTCCTTTGGACTTGGATCTTTCCCGACCTTGTCAACCGTTACTTACTTGACTGGTATGTCACCCAATGCTCCTCCCACAACTGTGTTTGATCACACTTACACTCAAGGGGAAGACGAAGTCATGAGTCAAGTACTTGTGAGTCGGCCACGACGAGGAAAGCATTTGGTGTTTGATGGTCGATTATTGCACGGAGCGCCATATCATGTGAAAATGCAACCACAGGAACCCGCCCCAACATCAGAGATTGTCCATGAAGTAGCCACGGTAAGAGTGACATTCCTTGTGAACATTTGGAAAGATCGACGACCTGCTAATGTTCAGGTATTGGATGATCGGATTCGACAATTCATTCTGAAAACGCACCCAAACCAAAAATTAGAATGTCCCATTGAAATGGTTAGGTTGATTATTCCCACAGTACAGCTGGAAAATGAAGAGGGGCTTCCGGACCCATTGCAAGAACGGATTGCACTACCATTTGTATCCGATAAGGGGACTGTTAGCGCTATAGATCCAGAAAATACTGGTGGTCTGGTGGTGTTGACCTTTCCACCTCCTCCCTTTGAGGACAGCATACTTGTGATGTTTGGACCAGGCATGCAAGCTTACCTGGAGTATGCACAAGATGAGGAGGAGGAAGAAATGACAACAAGCAAGTTTATTGATGAGCAGCTCCATTTTGAGCCTCCTAGTAAGCAGTCGCAATATGTCTAAGGGAGATAAAATTTTGGCAAAATACATTCAATCTAGCTACATTGCGATCATCATGGGGGCATTTGCAGTTGTGAGGCTTGATGCCGTTTCGTCTTCTGCCTTTGCCCTTGCTAACAATACCAAAAAGGACTCCCATTGCTCCAATTCAATTTGTGCCATGTCGGCTTCCTCCCCGGTCAATGCCCGCATCGCTGAAATTCGTTGCACTCCGAGCGATACGAGGAGCTCTTTGCGCTGGAGCAAAATCTTGATGCCCATTTTTCGTTCCAAAAATTGCTGTAGCATACCAATGGAGTATTCTCGCAGTTGATAATTGCTCCCATCGTCCAAATATTGAGGATCAGCGACCATGTTGACGGCATCCGCAAATTTGTTCACTCGTGCTGAAGACGACGTGTCGGACGTTAAAAAAGCATTCAAGAAAAACAGTGTCTTGGTGCGTAACTTTTCATTCGTCACCACGGGATCAGGATCCAAGCCCTTGACCATTAACAACGGCGCTTGTGTTAGATGCTCGAAGACGTTTTCCGTCAAGTCGTAATTTCGAACAATGGCACTGATAGCCTGTATAATAGCAACCTTGGTAGACATGGGACATACATTATCTTCGTCCTCTTGAAGAAACAATTCGCTCAGGGCCTTGATGGCACTCAATTCTAGCAGTTCCTTTTGCACCGGAGGGTTGTTTTGGGCCAATGTCGCCATAATGCCCAGGCACTGGTTGCGAATAGCCTCGGGAATTCCAGATGACGCGGTGACAGCTCCCAACAAATATGTCGTTCCTTTCATAGCAACAAAAGCTCGAGCAAAGTCGATTTGCTCGACAATATCTCGTAATTCTTGCAACAAATCTTCCAACGCATCTTCGGAAATAGGAAGCGAAGGCAAGTCGTCTGTAATTGTTGATCCTGTTGTTTGGGAGAGTGATTGATAGTACTCCATGGCATTTGAAAATTCTTGCAATATAAATTTCATACGTTCATTTTCATCAATAATCCCCTCCTTCATCACTTTCTCTAGAAAGGCCTTGTCTTCCTCGGTCATGGGCGAAATATCAGACGGTTTCGTTCCATCTTGATGAGCCAGCGTCCATTTTAACAATCCAAGCCAGGCCCATGGGTCGGCACTTCCTCCGCCACCGCTAGCTCCAGATGCCATGATGTTACTAATACTGTATTGTAGATTCTAGTAAAAGTGGGGGTGTGATGTGAATGCTTTCGGCCGTCTCTCCCGATTTGTGAGGTAATAAGGCATTCGTTCCAGGAGGCTCCTCTTGTACGACAGAGAGGCTACGGTAAAACAAAAAAGTGATGTACTCTGTTTTACAGTTAATCCTGAATCCGGAGTTGCTTCAGCTGTAGTAATCGGTAGTCGAAGGGTTTCGAAAAAAATTACCGGTACACCGACCTCGGGTAAAATTGGCGGGACTCGAACAGCTCGAATTCGATCATCTTCCATTTGTTTCGGTTGATGACTGGACGTGTCGATTGACTGGAACATGCGGGGGTTCGACTGAAACGATTGAAATGACCGCCTGGAGTCCCGCGCGGTCAGTTTAGCGAACTGACTGGCCCTTGATGTCGGATTTAATCGTAGGCGACCAAAGGTCGAGCAGTCTTCTAGCTAGGTAGCGATGAAGAAGACGGTGAAGATGTGCTCTCTCGACTAGAAACTTGCAAATGAGCAGTGGATTGGGAGTAAGCGCTATTCAACACCGAAACAACAATCGGAAAAAAAACACTCGAGGACTCGAAACGAAAATGTCTCCACAATCAAAAATGATGAACCTCCTCTTCCGCTTCCATCCGATGATGTTGAGGCATTGTTGTCCCTTGGGCTTTATCTAGTCGGCTTTGGAGAAACCCGACAAGGCTCCAGTATTATTTGGATGAGACGCTTCCGGGCTTTCTTTGGTGTTGGTCCAAAGGCCATCCAATCAATCCACGATGACTTGAACAGAAAGGGACACAAAGTTACTTCTGATAAATTATTTATGGCAATGAATTGGTTGTTTACCTACGATACGGAGCTTGTATTGTCGGGGCGTTGGAAACTGATTGAAAAGACCATCCGCGAAAGTGTCCGAAAAGTCGTACAACAAGTTCAAATGGGAGGATAATACTGGCGATATTATCTCAGTTGATGGAGTGCACTGCCGGATCCAAGAAGTGCGCAAGGATCCTGGAGCAAAATGGTACGACCACAAGACTAACAGTGCTGGAGTCGCTTACGAAGTTGCATTTGGCATTCGTTCTGGTCGTATTGTCTGGTTAGAGGCCCGTTTCCCGCAAGTCGACATGATATCACCACATTAAGAGGCGAAGATGATCCTGGCAAAGGACTTATCGATCAGATTCCGGATGGAATGAAGGGAATTGGCGACAGCGCTTACCGCAGTGAGCCTACAAAGATGTCCGTATCTCAAAGAGGTGACGGACTGGAAGTGAAGAAGTTCAAGGCTCGAGTGAAAGCAAGACAGGAGACACTGTTCAGCCGCCTCAAAGCCTTTAACATCCTCAACCATGCGTTTCGTCATGGCTTTGACGCTCACAAGCAGTGCTTTGAAGCTTGTTCTGTTGCCGTACAATTCAACTGTCGAACAACGACAGCATAATTTGTGATTCGGACGAAGAGTCGTCTTCTCAACTGCTGACGGGATCAGTTGCATCGTCCGTGAAGGGAAAGAATTGCTTGATTCGATGCATGTAGATGCCCAAGAGCGAGTCAAGCGTGGCCATCAAGAAATCTCCCGTGACTTTTCTTTACTTGAAACGGCAGCTGCTGGGAGAGATCATGGGTTTGCTTCCATACTTGAGGAATATGACGACGACCTCTAACTCATACCATTCACAAAACCGTCAGTATACGACGAGATTTTCTGACGATAACATCTACTACGTAGTCCTTGAAATTGTGCATCGATTTTCAAAGAACATAGTAGTACCATCCAGTTCAGTCATCTTTCAACTTACACTTAAAGCTTAAAGCCCTAATTCTGGCTTCAACTTGGACGATTTTTTGCCAACACTGACCCAACTCACAAAATACACTCCCTTTTTCATCATGAGCATTAGTACAATCACAGTATTACAAATCCTTGGTAGCATTATATTGGGACGCAGTCTCCTCCGTGAAGGCAAACATGGTCTTCTTTTACATCAACGACTCGCGAGGCAAAGGCATCTTCCAAATTCCGACAATTTTGTCGTTTAGAATAATCTGCTACTTGTTGTACTAGTACTCAGAAGGAAGCATGCTTCGTTTCATTACACTTTTCTTTGGGGTTGACTGTAACATTGGGATACGTGGATTGAGGATAGCTATCAACTTTTATAAAAGACTAAGTTCGTGACTGGGTTACTGCTACCAGTTGAGGTGCTGGCAGGGACATAAACGATCGCTACACAGAGGTAAAAGGCTAAATCGTTTCTAAATGTGAGAGGATGAAACAGTGCACCTTGCGGAGATTTTGCAGGTCACACACATACCTCTTTACTAAAATACCTTGCGTCTGTTGTCCAACATCCGACGCAAATGCCTAATTCAGCACTTTCATTCCGTATGATGATATGATCATACATACTTCAATAGGTACGTACAACGTTCTCCGTACGAACCCAGAAAAGACTTTATATTTTCTGTCACTCCCCTATGTATGGGCATGTTGATCAGAGGAATGATATGGAGGTGTTTTCGCGGTCTCTCCGTTCCAAAAAGGAACTGTTGTAAGGTAGACCAAATATCAGAATATCTCCAATGTTTGCTAAGGATAGCTGCTGGGTAAGTCTTGCCACCTGAATGGAAATATTGGATATACCCTGTGGTAAAGGTCTCCTGCACACAATGGAATGTCTTGTGTACGTTGTATGGAAATGTTTCCATCATAACTCCATAAATGGATATGTTCCATTCAGAAGGTCGTTCCGGAAGGTCAGTGTAATCTGGTTTGTTGCTGCCAAACCTGATACATGCATCCTTGAATCTCATGAGATAAGATACAAGGAGTATCACCCACTGTATAGTTCTGATGAGGTATCGGTATTTGAGGACGTCATCAGTCTCGAGATAATCCAAGGTATCCAACTCATGGTGATTGCCTTTATCAAATGGTTTGTAAACGTCAACCCTAGATTTTGTAACAAGGAAACGTACAGAAGTGTCATGCATCCTGGGTATGTACATGTTAGGCGACTTGAATATGAATCGGTCTTCGTCATGGAAGGATTCAAAGCCAATTGTATACGCCTCCTCCCAGGTACAAGATCCCAAGTGGGTTTTGCGAATGTCTGCCAACCCAAATGCTGGATCATTGAGTTTACCAAGAGACTTGACTATGCAAAAATCTCTTGTCGAAAAGACAGAGTGGACTGATTCCAAGGGAGCATCAGTAAGATGGCCGTTAGCTACCAGAAGTGTGTTGTAGCATCCGTCATGATGGACATCAACTGCAGCTGTTCCAAGGAGGTCACTCAGTTGTACGAGAGTACCTCCCCTGTCATTGATAACAGAGCCCTTTATGTTCTGGGTGCCTTCAGGTATGTGATCGGTGCGGTTGGTTCCATCATCTGGAGGGTCAGAAGGTTTTGAAAAGATGGTGGGCCTGACATATGGAGGAGCCTCCCCACCAAACGCGTCGAGTCCAGGAATGAGAGCATCGTCAGTAGCAGGACAAAGAAGGGATTGATACCAGACTTTGTTGGTGTACCGAAGAAGGACACCAGTGCCAACAATCACATTGAGCAAAGTAGTCAAGGGCATGGTTTTGGCTCTTCCTGAGTAGTGGATGGGGGCAATGTCAGAGACAAGTCTGGTTGGTACTCCCCAGCGTGGTACGTTGTCTTCAACTGATGTGATAGGATGTGTGATGGTTGGACGGAGGTATACATCAGTGACAGCTGCGTTCATGGTTGCAAACACTTGGGACAATGTGTGTACACAATCAACAGCTGAAGAGTCAAAGTACATCTCATGAGTAGTGATTTGAAAGGTGTTCTTGATGTCTTCAACAACACGTGGGAATCTACCATCTTAGATTTTGATCACACGGAAGAAGATGATCAATGGTTTGATGACATTGAAGACATCAAGAACACCTTTCAAAGTACATCTCATGAGTAGTGATTTGAAAGGTGTTCTTGATGTCTTCAATGTCATCAAACCATTGATCATCTTCTTCCGTGTGATCAAAATCTAAGATGGTAGATTCCCACGTGTTGTTGTGAGTCAACACAATATGAGGAAAGGTGCAGAACTCTATGTTCTTAGGCGATTTCATCCGGATACGGGGCAGACCACGCACCGTTGCTATGTGAATGATGTAACCATCTGTGGTCTTGATCTTTTGCGTGCCGCCAACATGAGATTTATCACATACAGCGTGTTTGAACATTTTCAACTGTCCTGGTGAATGGATAGAGTGTTCTCTCCCCATAGCGATACATCGTGCTACAGTGCCAATCAAAACATATTCCAGTTGATGGTTGTCAGTGTTTTGGATATCCATAGTCCTATCAGACACACAAATCACTTTACTGTCTTGACCTACGATGCCTCCATTGGCTTTGTCAATGATGAACTGCTTGGGTTTCACAGACTTGGAAGAAAGCGTGTATGCAAATGACTTGGATGTGATACACGCGTTATGAACTTGGAGCTGGACATTACATTTTGCAGTCTGAACAGGAGAAGCAGCTGGAGCATCTTGGAATTCCTCTTCAACATCTTCACTCGGAGAATGATTGACATAAGACTGACCTTTTTCAAGTATCATTTCTTCTTCTTCTGCTTCTTCAGAGAGGGTATCTGATGCCGCTTTGCTGCTGTCGTTCCCAGCATGCCACATTTCTTTTGGCATTAAGGCCTTCTGGTTGCCTCTAATTGGTGGACTCCCCATGTGTTGGCTTCTCTGACTTCGTGGCCTAGACATGTGGGCATTTGAGTCAATGTGAAAGGGATCTTCGGTGAGCAAAGGGTTGTCTTCCCAGACATGGTCATTCTCATGAGGATACATCATTCTTTTCTGTGTGATGGGGTCATCATACCAAACTGCAGCAGCAGACAGAAGTTCATAGTATTCTTGGAACCCAATGGACTTCGGTAGTTGTATGGAGGCCTTTTCATACCTGACGACACGTTCATACATACACTTCATAAGAGCGTACTGAAGTTCTTCGTACGATCCGAGAAAAGTCTGTATTGTTCTTGTCACTCCCCTATGTGTGGACGTGTTGGCAAGAGGAATGAGATGGATCTGTCTTGGTGGTCTCCCCTTGTCAAAAAAGGTTTCCTGTAGGAGTGGCTCTCCAGACGTTGCGGTATGCCAAAGGGTATTGCTTCCGAAAGGTTTCATCATGTGGTCGGAAGTAGGTTTGTCCGGTTCAATAGGGTGCTTAGGGAGATCAGCGTTATCTGGCTTGTTTCTACCGGGACGGATAGATGCTTCCTTGTATGTAGGGTATCCCTTCTTGTCAATTTCAAGGTGCAAGTTAGGAGGGTGCCACGGTGCTGGTAAAGTCATGATTTCATGAGGTAGTTGGTCGAGTTCTTTACCTGAAGGCGGAAGCATGGTTATGTATGGAAGGCCACCGGCTTTCGCGGTTTCATCACTAACATCTTGTCCGAAATGGTCCAGTTGGGGGGATGAGCGAATAGTACAACCCTTGCCAAGATAAGCATAATCGTGGAAAATGCCATCATATCCTTGAGGTGTCAAGGTGTCCGAGTATGTTTTGTCCCTAGTTGGGTTGGCTGCGGGATCACTGACAATCTCGATGATCTTCTCCCAAAATTTTTCTCCATTGTCCTGTGGAAGATTGGGAGATTGTTCGTTTGTGAACGTTGTTACACATTGCAGCGCATCATGTCTGGATTTGATGCCTTGCTTGAGATCCTCCCCGTCAATGGGAGCTGCGCGAACGTTAACGGTGGGAGGTTTGATGCGTGGCTTGACATCCTCCCGGTCAATGGGAGGTTCACGAACGTTAGCAGTGGGAGGTGTTCCCATGGAATGTCGGTAGTGAGCGCAGAGCTCTGTATATGCCTTCCGAGCATCTCTTGTTGGGTAATAACTACGGACGATTTCTCATCCCCTGTCGGTCTGCACCACATGATTCAACACGTTGTAGACATATCCTTGTTCGTTCGAGAAGATGGCAGCTTCAGTCGTGCCCGATTCAGGAGTATGAGTATGCTTAAGGACATGTCCCAACATCTGAATGCCAATGGTACTGGTGAAGGAACGATTCCAACTTTCCCAGAGGCTGTCGCTGCTCAGGTCATGGAATATGGTTGGATCCCTCTTGACTCCCCGTTTCCAATCCTGGAGTGCCTTGGTGGCAGGGTCCGAGTTCTGTTGGATGGATCCGGATGAAGGCGGCAATTGGTTCAGTTGGGTGGGACCAGGTTGGGGCGGACCAACATGGGTACCCTTGAATTGTTGGTAGCGTGTGAGGGCTGCTGGAGAACCGCGATATTTCTTGAAGGCGTCTGCGTCGAAGAGTGTCCAGTCGCCCCGGATGTCATTGCCGTTGTCCTCGTACTCATGTAGGATGAAGGTATTCAGATGGATCAGCAGTGACTGATGTCCCCTAGGTAGCTCCAAGGATGTGAACTTGGGAGTGATGCCGTCGTCCCCAAAACCATCCGGGGCATCGAAGGTCATGTGCTTGATGTCGTCGTAGTCGAGGCCAAGTAGAGTGTCGATGGACGTGACTCCATACTTCTCGAGTGCCGATGCGACAGGTCCATTGGCTTCCTTCAATCCAAGAGCCTTCTTCAAGATATCACTCAGCAGTTGTTCGTCGTCGGTCGAAGCGGTCTGGGCAGGAGGATCCTGCTCTTCGTCGAACACCGTTGGGCGTTGACCCTTTGTTTTGCGGGACATGATAGAGAGTCGCTTTTCAATTGTGACGTGACGTCAGGAAGTGAAGAGCTAATGTCGTTGATATCTCTGTCGTAGGTTAGGAGATACAATCTGGTTGATGTTGTGCTAATGGTTGATTAGCAGTACGTTTGTGGTCGCTTGATGGACCGTTCCTCGTTGAACTTGGGAAAGAGCAACAGAGGTGGTAAAAGTGTCTCGTTGTATCAACAGAGACAAGGACAATTAGTAGAGATGGCCGCACGGACGATGCGGTTGTTACTACTGGAAGGAGTTGCTGCAGCTAGGGAGCTAGCTGCGACTGTTAATCTATCAACTTTTATATATAAAAGACTAAGTTCGTGACTGGGTTACTGCTACCAGGAGCATCCGCGACCATTACTCTATCCCAATCCCTAAAAATAAAGACTCGGGACTCAAGTTCCAATAGTTCGCTTGTTACTCTTCTTCTCTTTGACAAAGTGGAGACATTTTGTCTCCAGTTGAGACATTTTGTCTCCAATTGGAGACAAAAGTAGAGACAGATCTACGACAAGCCAGAAGCGTGCAGGCAAGGGAAGTGCATAATATCATTGCCTGCATGCTCAGGTCTTGTCCGCCGTTGGACTAGTGTTTGGAGTCGGGATTCGAGCAGTAGACGGGCGGAGGACAGACACAAGACCAGAGTTGCAGGCATCACACACACAGCACCCAAGCACACAATTCCTGCAACACTGCAATCCCCATCGCTACAACGTAGCAATGGAGATTCGAAGTTTTCAAAGCAGGATACGGTCACAATGAGTCGGTCTGCTTCGGCAGCGACTCTTGTTATTGGTCGGTCTGCTTCGGCAGCGACTCTTGTTATTAGTCGGTCTGCTTCGGCAGCGACTCTTGTTATTGGTCGGTCTGCTTCGGCAGCGGCTCAGTCGGTCTGCTTCGGCAGCGACTCTTGTTATTAGTCGGTCTGCTTCGGCAGCGACTCTTGTTATTGGTCGGTCTGCTTCGGCAGCGACTCTTGTTATTAGTCGGTCTGCTTCGGCAGCGACTCTTGTTATTAGTCGGTCTGCTTCGGCAGCGACTCTTGTTATTAGTCGGTCTGCTTCGGCAGCGACTCTTGTTATTAGTCGGTCTGCTTCGGCAGCGGCTCAGTCGGTCTGCTTCGGCAGCGACTCTTGTTATTAGTCGGTCTGCTTCGGCAGCGACTCTTGTTATTGGTCGGTCTGCTTCGGCAGCGGCTCAGTCGGTCTGCTTCGGCAGCGACTCTTGTTATTAGTCGGTCTGCTTCGGCAGCGACTCTTGTTATTGGTCGGTCTGCTTCGGCAGCGACTCTTGTTATTGGCCAATCTGCTTCGGCAGCGGCTCTTGCTCTCGATCGGTCTACTTTGGCAGCGGTTCTCGTTATTGGTCGTTTTTGCCTCGGCAGCACAACCGGCCGCTATGCCCATGGTCTGCAGATACTCCCAGTCCAACCTTCACCCTATCCAGTCACCAGTCCCACGGGACCGCCCTTTGGTCTCACACTCGCCACGCGACCAGTTCCCCTCTCTTTCCCCGACCGTTGACCTCTACACGGTCGGATAACCGAGCGTGCCTTGCCTGAAATATTTCCCGCCCGAGCGCCCGCGGGAGGGCACATTCCCTCTCCCTTTGACACGCTCCTCCCTTACATGTGGATGTATCCTTGGCCGTCTGGAGCAATCCCATCTGCCAACAGTCATCCCATACTATTAGGAGCCCGATCCAACGTCTATCCAATCCCCGGATTCCCGATGCCAATGCTGCCCCGTGAACTTGGCATATCCTTCGGGTGTTGCATGCCCGATTTCCTTTGTTGTCCCGACCTTACTTTATTCCCTCGCCACTGCTCCCACAGTTTGGACCACCGAGCATTCTCTGCACCACCACTTACATCCGCTCCCTTCAGTCTACGCTTCTTTACCGTACCATGGCACCTTTGAACGTCCAACCCGTTGCCCGCGCAACTTTCCTTGCCACCCAGCGCGGCCTCTCGACGTTTTCCGACCTCGATGCTCGCGACCATTCTGTTGAAAAACAATGTTCTACCATGCCTCAATTTTGATTTTCTTTTCCCTTCTTTTCCTTTCCTTTCCTTTCCTTTTTTTTTTTTTTTCCGGTTTCTCTGCGCCTCCCAGTGACATGGCGCCTTCGGACTCGTCTGCTCTGCGACTCGTTGTGAGGCGCATCTTGTGGCAGGCCTTGTGCTCTTGTGTGAACTGTAGCTCTGGCAACTCATGTTAGTTCGCCATAGCTACATTTCGTTCCCTCTCTAGATACTACGTTTACGCCACCACATATGTAGCAACCTAGCACCTCTATGGTGGCATACGTACGTACCTAGACTATCGAGCACATGACATCACTGGGATTGCAGAGAAGCTGAGGCGGCGTCGGGGAATATACACAGTATATTCTCTACGACAAGCCAGAAGCGTGCAGGCAAGGGAAGTGCATAATATCATTGCCTGCATGCTCAGGTCTTGTCCGCCGTTGGACTAGTGTTTGGAGTCGGGATTCGAGCAGTAGACGGGCGGAGGACAGACACAAGACCAGAGTTGCAGGCATCACACACACAGCACCCAAGCACACAATTCCTGCAACACTGCAATCCCCATCGCTACAACGTAGCAATGGAGATTCGAAGTTTTCAAAAAGCAGGCCTTGTGCTCTTGTGTGAACTGTAGCTCTGGCAACTCATGTTAGTTCGCCATAGCTACATTTCGTTCCCTCTCTAGATACTACGTTTACGCCACCACATATGTAGCAACCTAGCACCTCTATGGTGGCATACGTACGTACCTAGACTATCGAGCACATGACATCACTGGGATTGCAGAGAAGCTGAGGCGGCGTCGGGGAATATACACAGTATATTCGACTTGAGACAGAGACAAAATGTCTTGAGACAGAGACAAAATGTCTCCAGTTGAGACAACGTTCACCTCGATGGAAAAGGGGAACCCCCAAATACTCACTTACAGTTAACCAGTTGCAACAGTTACGGAGTACGTAGTTCATAAATCATACATCATGTCTGATGAAGCATGAAGCGACAACAACCATCTTTTTTTGCTACAACAATGGCGAGATCACGTGAAAGAGGCTTTCAAGAGAAATAAATTGGGAAGCAACAGGCTTTGTTGGCGGTCGTGGCCACCACTGAGGAGTTGGAAGGGAAGGGATCGAGTTCCAACAGAATCCAACATCCAGCAGCATCCAACAGCAACTCGCAAACTGAAGCAAGTGTTTGTGTGGTTCAACGAGGACCAAACAGCAACTAGCAACCAAAGACATTTTTCGTTGAGGATTGTTTGGATATCCTTTCCTCCGATCTATCATTTGTTGGCTTCCCATCTTCCAAGCAAAAGGCCATAGAAGGTGTAAATCATTCTCATTTCAGATCTTTTCCCGGTGTTGGATTTATGCTTTTATTTTTACATCGACCGTCGCAATGGGATGGGGAACACCTACTAGTCGTACTTAAAAGAACAGTAGTAAATCATCTCAATGGGCGATGCCAAGGGAGGGGAACAACCGGTGGTGGAAGAGGACGTTGGATGATGCAAGCTTTAAGCAAGAGTGCCTACAACTGTTCCGAATGATTCATTGAATAAATCCAACAAACCCGAAGATAGTGCAAATATTAAAGCAAAAGCAAAGCTTCGTAGTTTGCTAATGAATAAGTCCCCAATGGCACACTATTCGACAATCGAGCAAATCCACAAGAGATAATCTTTTTTCAGTCTTATTTACTCAATAATTTCAAAACAAACTTTCGGAGCCTGATGAAAACACTTGCTTGGAGAAAGAATTTGTCGCATTCGACCCACTGGCCTATGAGAAAGAGCTCTTTCCAAGAAATAATAGTGCCCGTGGCGAGCTATTTTGGGACGGAAGTTCTACTCGAAAGATCATGGTGACGGGAGAAGATGTGAAGACTGGAATAACAGCAGGACTCTCTCCAACGGAAGTGGTCCAACTGCTATCTAGTTTCTATGACCAATGTCCATTGGATGCTTTTCACAATAATCTGTACAAAGAAAGAAAAAAATGGTCGCAAGACGTCTGAAGGCAGCAGAAACGCAACAAGAAAGGAGCAGCCTACTTTCTGCAACAGAATCAGCAATGAAGCTAGCTACAACAAAGAAGCTTGGAAACTACTACTACTACGACAGTACGAAGTATATTATACTACATCATTTGTTTATGCTGTCGTTACTCTATTACTCGGAGTAGTTTGGCTGTTTAAAATTCGAGAAGATGGATCATTCTACTATCGTTGTATGTACTTGGTAGGAGATACGAAGTATTTATTCTGTTAACGCAGTTTTACAATTAATGGTTTAAAAATTTTTATTCGGGGACTTGTAAGAGAGCCTTTTGGGGGAGTTTTCCTTTGTCTCCAATTGGAGACAAAACTTGAGACAGAGACAAAATGTCTCGAGACAGAGACAAAATGTCTTGAGACAGAGACAAATTGTCTTGAGACAAGAGACAAAATGTCTCCACTTTGTCTCCACTTTGTCTCCAGTTTTGTCTCCATTTCGGAAAAACGCTTTCGAGGAATTCGAGTCCTGTGAAATTGGAGAATAGAGGATCGGAATATTAAGGGTAGGGTTAGATCGAAATTCTCGGATGCTCCAGTTGAGGTGCTGGCAGGGACATAAACGATCGCTTCACAGAGGTAAAAGGCTAAATCGTTTCTAAATGTGAGAGGATGAAACAGTGCACCTTGCGCAGGTCACACACATACCTCTTTACTAAAATACCTTGCGTCTGTTGTCCAACATCCGACGCAAATGCCTAATTCAGCACTTTCATTCCGTATGATGATATGATCATACATACTTCAATAGGTACGTACAACGTTCTCCGTACGAACCCAGAAAAGACTTTATATTTTCTGTCAGTAGCCGTCGTCGATTGTGGTATTTCAGCTTGTCGACGAGCTACGGTAGTAAACTGTAGGTATGTACCAGGTATGTACTTCCTCTGGTTACTAAGCGTACGATAGTACGTCGTTTTGGGGTTCCCCCGTATTGAAATGGATCACCAAAGAAATCCTCAGATGAATCTGAAAAAAAATTCAGACGAATCTGAATTTTGAGAACGTCTGAATTTTTTCAGACAAATTTGAAACGAACGAACCATTAGGGATATATTTTCAGTTCGTCGTCTGAAACCATACTTGACAAAATTTCGGATAAATTACATTTATTGACTTATTCAGCGCGATCAAAAAAGGGACATAATGGTTATTATTCAGACGAATGCCCGCATGTTCCTGTGAGTCATTAAGAATGATCGGCCACACGGACGTCACACATTGACTGTGAACCCAAATAATTGAAGTCCATTTACCCATCGTAAATACACTCAACAACCTTATCGTGATCCGAGCGTCTATCGCCGCCTCGGTTCCTCTTTGGAATATTCCCCGCTGCTGAAATCGCGACTCCTTCTCACCGTACGTCGACAATAAATGCTTCCAATGGAATCTTCTTCGATTCCACCTCCACCCATGGATGATCCAACTATCGCGGATCCGTTGTCCTGTCCACCGTTGAAATGGGGCATTTTGGGCTGTGGCCGTGTCTCGCACGACTTCTGTCAGGCACTGAAACATTTGCCCACACAAAAAGTTGTGGCCTGTTCGGCCCGAAGTGCCGACAGTGCCCAAGCCTTTGCCACCAAACACAATATTTCGAACTTTTATGGATCTTACGACGACATGTTACAGAATGAGGAGGTGGAAATTGTCTATGTCGGCAATGTCCATTCGTTGCGTCGATCGACGGGAGAAATGTGCCTCAAAGCCAACAAGCATGTATTACTGGAAAAGCCTTTTGCGTGTTCCGTAGAGGATGCCGAGTACCTCATTGGCTTGGCCAAGGAACGCAATTTGTTCTTGATGGAAGGCATGTGGACGAGATTCTTTCCGGCCGTCCAAAAATCACGAGATATTTGTTCTGAGAAGCTGCTGGGGGAAATCGCCACGGTCTATTCGGATTTCAACTTTTGTGCGTCCGACTCCGACGAATATCCGTCGTCCTTTCTCTACCAACGGAAACTGGGGGGCGGTGCCAATCTACTGGTAGGCCCCTATCCCATGGCTGCCGCGTCCATGTATTTCGGTGGAAGAGCGCCTGATCGCATCCAAGCGGTTGGGCAAGTCGACCAAGAAGTGGGAGTGGAACTTCAAGTGGCTGCAGTATTGTCGTATCCAGCTACTGGGACGGAAAAGCCAATTCTCGGGAGTTCGGGAATGGTCTACCCCAAATTGCCAGGAACGGGAGTTGCCGCGTTGAGTTATGGCATGTTGTGCGAAACCCCCGAAGAGACGGTTGTAGTAGGATCCAAAGGTCGCATGAAAATTGAAGGTCCGGGACATTGTCCTACCAAGTTGAACGTTGAACTGAAGGCTGAGGGACGAGGGCAAGTCGGCAAAACCTTGAAGTTCGACTACCCCTTGCCGAAAGATACGCCCGAGATTGTGGAAGCAGGCGGCTTTGTCTATCCCAACAGCGCCGGTTTTTGCTACGAGGCGGCAGCTGTGGCAAGATGTATTGCGGCTGGAAAGAAAGAAGCTCCTCAGTTCACTCTCGAAGAGACCAAATTGAATTTGAAGATTATTGAGCAAGTTAGGGATCAGTTGGGAGTCAAACCAATATGGGAAGAAGACTAATACAACACAGAAACTCTAAGGCGTGCTCGCATGTAAATTGCCGATCTTTTAAACTAGATCAGTTTTTGGTGCAGCTGCCGTGAAACAGTAAGTGTCAATACCCTGTCGGGGCGTTTGATTTGATTGACAATTCAGGTGTCTTGCTCACGGTGTCACAGTGAGCATGGCAAGGTTTTGCTGCCTACGACGCTGTAGACACTTACAGTTATTACAGCTCTAATAGCGCGTGCAATTTTCCCTACGGTTTCCTGCTAGTCAATGCGTTTTAGAATTCAGAGTTGAGAATAGATAGATCACTTTCTTTCCACTGTACTTCTCCACCAACTCTGTAACTTTTTGCATCGGCATTTCGAATTTACAAGCAATTTCATCGTCGCAGCGAGTTCCGTCCATAACAGCCGCTGCAGCCTTGGCCAATTGGAAATTCTTTTCTTCCTTCATTTCGTAACGAAAGTTAATTGGCTGCCGCAAGGATGTCGGTTCCGTCGACGAATCCATCGAAGCATATTGAGGTTCCATTGAAAAGACCCTTTTTTCAGGAAAATGAGACCCTGTAAAATAAGGATACGAGTGGATACGAATCAACAGCCCATGAACAATCCCAAAGGTGATAAATCTGCGATGGTCAAAATCTTTGAATATTGACTTCCAGTCTGATGATATCAGCGACGGAGGTTTTGCAGATTTGTTGTTCGTAGCGCCGCTGCTCGATTCCTCAGCAACAGACACAGATCGCTTCTTCTTCATGGAGTCTATCAAAAAAGCTTCCATTGGGGAGGACACAATGACGACATCGTTGTTTTCAGTGGTATCGGTGTCTGTGAAAGAATCCTTTCGACTTCTGACGTTGCGTTGATTCCTCGTCGAAACGGGAAATTGATTTGCCAACTTGCTCTGACTGTTGCTATTCTTACTTTGGAGACTCGATGCATCAGAAGTCAATCCCAGCCAAAGATCTCCAAACGACAAGTTGCGATTGCACGCACAGTATAATTCAGCCAATGCGTTTTTCAGGTATTGTCGCTCCTCTGGCTGTTTATCCAGATGCACAGCGTCACGTTCAAGAGAATTAACTGCCATCATGGCAAATCGGAGGTTGGAACTTCGTTGGCTGCCGCCAGCTGCCAACAGATTAAGTGTCCGTGGAGGATATGATGACGATGGTGTCGCAGGAGGGACGAGGTTGCTGCTGGGGAAAAACGGACTTCCAAATTTGGGGCTGGTCCCGGTGTTTCCGACATCACTTCCTCCGCTGGCAGTGCTTCCCGCAGCGAGGCTATTATTTGTGGCGGCACCGGTGGCATTTTCAGAGGAATCGACGTGCGATGTTTGGCGCTTCATGGCAAATGCAACTGCCTCCCGCAAGAGATGGTCTTCTTTACCTGCTAGCATTGCTGTAGCCCTGTCTGTGAACTCGTAACGATTGGTGTACATAAACATGTCCACGATATGGATGACACCATGATGTTTGAGCACACGAAGGCAGGCAAGTACCATTTCCAGGTCAACTTCGGCCCTGATGGAAATTTGCCTTGCGTTTGTGACCCCATCAATGTGGAGGATGACCCAGTTGATAGCAAGATCCCATTCGTACAATTGTAACTGTAGATCTCTCCGTAATAATACCGGAACTTGATATTCATGGACAGGAGAGGCTTCTGGCTTGGGAGGATGGTATAGCTTCAGATTCAGAGCAGTGGATTTGTCCAATAGAAGATTGCACTCCCACCTCGGACTGTTCATTGTAATCAAGATCTTTTCCAAGAGCGACTGGATTTTGATTCTTTTACTCGGCTCGGACAGAAAACCTGACTCTATTTCCATACTTCGGAGGGTCAGGGCAAGTTTGGACAGGAGCGGTCGAAACGGTCTTGGATCGGCAGCTCGTCGTAGAACGAACCCAATGGAGAAGAGAAGCGCATTTCTCTCGTAGCGCTCATCAGAAATTTGTGTGGGGCGTGTCATTACATGCATATCGTGCGTTGAAAGTGTAATGACCCTGCCTGTCAACTCGGATCCAGTGATGATGTACTCGGAGGTAGAATCGAAAATGGATTGGCCGCCGTCTTGCAGTCGACTGCCTTCATCAGAGTCCACCGGATCGGTTTTCTTGTCTTTCTTTTTATCGTCTAAGAACACAATCGAATCATTATCATCCACTGGAAAAGCATTTTCGGCAGATTGCACACCACCGATGCATCTGTTATCCTTCTGCTCGTTCTCCGGACCTTCCTCAGTATACACACTTTCTCTAGTAGAACCGTCCTTTGTTGCTGATTTCTTGGCACCCTCGGCTAATTCTGCAAACGACTTGGTAAGCATGTCATGAATTTGAGACGTCGTTATGGTAGTAATGTCTTGATCCATAAAATTCTTGGGACATTGATGTCGAATGACTGGTCCCTTTTTTATGTCAAATTCAGCATAAAAACAACAGAAAAGCGGACACTTGGATGGTCCCTTTGGTTTGATGAGAACAGGACTATCCAGGTCCACAAGATCTTGAATGAATATCTCTTCGTCATTACGAAGATCATTTCCCTCCCATCCCGTTTTCGACATGGTTCCATGCGATTTTTGGGTTGGTGTCATAATTCCATGGCATTGAAGGGCTGATATGCTGATATAAGTGTCGCCTTTGGACAATGTTAGAGATGGCAGCGGAGGGGATAAGACAGAAGCTGACTTTTGGGTCGACAATCCGTTCTAGAGAGAGAGAGAGGGATAGCTGTTTCAAAGCGACAACAATAATACTGCTTTATTGTTTCATCATTAGTGATTTGTTGTGCTGCTCCCGTCCAGATAACATCCATAGAGTGGATGATGATATACGCCGTACGTTGTGTTTCTGATGAAGTAACATCATCATGATACACTCTCGACTGTCTGTTGAAACTTTTTTGAAAGAGATTGATCTTGACCCACAATGATACCGGAAGGGGAAATGAGGAGTTTAAGGGGAGGAGGAGATATAACCCACCCCTCCCTCGATTTTTTTCAAAAAACACAATATTCGTCCGTCATTCAGTCAGTCCA
The DNA here is from genome assembly GCA_019154785.2 of Nitzschia inconspicua. Taxonomy (NCBI): domain Eukaryota; phylum Bacillariophyta; class Bacillariophyceae; order Bacillariales; family Bacillariaceae; genus Nitzschia; species Nitzschia inconspicua. Next base: position 968,470 of record JAGRRH010000004.1, read on the forward strand.
GACGTTTTTGTTGGGATGCGGCCAAAGACGAAGACGTGTGTGCCTCTTTCTTTTATGACACAACAATTATTAACACTCACTCGAACTCGAGAGACATCAACATGACCAGTGCGCTCTCGGGGAGACAACTTATACGAGTGCTCTATTGAAAGCTTGTATTCCATCTTGTATTATATCAGATATCCTATTTTACCGTGTGGTCACAGAAACCACTGGGTGCTGAACTGTGGTCCGTTGCTGGTGTCATAGAGCACTAAGAGGTTCCTTCAGATATTTGTCATTCTCGTTGACCAACGACTTCACACTTCCAACTTCCGATCGTTTTTACACGACAAGCTACACGATATTCAGCATACACATTGTGACTGACGTTGCAACTCTCGTCATTCATTCGTCATGGTTTTGACCGATCGACAACGCGAAGATTTGCACGCTGGCATATATGAATACTTGGTCAGTCGCGGAGAGGCCTTTGAAGAGGCGGCAAAGGCATTTGCCGTTGCGGACCCCAAGGCGGCTGAGAAGAAGACAAATAACGTCGGGAAAACTCCACTGATGGAAAAGAAGTGGACAGCCATTCCTCGATTACAAAAAAAAGTGTTGGAGTTGGAGCGGACAGTGGCACAGAGTGCCAAAATTCACGCCCACAGGACTGGAGAGGAAAATGGAGGTCCCAATGGGGTCACACGACGCATGTTGCCTCGACTTCCGTGTAGTCATACGTTAGCAGGACATTCAGCGCCCGTGACATGCGTCAAAGTTCATCCAGTATTTACGGTGGTTGTTAGCGGAAGTGAAGATGGGACCATCAAGGTGAGTGGATGATGTTTGGAACGTACTGGGTGCCACCAAGTAATGTCCATCTCACTAACTAGCTTATTTATTCCAACCGATCATTCCATCGAATGAAATTTTAAAATACGTGACAATCTATGTGATCAGGTCTGGGATCATGAAAGTGGCGACTACATCAAAACCCTGAAAGGCCACACCAACAATATCAACTCGCTTGCGTTCACACCTGCTGGAAATTACTTGGCATCAGCATCCAACGATTTGTCGATCAAACTTTGGGACTTTACCACGTATAATTGCGTCCGTACCTTGCGAGGCCATGATCACACTATTTCATCCGTAGCGTTCCTGCCGTTGCAGAATATCATTCCAACTGCGGCCGAAGACTCGTCGACTGGCATGGATGTAGCAGCAGCCAATTCTAAACATTTGTTGAGTGCCAGTCGAGATAATACCGTCAAATTGTGGGACATGGAAACTGGCTTTTGCGACCACACCTTTACTGACCACACTGATTGGGTGCGAACTTTGGCAGTGCGACCGCATGACGGAGCGGTATGGGCCTCGGCGGGTAATGATCCGGTCATTTATGTCTATGATGCCAACGTCAACACGAAGCAAAAGTTGTGTGAGCTGCGCGGACACGAGCACGTGGTAGAATCCCTTTCTTTTGTTGTGGAAGAGACTTTTGGAAAGGATCGGGGAGGTAGCAATGCCAAGCACAAGGAGACAGTTCGGGACTATCTTGCAAGTGGGGGACGAGACCGAACCGTTCGACTGTGGTCGTTGGCGACGGCGTCGTGTTTGGCAGTTTTTACCGCGCACGAAAACTGGGTAAAGGCTGTCCTTATTCATCCCTCTGGAAACTACATTTTTAGCGGTGGGGACGATCGAACGATACGCGTTTTTGATATCAAGGCCAATCGCTGCTTGAGAACGTTAGAGAATGCTCATGATCACTTTGTTTCGGCACTCGACATGCACTATACTCTTCCCATAATGGTTTCGGGAGGTACTGATCAACTATTGAAAACGTGGGTCCTGGATTGAAAAAGGAAACTGCAACTCCACGACTTGATCAATTCGGATTGTGCATCTTGGGATTGCTCTTTCACTTATAAATTGTCTACCTCTTTCCAACTTTCCATAAAAGAATTCTTCATTCCTCATGTGCGTGTTTTACTACTAAAGAATCCTGTCAAGAAGTGTCATATGGCGTATTTTCGTGGGCGGTATACACAACAAAATTGAGTTTGCGATGCTTCTATGGAGTAACTAATACTACGTAGTCTACCACGGTACTACATTAACGTAGTACGGTAGTCTAGTCAGTCGTATTGGTCGACAAGACGTTGGATGGACAGATGAGACTGACGCAGAAGTTGAAGTTTTCGTCTTCGAGTGTACTACGGTAGTCGTTTTGTAGTACGACAGAGTAGTGTAGTGGAACAACGAACATCATGATTGACGTTCGACAATGATGGCAGAAATCCACACAGCTGTTACATCGTCTCATAACAAAACAGTCAGTTCATCATGAAGGTCGCCATTGCTATCATCGCTGCTCTTGCCATAACCATCTCATCCGCATCGGCCTTTGCTCCGTTGTCCGCTGCTTCTCGGTCTCCCAGAACGGCGGTATTCTCGTCCGAACCAGAAACCGAAGATGAGGAGGGCCTTGATCTGAATTTGGAGGAAATGTTTGATATGTGAGTGGGACTTAATCCATTGTTTCTGTTGCCAGGTTGGAGTTTGCAACAGCAAACAAAAAAATCGGTGACGTCTCGACAACAGCATCGTACAATTCTCACAATGGTGTTTTCCCTCGTATTTTCCGTTTTTTTCTAGGTTCGACGCGGCCGACAAGGAGGAAAGCTTTGATGATGCCATCAAGAAAGTCAAGAAAGATTAATAGCTAAGAGTGTGTTACGTAAATCTTTACGTTCACAATTGGTGAAACGGGGATGACGACTTTGATTGGAAGATAATTCACAATTAATTTTGGGAAATCTTCTGCCACCGTAACGCGTAATGTGCTAGTTAAATTTGATTGAACTGCTTTCTATCATCATTATTGCTCCGACATGATCCGATCATTTTGAGTCCATGCTGTTTTTTCCCATGTTGCTAGTTCAGCGGAACTGGTGGCAAGGCATCGACCGGAATCAAATCTCGAGACCCTAACATCAAAGGGATCAAAAAAAGCACCGGGAGCAAGGAGAGGATAATGTAAAACATGACGCGGGCTTGTTTGGGATCTTTCCAATCCATTTGCATAGCTTCTTCGGAAATCTCCCCTTGGCTGAGAAAGGGAGCTACGGTGGTCTTGTCATTGTTAGATTCAGCAGCAGCAGCAATCGCAGACGTTGATTCGTCGTCGTTTTCCACAAGTTCCACAACCTCATTTTCTTTCGTATCTGCCATGAATAGCGACGTCTTGTACACTGACTTTGCCACGAGTGATGAGTGGGTTCTAGAGACAACAAGTCTGGGCGAAGTAAAGGAAAAAGATAATGTTGATTGGATCATTGTGACAAGCAAAAGCAAGCTCACGCTCGCGACAACTCCACACTTCGAAATTAGAATATCCTTTCTCATAATGTCGATTATTAATCCCCTGGAAATGGTGGTTTGGAGGGCGGTAGCTACGAATTGAGGCCTGTATTACTGCATTAAAAATCCAGTGACGGCGCTTAGAGAGACAACTTTCTTGTTGGGGTTGCCATCGTCGTCGTCCGACAACAATTATTTCTTGATGTTGCCTCGAAGCTCGAAGACTTAAGAATTGTGTACAAACGTCACTTCAACCCGATTTCTAATCATTTTCTTTATTTACACAGTTTTACTACCTAATTAGGGCCTCTGCCGAGGGGGGCGTCGAGTTCCGGCGTGGGTCGTTTGGAGAAGTTTACGACTTTAACTTTTACTACGGTAATATAATATATATATATATATACTTTACTGTTAGCAATAGTAATAAAATAGTATGTCTACCATCTTCAGGAACAACAATGATGTTTAAGGGTGAAAAAGGTAGTGAAACCCCACCCAATTTTGGGTTAGATGAGGAAACAATTCGTAAGTTTATAAGTGTAAGTGAAAATAAACGTTTCGATCATCCAGGTTTGTGTCCTATTGATTTCGAGAGTGTAATTGAAATAACGGTTAAGTCAGGAGTAACATTGATGTTAAAGGGTGAAAAGTTACATTTATGGAGTAGGTTTTGCCAAAAGACGTTAACGGATACAGTACCAACAGCAATGGATAAGCAGATAAAAGGTAGTAGGGAACGAAAGTGAAGAAGTGTCAAGATAGGGATGAAGATGGCAGAGTGAGAATCCTTGCTCTCTTATTTGGGGAAGGAAGTATAACTGCAGGACGTTTAGACTGGATCCCCTCTTTGTCGGTGTTTGTGGTGATACGAGAAGGGTCATTAGAGGTAAGTTTCTGATGGGATGCACTGGGAGGGAGTTTCGTATCGTTTGGGAAACTGAACTCAGCAACAGCCATGTCAGAGTAAGTCCCATTATCGTGACGAGAAAAGAAAAATTTCGCCTCATCTTCCCCGATATCATTGTAGAAATTGGTGTAATCAGGGCCTGCCACATGGCACTTATGATGGTTTTGATGCTGTGATCTGTCAGGACATGGTCTGCAGGTGTAGAAGGTTCTGTGACAAGAAGGTCGCGGCTTTTCCGATAGGGCAGATAATTCTTTGTCATACCATTCAAAGCCCTTTGGCGTGAAGGGTTTCTGTCTGCTTCCATGCAGATTGAGACGCATTTAGAATGAAGCTGTTGAATGAGGGTGTCATTCTCACTGTTGATAAGACCAGTCTGGGCAGCGATGAAGGGATGAGCAGTCCATGGCCATGTGCGGAGTGTTCCTTCCCTGTCACGAGAGAGGAATCCTCTTTGGCAAGGGGTATCATTCTCATGGTCCTCTCTGAAGTGCACACTGTCAAGGACTGGCACTTGCCAATCCACTCCAAAGAAGCTTTCGTAGGTGCCGTTGTTTTCACTACTTTCCTTGTCGGATTGTATTTTCTTGTTGATGTCCTCAGAAAATCCAGCTTTTCCATTCGGTTCTTTGTGATAACATTGTTCCATCTTGAAGACAGCAACTATGTTAGCTGGGCCACAAAGAATGAATCGGCAGGCATAATCATAGTTATTGTGGCGTCTGTTGTTGGTTGGAAGAACATCATTTTTTTTCAATTGGAGCTACATTTAATGATAGAGTAGACATTATTTTCTAGTTTTTTGCTAATATCGACATTCGATGAAGAGTGGCGATGCATATCCCTACCATTGAAACTGTGAAGAAGGCTGCGGTTGGTGCTGTCAGGGATCGTAATAATTTGACTTTCTACGATGATACTTCCGCCACTTATAAAACTAAAGTCTGTGCAATTTGTGACCGTTTCACACTACATGGCAAGGAGTGTAAAATTACTTTAGAAGCACTTCAGGATAAAAAAGTAAAGGAGCTGTTGAGCAAGAAAAGCTTGAAATGGAATTCTGATGTTCCGAGCAACGTGAAGCTTTCATTGACGAAGTACTATACCTGCAAAGCGTTTGACACAGGCATTGGATCCACAAGATGGATCCGTGAGTATGTGCTGTCACCGAGAGCATTCAGAGCAAAGGCTGGAAAAAAGGATGCGGTTGGTAGCTGCAAACTATGCGCTTATGAAATTAAAAAGCCAAAAGAGTTGACACAGTGGCACCAAGTTTGCCAACCTACAGTATTGCCAATGGTTTGGTGATTGGGAAAGCACCATTAGAGTTAACTCGATTAAATGATGTTGAGAAAGCATTAATTGCACGTGCTCGTATCGATAAACACATTTTCAGCTTTGAAGCTGGGTCACACAAAAGTATTAAAGGTTGGCACACAATGTTTTACAACGAAGTCAATGCAGTCCTAGGCGTGTCTAACTGGTCAGAATCCGTAATGAGGTTGATTGACAGTGACAGTGACAGTGACAGTGACAGTTAAAGTACAGACAATATGCATCCTGAAACTAGAGATGGAAAGGTTGTTCAAGTACGAAAAAAGAGCATACCTGAGATCTGCCTTATTTTGTCAGGACCATTTACACCTACACAAAAGGCAAAGGTGTTTAAAAAAACAAAGATAGACTGGTCACATGTAAAGAATGCTCTGTTGTGGTTGAAAACATACAATCAACTGTATGCAGATGTTGATGCAGAAACATATATAAATGTAACACCTCGCATTGTAGATGAAAGCGAAAGTGTAGCATCAGGAAACAACAATATTGAAGATGTTTACGAAGTATTTGCAGTGTTTCCAGACAACAATGTGCCCCACCACACAACTGGGGGATGCGAAAACTCAGGGGAGTTGAAGGAGTTGACAATAAAACATCTCTTATCCAAGGAAAACTGCAAAGAGGTATCATTAATTTCCAGACCCACAAGAAATATTTTGCGAGATTACCAGGGTGATAATCTTTTGCTGGCTTTCCCTGTACTGTTTCCATATGGACTAGGGTCAAGAGATGCCAATGATGAACCCAGGCTTGGTACTGGATATTTAAGGCATTTATGTTGCCTATCAGAACGAAATTTTCACCAAGCTACTTGGGTGTGCATATTGTACAATATGTTAGAACGACAGCGTTTGATCAGGGCATCTTATTTGAAAACAAGGGAAGAAGAAAGAGAAATGTTTTGTCAAATTTCCTGTAATGACATTGCTGGTGCAATGGCAAGGTACACTGATAATGTATTTGGCAATCATCCTGCAGATATTTTCCTCAGAAGAATGCGAGCCATGACAGGTTCTTTGTCACACTGTGCTGGAGCAGCAAGAAAAGCACGACAAAGAATGTTTGCAATGACTGCAGCATTAGGGTTACCATGTGTAATGTTCACTGTTACTCCTGAAGATGGCATCAATTTCAGGATAAGAGTGATGTTTAAGGGTGAAAAAGGTAGTGAAACCCCACCAAATTTTGTGTTCGATGAGGAAACACTTCGTACGTTTATAAGTGAAAGCGAACACATACGTTTTGATCATCCAGGGTTGTGTGCCATTGATTTCGAGAATGTAATTGGAATAACGGTTGAACATATACTTGGCTGGGATCTTAACAAAAATATCAATAAACCAGGGTATGGTTTCTTTGGGGATTTAGATGGTTGAAACAGTACTATGGAGACGCATTAGCTGGTGAAGATGAAAACTTCTGGTCGTCATCAAGATATTTAAAAAAGTGTCGTGTCCTGATGGAAATGGAAGTTCTTCATTCAATGCTTCCCCCAAAATGTGAGTCACAGATTAATATGGAGAGATTCACGCCTTCTGCAAGGTTGAAGTTCATTGTGGCAGCGTTGAGAAACCTACATAAAAGTGATCGTTCTCCATCATGTTTCAAAAAGGGATCTGAGTGTAGAATGAAACTTCCAGCCTATCCCTCAACTGAGACATTGGTGATGTTTGATGATAAAGTCACCAGTTGGTTTGACTGGAGAGGAACTGATATTTCTCGATCACTGTCAATTTGTGTCCCAAAAAGGGCACATGCAGATGCATATGTCAATGTTCACAGTGAATTTGCTAGCATTCTATTTGGATGTAATACCAATGTCATCACAGGTGTAGATGGCGGCAGTGTGATGTACTGCACATGTTACGTGTCCAAAAATACAGAAAAAGAGGATAACAAACATTTTGCAGATGCAGCAAAGCACATGGTGAAGAACATACAACAGCAGATGGCAGAACGGAAGGAATTGTCGGATTTAGAATTGGAAGAAGAGGCGTCTTCAGTTGGTATAAAAAAGGTATGATTGGCGCAGCTCTCATGGCAACCAAGGTTCATAAAGTGGCTGCACCTATGGCATCATATCTTATCAGAAATGGGTCCAGATTCCACTTTTCGCACAATTTTTCCTATGTTGACATTGGTAGTTTCTTCAAAGCCATCCAAGAAGATCTCACCATTCAGCAGATGAGGATGGTTCTGTTTTTTTAAAGTCATCTGTCTCAAATTACCTGTGCTGCCCCAAGGAATTAGAGGAGGTGTGTGTTTACGACTTTGAGTTGCAATACGTTGCCTGTAAACCGGTAACAGGAAGTTTAGAATGGGCAGTACCTCACCCCAACAATGATCACTTGAAAGTAAGGCAGTTGAGTATGGAGCGCATACCTGTGATCAGTTATCTTGACTTTGTGAATACGAAAGAATTTGATGGTAATGATATAGTTTGCTGCAAAACAGAAGAGATTCCTCCTGAGAAACTCTCTTCAATGGAACAGCATGCAAAAGCTTGTTGCGTATTATTTTTGTTCCTTTTCGGAATGTTGCTGATCTAAAGTTGAATGGGTGCTATCTGGAAAGGTGGAGAAAGGTGTATCAAGATGGGAAATTGTCCAAAAAACATGAACAATTTCTGATGAATATCCAAGACTGCCGGAACAGTATGAATGGGGGGCGTCCAGTAGACATGATAGAGAGGTTGACAGTGAAACCAGTTACAAGTAGATACAACGACGGATATGATGTGGAAGAAGAGGATGGGGATGTTATCCTGAACGAGGCCATGGATCAATTTTTCCTTCTGAATCATTGGAATTGGGATATGATAATGAGTTTAGGGACAGTAGGGGAAGGTTTCAGTGTCAATCAATTTTAACAAGATGCCATGGAAGCCACAGATGTGGCAAGAATCTGGTTGTTTGTCCTAATGTACAAAGCAAGTGAGAGGTTCATTGTGGTTGAGGCAACTGAAACAAGGCCCAGCGAAACAAATGAAACAGATTTTTCAACGTGCAACCGACATTTGAATGTCAAAGCGTTGAATGAACTGAACTTCACTTCTGCCATGATATGGAGCAGATGAGATCATTCGAAATAATTATCTGTGCATTTATTGACAAGCTGTATAAGGAGGCTGAAAATACTGCAACAGCAATCAGAGAAAGTGAATGTCTACAGGATTATTCTCATAGAGAGTCAAAGAGGAGACGACGTGATGGCATTAGACGTCAAATAGGAAAAGTAATCAACAACAAACAGTTGATTGGGTTCTTGTCTGGTGCAGGCGGGACAGGGAAAAGTCTTGTTATAAAGACTGTATCAAGATATGCACAAAAATTATGTGAAGCACTTCATGTGATGTTTGACAAAAGAAGCATTGTTGTCACTGCACTTACAGGTGCAGCTGCAGTCTCCATTAACAGAGAGACAACTGCAAAGGCTTTCGCGTTCAAAAGAGAAGTAAGAAATGAACTCGAAGAATTCAAACATGCTTACTTGGTTATTGTTGATGAAATTTCCTTTGCATCAGTGGAGGATGTTGACGTATTAAACCAAAAAATGAAGCAAATACTGGACAATACAATGGCACCTTTTGGAGGTGTGCCAGTCGTCTTCTCTGGTGACTTCACTCAGTTATCGCCAGTGGGGGGGGATCCCTCTTTACAGACGAGATGAAGGTGCTGAATGGAGGCAATCGATCAACGTGTTTATGGAACTGAAAACTAATCACAGATTTGGTAAAATCCTGGTTTGGGGTTTCATCTCAAGACTTCCTCTGAAATAGATATGCTACTACTACTAGTAAAGTCGTAAGTATCATTCTGGCCGCAGTAGCCACAACTTACTGTTAATTTTATTTCTTCTTCCAATCTACTGCACCAGCGCGCACCCTTCGTTCGTCGTATGGAAGTACTGTGTAAGTGATTTGATAGCGCGCACTTTATCTGGTAGTTGTAGTCTACCTAGTCAAAATAGACAAAGGGGTTGATCCATTCGTTCTGAAAGTTTATTCCATATATTGTTTGTTCGTCCAAATGACAAATGAACTTGATCGGGTTTAATTTTTAGTCCGTCCGGGTGAAGTTAAGAGGCGTGGCTGGCTCTGGTAACGCTTGGCAGGAAACGTTATTTTTCTCCTAAGAAATTTTTTTGGAGGGTAAATGTCGTTAAAAAGGCATATGTAATTTTTGCTTTTATTGATATGAATACATGATTATGAGGTATATAGGAATGCGGCAGCATATGTCTGTGATTTATCGCGTGATCAAAAAGGTGAGGGTGGGAAGGCTCGCACCATCCGGGACCGAAAAATTGCCACGATACCAAGGGGTGAAAATTTCCGTGGGTCGTGCGCAAACACATGTAAATTTTCCTAAATGAATTTTTTCACACATATCCATACATGTAGAAAATGTAAGTTCTTATGTCGCAGCGTGTTGCCGGCAATGCCAGGGTTTTCCTAAGTGTCGTCTAACTGTAAGTAAACCGAACCTGCTCTAAAGGCCAGTTTTGAACGGATCACCCCTCCATACCTCCCCTCAGCTAAAGCTTTACCCGAACCGTACCGATTTTTAAACTGATTAAAAATCGTGGAACTCGATCGAATACCTACCTAGCTAGCTACTAGCTACGTAGCTACCTACTAGTAGAGCCGTATTAGTGAAGTCTGATTGCCACTCATTGGAACGATCTTCCATCGCCGTATCATCGCGTCTTTGACTCGTTCGTGTTGCTCGTACTACAGTACGACAGACGACAGTAGTGGAACAGAACCAAACAGCTTGTCTCACGCATCGAATAGTGTCTAACAGTGTGGAATGTAACTACTCGGAGTACAAGTGGTAGATATGGCTTTTTGGAATTCTTGACGATAATCACTGCTACAAAGCTGGCTGTGTGTGGTATTAACTGTAAGGAAACATTTGCAAACAATGGAGTCAACAGAAAGAGTGGTGTGGACCGATGTGCTGGAACAATTCAGAAAGGATTGTGGCGATGGCAAAACGGCACTGGTGGAATACCAAAAAACACTTCTGCAGCCGTTCCATGATCAATTGTCGAGCTATGCCAACGAAATGTGCAAACGGAAAGAAGAGTCAACATTGTCGTCTACCGACATGAAAGATTTGGTCGTGCAAACCCGAGCAGCGCTTCGATTTGGATTGGCTTGCGTGACGCCCCCAGATGACGAAACTGAGAGCAACCATTCTTTGATATCAGAGCTCCAAGATTTGGCGGTTGTTCAGGGGCTCTGGGCTGTACCACTTTCGCAGCTTCTTTGCCAATTGCGTGGAGATCCCAAGTGCCGCTTGCTTTCTGCTCGTTTACTTTGCAACTTGATAACTTCCAATGCCAAGACAGCCTCCATTCTTGCTTCTACATTTCCACTTTCTCCATCCGCAGAATCGGTCAACATGAATATTCAACAGTCACTCATAACAAATCAAAATCAAGAAGACAACAACCATGATTCTACGACCGAGCCAAATTGGGTCGATATGATCGTTGCAGCAGGCAAGTCCAAGAACAGAGACGCCCTGGCCGCCCTTGTTGCTGCATTGCACAACATGATTGTGGCATTGACAAACACATCCTTTGCCGACAATGTTGCGCACGACTCCATGCTCCTTAGCGTTCTGTTGCGATATTTTGTATCGGCCGAAAGTGTGGTTGAGTCGTTGAAATTACGTACCCAACACGACGCCGCAGAAACGCACGAAACCAATACTGAGGCTGACAACTGGGATTCTGCCACTGATTGGATCCATCTCTTGTTGGCAAAATTGGCCAAGCTGGGCTGGTTGCCATTACTGTACCGCTCTGTTGGAAGCTGTTCAGTAAATATTCCTGTACTTCCAGAGCAAAATGTCCTGCTACATTGCATGGCAAGAGAGGCTGACTCTTTCGTAATGGGTTGCAGTTCCAACACGGAAATTTCAAATCCATTCGGCGGTGATGGTGGATTAGAAGAGACTATAGAAAGCTACGTATTCCTTGCAACCCTTGCGACCGAGCTGTCTTCAATCATACAGCACAAGAAACCAGCTACAATTGTGGGATCAACGGATGAGTCGTTTGAGAATTCCTTGATTGAATCTGGATACGTCACTGTGTTGGATATTTTAAGGTCTACCTTGGGAGTTGATGATGCCGTTACGGGTGTGATCAGACAGAATTTGGGTAAACAGACTTCATTAGTGCAAGAATGTGCCAAATATTTAGGTAACATTACGGACATGCTCGCAGAACAGGTATCTGAAAAACGAGCCCGCGACGTTCGGTTGACCGCAACCGAGCAGCATCTTCTGACCAGTTTGGTCTGCTTGATCGGCAATATGTGTCACAAATCCAAACAGAACCAGGATTTGCTTCGGTTGACGGTTGTTCCGCCAAAACTCGACATAAAATCGAATGATCGAACCAACAGTGGTGAAGCCCGCAATGGATTGCATACACTGCTCTCATGCACCGCCTATGCGACATCTTGTTTCACATTGCGAGAGTGGGGAGTGATCGCCATTCGAAATGCATTAGAAGCGAATTTGGAGAACCAGGCAGTTGTTGCCGAATTGGTTGCACAGGATCCTGTGCAATCGGCTGATCTCGAGCATGCTGGTATTCGAGTGACACTGGATGTCAAGGGACAAGTTTCACTCTCCAAAATTGACGCAGACAAAGAATAAGGTTGCGGAAACAGAAGCAGGAGATCATGATGTTTGTTGATTGCATCGACAGAGTATTACTTCCAAGAAAGTAACCAGAAAAAGAAGAAAAAATCATGCGCTAACTTTTTTCACTTGTGCTGTCATAGGCACATCTCGGAGATAAGAGGGATGCAGGCCATGAAAGGTTACTGGCACGCTAAAGAAAGAGATCATTCGTTGCATTTGGGCGGTCTCTGTTTGGAGGGAAATAGTAACATTGTCAACATAATGTGGAATGGGTTTCTTGTGGTCGAAAGCGTATTGGACTGCGTTGAAATGGATGTTATCCTTTTGCTGGGTACTGTCAACAAGAGTTTTGATCCCAAATACGATGACCGCGATTCACGTGAAGTAACTCTACTACCGGCATGGTAATATGACGTACATCTTTGTCGAGACATTGTTCTGTCGATGATGAAACTCGTGTTCAAACGCAGCGTAGGTTTATCTGGTAACTAGGTAACACTCTTCAAGAAGTCGAAGCGGAAATCCTTTGTATTCATGCTTCTTTACATCGTGCTTGAACATTTAAAAAAACGTATCTACTACGGAGTAGCTATCTAGACTACTCCTATTTTCATAATTCAGTTCCGTGCTAGCTAGAGCATTCAATTTTAAAACAACACTACTCCGGAGTATCTGTGGGTCTGTGAAGTACTCCGTACGTCGTAGTTATGTTTATACTTTCGATAGCTTATACTTACAGTTGCTCTTACGGGTCAAACACGTCACGCATTCTCTCATTAGCTGTCTTTGCCGGTCCCTATCGAATCAATGGAGTTGTTAATCTATCATACCTACCGGCGGTAGCTAGTAAAGTAGGTAGTCGTAACATAGCTATTATTACATCGTATCGGTATTAGGCCTCTTTAGCACTCTACGACAATATAGAGTAAAAAAAACATGAAAATGCTTGCATCTTCAATCTGGCATTTTGATCGCGGCGAATTTGTTTCAGTATTCTTTTTCTGCTGTGACGCTGCCGTGTCAAGCGGAAAAAAGTTCGATTCTTCACGAAAAACTAACAGAACAAGCACACTCTGAAGTGCTACGTTCTGTGGGAGCACATAAAAAAGAGATTCCCGAAGCTCACAAAATTTCAAGAGACATTTTGGAAAACGGTTCACCCTCAGAATTCACGATTGCCACAACGACATATACTAACGACACCTTCCGCCGCAACAACAAGAGTAACATGACCAGCACCGAAACACACCCTATCGCCACTGCCGCAGCAGCATCTCCCTTGGTTACTGCCGCCGCTGTGGCGGGAAAGGGACACCGACGAAACGGAAGTTCATTTCGAGTCAAGCAGTACGAGACGAAAAAGTCCACCTTCACACATTCTCCCATGGTCATGGCCATGCTTACTAACAATCGTCTGTCTAACTGCCACGATGTCGGTAAGATGTTGCAAGAATGTAAAAAAACAGGGTCGGACGATCAAGTGTGTCAGACCGCTACAAAATATATGCAATCTTGCCTTGCGGCCGAGTAATCTGCTACGATGAGTGATACGAAGAATCTACTACCACGTAACAGCTACGAGCTAGCCCGAATTGCGACTGCTGCTACTACCACATCAAGTATTGTTATATGTACAGAATTTTTTCGAAAGGGGTATCAAAGACAAATTACGGGGAGGAAGTTCTTGATTTTGAATTGTCAGAGCCCGTTCACACTGACTAAGTACTGATCGAGTGAAATGCGCAGGTCCGTTAGCTACTGCTGTAACATCTTGTAGATATGTAAACTAGACATTGTTAACACGAAATGCATCAACCTGATAGTCGATTGTCCCCTTATTATTTCATTCTCTCTTGGTAGATTGCGTCGATGGCAATGTCCAGCAACACCGGGTCCGTCGAGCGTATGATAGAAACAATTCGTTGTTTGTGCAGAAAAAGAACAATCAATGAAAAAAATTCTGCGTTGGTTCGCCGATACTTGCTTGCTGCCGAACAACGACAGTTAAGGGTTAAGGATCAGGCCCCGCACTTACAGTAAAAGCATGCCCCGCGAAGGGACATGGCAGCGAACATGAACAAGCCAATAAGCCGAAGTTTCATCCTGTAGCCTGAGATGTGTGATTTTTATTTGATGAACGAAACGGGCGACAGCCTTATCGGAGAGACAACACAATCTGCGTTGAAAACAACAGCAATTAGTCTACCGGTACTCTTCGTGCAGCTATGATATCTTCACAAGATCATTACCGTGGAGTGTTCACTTTCGCCTCAATTCTGGTCACAGCCATTGTTCATTTTTTCGCAAAAACTCTGTTTCATTCGTTGCTTCAATCATGTCATCCAAGCCAACATTGTCTTCTCCGTAACCATCATCTCTGCCATGCAACAAGAAAGAACGCAAGGACAGTACTGAGGCAGTGAAGCGTCCGAAAAATGAATAAAAAAACTTTACAAGAGCAGATTTGAGAGCAAGATTATGGCGGACTCGTGCTGCACACTCTTTCCTTCTTGAATTTTCCCACCTTGTTGAGGAAATAAGTTGTTTCCAAACTGTTCAAGGAGCTTTGTAACAAAGTAATCACTGCAAAGTGTTGAAAAGATGGTCCAAATCCTCTCTCGAATCAACGATTGAGAACAGTACTCCGTTAATTTTGTTCAATCATGTGCGATGCAGGCTCTAACCAAGAAGACATGGAATATGGAATATGTTGCTTGCAAATTTGGCTTCCCAATTGATTCATGATTCATGGGATATGTCTGAAGTCACCGACATGTCAGGTCTTTTTCATCAGAATCTTCTCTTTTATGAATACATTGGATCCTGGGACACATCCAATGTTACCAATGTGAATTCGATGTTTTTCTTGGCGATCAATTTCAGCCAAGACATTAGGCGGTGGGACATTTCCAATGCAACAGACATAAGTAGTATGTTTTGTGGTGCTAAAGCATTCAATAAATATATTGGAGGGTGGAATGTTTCCAAAGTGACAGACATCAGTGAAATGTTCAGATGTGCAATCAAATTCAACCGAGACATCGGACAGTGGGATGTTTCCAATGTGACAGAAATGGGAAGAATGTTTCAACATGCATCTATATTCAACCAAGACATTGGGCAGTGGGATGTCTCCAACGTTATAGACACGCGTGGTATGTTCAGTGCACTTTGGTTCAACCAAGATATTGGAAAATGCAATGTTTCCAATGTTAGAAACATGTCTGAAATGTTTTATGGTGCAATTGCGTTCAACCAAAATATTGGACGATACATCCAATGTGACTTCCATGGAATGAATGTTTGAAGGTGCTCGAGAATTCAACCGAGACATTGGATCATGGGACACATCCAATGTTCAAGACATGAAGCGCACGTTTGATGGTGCATTGCACTTCAATCAAAACATAGGGAAATAGAATGGAACCTGCTTCCGAATCTCTGAGGCTGACCGTCCCCTTCATCAGCACAATGCTCCTCCCGATGCTACCATTTCCACCCAACAATCTCTGCTCCATCAACTACGTCTTACTATCAATGTTTTCATTCAACTTTCACAATCTCCTTCTTGAGAGACCTTTTCAAACAACTGACCCTAACCCCAACCATAAAAAGATGAAACCACGCCGCTCGCCGGAACTCGACGCTCGCCCCTGCCAGGGTCCTGTAATCCCGTTGTATTAAGGTGGTATCGTAGTTTCGTAGCAACAAATAATATTATGGTACCGTTTATCTCCGAGTACCGAGTAGAACTACCGTCATCCATGTCTGACTGTGAATGTGTTTAATGTCGTCACTCACTCCGTCTCTTGACGTGACTTCATCACAGTCACAGTCAGTGTGTTCATTCTTTCCTCGTTTGCAGGATATCGTCATGGACGCATTGAAAATTATTTATTTCACCGACCTTCCCCAGAACAAATGCATGAGACGAAAACTTTGTCGACAAACAACTTGCTGCGAAAATGAAGACCCAATACAGAAAATGGCTAAAGATGAAATCGATTTTGTTTGTTTTAAGACTGTCGGTGTGCAACAGCTTTGTAGTTCGAAGCCATTTTGATCCGGTTCGGCGGTTCGGGTCAGCAAATGGATCCCCCGCCGTGTG
Organism: Nitzschia inconspicua; assembly: GCA_019154785.2. Taxonomy (NCBI): domain Eukaryota; phylum Bacillariophyta; class Bacillariophyceae; order Bacillariales; family Bacillariaceae; genus Nitzschia; species Nitzschia inconspicua. Next base: position 984,836 of record JAGRRH010000004.1, read on the forward strand.
TGACAAGCCAAACAAGGAGAAATTTCTGAGACATCCGAGGTCGGTTCGCTTAGAAAATGTAAGAGCGGAATATGTCGATACAATAACAGCAGCCACAACTGCCCCATCTTTGGCTCTGGTGCAATCTTTGACGGAGACTGCCATCTACGAATGCGGAAATGATGCAGGCCTAGATGCTCTACGGAAACTTGCTGCATTATGCGAATTGCGGATCCCATATGACTTTGGCAACCACGACAACATGCACAAAAATAGCATTGAAGGATCCAATGAGCGTCTCATTTCATACATACCACAACTGCTTCCCCAGTCCACTAGAGAGGAATTTCTCAATGCAGTTCAACGCATGGAGTCAAACGAGTGGCTCAGCCAAAATCCAGACTCGGTCGATGGACTGCCCAGCCTACACTTGAATCTTGTCAGCAATGGTGAACCTCTTTTTCCAATCGAAAAGAATATTGGTGGGCAGGAACCAAAGGAGCATGAATTTCGGTTGGGAATCCAACAACTCTACAACATTGTACATCCGTTTGTCTACAATTTGCTGCTTCCAGAAGCAAAGAAAATGTTACAAAAGTCAGCAAAGTCATCAGCCACTTCACTCCGAGTTTCCGACGTATTTTTGCGACGGTACGGACAAAACATTTGTGGCAGGAACCGTAACGGCATTTCGGCCCATTATGATGTCTTTTCACGGGTGACAGCAGTGGTAGCCTTGGACGACGTTGCTGCGGACGGCCGGAACGGTCTGTTCACTACCGCACTTGAAGACGAGTCCACAGGCCAGACGTCCAATCACAAGGCGTTGCGCCGATTCTTTCCACTGCATGCCGGAGACGGTGTGCTGCACACGTGGGATGTATTGCATGGAGTGGACGTTGAGCCTGGATTGAATCGCACCAGTTTGATTGTGTGGTTCGATGATTTTCCCGAAAATGAAGAAGAGAAGGAACCAGTGGTATCTCCATGGCTGGTAAAGCATCCTGACAATCACAATGATCATTCTGTCAATCACATTCTTCATTTTGTCCTAGGCAGCGCCCTTTCCAACACAAACGTCGACGGTGAAACAGCGATGTGTGGAATGGAAAAGCGAATCGAATTGTTTCTGCGTAGTGCATCCCAAAGAAACAGTTTTGCTTTGACGCGCATGGGAAGTTTGTGCGAAGAAGGGGCATTAACTGTGAATGGGCAATTTTTGGAAGAGAAGGCCTTCGATGTTCTAGAAGATCTTCGACCCATAGCGAAACTCCCTCCCGTGCTTCAAGAGTTGTGCAACAACCAAACGTCTTCACAGGGACTTGCAGTCCGATTTTGGATGGAAGGGGCCATAAGTGGAAACCCACTCGCTCAAAAGGCTCTTGCCGATGAGCTCATGCTGGAGTCCACACAATCCGGAAATGAGCAGCTTCGAATATTGGCCGCGGTGCTCTTTAGCCTAGCTGCCCAGCAAGGTGACCAGAGTGCTTCTGACTCGCTTTGTCGCGTCGTCGAGCTGGATGTTGTTAGCCGAGGAGTGGAAACGGAGGAAGCATTCAGTAATTCACCAGTGGTACGAGTAGCAAATGCTGCTGTCACTACATCATTTTGATAGTGGTTATGTTTGCTGTTGGATCAATTCAAGCTGAAGAAGAAGAAGCAGAGCAAAATTGTTTAATCCTTCTTCCATTTCAGTTTCAGGCACAATTTCCAGTTCTTTTCATGATATTGGTTAGGCGGTCGATATCCTGGTCACAGTATTTCCAAAAATGACGATGTGCTGGTCGATTCTTAAAGGGGATTCCTCCTCCTCATCAGACCATCACTTTTCCTTACATTGTTTTAACTTGTTCCTGTTGCCTCATACCTCATATTGTACCTGTTTTGTGGTTTCCTCTTCGCTCTATTTTGACGTTGATGGTATATAGAGTAACTATCGATTCTTTGAGCTCTGTCAGAACTACAGATGCATCATGGCTGTTTTATGCGTCAAGTCGGCCACCATCATCTCTGCCACTGTTGAAAGAAGAAATACGTACGTCGAAATTCGCAGCAGCGACGACCACAGCTGCAACGATGGCGTCTTCGTCACCTCATCTTGCCATGTGTCTTTTTTGGGTTTCCTTCTTCTCCAAACAAGTCCAGCGTAACTTCAATGAAGTGATGAATGCGTCGTAATGTGCAAATGTAATTTGCCAAGGAATGATAGCTATCAACTCTCTTCTTATAGCTACAACTCGAGAGAGAGTAGATTGGTGTCAATAAATTACCTAACCGCAGCAGGGGAGTACCGGTAGGAAGTCACACTATTTTAAGTACTACGACGTACGCAGTACTACGGCAGACGACCTTCAAGTAGACGTACCTTGAAGTTGTAACTATTACTATTAATAAGTCATTTAAATCATCGTCACAGGATGAAATTGACCACAAAAACCTCAAGTTCACAGTCAACCGTACGACGTAGAAGAAAAGTTGACGTGGAATTTGTTCGGGAAGTTTGATGAAGAGAATGTTTTGGATGTTCCTTGGTGAGTCACCATGTGTACTACGTAGTAAGTCGTACTCGGAGTAGTACTGACGGCTACTCCGAACAGCGAAGTTCTCGAAGAATTTCAAATTGTCGACGAACAAAAATATATTCTCTGTGAATTGTGGTGACGTGAAAAATCGAAAGGAACGTGCACAGTTTAAAATGACAGAAGACTTCTATGGAATGATACCTTAAATATTAATTACGAAGGAACACTTCCTGCACACCACAGTCGCACATTCTAACACACAGATAACATTCAAAGATATCCAAAACCGTTTTGTGTAGTTGATGTGGCACTTCTCGTGTGTCACGACAACGCGAATTCCCAAGCAAGATGTACTTCTGCGACTACTATTGAACTTGAATCCATTCCTGTTTTTTCCTACGACGTATCTCACCTCCATCTTTCCACAAAATTCGGAGATACGTCGTACGAAGTAGATGATATCAAGTTCCCAAAAAAAAATAAAAAAGCATCTCATCCCTCATCACCGTCAGAATAAGCATGATGAACATACCATCCTCTCATCAAACACTAGAACGCATCTTCAACGCACCTGTTTACTCGCTTTCCAGGCCACTTGCGGCACAATACCAACCATCGCCGACAACAGTAGTGATCGGCAAAGGTAGAATTCCAAAGCAAGCGCCAGGGAATCGAAATTTGCGAGGCGTCGTCCAAAGCTTTCTTGATGATTATGCTACCGCCAGCAACAAGGAGGTCAAATCCACTATCGTCTCCAGCATTTATTCTACTATCTTCAACACCTGCCCGGATGGGCTAGCTTTTGTCAAGTACGACGGCACATATTACTGGCCTGTGACTGATTCTCAGGCCAGGGACAAAATTGCAGGTACTTTTCGGGACTGTCTAGCTCATAAGTACAAGTCGGCTTCCAAAAGCAAAGTAGCCAAGAGACGGCATGCCAGAAAGACACGCTGCAATAGTTATTATCTACAACAAGAGTGGAAACATGATCATGTCGTTCCTTCACAACTCTCTTTCACCAACAATGAACCGACAGAATTTTGTCCTCTACCCACACCATTGTCGGAGGTAATGCCTGTTTCTTCTCGATTCTATTCTGGTGATATAGTCGAATACAAGCCTGCGAGGAACGTTGAGCAATTGTGTTTCCGCACCGACGACGGTGTTCCCTCAAAAATGAAGTTGATACATAAAACGATCGACAAATGCACTTTGAGACAACAGGCTGACCACATGGTCTTTGACTTATTCCGCCTCCATTGTGACAAAACAAACGAAAACGTTCACAGCGATAATGCAAAGAGGACTGAACAAAATGATATCAAGGTTGATGATTCCTCTATATCCTCTTGTTCCAGTACTGCTGCTTTCTGCATCTTTCATGGCAACTGCAACGGTAATTGCGAATGTGTAACTGTTGTCAAGATGGAAAACTACAGTCGTAGTGGAAACACAAATACTGGGTCAAAGGGGTATCACAAATAATTAGAAATACTACGTAGACAATTAATCGTATTCATCGGAAAGATGAAAACACTGACGAGTACAAAAAAAGATAAGAGTTTGAGAATAGAGTACATCAAAAATCATAGACGTCGTACCGTTACAAGTACTCGAGTACGTTAATCTACCGCACTGTCGTGTCGTAGCTGGTAGTTGGTAATACGTCGTAGTCTACTACCGGTAATACGGTACTACGTACGTCGTGATGAAAGGCCTAAAATAAGGTTCGTTTTGTTTCCCCATTTTCACTGGGAATCAAATCCGTGACTGACTTTCTACTTTCCGCCATTGACCAGAGGAAGTCCATACTACGTACTCAAGCAGTTTGAACTGTTAGCTTGTAGCTCTTTTCTCATGTCGCTCCTGCTGTGTTTCCTCTTCATTTGACATTCATGGTATCTAGCGTAACTCTCAATTCCTTGATCTCTGTCGAAACCACAGATGCATCGTGGCTTCTTTTGCTTCAAGTAGTAGTAGTAGTAGACTACCATCACCTATCACCTCTACTACCGCCGTTGAAAGAATCGGAATGTTCGACGATGTTCGTAGTGTAGACAACCACAGCTGCAACGGTGGTGTTTTTGTCACATTTCATCACATCATGTCTTTTTTTGTTTTCTTCTTCTCCCAGCGAATCCATCGTAACAACTTCGAAAGGCAGTAGAATTTCTCTTGAATTCTCAATGAACTGACAGAATAGCACGTCGTAATTATGACGATCAACTCTCTTGCTTTACGTCGTTGAGAACTAGCTACTAACTACCGGTAGAGTACCTTGATACTTGATGTAACTGTAAGTAAAACAATTTACTACTACTCCGGACTCCGGAGTAGCTAGGTGTGACAGCTACTTCGATGATTACCTAGCTAGGCGTATAAACAGTAAAGTGGAGTCATTAAAGAACACTTTACACGAATTGACACTGAGTGTTTATTGTTACACGAATTGACAGTGAGTGTTTTTTTATTTTGCTGTTGCTGCGTGGATTTGTCAAGTTTACTGCAATATAATAGAGTGTGTACCTTGATGTTGCTGTTGCTTCGTGGATTTATCAAGTTTGCAAAATTCCGAGAAAGATGAAAAAATCAAATTTTTATTTTTTTTATCCAGAAATTTACGTGGCCATTGTTCGGGAAGTTTGCGGGAAGAAGTTTGATGCCAACCACCGTCTTCCCTCCAAGGTCGCGAACGTTTTGGATGTTCTGTGGTGAGTCACCATCTTGTCCTGACTGAATAGTAGTTCTGGAAGAATAGTCGACGAACAAAAACAACGGTTCTGTGAACTGCGATGACGTGGGGATTTTGCAAGAACGTGCACATGATTTTGTGGAAAGAAGACTTCTATGGAATGATACCTCAATTATGAAAAAAGAAGAACACTTCCCACTCATCGCAAGCACATTGTGTAACACACAGATATATCCATAGTACCTTTGAAGATACCCCGAAACCGTTTCGAGATGTGGCACCCACCACGTGTCAGAACAACGCGAAGTGCTTTTGCGACTACTTTCGAACTTGAAGCCATTTCTGTTTTATTCCTCGGACATCGGACCTTCATCCTTCTTCTCTCTCACACAAATTGAAGATCGTTGCAGACATTATTTTATTTTGTGTCCAAATATAATATTATCGTTATCTTCCAAAACATCGCACCGATATCCTACTAATTCCTTACGTCTTCATCTGTGAAAGATCACATAGTGAGAATAAGCATGAACGCACCATCCTCTCATCAAACACTAGAACGCATCTTCAACGCACCTGTTTACTCGCTTTCCAGGCCACTTGCGGCACAATACCAACCATTGCTGACAACAGTAGTGATCGGAAAAGGTAGAATTCCAAGGCAAGCGCAGGGGAATCAAAATTTGCGAGTCGTCGTCCAAAGCTTTCTTGATGTATATGATGCCGCCAGCAACAAGGAGGTCAAATCCACTATCGTCTCCAGCATATATTCTACAATCTTCAACACTTGTCTAGATGGGCTAGCTTTTGTCAAGTACGACGGCACGTACTACTGGCCTGTGACCGATTCTCAGGCAAGGGACAAGATTGCAGGTACTTTTCGGGACTGTCTAGCTCATAAGTACAAGTCGGCTTCCAAAAGCAAAGTATCCAGGAGACGGCATGCCAGAAAGACGCGCTGCAATAATCACCATCAACAACAAGAGTGGAAACATGAGCATGTCGTTCCTTCACAACTTTCTTTCACCAATAATGAACCGACAGAATTTTGTCCTCTACCCACTCAATTGTTGGAAGTAACACCTGTTTCTTCTCGATTCCATTCTGGTGATATAGTCGAATACATGCCTGCGAGGGACGTTGAGCAATTGTGTTTCCGCACCGACGACGGTGTCCCCTCAAAAATGAAGTTGATACATAAAACGATCGGCAAATGCACTTTGAGACAACAGGCTGACCACATGGTCTTTGACTTATTCCGCCTCCATTGTGACAAAACAAACGAAAACGTTCACAGCGATAATGCGAAGAGGACGGAACAAAATGATCTCAAGGTTGATGAGTCCTCTATATCCTCTTGTTCCAGCACTGCTGCTTTCTGCATCTTTGATGAAAACTGCAACGGTAATTGCGAATGTGTAACTGTTGTCAAGATGGAAAACTACAGTCGTAGTGGAAACACAAATACTGGGTCAAAGGGGTATCACAAATAATTAGAAATAGACAATTAATCGTATTCATCGGATGATAACACTGTGAGCATAGAACACAGTTCAGAGTTCGAATGTGAATGTACTGGAGTAGTTATTTTTTTCACGTGATCGGATTTTGGACAGGCGGACTGAATTCAGTCCCCTGGACGGAATTCATTCCCATCATGTGACGAAGTTATCTCCCTCTAATGTTAGCCAAACGGACCGTTTAGCTGTCAAAACAGTTATTTTACATCAAGTACTTGCATAGATTTAATAGGTCGCGGTTTAAATTGTCAAGAAAATTGGCTCCTGAAGTGCAGACGTATGATGGTCGGGCGAAAATCTCTTGGCAAAAATGTTGAGAAATTTCATGTCAAAATCAACCATGAGGATTGGTTCCGGCGCTATCTGCACTGTGAAGCTCATCAGGATTCATCCATCCAAGCACATACGCAACAAATATCCTAACCACACAAGAAAGGATGAGCTTGTTGGTGTCCGGATCCTTAGACAGGAAGAAAAATTAGTTCACCAAAAACAGCAGTTGTCCGTTGTTGTTGTTCATGATGACTTTAAGCATGATGGAGGGCAACACATTGAACTCTACTGCGTGAAGAGATGGCCCGTGTTACAGCCGAAGCAGATGCCAATCTCTTCTTTGATGATGCCGCCCTGCAATCTCGCCAACTGGATCGGAGCCTGATGACACCAACCCACATCCAATGATTGCTCGGATGGCAACAACATTTGGACCTCTTTCAGAATCGGACATTGCCGAAGCTCGGACTCTTATAGATGATGTCTATGATGACAACCGCCCTGATCCCGAGAACATCCTGACCAGGAATGAGTCAAAAATGCGGCCTGGGGGCACAGTGGCTCAAGTAACCGAAGAAAGGTTGGTCCAACAGATTGCAAACCCCGTCTTGAATTTGGAAACAATGAATCCATGCCGACGGTCCTCAAGATCTTTGTGAGCTTCTCCTCAACCAATACACATGTCCGGGGTTATGCTTGTCCCAAGATAGCCTTGTCCCTTTGGAAACGAGTACCATACAATTTCCTGTGGCATTTCCGGCATTGTTTTTGGGATCGAGCTCGTGGAGGGCAAAGATCAACTCCGACAGATAAGGAACAAGTCAGACAAATTTGGTAAGACAGACGGCCTCTTCCTCCGGCTAACAAGATCCTTGTGGGGTAGTGCCAGAATCCTTGTTGTTGACAGTGGGTTCTATGTCTTGAAAGGCCTCGTTGAGTTAGCCAAGAAAGGAGTCTACGGTTCTGCTCTAATAAAAAAGGAAATATTGGCCAAAATATATTAGAGGAGATGAGATCAAGGGCCATTTCAAAGACATGCCGGTAGGCTCAGTTGATTCTATTGGAGGTAAGCTAGATGGGGTTGACTTTGATGTGTTTTGTATGAAGGATCCGAACTATGTCATGATGACGACGTCAACAAACATGCGGATGGGTGAACACAAGAACCGAGATGGCGTTGAAGCCTTCCAATATCCGGAGGTTGTCCAAAACCATTACCAATACCGGCACCACATTGATGATCACAACAGCGAAAGACACCGGCCAATTATTCTTGAAGTCACATGGGCAACGAAGCCTTTGGGAGACCCGATTCTTTGCGTATCTCCCTGCCTCCACCGAGGTAAATTGCAATCTTGCATCATCCTTTTTCATTGGTGATCCTCCACTTCCAAGTCTATCCTTCCGGAAGGAGCTAGCAAGAGAGCTACTTTACAATCCGTACTTTAATAGGAATGTTGCCACTAATGAAAGACCAAAGAGGAAGAGGACTTGTTGCGAGCATACACTCATGAAATAGCCAGCATATACCGAAAAGCAAGACTCGAAAATCATCCCATCGTCATCCAACTATCCGCAGAGAATGTGCAAAGGAAACCATAGGAAGGTCCGGACTTACTGCAGCTGCAGTCATGGGATGGTCATGTGTGAAAAGTGCTATGCTCAGCACAAGCTGGAGATCGATGATCAGTGAGCGCCATCGTCGGAAAGATTGGAATTGATTCAGTCCATGAATTTTTCGAATTTTTCGGTCTTGTAAAATGCGTAAGTAGCACGTGGACGTTCGCCTCAATAGGCGATCAGGATGCACCACAGGTATCTCTACTTAATTTCGCGTCTTTTTTACATTTGGCTTTATGTGTGAAACTTGTTTCCGGTGATGCTAGTGACATTTAACATTAGACTGAATTCACTCCAAATTGCACCCGTGATCGTTGTTTTCACACCGGGACTCACAGTCAAATCCGTGATTGACTTTCTGCCGTCTGCCATCGTCAATTGACATGATGATAATCCGTTGTACAAAGTACTACGTACTGTCCTCAAGCAGTAGGTCGTATTTCGATTAGTCATGTGTGCCCTCTTCACATCTTCCGTCCTTTCAAATGACATCTCTCTCCTTGATACTTTAACAGCTTTAACATATCTGTGCCAACACGATCATTTATAACCAAAGACGCTGCTGATGTCTTTTGAATTGTGCAGAAAATATCAGGAGAGATTTTGTTTGAGGAATGAGATCTGAATTGGGTAGAAAATCCACCAACCCGTTCGACGATGATCATTGTGACGAACCAAAAGATCATCCCAACCAGAACCGATCCTGCCGCAACTCTGATTTGAGTCCACAGCAACAACAACGCAGAGCTCCGCTCGATTTTTTCAATCCCGTTGATGATGTAGAGAAACCTGCGCTGTCGTTTGACCAATCTAATCGTCCCGCGAGGGCGGATTCGGCTGATGAAATCGGGCTCTTCATTTCTCCGTTGCAGTCAGCCATGCACGAAATGAATGAATATACGGCTGGCGAGCAGCGACTGATGGAAAATCACGACGTTGTTGATGAGTTGTCAGCGCTTTTGCCCCCTGAAGAGGATCTTCATCACACAAGTTACAACGCATTGTCGCCACGCTCGGGACGGAGCCGCAAGTATCGATCATCTGTTCCCAAAGAAATCAAGACCGGCCATGGCTTTCAGCAGAATTCGCTTCCGCAGCATCAACAGGCAAGGAAGCGGTCTGCAAAGACCAAGAATATATCAAATGTAGTCATGAGGGAGCTCCGGACTGTTGATGGTGACAACGAGGTCATGGAATACAAGTACATATTGTTGGAGGATCTGGGAACTGCGTCGTCCTGGTTTATTTTACTGTTGCCCTACATTACATTTGCTCTGAGTATGCTGCTAGGGTATGCAACGTCATTGTCGGTGTCTACCATCGGTCCCATACAAGCAACGAAGCTTTGCGACGTGGAACAAATCTATGAGGTGATGCATCGGTTGCCCGTTGAGAGTGAGTTGGCACAATCGAACGGACATGACACAACATCTTGTTACGCCTCTTTTTCCATGAAGTCCTCTTTCGATCAGAGAAATGGCGGCACTTCATGGTCTGGGACAACTTTCGATTCGGGCTCATTGGGTAACATGCCTGTCATCGGAACCTACCTATATGGAGCCGCCATGTTTTCAAACTTGTCAATAGATGCAGTGGCTATGATTGCTCAAGGACGAGTCAGAGCTTCTGTTGTCATCCTAGAAGAAACACCCATGGAGTCGTACAAAGAACAAGAGATCTGGAAACCAATGTTTGTTTCTACTTCGTCGACCTTGTCGATGACTTGCGAAAGCAGTGTTTATGATGGCAATGATGCTCATTTCAACTGTAAAACGCCGGATCTGATTTCCATGGCCTTTTCTATGCCAGAGACAGCAGTATACACTGGAGGAAATGTCCGGTTCCTTGTCTTCTATGAATACGCGAGCAGCGATGTCGTTGGTTCAAGGTTTTCTGACAAGAGTCGTTTCGGGGCTCTACGAACGAACGCAACGATCACCACTACAAAATCAGCTGTAAGCAACCGCACGATCGATGAACGTGGTGAGCAGTCTCGCTCGTCAGTCATGATCTTGGCTGAAAGAGCGGTAGAAAATCCCTCGCTTGTCCTTGAAGAAATGGTGTCTTCCTCTAGTTACACGATACGGTATAGAAGCATGACCACTGTCCTGCTAGATACAATCATGCGAATATTCTGTTTTATCTTTTCAATTGGTTTTTTTATCTTCTGGTGTCGGCAGATGGGAATACAATGTTGTCCCAGCTCAAGAAGGATGTTCTCTGGGCTATTGGGGTGGGGAGTGCTAGAAGAAGTTGCCCAAACCTATTGGTGGGAAAATCCGTGGGTGCTGATCCCAGAAAGATACTACATCATGCTGCTGCTGATTTCTTTACTCTTGATGCAAGAACCATTCTTGGTTATTATCTTCTTCCTGCCTCATGCACGCTCAAATTACATGCACATGCTTGCTGATGCAGCGATGGGAATAGGGGTGCAAGGCATTCTTCTGGTGTATCTTTGTCTGTTTGAGGGCCTCAAATTTCACACGGCGGATCGTTCAAAGCGCCGTGCGGAACGCCAGAGGCAGGCTCTCCAGTTGCGTCGAGCGGTCAAGCTTGTGGGAGGATGTGATAACGACCTCAGTAGTCCTGTCGCGGTTGACAACTTCTACCGAGAATTCGGAGACACGGATGGGAGCGCATTAACGAGCCATTTGCGCCTCCCGAATGATCCATTTGGAGATGGCTGGGCTGACTTTTTGATTCCAAAAATGTTTCTCTGGGTCGTTGGTGTTGTGTCTGTTTCGGTAACTTCGTATTGCAGGTTCTGCGAGGGCCAAGATCTGTCTGAGAATGGTACTTCAAACTCCCTTACGAGTGGTTATACAAACGTTGAAATTGTTTACATCACGTTCTCCATCATGCAAGTCTTTACAATTTTGATTTGGGTTTACTTGATTGTTGTCGCTTTATCAGTTTCAGGGGACGCATTGAAGCATGAACCGTTCCTTGCCACAAGGCCTGCTCAACTATCTTACCGAGTTTTATTCGCGCACACAGCACTTTTAGTCGCGGCGTTGCTGGTTTCCTTTGTATTATACCTAGGGCATCTTCAGAATGACTGGCATGGACAAACAATCGAGGTGTCGGTAGCGCAGCAAGAAAAGAGTGTCATTGAATTATTTATCGATGCCTTGCAGAGCTATATTGCTAGGTTTCCCTACAGTGGGACAGCTGCAACGGTTGGATTTGGGCGCCTTCTTTGCGTTACTGTTGAGGTTCTGATAACTGCATTCATATTTCTCCCTGCTCATTCAATGGATATTGATGATGTTGATGATGAAACAATCGAAGATATGCGAGGAGTGGAATTAAGGAACTACCGCAAGAATAAACGAGACAAGCGAACCGTCGTCCAACTAGCTAAGGAATCAAAGACGTGGAGGATTTTTCCTTGCCCTATTCAGCGTCTTGAATCTCATGCTTTTCCGCTCCAAGACTCCATGTATCAATTATATAAAGACCTTCACACAGACCGGAACATGCGATTGCGAGGGCTCGTTTCTATTGGACCATACACGCCAGTTTTTTGTAACGAAGTGGCTTGTTGGTTAAACGAAGCTTCGTGGCAAGCTTATTATACCCCCCCAGGATCTCCACATATGACAGAGAAAGATGATTTCATTGGCTGGATGAACCTTGACGCTCTAGGACTGAGATTGGAGGGTTATGTTTACGACGAGAGGACGAACGCTCAAGCACTCATAGCAACCAACGCTGTCCCCCAAGTGGATGGGGAAGAGGACAGTATTGTTGTCGTTGCTTTCCGCGGGACATCAAATGTTGCTCATATGCAGATTGACATCCGAATGAGACAGGTAAGCACAGTCAAAGATTGCCCATCCCTTGCTCCTCACTCTAACTAACATCGTATTCCCCAGGCGCCAATAATGGAACAGCTGACGGGAGTTGCCGGTGCCGCTATTCGAATCCTTCCAGATCAAGTTGATGTCGATGACAAGGACGGTTGGTTTTGGGATACTGTAAGGGAACAGCATGACGATTCAGGACATGTCAAGTGCGTTGCTTGTTGGAATGGTGCGGAAGCCCCGCACATTCCTCCTACTCCTACGACCAGTCATGAACGAAACGCCTCTGATTCATCAACTTTTCAACAGACGGTTGCAAAAGGCGCAAAAGATCTATTGAAGATTACCCCTGTTGCAAAGAACACCTTTCCCATGATTCATGAAGGCTTTCAAGATGCATACAATCAGATTCGAAAGCAAATTTTCGATCTCCTTGTTCCTGTTTTGCAGAGGCAGGTAGCGAAAGCGGCAACTGCGTCCAGTACGTCCGTTGCGTCATCGGAGCCGCTCGCCCTCCCAAAAATATATTGCACAGGACACAGCCTGGGCGGATCGTTGGCACAAATTTTTGCGTTGGACCTGGCATCCAATTGTGAATTTGGATTGCGGAGTTTGTCCAGAGGCGATCCAGCTGCCCAGCAAAACGACAGGCCAGATGATCTTGTTATGGCATCCACTGTTGCATCAACAACCGCTCAGAAAAAGGAACAAATTCGTTACCTTCAGCCTCCCATCGCTGTTTACACGTTCGGTCAGCCTCGGGTTGGGAACAAGGCTTTCGCGAAGCTTTACAAACAACGAGTTCCTCACACGTTTCGCGTAGTCAACGAGGGCGATGCTATTACTGCTATACCAAATTACCTTTGTTGTAGTGGTGTCTACAAGCATGCAGGGCTAGAGGTCATCTTGGACCAAGGTATGACGGGAAACATTTTGGTCGGTCCCACTGTGGTTGAAACATTATTCCGCTTCAACAAAGTCCGGACTAACATTGCAGCCCATCAGATGGCAAAGTATCGAGATTGCTTGGAGTGTGCTTTTGATTCATCCCAGCTGCTAGACTACTACAAGGGACACAACGTCGCCCACCAAGAACTGCAGAATGCGGACGAGCCGGGGGAGAAGGAACACTCTTTGGATGCAACTGGATATCATAGACAGATCGCCGCGAACAACCTGGCTGCAGCGTCATTCATTCCAGAATGGATGATTGCGCCTCGCAAAGCAGCGTAATCTGTTATCGTTTTGGATGAACCTGAGTAGTGTGAGCGTGAAGCTGATTCACTCGATTCTTTCAAGCTCTTTTGAGCCTCCAAACGTTTTTGCCTTGCTTGCTGCAAGAAAATACAAGTCGGTGTGCTAAAAGTTGCTGAATGCCATTCGATTCCTGGACGCTGGATTGGTCTGTCATTGAGCCTAGGTTTCACCAATATTAGAACAAAAGTATGCCACCAATAAACGTCCACTGAAGGTCTTGCAACCAGATGCTCCGTCCGCTCTTTTTTTTTTACTCTTTTTTACTTGGTTTTCACGAGTTTCGATGAGGTGATAACTTGAAGAGTGAGGGCGAAGATGTTATGCCGAAATGGGAGGGTTTAGAATTCACAGTCAGTGAAAATTGAACACTTTTCCATACATAACATTTCATAGGTTTCTCCAGCATATCAGCTTATCCTCATGCTGTTCAAAGTCTTCTTGAATACCAAGCTGACACGCGGAGCCTTTTCTCCTCTAGAGTCGGCCGTTTTGACGGTGTGCTGAAACCTCTCCTGACAATCGCCGAACATTTCGGTTACATCACCATTGAATAAGACAAATGCGTGCGGCTTGTTGTTTGTTTTTGCGGTTCCTGATGGGTTGTTGGATCGAAAAGCAAATTTTCGCGTCGCTCCAATGCTTACCACCGCCGTTTCATAGCCCCACATGGATCCTTGGTCGGGATCAATGTGATACCGCATTCCAGATTCTCCATCTGGATACAAATTTAACAAACACCCATCATAGTATTGTGACGTCTGCTGGTACAAACAATCCCGAATGGTCTCTACTAGTGGCGACCATTGCTTTCGTGGCATGGACTTGCCACTGTACGAAAAGGCAGCCACTTTCTCATCGCCTTGCCAGGCTGTTTGTCGTCGTTCTTGGACAATCCGGTTGGTGGAAGTTGTTTTGATGATATCTGACTGAAAATCCACTTGAAGGATGAATTCCTCCACAATGCAATGTGTTGAGGTTGTTTCAAAGATGGTCGACGAATCAAGTAACAACCCTTGTCGAATTCGAAACGGTAATTTCAATGCATCATGAGCCTCTTGCAATTGTTGCGGCAATTTATACCGTTGCTTCTTACTTGGTCCCTCTCCTGTCCTTTGGAAACAATCCATTGCCCAATGCAGGCCTGATAGGTGGTGAGACTCGATTAAAGATTGCAAGGTCGAGGTTTCGTCGTAAAGCTTTTCAACGAGAGGATCGCAGAACCGAGAAAAAGAGAACCGTGTGTCTCCTTCCTTTCGTATTTTCCGACTGGCCAAAATTCGAATAATGACAGCGACGGCCTTGATACCTTCCACAGCCGATTCCAGAGACGATGGAGACGCCGACCATGAAGCCTGTGTCATGCAATGAATGGATGTTGAAAGTCCCCTCTTCAACAACAACAGCTGTGGAAAGTCGAAAAGGATTTCTGTTGATGTTGCGCCAGTCTGGTTGTCCTCGAACAGGCGTTGATTGTCGTCCGCAATCATGTGTTTCGACAATCGGACCAGTGTCAAACTGGACAGGGACCCGGTCGGATCTTGATCGGACGTTAGGTGGCAAGCCACATTTTGCAAAATATGTTGGACAGTGAAGGACTGCTGTAGAATCAAGTACAGTGATTTCGACGAGGACGAAGAAGTAGCAGGAATAGTCAAATGTTGTTTTTCTGAAGCCGAAGATGATAGATTTAGATGCACCGGTCTTTCTTTGGAAGACGACAGATGCTGCTGGATGTTTCGCCGACTTGAGGATAATGTATCGATGGGTCTATGGTGGGTCGTCAAGGCCTCCGAAACAAGGAAGAGGGCCTCGTTGTGTGGACTTCGACGACACGGCAGGTGACAGTAGAGCAAAGTAACTATCAGGGCAGTAAAGACTCGCCGTAGTATCCCTCGAATCGTAGTTACCAACATAATGTTGTTCTTATCTTGGTCGAAAGATTTATTTCACAGCTAGCTAGTAATGGATGATGATTTGCTGTTCGGCACATTCGTTTGTGACAAAAAAGATGGATGGTGGTAGCGTTCACATCCAATTCGAAATCGTTGAGGGGAAAATAATTATGTATTGTTTTGTTTCAAATGATGTATTCTAATAAATGAGACAGGTCCCCGTACTAGTCATAGTAGAGTTGGAGTTTTAAAACTGACGTCAGAGCCGAATGCATGAGATCGGTCAGAACGCGAAGCTGCAATCTCATCAGAATATCACACAGCAGTCAACG
Organism: Nitzschia inconspicua; assembly: GCA_019154785.2. Classification (NCBI taxonomy): domain Eukaryota; phylum Bacillariophyta; class Bacillariophyceae; order Bacillariales; family Bacillariaceae; genus Nitzschia; species Nitzschia inconspicua. The sequence continues at coordinate 1,000,735 of JAGRRH010000004.1, forward strand.
CGTCGCAGCCAACCAACACGGGTCCGTTTGACGGAAGCGCAGCGTGTGAAGGGTCGAGAGGAAGAGATATGATGATGATGATCATGTCAAGGCAACGACACTGCATCATTGACCATCAATTTTACCAGCGTTTTACCACTCACAACATCACCGAACCATCACTGAGCGTCATACTAGCGGAACGGGACAGGGAAACAACGAGAGATCCCATCATGTCTGCCACAACATTTCCTCACCATCGCCGGCGTCGATGCAACGGAGGTTCGAAAACATCGGCAGAAAGGCATTCCTTGATGACCTTTCCGTCCATCATTGCTTTTCTCGTTGCAATGCTAGCGACTACGGCTCCTTCTAACTGTTATGCCTTCAATCGACAGTATAGGCAATCGCTTTCAAGGATACCCAACAACAACCGCCATATTCACAAGCAAATGCAAAGCACCCGATGGCATTCATTTCAACAGCATCCTTCCACTAACATTCGTCGATCGATTCGATTGCATGTGGCTAAAACGGGTGGCAAAATGATCGACACGGAAGAACAATTTGCGGAAACGGTTCTCGCCAAGAATGTTCCTCGACCTGTCATGGTCTTTTTCTCGGCTCCGTGGTGAGTCTAAAGAATGGTGTCGAATTTCGAGGGCTACTACAAGAATATGCAAGACAGGCAGTGATCTAAATGTCACTACCGTCTCTATTTCTTCTTTTTTTCTCTTTTTTGTTAGGTGCGGCCCCTGTCGGTTGACAGTCCCGGTCGTCAAAGACGTGATGAAGCAATTTTCGGGAGACATTGATGTAGTGGAAATTTGTACCGATGATTTAGCCGAAGTTGCCGAGGACGCGGGAGTTGTCAGTATCCCAACCATTCAATTTTACTTTGCTGGAAAAGCCCTGGAAACGCATTCCATCGTCGGGTGTGTCGCCAAGACAGTGCTGGCCAATGCAGTGGAGAAGGTGTTGGAAGATGTGGCACAAATACAGCAACAAAAGGCGCCGTAAGAAAATGTCTCATTTACGAACAGAAAATGTAATACTATAAACGCTAGTAGCTTCCTTTCATGGTATTAACTGTAGACAGATTTCGTTGGAAAATAATTTACGCAGTTAGTTTGAGCTACGTGTAGACGTTTAGATGCCCTGCTCATCATTGCTCTTGCAAATATAACATTATTATGTACAGATGACAGCTTTCAATGTGGAATCCAAACTATGTACAAAGGCAGGATTCCTGGATTTACTCACATGCAGGCTGCTCTCTACTCGTTGTCGCCGGCATTATCAACCTCTTCTTGTTCTGTTGCAGACCCTCCGATCGACGTGGGGGGCTTTGACATCGACCTACTCCGAGTAGCAGTTTCTGCTTCGTCATCATACAGCTCTTTTTCAAGTTGCTCATCTGGCAATTGTACTTCCACGATTCGCGCTCGCTTTTGAGCACGCCGGGATGGCAAATACTTCTTTCGTCGGCGTATAGGCATGGAAAAAAGCGAAGCTAAGAGTTCTGGAGAGATGCATCCGAGGGCTCCGTTGATTCCTCGGCAGTTGGTGAAGACGCAATGGAAGTATCGACGACGATGTTCCTTGTCCTCCATCATTGTAACCGTGACTGTCAACGGATCAATGACGGAATCAGTACCCGAGACCCGTTCGTTTCTCTTTCTCATGGCAGGAAAGTCGATACATGGCATTGTGATAGCGGTATAATCCAGAAGTCTGGATGGCAGTTGCACTTTTGCCGGATTCCTGTCATCGTTCTTTCCCCTTGACGCACTTTCCGGGTCAGCTTCGCCTTCCTCCGATGCAGAGTTTTGTACATCCTTCAAATCCTCTTGCGGAACGATTGTAGCTTTATTGTCTTTCTTCCTAACATTCTGCTTTTCCTGTAGCTCTGGCTGTAAAGCAGCAGCCACTACTTGAAAGAAACACGAAAGCTTGTCTGGTCGAACAAGACTGAAGATTGTCAACCGTTCAATCTCAGACTTGCGGTAGCCAGTTGCCTTTGCGAAGCATTCATTCCAGGTTATGATCTTTCCAGAAGTCGACGCAATGAGCTGAGGGATGTTGGATTTGCCGAAGACTTCTTCATAATCAACCTCGAAATTCCGTTCCAATGACGTAACCTCGGACGGGGGTCGTTTCCGTCCTCGTTTGTCGTTGGTGAAGACTACATCTTTGTGTCCACTATGACGTTCTCTACTGGTCTTTTCGCTGGCGACAGCAGCGTCACTTGAAATACTGCTCGTCGAGGGTAGTTCCCCCGCTTCATCGCAAGTGTTTTCTGGCACCGCATTCGTTTCTCTGCTGCCAGAACCACTTCCACTGTTGTTGGATGACGAACATTGATTACTATCAGTCAGGTCGGAGACAGTAGAAATGGTTTTGGAGGTCCCCTGAGCGCTAGGATTGCCACCGCTGCCCGATCCACTTCCAGACCCACTTCCACTCCCACTACCAGTTTCTCTCCCCTCGGCAGATGAATCTTCGGAGGCAGCCACTCCACCCTCTACCCGTGGTTTCTTGGTTGTTCCTGGTGACCCAGAAGACGAGCCTTCTTGGTTTCCATCACTGATCTTGGCCTTCCGCTTTCTTTCAGATTCGTCGTTGCTTCGTCGTTCTCGACTACTGGTGTTCTGGGATCGCCCAGAGACGGTAGTATCGGCTGTCAAACTCGAGGTAACACTTTCCGGATCCGATCGTGATTCTTGCATAGCCTTGTCCTCTTCTACCTTTTTCTTCTTCGCCTCTAGGCCGGACTTGAGTTTCTCGAGCTCTTGCTCTTTTTTACTGGTGGATTCAACCATGTGCTTGACATATTCAGCGCACCTAAAATGAATGGAAAAGTAAGACAGCACATGTAAGTCTTGCTGATAGAGGTACCATTCAACATTCCGTCCTAGTTCCGATACATACTTAGACAAAGTATTGAATTTGCTTCGGCCCTCCACTTGCCATCCTCCGTTCTCAATCTGTACCCGAAGTTGATCGATCAATTCTGTAATCTTCTGAGCACGCTTTTGCTCTCTTTCGTTCTTGATTCGACCACTGCGGTTGCGACGATTACTCTTTGTACCATGTCGCGCATCAATCATCTGCGGCGGATTGATATGGTGATGATGAATACCATGCCGATGGTGCAAACTGGCCGCAACTCCCACCTGAGTAGGGTCCACCCCTGCTTGCATCAATGCAGCAGCCTGTTCGTGGGTCACGGATTCCGCTTTCAAGAGATGCTGCGGGTGATATCCATTGACTGTTTCTCCATAGTAAAACGAGTTTGGGTCATGCTCAATAGGCAACCCAAGTTTGCGCTGGTTTTGCATAAAGTTGGCCCGGAGCTCAACGGGTGCATCAAACAAGAAGAATGGAGGCAACGTCGCCGCACCAGAAGCAATCTTGTTGTTGTTTTCTGCTGACGCCTTTTGCTTGGCTGAAGATGTTTGTTGTGGCGTTTTGGTAGCATCCATGGAGGTACTACCGTCCATTCCTGTCGGAGAAAAAGGTGGATGAAAAGGGGGGTCCACTCCAGCCTGGGGAACGTTTTGCATCGCGTATGGATTCCCATTAGTTTGCATGGAATTTTGAGATGACGATGGTGCCGTGGTTGCTGGACCAGTCGCCGCCATGAGAAAGTTGTTGGCTAGCAGAGTCAAATGAGGATTGGATACCGGTGCCACACCCGATGGGATAGTGTGTAAAGCCGTGGGTAGAGACGATGCAACAGCCATGAAACCAAGGTTTGATCGCTCCAGGGTTTGACTCAGGTCCACACTATATAAATCGGAGGAGGAGCTGTGAGGTTGAACCAAGGTAGATCCAGCTGGAAACGCGTTCGTGGAACCAGTGGAAGCTGGAGGACAACTAGCCGAAGATTGTATTGCCAAGGGATGCATAGAGAAGGATGTTTGACTGCTACTGCTTGGCGTCCGTGACGAGTTACCTGAAGACCGTGTCGTGGATGATCGGTCTTCGTCTTGTATTGAAGTCGTTTCTGAGACAGCGGCTGTACCATGAGCGGGACCTTTGTTGGTCTTTCCAACTTGCATTGGATTATTGGAATAAAAGTGTGCGGGAAACTGCCTGGCTGCTTCATTCTCCCTCATGACCATGTCTTTTGATGACGGCTTTTGATCGTCGTCGTTGTTGTTTTGTATCGTGGTATCATCCTCCGTGTTGAAGCCGTTGACTATCCCCAGAGTGTTCCATTGGTTGGCATTGGTGTCCCAACCAGAAGTTGCTTCCGTGCTATTGTTCATGTCGCTGTTGCTGTTGCCATCTCCGGCGTTCTCATTGTCATTGGTCAACTTTGCGGGATCGTCGTCATCGTCATTCCACACGCCTAATAGATTCGGTTCGAAGTCAAACGAGTCCATAATGGAATGTGTGTGAAAACGGCTGGGATCCGAGGAAGAATCGTTTCTCGTATTACTCTCAAGAGTATTGTTTTTCTCAACGGTCAATGAATTGAACGACTGGGATTATGAATGCTGTCTTTAGTTCACTGGAGGTAGTTGTTGGTATTGATTCAATGCAGCTGTCAACTGGCGGTGGTTGTGGTTGTTTCGATACACCATGAAAGACGTGATTTGTCTTCGCTTGAAAGTGTTCGTAGAAGTTGTTGTGGTGAGGGCATTCACCGATGTAGCAATCGCAGCTGCGATAGTAGAGTGATGGGTCGAAAGAAAAGTGTCGAAAAACTGCAAAAGAGAACAGGGCAAGGGAAGCACCATCTGCTGGAATGACCTATTTCTACGTTTTGATTGGTCGAAGCTTCATCTGGTTGATGGATCGGGGAGTGAGATACATAATAACCTTGGGGATACGCGAAGTCTCCCGCAATCTCAATCGTTTATTTAACGACTTGCCTCGTCATCGGCAGATGTTTTATCCCAGCTGGTGCTATCCTCTAAGAACGTACGCAAACATACACCAACAGCTTGTGTTGGGGAGGATGTGATGAATACGCAGTGCCTACTTTGTAGCGTCGTAAAACTCATCACAAGCTTGCTTGATGTTCTCCGACAGTCTACTCTCTCTACCTACCTAGTAGGTACTCTACTAGACAATACTACTACTACCTGTAGAACATTCATTGATTCATCGATTATTTATTATGATGAGTACATCATTTTTTATTTATTACTACGTACATACTTAAATGTAAGTACCACGCATTATCTTTCAGTAGACAGTGTACTGTGTGAACATTGCTTCTACTGTCCATTCCCACTGATAACGTATGCAAGACCTTATGCTACCCTTTTGTTGACGCATGCTTACCATGGTAGTCGGTCGGTTTCAGTAGCAGGACCTCACCTTGATTGACCGAGACGGCTACGTTGCTTCCCTGCACAGCAATGCAGCCAGCATCACCGCCATCTACCAATTCGCCACGGCTCAGTAGAGTCGTTTTTAAAGCCGAAGAACTTGGTTTTGAGACGTTGTTGTTTGTGATTTCCATCGTTCCATAATTGATTTGAAAAGTCGAAAGGCAACCACTTCCTTCCCCCCCTGAAAATAGATACGTCTCGTTCGTGCAGCCCTTGCTCTTTCTCCATGGAACAAATGTGGGACGATGGATTTGCTTGCAGGACCGACCCACGGGAACGTGACCCTCTAGTGTTGCCAAGGGTGCGGACAAATTTCTCCAATCCCACAACTTGATGTAGGGGTCCATGCCTGCTGTGGCCAAGACATGGGTGTGACTGGGATCCCAGACCACCGAGTGGGGCCGTCGGTGTGCATTGTCCAGCTCTGGAAGCATTGCAGAAGCATTGCTACCATTCATTCGGTAGTCATGAATCGCTACAATACCATCGTCCGAGGCCGAGGCCAGAACTGTACTGTCGCTTCCTTGGAACTGGACTGCACCCACCTTGGCTGTGTGAAAATGGGAACGCCATAAAGGTAGACTAGTTCCGTTTGCAAAGGCTTGAATGTTGAACACCGCAATCGTTTTGTCTTTGGAACCCGTGGCAATGACGGCATTGTTCGTATCGTTGTTGGAGTTTTTGGTCGACACGTCCATGCAGAAAATGCCACTGGCGTGCAATTCGTTTGTGGATCTCGTTGTAAGCTTTGGAACTCCATCACTTCCAATTCGGTAAAGATCCCACAAGCAGACTGTTCCATCATTTCCAGCCGTGAGAAGTTGTTGTGGAGTAATTTTTGTGGCGGCGGGTAGAAACTTCGCATCGGCAATCCATCGACCCTTGTGAGCCTTCCATGCCATCATTGGATCAAAACTCGATTCCAAAGCCGTATCGTCCATTTCATTCTCCATACAAAGAGTTCCTTTTTGGCCAATGTTCCATATCGAAATCAAACCAGCTTTGCCAGCCCCCACCAGCCATGGTGCATCTTCGCATTGGTCACCCCAAAAATTGAGAGAGTAAATTGCCGAGAGCCCTTTGGGTGGACACAATCGCTCCCCAGTGATGCAGAGGGAGGTCATTTTCGAAAATTCTACAACAGCCGCAGTGTCATATTTCTCGATTATGGTATTCCTTGCATCGTAATGGTACAAAGGTGAATGACTGTACTCCACGTTCACCACCGGTAGTTCTGCTGGTAAGGTTTCGCGGGACAAGATATCACCCAATTCGTGTCCATTTGCAGCCTGATTGTCATTTTCGGACAAGACAGTGCGTCGACTTCGTGTGGATCGTCTCGTGGGTGGTCGAGGAACGTTAGTATTGCTTGCTGGTCGTTTGGTGGGACGTTTTCGTTTGGTGGAATCTGTACTGCGTTTCATTGTCGTAGTAGGAGTGGTCGTGCAATTCAACAATCCAAGAGCTGCTAATCGGGCGTTGTTTCGTTCTATGTTGCGAAGCCGGAGTTTCTCGTATTCGGACAATGGTGGGTCGTTTCCATCATCACCGTGATCTTGATGATGGGTGTAATCGTTCACTGATTCATCATCGCCACGCTGCAAGACTGGACCGGTATCGTCATTCTCCACGTTGTTGCTGTTGTTGTTGATGATGATGTGGGCGTTGATCCTTTCACCATTGATGTTTTCTTCGATCGTCCCTCCTTTCTTCTTTTCTACGCAACTGTTCAACTCATTCTTGATTTGTGTGTCAACGGAGTGTGTTTTGGATGTTTCGGAGAATTGACATGATGAAAAAACTGATGCCACGTTATTTGATGTCTTTGCTGGTGTTACCAAATTGCACAACTGTTGATTTGTAGAAACAGCAGCAGTGGAGTTAACAACAACAGCTGTCTTCTCCAGACAAGTATTTGTTTTTTGATCATCATTTTGATGCGTTTCCTCTAGAACAAACCCGGTATTCTCCTTGTCGCCATTGTGTATGACATTGGATGATGCAGAGCTGGTGGTGGTGATCAAACAATCCTCGGTATCGTCATCCGTGCGGAGTGTATCTGTATCGGTTGGCGTCGATTTCACTGACCAGAAGGACAGCAGCGACATCTGTTTGCTAGGCCGCTGCGACACGACATTATCCCTGATACCTCGCTGACCTCTCTTACTGTTAGTCCCCATGATGGTCAAGTAGTCAGCACAGCGGGTATATTGTATATTCGCCAGATGATCGTTCAATATGATGATGATGATGATGATGTGTGTGTGTGTTGCAATGACACACACAAGCATAAAAACACCAGTTCCGGTTCCGGGGATTTGTAACATCCGGGTCGCTAAAGTGAGTTTTACAGTTAACTACCGGCATGACGACTAATAATGTGGATGAAATGGCTCCTTCTCGCGCAAGCATATCCAGGGTCAGGAAAAAGGAGTACTGTGCACGAAGGCACTACAGACGTACTACCGCTACCTATTGTGTCGTTCAACAAAATAGAGCCTGTCCCAACGTCCAAACACCAAAGAAGGGTTCCGACACTGTTGTGTTCCATGGGTTGCAGCCGCTTCTTTACTGTAGCAAAGCTCATATACAAAGACTTATTTTGACACTTGGTGAATCAACGCGAAATGTCGGACGGCAGCGTTTCTTCGTCGAGCGGAGAACCCTTCTTTGAAAGCCCCGATAACAGCGATGCAGACGATGATGATGATAGCGATAACAACAATATTGACGGGACTGAATCGTCCCATGGATCGCCCTCCAAACCGCATGGTTCTCACAAGAAAAAGACTGCTGCCATTGATCCCTTCAAGTTCCAAGCCAGGTCATTTCAAAAGGTGAACACTGCGATAACTTCCGCTCAACAACACCCATCGCCGTCTCGGGAAAAAAAGCGCACTCGTACCGACGATACCGGTGGAGAACTCGAACGCAGTTTAGAAGAATTGAAGCGCAAGAGTCAAGCCCATTTGATGGCCTCGCAACAGAAATTGAGAAAGAGAAAGATGGTCAACGAGAACGAGAACAACGACAGTGATGACAGCGATGGTGATAGTGACGGAGATGTGTTGGAGGGACGTGCTGGTGTTAAAGATGCTAACAAACAGAGCAAAGAAAAGAGCCGAAATGGTGAAGGATCCGTCTCCAAGCAGCAGGATCTACAAGAGCAGAATGTGATTGAACTATTGTCGGATGATGACAAGGAACCTGCCGATGTGGAGAAAATGCCATCAGCCAACGCTACCGTCCGAAGGTCTCCTCGGATTGCACGGTCCGCTGCATCTGCAGCAGTAGCAGTAGCGTTGTTGTCTGCCACCAGCAAGATAACTCCCCCGGCATACGACAACAGCACCGATGATGATAGCGTCAAGGAGATGTCAGCAGGTGCGGTCGCTCGATCGCTTACACGACGCAACAACAATCCACTTCCCGCTGGTGCTGCCGAAGCTATGATGCGAGCTCGCATGGCACAAAGTAAACTCACGCAAGCCCAGCACTACCATGCTCATGATTTGTACGTCCCCGTCAAGGAACCCGAGTTGATTCAACGTCGTCCTTCTTCTGCCCCGTCATCGGCACGCAAGCCGTTGTCAGGAATTAAAGCAGCGGCCCTAAATCTAGGGATACCACTGAAAGTAGTGTGTCGCACACAATTGTACATCACAACGGAAAAGAATAAGCGGACACAAGATGTCAAATTGTCAATTCGGGATAAGGAACCGTTGCAGGAGTTGTATAATAGGTTGTTTCAGGAGCTGGCGCTGCCTCCCACGGCTACTTTGACCATGAGTTTTGATGGGATGAACATAGAAAAGAGCAAGACGCCGAAGTCGTACGATATGGAAGATGGGGATCTGATTGATTGCACGGCCCAAGCAACGTATCTGCTGACTACCAAACGAGAGTCTACTCCTGTAATCCCTACGTCACTCAATGTTAAAAAGATTCCATTGGGCAAGAGGTTGAAGCTGAATTGTCGAGCACAGGTCAAGTTGAGCGGAACGCAGCAACAGAAAAAGGCGCACCACCTTTTGTCATCGAATTTGGAGTTGCGAGAGCACGAACCACTGTCGATACTCCTCGATAGCATGGTCAAGGCCCATAATATACCGACGACGGCTAAAGTCAAAATGCTGTTTGATGGGGAAGTATGCAATTTGGAGAAGACGCCAACCAACTACGGAATGGAAGCGGACGATATGATTGATTTTACGGTCGAAGTGGACAGCTTCTGGTTATGAGGAACGGAAACCATGTTTTCTTTTCGACGTTTGTCTAACTGTTTCAATTCTAGTGGTGGGAGTGATCAGTCTGCTGTATAGCGGAAAGATTCAGTACGTCGGAAAGATAAAATGCGACATTCACAAAAAATTGGATGCAGTACTACGTCCTAGCTGGGCACTGACACTTCAAAGAATTTCTTCATGGTCGCAAAGCAGATATCTGGTTGCTGCCCGTACCGTATAGCCAATGACCAGCACCATCGACATGAGGGTTTCTGTTGGCCCTCTTTTCAATAGTTCGACGACATTGGGATCGCCAAAGTCGTCCATTTGGAGGTCCGATTTAGATACAATCACGAGATTTGGAGTAAATTTTTGAGCAAGGCAATTTCTATCGCCAAATGGTGCATCTTGCCCTCGGAAAGGATTTCAAGAGCAGAAAGCAATTTGGATAGGACATGTATTAACACCCACGTTCCAATCTTTCAGTGCATTGAACCTGAGATGCACCTGGATGAATGAAAAAAAAATCTACTAGTCTTACTCCAGAAAGTAACAATAATAGTACACACTACACTACTTCGAAGGGGTACCTAGCACAAAGTGGAAACTACTGCTACATTGGCGACGTATTGGAGAAATAACTTGGAACATCATACGTACAGAAGTACTATAGTACGGTAGTCTACCGGCACCGTACCCTACTACGGTAGTACAGTAGTACGATTTTTACTCGAAGGATACGTAGTAGTAGTAGTACCGTAGTACGGTTGTCTATCATACCGGTATCATACTTCCCATCTATCATAACGGCATCTCTATCCGACGGGTAGTCTACTGCGCTATACCAATCTTGCTGCTTCTGTCGTAGCGGTAATAATGTGTTTCAAACGCCTGCTCTAACTTGCCCAATCTCTTTGCCGTTTCGCACAAGTCAGAATCCTGACCAACCATGACGTCTTACGATCCCAACATTGTCATACAAGCAGCCGATGAAAAGTTCGTCGCCAACGACTTGACCGGAGGACAAACGCTGTACCAAAGCGCCCTATTGAATTGGGTCGACGATGCCCAATTCAGTAGTGATGTGACGGACAGGGATCAACTCCAAGAGGCCATCGCTACCTTATGGATTGCCTACGCTCAGTTTTTGCAAAAGGCCAAGCAATTCAAGTCAGCTACCGAAGCCTACGAACAAGCCGTGTCCTGTCCGGTGGGATCGTTGGTGGGTCGAGTTTGGTTGGATTATGCCCGATTTTTGGAAGAAAGGGGGAAATTGAGAAGTGCACAAAAAGTCTATCTGCGAGCGTTGGTAGATGATAATGGTGGTAAAGTACAGGACGAACAAGATCGGAATTTGTTATGGAATGAATTTTTGGAAATGATGAAGACCAACAAGCCTGATCTTACGTTGGCGGCATTGAAAAAGGCCGTCCAAGACGAACATTTGGGAGATGCGAGAAATTCACCACGGCCACAAAATGTCGGTAGCGGTGGCGCCGACACAGATGATGACGAGAATATGTACGATGATTTGCTGCCAGACGCAAAACGACCCAGGATAGAGAAGAGTTCTGCCACAATCATCAAACAGGAAGATACAAGTGAAGAATCAAGGACTCACGTCGTTACTGCTTCAGATGTCAAAACCGAAGAGACGGCCTTGGAAGAAATTATTCAATCCGCCAAATCGGATCCACAATTCCTGGCCGCATGGATGGTCCGTGACGGTGACGGTCAACCACAATCACCCGAAGTTTCACTTTTTGAGGCAGCCCCGCCCAAATTATCGGATCCTACGGGCAAAGATCTGCTAGGAGAAGAGCTTGCTCTGCATCTAGTACAACGACTTTTGAGTGCAACGGGAAGCGTCATTTTACAAACCTGTCGGGGGTTGTGGATGATGACAGCATTGACCGAGAATTCATGCAACAACCGATTGAAGGAGTTGGATGGGTCGATCAGGGATGATCTCGAATCGCTTCAACAGCGTCTAAACGAACGATTGAGCGTGGCCGGAGAAGCTGAAGCAGCGGTTCGAGCCGTGAATGAGAGCGAGGAGCGGTCATTTCAAGAAAATTGCAACGAGCGACGACAGAAAATGTTGAACGACATGGCGTGGGAGTTTCGAAGATTGTTGTGGGTGCAACAGCAGTTTTTGACTAAACTTAAAATACCTGGCTTTCATGGAACCTCAGTAGATGTTGCGGAACTTGAGTACCAAGCTCGAATCTGTTCCTATCTTCATTCGGCGTTCTTCCTTCGACAACGCATTGGTGAAGATGCCCATGTCAAAATGTTGAAATCACAAGAGTCTAGACTAAACCAGTTGATCGAAGACCAATCCATGATGATGGCTACTGGTGGAACCAGCACGGTACCTTCCGGAAATAACATGGCAGGATATTCTCCCAAATTCGGCAGCACGGGTGCCCGGCTAAGTCCAGCACCTATGACTCGAAACAGTCCAGTCCCAAACTTTCATTTGCATCCGCCGCCAATGCCAGCGAGTTTGCCTCTTCCGCCACAGCAAGTCTATCAGCGAATGCCTCCACAGATGCCACACTCATATAGCGGTGGCATTCCAGCGCCGGGAACAACACCAGGGTATCCTCCTCATCATATGTATCAACAACAGCAGCAAGTGCTACCGCCTCCTTACGGAACCACTATGCAACACCCTCCAAATGCAATGATGCCACAAAGCTATACACCGCAGCCACCTTATCACAACCAATTACCGCCTCAGAACCCACCATACTACTAGCTCAATCAACCTTTTTCAAGTTTCGCCAATTTTCTCGATGAACCTTGTCGCAGACGCAACCCACGTGTCAGGGTGTGACGGTCTGACGAAGTCTGTCCGTCATACCTAAGTTTCAGAATTCGATTCGTGCTTCGGAATTCGAACATTTCTGACGTCCATCGGAACTCAGAAAGCTATCCGAAGAAATCATCTAAATGATGTCGTCTTCTGTAGATGATCCTTCTAGATGATTGGATAAGATGTCGCCTATCATAGATGACATCTTCTAAGAATTGGACATCTTCCTTCTAGTTCTACTGAACTTGAAGATTGATCTTTCATTTCTTGACATCTTCCTTCTAGTTCTACTGAACTTGAAGATTGATCTTTCATTTCTTCCTTTCTTTCAGAAAGAAGAAATGAATTTGTGTTTCTCTTTTGTTTCATTTTTCATCAAATTCATGTTTAGTTTCATCTCATAATTTCAACTAATCAATCATTATCAATCATCATTCACATTCATCTCAGTAGGTTAGGAGCCCAACAAGCTAAAACCTCTGCGCTCTTCACGTGATTGTTCAGAAAACAATCACCGATTCAGATCAATCAATACAACGACCAGTTGTCGTTGGTAACTACTCGTGTGCCGGCAGTACATGAGTCAAAGTCTATCCTTTCATTCATCTCATTCAACATCTTTATCTCTTTCTTCTCAGTCTTCGGAAAGGACTGACCTCTCAACCTCAGACGTCTCAGACAAGACACTTGGTTTATCAGATCTCCAAGCCACATTGAACTCCATCATGACCGATACTATCAAGATGCCCGATGGCAGTGAAGTGGAAATTCATACAACTCCACCGACAGTCACCTCTGTTGCCGGCGTAGCGCACCTCACGTCAGCTGATCGCATCACCCAGACTCCGACGGAACAATACGATACCCAGCTAAAGATCACAAAGTTTCAACACAAGATGTATAAGAAGATGGATCTTCACTCTCCGGATCTTGATTCTCTTGTGAGCCTCCACACGAATCTTGAAGCAGCGGAACGACACTTTTCTCGGTATGATCTTCTTCAAATCTTCTCTATCGTCCAACCAAAGCGAGGGGCAGACGGGAAACTCACAGGAAAACTTGTTGACCAGAAAGAACCTCGACTTCTCTTTCAATGGTATGGCGCACTTTCCCTGGACGATGTCATAGCCAGTACCGAATGGTATTATACTTTTCCCACACCCAAATGGTACAACAGCAACCTCGAACTCACTGCCGACTATTTCCGAAATCACATGGACGTTGATCTTTACGAGAAAGTGAATGAAGAATATCAACGACTCTTGCCGTCTCAGAAAGGGGGTCCGGTTCTCCTTTTCATGATGATTCGTCGCCTTCTTTCAAATAACGACACTTTGGTTCATGCTTTGACTTCCAAGATCCAAGGTCTGAAATTGTCCACATACCCAGGAGAGGATGTTGACAAGGCTGTTACTCACTTGCGCACCTTGGTTCGTTGCCTCAAGAAGTTGAAACGCCGGAATGCGGACGGTCACGAAATTGACCTTGTTCCTTTTGATCTCACGAAGCAACTTTATGGCATCCTTCAAACCAGTTCATGCGACGACTTCAACTCAATGATCCGCACTGCTTTTCTCAACGATCAACATGCAGGTCTCACACGTGGTATCTCACACTGGTCTGACCCGGAAGAAGTACTTAGCATGGCGCAGACCCTTTATCATCAGCTTTGCACCGATGGCAAATGGACTGGAGTCACTCAAAACAAGGCTACTTTTCCCGCATTTACCAAGAAGAAGGATGCTGTTGCGTTTCTTGGCCAAATTCACTGCCACAACTGCGGTGGACCTCATCTTCTCCGTGAATGCACTGAACCCCAGGACGAAGCTCGTATTAAGGCCAATCGTAAACGTTTCAAGGATGCCAAGAAAGTTGCCAGAACGGGTTCTTCGAAAGATAAAACGCAACCAGTTTCAACTCGTCGCTCGAAGTGGCCTCCTCGACCGAAGAAAGGTGAATCAAATCGCACGATGATTGATGGCAAACTTCACTACTACCATTTCAAGTCTTCCAAATGGCTTCCAGTGGACGCGGTTCAGTCCCAGCAAGCCAATGTCGTGGCACCATCTTCCAGCACCAACCCCGTCGCCACCACCACGACTGCTGCTCCATCGACGGCCGCCCCGTCTGCGGACATGGATCCTACGAAACGTCGTCAGGCAAGTCTTGCCCTCACGAAATTCAAGCAGGAATTCAGTGATGCCTTTTCGGTTCTTACGGACGTCTTTCAAGAATGATACCTTCGGGCGTTGCAATGGTTTGAGAGGGAGAAAAGCAATATCTGGTATGAGTTTGACTTCCTATGGAATATCTTGGTTGTCGAATTTCTTGGCTGTGTGTGGCCTCCTCTTCTTCTTTGGTTCTTCTCTCTCTCTCTCGGTCAGTGCGTCATTGTGTCTTCTGCTTATTGGCCCTTGTCGCAACCCATTGCAACGTCCTCTTCCAGCTCCATCTTGGGAGCTCTCTTGCGGTCTTGCCCTTCCGATAGTACCGCCATGGCGTCTCACTTACAGGCGTTCACGCCGTTTTCATCATCACTACGGCTTAGTGTTACGCGAACAACAACGCCTACAACCTTTTCCTCCAAAACTCGTTAACCTGACAGGTCATCTCTCTTGGGATTTTGACGATCCCCTCTTATGGGATTTTGATGACGACGATTGCAAGGACTTGGCAGTTCTAGTGATGTCGTTGGTCAGGGTCTCGTTGAGTGGCAAATTCGGGATGTCTTCGGTAATGTCAAGACCATTCGTACGAAAGCATATCTGGTTCCCTCAGCTCCTGTTCGATTGATGAGCCCCCAGACATACTTTCGAGAAGGGGAAGCAGGTGAACTTCGTGTGGACCATTTGAAAGCTGAACTCACTCTTCATGATGGATCCGTTCTCACTTTTCCATTTGCCGAAAACATGTTGCCATACATGTTGCCTGATTGGCAGCCAGTGGTTGGAGTCACTCTTCAAGATCACTCCGTTCTTTGCGATCAACCATTGATTCATATGTCGGTAGCAGACGAAACTAACCAGAACCTCACCTCGGCTCAGAAAGAACTCTTGAAGTGGCACTGGAAACTCGGTCATGGTCATTTTGGTTGGATTCAACGGCTAGCATCAACAAAGAATCGTAGAACCATCCTCGAGACGAAGCATTCTCTGTCTACTGCGCCTCTACCCTATTGTGCTGCATGTTCCCTTGCCAAGCTTAAGCGTCGGACACCTCCTGGAACTGTTGGGGGAGAACCTCCACCTGAAATGCAAATTCGAGCGGGAGACCTACAACCAGGAGATTGTATTAGTGTCGATCAATATGTCTCTGCTGTCCCAGGTCGTCTTCCAAACACTGAAGGAAAGGAACTTCCCAAGGATAAATATCACGGTGGTACAATCTTTGTCGATCATGCGTCCTCTTACATATTCCTTGTGAATCAGATTTCCTTACGGGCCGGAGAAACTTTGCAGTCGAAACTTGCCTTTGAACGTTTTGCACACAATTGCGGTCATAAACTCAAGTCTTTTCGTGCTGACAACATGCCTTTCAATTCTCAAGAGTTCAAATCAGATCTTGTGGCAAAGAATCAGGAACTGACCCTGTCCGGTGTCGGAGCTCATCACCAAAACGGCGTTGCGGAACGTTCTATCCAAACGGTGACTCAATGGGCTCGAGCTATGCTATTACATCTTGCACTTCATTGGCCTGAACAATCACGACTGGACCTTTGGCCATTTGCACTTGAACATGCAGTCTATCTTTGGAACCATATGCCTAAGAAGGATTCCCTCCTTGCACCAGTCGAGCTCTTTACCGGTGCGGTCTTTGACGATTACAGCCATCTTCAACATTCACATGTGTGGGGATGTCCAACGTATGTGCTTGACCCGAAACTCCAAGATGGGAAGAAGATTCCGAAGTGGGATCCGCGCTCTCGTCGAGGGATGTTTGTGGGAATTTCTCCATCTCATTCACGCACAATCGGACGAATAATGAATCTCAGAACTGGCCGTGTATCTCCTCAATACCATGTGGTCTACGACGACTTATTTTCTACCGTTCCAAATGCTGAAACAGGCGGCGTCGAAAATAACATGCCATTCAACCCTGATTCGTGGTCCAAGATAGTTGAGACAGGCCTTAAACAGTACCTCGATCCTGTTGCGGAGGCTTCATCGGGTACCGGTACGATTCCTTCTCTTGATCGTGAATGGCTCTCCGATGATGAACTTCCGTTGTCTCCATCGCCCATGCCCAAAGCTCCAGAGGGAGAAATTGAAGAAGTTGTTCAACAACGTGCAGATGTCCCAACCGTTCCTGACAATCCACCTCCCTTTTCAGAGGGAGATGTATCTCAACCAACACCAGCTCCTCCTGATCCTGATCCAGCTCCTCCTGATCCTGAGCCTGTTTCTAGTCGATATTGGGATGCTCCTCTTCCAGCAAAGCGACAATCCAAACCAAATCCGAAATATGCTGACCTGGTGGACAGTCAACCTGCTAAGTTGGAAAACAATCTTCCTGCTAAGTTGGAGACTCGCAAATTCAAACTGAAGTCCCTGAATGATAGTGTTCTCATGGCTTTAGATTGGTCAAAGAACCAAGTCCTTCAAACAGCATCGAACTATTCCAAGATGATGCCATTATTTCAGCTTGCAACCGATCCTTTTACCAACGAGATTGATGGTGAATTACATCCATGCTTGCTCACGTCTAAAGCAAGTCAAGCTGATAATCCAACATATGAAGAAGCAATGAATGGTCCTCATCGCGAAGGCTTTTTCGAAGCGATGAAAACAGAACTCAAGACTCTTATTGACATGGACTGTTGGGAAGTTGTAGAGAGACTCCCTACAATGAATGTCCTTCCAAGTATTTGGGCATTCAAGTTAAAGCGTTTTCCTGATGGTAGAGTCCGTAAGTACAAGGCGCGTTTCTGTGCCGGAGGTCATCGTCAGATCGAAGGCGTTGATTTCTTTGAAACTTTCGCTCCAGTCGTAAACTGGACAACGGTGCGTTTACTCCTCATTCTTTCACAAGTTCTGGGACTCGCGTCCCAACAGGTCGATTATACAGCGGCGTTTGTTCACGCTCCGATCGAAGAAGAAGTTTATGTTCAAATGCCCCGAGGTTTTGCAGAACCTGGGAAGGTCCTCAAACTCAAGCGTTCCCTATATGGACTCAAGCAGAGCCCACGTAATTTCTTCAATTATCTCAAAGGGAATCTGGAATCGTGTGGATTTAGGAATCCAAGTCCTGATACCGATCCATGCCTCTTCGTTTCTGACAAAGTTGTCTGCGTGGTCTATATTGATGATACGCTTTTGTGGAGTCCGAAGAGCGAATGGATTGAAGAAGCGGTATCTCAGTTAACAGCTACAGGAATGACTCTTGAAGTTGAGGAGTCAGTGGCTGGTTTTCTTGGTGTTCATATTCAACGTAATCAAAAAGACGGTTCCATTAAGTTGACTCAGACAGGTCTGATTAAGAGGATTATCAGTGCTCTCGGTATTGAGCACGAGCCGGCTGTTCAAACCCCGGCAACATCAATTCCACTCACAAAGGATCTCGATGGGGATCCACCGGACGGATCATTCAATTATGCCAGTGTTATTGGGATGCTGGGCTATCTTCAAGCAAATAGCCGTCCGGATATCACTTTCGCTGTCAGTGCAGCGGCGCGGTTCACGCATTCTCCACGAAGGTCTCATGAAGAAGCTCTCAAAAGAATCGGGCGTTATCTGAAAGGAACTCTTGAAGAAGGTTTAGTTCTACGCCCTAGTGAGACCCTTAACATCGATTGTTATGTCGATGCAGACTTTGCTGGCTTATGGCCTCATGAGGATAAATCAGATCCAACATGCGTGAAATCAAGAACGGGCTTTGCAATCTGTGTCGCAAATTGCCCAGTTATCTGGTCTTCAAAGCTCCAAGGGGATATTGCTACCTCTACGATGGAAGCTGAGTATTCCGCGCTATCATCGGCAATGCGTGAGCTATTGCCATTTCGAGAACTTCTTCTTTCTCTAGCACCATCGATTGGCATCAACACCAGTAACCTATCAACCTTCCGGACTACTGTTCATGAGGATAATGCTGGCGCTCTCAGTCTTGCTAAACTTGAACCAGGCCGAATCACTCCACGTTCCAAACATTATGCCGTAAAACTTCATTGGTTCCGAAGCAAGCTTGATCCAGATGGTCCTCACCCAATTGTGATTGTGAAAATAGCAACTGATCTTCAACGTGCCGATATTTTCACCAAAGGACTCTCTCGTGTTAAGTTTCAAGCCATTCGCAAACAGTTTTATGTGGATGGTGATCTTGGTTCGTTCCCTCTTACTCTTCGCTTGAGAGGGAGTGTCAGGGTGTGACGGTCTGACGAAGTCTGTCCGTCATACCTAAGTTTCAGAATTCGATTCGTGCTTCGGAATTCGAACATTTCTGACGTCCATCGGAACTCAGAAAGCTATCCGAAGAAATCATCTAAATGATGTCGTCTTCTGTAGATGATCCTTCTAGATGATTGGATAAGATGTCGCCTATCATAGATGACATCTTCTAAGAATTGGACATCTTCCTTCTAGTTCTACTGAACTTGAAGATTGATCTTTCATTTCTTGACATCTTCCTTCTAGTTCTACTGAACTTGAAGATTGATCTTTCATTTCTTCCTTTCTTTCAGAAAGAAGAAATGAATTTGTGTTTCTCTTTTGTTTCATTTTTCATCAAATTCATGTTTAGTTTCATCTCATAATTTCAACTAATCAATCATTATCAATCATCATTCACATTCATCTCAGTACCACGCGCAGCTCCCTGTACTACGTCGTATTGGGTTGGCCGCATCAACAGTCTTCGCGGATGAAGCGGGACTGTGCCGACGAAACGACCGGCGTGGGTTATGATGTGGAACAGAGTCCAAAGATAAGTGCGAGGCTAATGCCGCATGTCGATGGTACAACGCTGTACGTATCCCGCAAACTGCATTTTTGCAGATTGCCACCAGTCGGTTAGTATACTTTGTCAAATGTAAAAACATTGGGAGTAAAACAAGCAATAGCTTCAGAAGAACCGCTGTCTCAAAAGTCGTATAGTGTACTACCTAATCGTCCGGCGCATAAGACTACGACTGTCTACCGGTGCGGTACTGTCGTAATGTCAAGTACTTCTTCTTACAGTTAGTAGAAAGCCGGCGACTATGATACGGTGCAGACCGAAGGAAAGATCCAAGAATGCTGTGTCACCTCGCGCGCGTCACGCCAATAAGAATTCAGTAATAGCTCTTGTTGTCGTCTTCGAGGAGTAGGAATTGTGACGCACAGAGAATATTATATTTTATGGACTTGCTTGATGTGAATCGTTTCACAGATTTTCACAAATCAAAGCAGTTCTCGACCGGTACGATCGCCCCACACCCACCCACTTACGTCTGAATATCACCGTTAGCACCAAACTTGTTGATTCATTGTTTACTATCATGGACATCGTGTCATTACCGGTCCAACGTTCGTCGTCGTACGTTCCGCATTGCGTTTCCATTCGCTTCTTGTTTGGGTTTCGATATATTGTATATGACACACTCATACTGTGCTCTCGTTGTTCTACAATGACGTGCATAGATATCATAGCCGCTACTTGATCCTGGCGAGTTTATCCGCTCTGTTGGCCTTTTCATTCCATGCCGGTGTCAATCGACGGTTTTCGCTGATGGAGGATGGCCTGAAGGCTGCCGCCACTATCCGTTACGCTTTGGAATGGGACGAACTCATGGAGCTTGAATATCACAACGAAGCATACAAGGACAATCAAGAGAGTATCCATCATTTGCTGCTAGCCTTTGAATTTGCCCATCAAGCCCACTTATTGCAGAAAAACATCACGAGAGACCAGAACGACATCAAAGAACTGGAAGAAGACGCGCAAGACGAAAAGAAAAAGGCGGACGAAGACGAAACTGAAGCTTCCATGTGGGCCATTCGAGCATTTGGAGATGGCAGAGCCACTAGCCAAACGAGCCCAAGAAGAAAACGAAAGGGGGCAGAAAGCATTGCAACATGCAAATCAGACCTTGAACGAAGGAACGGAGAAGCTACATGAAGCACAAGATGCATTACAGTTAGCAAAAGAAGCGAAAAACCATACCACTCTTGATAAGGGACTCTGTCGATGGATGCCATTAGCTTGCAACATTGTACGAGGCAATCCTTTGCCGAACTCCACATATCCTGCCAACCCAACTGACATGGCAATCCAAGCCAACAAAGATATACAGGATGCTCTCCAACAGATTCAATACGCCAAAAAGGAAAGAGACTTTGGCATGGAGCTCCTTGTCAATGCTAGTGCGCATGCCAACCTTTCTACTGAAATCTTGCAGGATGCCGAAATGTTTCGAGCTCAAGCCAACATTGATCGGGCTCAAGCCAACAAGTATCGAACGCAAGAGATGGAAGATGAACGACAATTCGACCAAGACGAGAAAACAATCAGAAACGATAGAATCGAGATTGCTGTGGATAAAAAACGAATGTACAACTACACAAATACCAGTAAGAGTTTTCTTGAAATGGCCATGAGTGATTACAATGAATTCCAACAGGCAGTCGACCGATACCAAGCTTCACGAGAACGGGCGATTGATATGGAAAGATTACTGATACAAAAGACAATAGAAGCGAAACAGCATGTTTCCAAGGCTGGGTGGAGCGCGTTGGCTGCTTGTGTGGCAGGAGCCTGCCTGCTGGCAATTGTTTCCGTCCAAATTGTTGCCACCTTTCGATATCAACAACCGCTCCTTTGGATCGTAAGAGGCCCACCGGACTCTACACATGATTTACTATACCTTCTTAATCATGTGTTCATATTTTTCTTGTCGATGGGTTACGTTGGGGAACTACTTCTCGATTTCGGCAACGAACGGAAGCTGGCGCGTGCAGCAATTGTCTTTCTGTTTTCCTTGACGGGTGCTGTCTTCCAAGTCGCAATGTTGCATTTTCTACCGCACGCCTGTAAAATGCTACAATCTTCATCGAATTTGGACTGGAGCACCTCACGAGTTTTGCTCCGCGAGGACATTGTCAAGAAGGGCTCCCTAGTGACACTCGTTTTTGCTTGTGAAATGTTGTTGCTATGGGTGAATATTGGAACAGTTGCGTTCACGGGTGCCTACAAGCTGAATAATTGGTGGTGTTGGATCTCAGTCGTTGCTCTAGCTGGATGCTACACGTTCTTCGTCCTTAAAAGCAACTTTTTCGACCGTCAGGTGGACATGTCGGAGTATCTTGGAGTTTTTGACACTGTTAGTGTCGGAAGCAACCCCGCTGGAATCAGCAGGGCTTCTGTTGACATGGAGTACGAAAAACAATCGCTATTGGCACGACCATCTGATCAAGGAGCAATTTCATCGTCTGCTCAAGAGTCTGTCCAAGTTTCTATGCAAAGATCCATCATGAGCTCCACCTCTTCAGAGATCTGCAAGTCAGAACCGAAATTACCCTCGTCTTCTTCCATGCGATCCGTCCCATTAGGGAGTGCGGACGTATCTAGCTACGGCACCACCGATCGAACTCATCTTACCATTCTACCAGAAATTCGTTCTTCCTTTGTGAGATCTTGGACGGGCGAACTTCGAAAGATTCAATTACTTGCTGAAATCCTCGTGGCTTCTTGGGCAGTGTGGATTATACGGAGAGATGTTGCGATCATCATCAAGCTGTCGCCTCTAGCCAAAGGCATCGCCTGGGGACGGTGTCCTTTTTGGATTCTGAACATCTTTTTACTTGTGGCGCTCGCAATCTTCGCCGTGTCATACAACAGGAAACAATAAAGAAACGGAGAATCGCATGGATAGATAGGTTGAAGAGCTTCGGCTACAAGATACGCAACATCATGAAAGGGCATTGTCTTGCGGTTTCTACGACTAGTAAATGAAACAAATTTTGAATGCTTTTCTCAGGAATTTGGCGTTCTT
Organism: Nitzschia inconspicua; assembly: GCA_019154785.2. Lineage (NCBI taxonomy): Eukaryota > Bacillariophyta > Bacillariophyceae > Bacillariales > Bacillariaceae > Nitzschia > Nitzschia inconspicua. The sequence continues at coordinate 1,023,070 of JAGRRH010000004.1, forward strand.
CAATTGTACTTCAAGCCGAACTTGCTTCTAGGACTGTATTACGACTTCAAATGTTCAAGCGGTTTCAAAGTAATCCAAAAGAGATGGCTCACTGATCACCACTCTCATGCGCACTTCCGGCTTTTTGATTTGTTCATCATGTATTACAGTTTCAGAGACACAACAAATCGTCACAATCATCCCAATCAGCGAAACGACTGCACAAGCCAATAAGACGACATCTTCTCCAAATTTGGAGGCAGCAAAGATGAAGACCATTGACCCAATTAAGGCTCCAGCCTTTCCACAAGCTGCGCATATGCCATTCAACGTAGATCGGCAAGAGCTCGAAAATGTCAAGGACGGCAACACATACGTCTATACAAAAGGAATAGGAAGAAAATTAGGTGAAGCAAGTTGGAGAATGTCATTGAAAAATCATATATCCTTACCGTTGCATTGGGTCCGTAGTTGGAGAAGAAAAAAGTGCCCCCATACAACAAAACTAACGCAAACTTGTGCCTCGACAAATGTTGAAAGAACACGCCAATAGATCCATACAGAATTGCCATCATAAGGAATCCCTGGCTCTGAATAAAGCGCGGGCTTTGATGGCCCATCGCAATGACACTGGCGAAATAACCTGGTAGTGCCAGTAGAGACACCACTGCACTATCAATTGCTCCTCTTTGCACCGTTTCAGCTTGCCCAAAGGCTGCCGAGAGCACAATCGGTTGAAATAGGACATTCCCATAAAACAGCACGTCAAATAGAAACCAACACCCTCCGGTCCCAATCATCTTCCGAAAAAGGTCTGGTTCCACATAGATGGCCTCAAGGACATTAACAGGAACTTCCCGAGCATTGATCAGCGTGTTTTGTTGTTATCTGTAAACTTGTGAATTTGTTCGAGCAATTTGGTTCTTGAGCCGTAGAACCATCAGCCAAAGTCCAGGAATGGCTCCGAATCCCAAAATTATTCGCCACAATAATCTTAAAGGGACGAATCGGGCCAGCAATGCCGTCAAAATAGGCGGTAACAAGTATCCGATACCTTGCATTGAAAATGTTAGCGCGACGGCTTTGCCTCCATCTTTCTTGTCATCATTCGATTCGGCAGTGATGGTCGCGGCCAAAGGATACACCCCACCACAACCGATGCCGAGGATTAGCCGCCATATAGCGATGAAAGCATAAATAGAAAAGCTGCTCTGAACGGCACAAGCGGTTATCAGAGCTCCAACGATCTGCAATGACATAACAACGGCCATGGCCATGTGTCGGCCGAGAATGTCTCCAATAGCTCCACCCGCCAACTGCCCCACGATCATGCCAGCAATCAGTGCAGAGGAGCAGAGAGACTTGTCTTTAGATGTCGTCTCGTAGAGATCTTGCATAATGTCCAGTGCCATACTAATACTGACTACATTATAGGCAGTACTGATGTTTGATAGCATGGAAAGTCGCATATCGGAGGCCTTGTTGTTGCAAACGTCGTATGCATAGGAGGAAAAAGGATTGGTGGAAAAGCCAAGAAAGGCAAAGGCTCGATCTATAGTTGTTTGTCCATAGGCAAGCGTCTCGTCCAACAACTCGGGCAGGTTATCCGTAGCAACAGATGTCAAATCGGATCTAGAGGACGTCACTCTCTTCTCCTCGGAAACAGAAAGCTCGGATGGAAGTTTTAGGGGCGTCCAGTACTCATCGGGCGTTTCTTTTGAACTCATCAGCGTGCCATAATTCCCATGTTGCGGCGATTTCTTGGCTTTTGGAAGAGGGGATGTGTCGATGGAGAACGCAACCATGACGATAAAATTCTTGGTGGGATTTTGAGAAGAATAGAAACGAAGTTTGATTGCGTTTGAAAGAAGTGATCGTATGGGAACATGAGAGTAACAAGATCATACGTAGTACATGACAGCACCAAGCAGACAGAGATTGTAAGGAACACCATCGCACCGGAGTAATACAATAGAGTAGCACGGAACAAGCAAGTTTTCGTCTTTCATGAGCATGCGTAGTACTAGTACTATTTTATTTGCTTTCGGAGCACGGCAGCAAATTGCTATCTCTTTGGTGTGCCGAGCGGGAGAATTCGTGAGAATCTTCGAAGGGATCGAGATTCGAGATCACCTGACTTTTTCAAAACATTGTTTGCGCGCGCATACTTGACGATTTTTACTTGGATTCTTCCAGAACATGTTTGTATCGACCTGCCAAGTCGGCTACCTTGGCATGTCCCTGCCACTTTTCGTAACAAGCAAGACTGCGTTTCAAATAGGCAATCTTCTTGTCTTTGGCGATGAATGGGTACTGATATAGATAGTTGAAAGCTAGTTCACAAGCCAGCGCTTCGTGATGCTTGTGGCCCATTTTTGTTGCGCTCTCGACCGCTCGATCGAATTGTTCCAGCACCATTTCCACACCTTTCTTGGGGTCGATGCTCCACCGTTCGGCATCCAGTATCGACTTCATATATCCACAGTTGGTCGCTCCTTTTGACACCCAGCGTTCCATAATTTTGTACGACGACAGGGCCTTCTTCTTGTGTTTGCGACGCTTGGATTTTCGAAAAAGAGCCAGGTACACCAGAACGGTGTAAAATACTCGTGTTGACAAGCCTGGCGGTTCCGATGCTTCGGCGTACAAATTTTTACGCATGGCTTTTTCAAATGAGACGGCTTCCTCCATTTCGCCAAAATGGAATGCAAGGATCATGGAGTACAGCTGGTACTGAAATCGTCCAGTGTCAACTTTGGATTCTTCGATTCGTATTAGGGTAGCAGCGCCCAGAATCTCTCCCGAAAGGACCGACGCAGCCTCGGGATCTCCCATGAAGCAAGATACGGCTTGCGCTAATGGAGCACAAATGTCCCAGAGAAATTCACGGTTGCAATCACATAACACTCCCATGTAGCTAGAGCACTCCGCTTGTACTTCACCGAGTGGTCTACCACAGAAGAATAAAAATCGGCTAGCATTGACACCTTCTAGGTGATAATCTTCCATTCCTCCAAACTCAAGTACGGCCCTGTTGTCTGCTAGCATGGGTTGCACCAATTCTTGCAACGGTCCAAACCACGCCTCTTGGAAAAAGCGGCAAAGGTTCTTGATTCGTAATTTCACTGTGGGATGATTTTTACAAAGCCGTTCCGCCATTTCCATTGACAGGGAAGAAAATCTGCGACTCTCTACAAAGTTGCCTTTGACGGTCTGCACAAGAGCCCAAACCATCAATCCCATGGGCGTTAGCAGGGGATGATTTCCCTTTTGTTTCATCATGTAAATAACATCTACAGAAAACAAATCCAAATAGATGGCCGGGGCGCCAAAATATGTCATTTCGCCGAGCCGGTAAAGGACATTGAGTTGATCGTCCACTGTCTGATCGGAAAAGTTGGGAAAATTGCGAATGTCGTCATCGGACGTTTTCTTGAGAAAGTTTTCCACTGTGATGTAGCGTCGAATCACATGCAAGGGAATAAATCGTTTGGGAAGTTTGTACCCAAGACCTTGCAATATTAATAGACAAAGGTCCACTGCTTCCGGTGCACGTTGCTGTTGTAGTAGACATAATAATTTTTGATTATAAACGTCCTTTTTCTGCTCAAAGCTCTTTGCGTGATGTATTACAATATTCGCCGTATGATTGCACTCTTCCAAGAGGCCGCAATTGAATTGGATTCGAGTTAACGCCACGTGCAATTTCAAACACTGCAGGAAATGATTGGTCCAGGCATTTGGCTGGAGAACATGAATGCCATCTCGAAGGTATTCCATCGCTGGAAAGAAGGCAGCCTTTTTGGCCGAAAGTTCTGCAGCCGCCAAATTCAACTGGGCAATTTCCGAACGTTCGGAGGAATCAACCACGAGTTCAGAACCCAAGCTGGAATGTTTGGCAGCATGCATGACGATGGACTCATCGGTCAGAGTTATCTTGTACTGTTCCTCCAACTCGTCTTCTTTCGAATTCATCCATTTTCGCAGTTGACGACCGATCTTGAGATGCAACCTGCTCCGTACGACACCCTGCGGTAGCAAAGAGTAGGCTGTGGAAGTAGCGTATGGATCGTAGTAGTAGATGATGATGATGAACAATTGATGGAATCAGTGAAAAAGGTAGGGGAATAGAGACGGAAATGAGCGGACTGGATAATCAATAATAATGTTGCTGTACATTCAAACAATAGTGATTCGTCCAACAAACAACCATCAATCTTATCCCAATCTCAGGAACAGTGATGGTTTCATTTGTCGATTGTTTGTTTTTTGTTGTATTTCCCTGTCACACCCCACTTCCCCAACAAATAAGACATGCACCTGCGGACACTCACCTGCTTCGCGAATGCGATCGTGAGAAAATTTAAACTTTCCTGGTGCCAGTTCCTCTAACAGTCCATTTTGAATCGATGTTTCCAATAATAACCTTCCTTGGACGAGTTGGTCTTGTAACATCCCAAACGGCAACAAAGATGTTGATGGTGATAATGGAACTTCCTCTTCCGACGTTCTGTTCCGACAGACGTCTTTCGACGTTTTCCATTCTTGTTCATCATCATGGATGATATTGCTGTTGTAACTGCTTTTGTCAGTATTATCCTGTTGTAAGGCTTGCATGGCTAGTAGAACCACAACGAGTTCAAATTGCGACGTTGCAAAGGATGCTGCTGTGATGAGTAGAGATCGTTGAAAGTCGTCCAACAATTGCAGATTCTTGACAATGACCGTTTCCACCGATTCCGAGGCGGACCCATCCAAATAGGCTATGATTTGGAGACAATCAAAGGTCCATTGTTGAGAATGACCACCACCACTGTTTTTGTTGCCTCCACCGCTGTCATCATCATTGCATGTGAGGAGGCCATCCACTTCGAGTTGTCGTAAAAAGTGTGTCACGACAAAGGCATTTCCTTGGGTCTTGTCGAGAATGACAGAGGCCAACGTTTGAATATCCGGTGTGACCTGCGGTCGATCCAAGAGTGTTTGTATCAGAGTGCACAATTCGGGTTGGGAAAGACCCCTCAGATGAATGAACATTCCCTGTGGCCCACCACTGGTTTGTCGATCATAAAAGTTTCGTAGGGATAGAGTCAAGTCGTTTGTGGGCCGTGTAGCACAGAGGATGAGGAGTTGAAGATTGGGAGTGGGATTCTCCATGACGGCTTGAATCAACGCCAAGGAATCCTTTTCAGCGAATTGCAAGTCGTCCAATATCGTTACGAGCGGATGATGTTGGGAGATACAGGCCAGGAGTTCCCGAAAAGCAATGCGAAATCGTTCGAATCTGATATAGAATATTATCATAATACATAATAATATATATCAACGGGTCGGTAATACGTAGTTTTGGTGATATGCAAGCGTGGAACGTAGGAGGTTGACACAATTAAACGAAAAAAGAAGAAATTGAGACAGTTAGTAAATGTTGAGAGAATATGTAAGATGGATATTGGAGGGTGCAATTGTTCTTGATTTGGTTGTAGGTTTGGTTGCAATTGTGATACTACGATGTGCTGATTTTGTACGTGACTCACCTCCACTCTATCCTAGCCATGTCCCCAAAGGCTTCAAAGTTGACGGATGTTGCTGTCGTAGTGACGGAGGCAGACACTTTGGATAACGATGACGATGACGATATTCTGGACAAGGATTTGTCCGAGACTTGTTGTTGTTGTTGTTGTTGTTGAAATTGCTGGTGGTGGTGCGGCATTTGATTGTTTGGATCTTTTTCTTCTTCTTGTTGAGGTTGTTGTTGTTGTTGTTCCTTCCACTTTTCCAATTCCTTCTTGGCATTTCCCAACCGTGCCAGTCCCGGTATGATTTCCAGCAAACTGAATATTTCCGCACCGACTGCTCGAACGATCCGTGTCAACCAGATATGTCCTTCGTGCCGTTGCAACATTTCCTCCACGATACCCTCCATCAAGTCGGCAATGGCGGCAAAGGGTTTGGTGGCAGCAGTCCTTTCTTCGAATTTGCCCCATCCGATGAGGGGTCGGGAAGGATGTGGTTGGACGCGCGTTTCGGCAAAGCGCTGCAGTAGAGAGGATTTTCCAACACCCGATTCGGCCTCCACAATTACAGTAATGGTATACGTCGACGACGATTTCCCCTGGTTGATATTGGTGATGTTAGTGTTATTGTTGTTGGTTTTGGTGTTCTTGTTTTGGATAGTAGTTGCAGTGGAGCGTTGAAGGGATCGTTCCAAGGCTTCGACCAATTGATCCATTTCTTGTTGACGTCCACAGTGCTTTATTTTGGTAAAATCTAAGCATCGTTTCCGGTTGGATGATACTACTGATGCACTCGATGGACGACGTGTGACACAGAGGGAGGGAGAGGAAGGAGGAACAAGGAGATCATCCTCGTGGTACCGAGAATTGATGGTAGGAGGTACAACTACTGCTGGATTTACGGATGGTACTGGCACATTGTTGTTGTTGCTGTTGCTGTTGTCGGACATGATGTATGCTCGAACGAAGTTAATATAAAAAAAGGTTCAATGAAGTGTGCATACCTACTACTTTCAACTTTTTAACTGTTAATTAACGTATGATACGACGTACGACGTAATAATTAACATGATAGTGCGGTAGTCTAGTCGATGGTGGTACGGTACCTGTAATACCCCAAGACGCCTACGACGCAATCATTCACAGTCAGACAAGAGGGTGATGATGTTGGCGGCGTCGGGGAATAAAGATACACCGAATGTTCAGCATAAGGTAGAATACCGGTATCGGTTCGTCGCAAAATATGATGCGTAACTGTGGTTCGTGGTTTACAGGACGGCTACTCCGGACTCCGGAGTACACTGAATAACATGTTGGGTTACAGTTAATTGAAGTTCTTCTTTTAGCTCGAAGTCGCACCAAGTTCTTTAACTGTAAGTCCCAGCAGAGATTCAGTCCTTTGTAGTGATTTACAATCTTGCCCTTGCCTACCAACCAAACTACTGTAGTATGAACATGATGGAATCAGAGATGTCTCAAACTTGCACAAGGCAGCCGGTCTGTACAAGTGCACTTTCGAGATGTTAAAAAGTCAAACTGTGCAGGTCTCGATGATTCATTTGTTTGCCCTGGTGATTAATTTGGCGAGTACTCTGGAAGCCATGTGGGAAGAAGAAAATGCAAGAGTATTTCTAGATCATGCCCTTGCGATTTACATGTTCGTTATTGACAGCGGTGATGGAAACGATCTTCCACAATCGATCCGTCGCTTCTTGAGGTTAGTTTTACCACTGCTCCTGCCCAAACTTGTGGCTTGATCTCGAAATTTACAATAATAAATAATACATCATTCATTATTTTCTTCTTTGAAATCAACCAGATACGATTAGTACTACTACGACTAATATTGCTTATGCGGTCGCAGGTGCAATATCAAGAAAGACAGGAACTTGTCGCTATCGAAAGATACCTTAGCCGTGAATGAGCGTACGAGCGTTACAAATAAATAATAGAGAAAGATCTAAAACTGGAAAGGTTTGCTCTTGCGAGGGCGCGGTCGAGTCCCGGCCTTGTTTGATTTACCGAATTTGCCGCGTTCAACATACACTACAGTCAAAATCAATATACACCAATAACAGGAACACATTCGAACATAGGACAAAGTCTCCACGTTCTATGCACAATCCGATCACCGTCTCACTTGTATTACTTTCACAGTCAGTAACTGTAAACGCTGGAACAGATGATGTCATGCTGTGTTGGCTAGTAGAGTAAGCGACCGTGCATATTCCTCCATCCTATCACGCTATAGAGTCATTCTTCTTGCACTATCGAACTATAGCAATCCTCTAGTACGGGTTATATGTTGTTGCATGCTCAAGTAAGACCTGGTCAGGACAGTCTCTTTCCTCGCTTACTACAGTGTTGATTTTCCAGGAAACTTTCATTTGGAATGCAAGCTATCAAGGATTGAAGAGAGAGATGAGTTCCATGATCCTCTAAGTTTCAATCACAGCTCAAAAGCTGTAGTTGCAAGTGCAACAACAAGAATGGTTGACCGCTTCATTGATTTTGGTTCCGATGGTCATGTCCTCAACGACCATTAGAGTTGTACAACAAAACGATTCATTTGCAGATACCGGTACCGTACTAGGTAGTCGTAGTAATGAGGATCAATTCCTAACTACTTTAGCAATTGCGACGACTACAGTAATCAGTAGTGCGTCGTAGTTGCATCATTGATACAATGAAATGTAAACTACGACGTGTGCGAAAAATATACTCGGAGTATGAGGTGTTCATAATTAACAATAACACTGGCAACTAACAATCTACGCCACGGTGCCAAAATTGAAATCAATCATCTGAATCTTTCGCATTCATTCAGACCAACTCTCAATCAGCGCCACTGCTACCCCAAATCATACCGATCAAACTTGGGGTCCTTTTGGGACCTCCGCGATCCGAACTATCCATTGTCATAGTGGTGATGGTTCCTCCACTATGGTTCCGATCGACTTTGCGATAAGCAGGATGAGAGCTCAAGACCCGTTGAGTCTCTTGATGCTGCATGTCACGAGCTGGGCTACGACCCCACGTGAGCTTATTGCTGTTGTTGCGTTTCAACGGAATCTTGTTGGAAGACGCAATGGCATCCGAAATGCTGCTGGACGACTTGCTGTCGAAGGAAGAAGTTGGTTGGAGTTTCCTGTTGAAGGATAAGGTCGGTTGGATGTTTTGGGGCCGGCGGTCCATAGTTCCTAACGTGCTATTAGGAGTGGAGAACGTGCGACTGGACGCTGTCAAAGGTGGTGCGGAGGGCTCCTCTGTAGTGGCCGCCGCAAGCGCGCCAGCAGTTGTCGTATCGGCAGCAGCAGTTGTATTGTCATTGTCTTCGTCACATTTTGCAATCGCGGAAGGAGCGGCAACAGAATTATCATTTTCTCCTGTCGTTGCTTTGGTTACAACACTTTCAAGCTTCACAGGGTCTTTTTTGGCCTTGCATTCGTGAATTCGCCGCAAACTTGCGGATCGCCTTGGAGAGGGCAGCTTTCGCAGGCTTTCATTTTTACGGATCGAACGGCCTTCGTCGGCCAAGAGCGAGGGAGTGTCGCTAACACTTATGTCGTCGTTGTCATCATCATCACTGTCAATCGTCCGATCCAGCGCAGAACTTCGCAAAGGCACCTGCAACGACATGAATCGAATGGGCTTGCGAATGATGCTGGACGCAGCGGCAGATCGTGGACTCAAACCCACTTCAAACCCAATTTGTTGAAGCTGCTGGTTTTTGTATCGTTCTTCCTTGTATTGACTTTGTAGGTGGACAATTGTACTTTTCAGCTTTAGGTTTTCAACTTCCAACTCTTGCAGCTTGCGTTCTAACGAATTGCTTGACGTGGCGGATACGATCGGTCCATGTCGTTCGACAGCTTTCATGATAAAGGAAGCTTGGTCGGAATTGTTGTCGTTGTTGATTTCCGTGTTGTTGTTGTTGGTCAGGGACGAAGTCATCCAGCTCAACATCGAACTTCGGGATGGAGCAGGAGCGGATGGTCGTTTCAAAGTCTCATTTGTTGCAGCATTGGCATCTACCTTTGCCTTCAATTCATCCCTTTCTTTTTTGACCTTGTCAAGGTCAGCAAACAGTGAGTCGCAGCTGACTTTTAGACTCCGCACTTGTTCTGCGAGACGCAACTCTTCTTGCGTCGGCGACTGCGCATCGCTAGGTAAGGCATGAGGAACAGAATTCGCTACTGCGACTTCAGCAGAGGCCAGTGCTACTTTCGCTCTTTCCAACTTGATCTGTAACTCATCACGTTCTGATTTTATATCCGCCAGCTCGTCATACAATGCGCCAAATCCTTTTTGCATGCATTTCAAATCATCCAGTAGCTTCTTTTCTTGACCGTTGTCCGACGCCCGTGGTTTTCGCAATTCTCGTTCCAATGACTTGATCCTATCCGCATAGTGTTCGCGTTCAGATTCCAATGCTTTCTTTTCGGACTTTAGAGCTTCGTTCTCCTTTCGCAAGTTCTGAAGCTCACCACTCATCTTCAGGGCCCGGTTAACAGTGTCGTCGCTGTCACTGACAACTTGCGTCTTCATCAGTTCCTCCAAATTTCTCGTACTCCTTGTCATCTTGCGAATCTTTACTATTATGAATTATGCGTTGGTGGGTGTGTTCGCTTATGGAATTCACATATGGTTGATGGGGTAGATGTTGTAGCAATCGCTGTGTTGGCTAGCTAGAGTTATAGTTGTTGTTGGCTAATAACCGTAAAGTGGAAGCCTGTTTTTATTAACAGTAAACAGTATAAAGAAGGGGTCACAGTCAACCAAAGAGCGTACGCACAGAAGATGTAAAAATCCCGGTGAGTCTTCCCCGGTAAACTGCATCATTCAATAGCCCAATAGCAATAGCCCCCATCTCATTCGTAGCTTACTCCCTTCAATTACTGTGGTACAACACACATCAGTGATCCGATGGTGGCTTCTATGCGTCGTACGATGTATCGGTTGTACGAGAATGAGTACCGTACTGCTGTAGTAAAGTATTACCGTCACATTTAAACGTATCCAATTACCGTAGGGTAGATTCATACTACCGGTAGTAGCTACTAAGCTACCTACCTACCTAGAGATTTCCTAACAGTAGGGATACGTCCTACGATGTATGATATGGAGGGGAAAAAAAACAACATCCGGAGTTGTCTTTAAATTTGTCTCAACAGTTTCCCTATGGACTATGATTGCTGACTGCTTTGCTGTGTAGCTTGTGCTCGCATGGAATCGGCGGCTTGAAATACCTTCTGGCAATTGGCGACAGACTCTGGGGGCAATGCGGCTTGCACTTGTTGATAGGCCTCGGGTTCACGTTGGAAGGCGGCTTTCAAAGTGTCATTCAAGAACAGCAGCTCATCGACCCGATCCAGAGGAGAAGTAAAGTCTTCGTCTACGTCTTCACGGTCATCGTCCCAATCACCACCCAGCAAAAACTTTGCCATATCATCGTCCCAACTGGTCACACCTTGCAGTGCTTTTCGGTAAGACTCGTCAACTTCATTCGTCACGTCTTCATCTTCTCCAAATCCAGCATCGACATCTCCAATATCCTCATCGTCCAGATCATTTTCATCTCCAATATTTTCATCATCGATATTTTTTTCGCCTCCTTCGCTTTCCGCCTTCAACGCAATAGACATGCGGACGACGGCGTCGATGAGTGGAGCAAGAGAGCTTTGTATGGACGGAGGTAGAGATGCTGCGGGGATGGCCAGAATAGAAGACATGCCCAATACGGTGAGTTTACGCGGAAGCCATCGCTCCATATGCTTCGTATCTTCCATCCATTTGTGGAAGACTTGCTGCGTCACGCCTCGTTTTTCTAGTTCGAGAATTTCCAGTTCCGGATTGTAATACAGAGCTGATCCCAGCACTTGGTAAATGGAGATTCTTGTGAAGGGGACTTCCGAATTGACCTGCTGTCCAAGCTTCGCTAAAACAATTTCGTTGATTATCGGGATGAATTGGTCGATCTTGCCTTGGCAGTTGTGCAGGAGACTCATGAATAGTGAAAGAGCGTAGCGACATTCAGATTCGGAGGCGCGATCATTCGTTACCGTCTTGGCGACCATGTTTACAATCAAATGAATGTAAGGAATTACTCCCTCCGGCATTTGAGCTTTGCCAACAAGGAACATGTCCGGGCCTTTTTGAATATAGGCCTGGAGGCACGGTACCATCATGTTGAGATAGTCATACGCCCATTGGTCGAACGCAATGTAAATAAGAGGGAACACTTGCCACAGTTCGGGCGAAATGGAATCAGGAAAGTATGTCAAAAAGGTCAAAATATCCAGAGAACATTCCAGATATTCGATATACTCTCCATCGTTGCCCATAATTTTTAGAACCAAAGGGATCAGCAGCGGCTCCAGACTCTTCATCATGGCAGGTTGATCGCAGATGCCCTTAAGCACTGTCGCGATGCATTCTAGGCACTGTGCTGCGGCCATAGCAGCATCGTCATCGTCCTCATCTTCGCCAGCGGTGCAGTATTGGTTGAAGGCGTTGCTCAATTGTGTCACAAGCTGAACAGCGTGCGGCTCGATGTGGTCCCCAAACTTATCCAGCAAAACTTGTAGGGCGCTGACAACTTCATCGTTTCCAATTTCGTTCATGATTCGGAAATACTCCGTTAACAGTTGAGGCAGGACGGGCAAAAGAGTCTGCTCAGCCCCGTCGGCTTCAATAAGAAACCGCAAGGCTTTGCTAGCTTCAATCTGCACTGGTAACGCTGGATCACTGAGTCGTTGGAGTGTAAGTTGAAGGAGAGTTCGGAGATTTGTTCCATCGTCGGTGAATTTGACCGACGAAAACTGCTGCACCATCCAGCAAGCTCGATAGCGTAGAAAACCTACTGGCGAATTAAAATCGGGAAAGACAGATGTCACTAATAGGCCTTCGATTTCATTGGCATATTTCTCTTTGGCCAACAAAAATTTGGACAATGATCCGAACGTCAGCAATGCCCCGTCCTTCTCGATGTGATTTTGCGTCTCAGGTGGTGAGGATCCGTATCGTTTCAAAATTTCAGTCATTCGTCCAAGTAAATTCAGCGTTACATCTTGGCCACGATGTTTGACCAAGTCAGTCACTAAGGTTATCGCCGACATTCGAGGGTCGTAAAAGTCCGCCAGAGGACTGTTCTGTCGATGCACAAACTCATGTGGATCGTTTTCAAACAATTCAATATCTTCCTCCGTCAGGCACATCGTCGGGAAGCATACTTGATACAACAAAAAATCCAAGTGAGGCTTGAGCAACTTGTACGTCGATGACAACTCCACCGCCAAGTCCACATATGTCAAGCACAAATGTACCACGCGATCGGTACAAAATTGGCCGCTTGGTCTCAAGTTGAGTGCCTCGCAGACTGGTCCTAAGAATTGGGTCGCAACGTTTTGAGAGAAGTATCGAGCAAACTCTTTGGCATCATCTTCAGCGTACGAAGGAATACCATAGCGGGAAAAGAGACGACTCATAATTTGTACCGCCCACTTTTTAACCTTCCACCATGGCCAGGCATTTCGCTCTTCAATCGCTGTGGGTTGCCCCCGAGGTTCCAAACCTGTTCCACCCTCCGGGAGCTGCTTGACCAAGGCTTGTTGAAGAATATCCAACCAAGGTTGCATGGACTGTGGATTAGTGAGCGCTGGGGAGGGGTTGGTTCCATCCCCACCAGGAAGATAAAATTGTGTCGATGACCAGAAGATTTTGAGAATTTGTTTCAACATCATGGCAGCCTCCAACGTGTTTTGGTCTGGCTGGGACAGTTGTTGGGCCAGCGGCAGCAACAGCGGAAAAGCTTGTGCTACAATTTCATTCAAAGGACCCCGTTGCTCTTTGCTTTTGTATTCGTATCGTTTACATACTTTTCGTAACGCCAATAGTGCGTTGTGCACTCTTAAAGCTTGGTTGGGATCATTGGCCCCTCGTTGAATCATTTGCAATAGTGTGGGTATCAAATCAGGCCAGTTCTCTGGAAAATCATGAATGACAATCGTATGCAACGTTTCCGCCAACAAATCACGCAGGCTCTTTTCGGGTTCGTCCAACAGACCGGCTACTAATCCAGGTCGTATGGCATTCTTGTCCTCGTCGTCCAAAAGAGGAGGTTTCTTGCCTTCGGCGTCCGACAGCGGAAAGCCGGCAAAGTTGAGTCTCTCGGCCCAACATTCTCTGCATATATTTTTCAATTGAATTGCCGCCGCTTGACGAACTTCAAATTGTACCTGAAATGTATCAGTTAACAGTAACGGGAAGAAGTAAGAGACAAAAAATTTGCTCGTCAGTCATTCGGGGGTCATAAGGAATAAACACCTAAAATTTAGGCGCTGTAATCGTCGGGGAAAAGAGATTGCCCCCAAACTTACTTGTTTCTCGGCGGCGACCTGCAACAGCATGATCGTTGCTCCCTTGATATGTTTCAAGTTGCGGATCGTCTCTTCGGCCGGCCCACGAAGGTTTACATCGGGGCTGAAGGACTGCTGCAGCACGACATGTAACTTTTCAACGTCCATGGTGTTGGATTTGTCCGTCCAGTCAAAATAGAAGTGCAAGTTGAAATGATGCATGCAGGGGGTGGTTTCGTTGTCCTGGAGGAAAATTCGATTTTTGCGTTTTGTTCGGTGTATCATACGACTTGGTCGATCCTATCCTTTTATGGTCATCGTGACGTAGGGAAGCGTACAGACGGGATTTCAATGCAAAAAGAAATGACGTCATCTCAGGTCCTTCTTTAGACAACTGTTTGAATACGGTGCAACATTGTCACTTTTTTTAACGTGCCAGATCGCTTTATTGCCTTTTTCAAGGCCAATCAGAACAGATCTTCCAGCTGTAACTACCTTCCAACGAACGGCTTCCACACGATTGAGACACTTCGCGGTATCATCAGGCACCAACGCAGTGCTTCTCGATGAAGGGGATGAAGAACTTCATTGCAGCTCATGATGATGAGATGGCTTGGTAGCCACCGACCGCATCGATGGGTAGTGTAATGATAATCTAGGCTTTTAAGTATTCGAGCCGTTGTTACAGTTAATAGTGCTACCGAGTCGCCTATTCTTGATTGATACCATTCAAGTCGGGATTTACCTCATTTGCTTACCATCCGTCAATCTGGAAGACTATTGGAACTGTTGGGGATTTCTGGAGGGATCCAAGTGCCCAAGGTGTTCTGCGTTCTGCAAGTGTGACAGGGCTGGTGAGAATTCCTCGCCAAGTTGATGATGCATGCCACCACGCTGCATTTTGATTCACATTCGAAAAGCCAACGTGCTGTCAACCACGCCACCATGTCGAGTCATGAAAACGTAGATTTTAGGGAGAATCCGGCTTATTTATGTCGAATTCCCGACCAACGTCCAGAACCCCATGCAACACCCGCGATCCACGGATTTCCTTCAATGAAACAAACCAATCGCAAGCAAGTGGGTATACCGAACGAGACCGTTCCAAGCAAAATTGGCCAAACAGCGGAGCTACCTTCCTGCTCACTTCCTCACCCTCCTCCAACGCCTGAAGCCACCACATCTTTCCATTCTGTACAGCATCGCAACCACTCATCACCACCAATGTCGAAGAGCAATGACTTTACATTGTCACCAGCCATTCACAGCTCTGCACACACCGAATCCTCTCATCCAGACAAAAAAAGACTCTTTCCCAATCTGCCCACGCCCATCGAAGGGGAATCATCGGAAAGAATAGCCTCTCACGCTAGCACTATCCCTGCACTGGCTAGTATCACTGCCCCCTCTTCTTTTGTGCAGGTCGTTGACACTGATTCTACTCCTGTGCCTGCCTCCAAAGACGCCAACCCTATGACCCCAACCAATGGCCTTGCACCTGTACCCTCCCTGTCCAAGCGAGACAGCCTGCCGTTGGGCTTGCGCAACAAAAAGATGCAAGCAACTGATTGTCTTCTTTTTGCCGCTACTTTGTTGGAAGAAGATGGAGATGCAACTGGAAGTTCTGTATGCCATTCCAGCGCTGGAATCCGAAGTAGAAATCAACTTGCAGCAGTGGGAAACGAATCGATGACTTTAGAACCCGTTCCACAGTCCCTTTCTTTCAAAAGCAGTACTCTTCTTCCTTCTCATCATACCTCCAAATTAGACAGCACGTCTATCTGCAGTGCTGACCAAAGTTTCTCAGTAGCAAGTCCTAACTTGGTTGTTTCATCAGCCTTACATGTCGAGAGAGGCAATGATGATAGAGGATCATTAATTGCAAGCTCACCTCTTCTACCTCCGGTGATGAATTTTTCGCCTGTTAACGAGCCGAAAGTAGTGGATGTATTGTGCGGACGAGGGGGGAAAGTCAATAACCATCCTGGAAATATCATTTTTCGTCGAATAGTTGAAATCAACAAACAATACTATCAAAGTGTCCACAAGCGCAATCGCATCTTGGTGAGCCAATCGATTGTACAAGCGATCACCAATCATGGTGGTCGTTTTCTGATAATGGGCCCGAAGGGGGAGCAAAGCTGGGTACCAATTGACTTCAAAAAGGCAGTCCAGAAAACCTCCCAAGCTCTGCGAGAGTGCAAGAAGGAAGATGATGATTTCGAAAAGGGTGCCAAGGTCGTCGCTTCCAGGCAAGTGCAGCTTGTGACAACTCGTGAACTAGCGAAACCGTCATAGTGGATTTACAGTTAATGGTTGCCAATATAGAAAATCTGATTATCAACAACCAAACCAAGAGAACTGATAATGTATATACTAAAACAGTAAGAAAAATAAATCTGTACCCGGCTATGCCGACTAATAGCTACCGCGTACCGGTAGGTACCTACCGTACTCCGGAGTAATTTCGTATCTAACTGTAAAGAGGTTCGCTCTCCCTCTCTTGTACGTACTACCGGTACTCTACTCTCTCTCTACTACTCCAGTAGCTAGCTACCTACCGTAGCTACCGTAGCTAGCTAGTACAGAGTTGCTATCTTGGCCTAATAAATAATGTGCCGGTTCTGTCGTAATCAATCATCGTAAATTCTACCGGAACTCTACCGTAGATACTACGTACAACTGCTACGTCTTAGGACGTACCGGTGGTAGGTGATGATCACAGTCAGATTCAAGATGAGAGAACAAAGACGATCATCGAATGAAGTTGCCATAGAGATTTTTTTTCAGTTAATCCAAGAGGCTTCATCATCTTCCGAAACCATTTGAAGTGATCTACAAAAGAGAAAAATGGACGATCATGTTCTGGACGTACTTTTCCGAGGAGGAGTAAAGGTATTATCGGATAACGTGTTGTCGAAAGAAGAGACAGCCCACGAGACGCTTTCCCGACATTTGTCCCTGTTAGAATCTTGGCTGGGACTTCCAACGGCCACAGACTGGGATGAGGGCAACAATTTCGACATGATGGAAGAGGCGGCTCCCTTTGACACAGATTTTTACAAAGCCGTGGAAAGGATGTTGATAGACGTTTGGAACCCCGAAGAAGCCTCACAAAAGTATTTGGATATGATGGACTTCCACCGACAGCAAGAACAAGATCCACAACAAATGTCGCTGTATTCGTCAGTGTTATCGATTCGCGTGACACGACTACTGCGGTACTGGTTGGATCTCAACGTCATGGGTCGAGAAAAAATGGATATGGCAAGTGATGAGAATGGCAGCGCAAGCAACCATGGCTCACTTACATTTCATTTGTTGAAACTTGCATCCGTGGAAGAACTGCCGACCGACGGACCAACATCCACACGACAGCAACGTCATCATCAATACCCACTGATTCAAGCTCTTTATCAACACGTGGAACAACTTCCCTACCTACAATCCAAGATTTATCTTTATACACAAGCATTAATGAGAGGTGGACCGCGAGATGCCAACCGAGCTGGACTAGGACTGTTTAATCCCCAAGCTCGTCTGGAGCACATGCAAATGAGTCAACGAGTGACAGAGAAACTAGATCAAGAGTTTCAAGCACATATTCGAGACTTGGAATTTATCGTCGGACAGTGGTATTCTGAGGGATCAGTGGATATTCGGCGACAGTGCCGAGCCCACTTAGGGTCGGTTTGGAGTCAATTTGTGGCCAGGTCCTGTGGTGTTGGTGTTGGTGGGGGTGGCACGGTTGGGGCAGGTATGAAAGTCGAAAATACCAGCAGTAGCGGCATTGACATGACACTTCGGGTGTTGCATCGGATTCTACTGGGGACGTCGGAGGAACTTTTAAAGTCGCATGAACATCTTCTGTTTCATCACTTGATTCCACTCCATCGGCCCAACTCGATGGTGCTGTGGCGAGACCAAACTAGTTTGCTGGATCTTTATCACGAGCCATTGGTCCAGTGCATAGCTGTTCTACTCCAGAAGAAACCCGAATGGACAGGTAAAGCGATCGCTGGTCTACTGGAGCCTGATGTATGGAGCAAGGTTGGCAACACTCCAAAAATAGTCCTTTTGCTACATGAGATTGACACCTACATTGGATGTTTGCCAGATCCAATCCAAGGAAACGAGCTGGGAGAGACATTTCCTGTACTTCTTCGAACATTGGGATCTTGTATGGCGTCTGAAAACTCTCGACTCGCCCAAAGAGCGTTGCCCTTCGTCAAGAACCAAAAATTTGTGAGCCTACTGAAAGGCAACTTCAACACCTCTCTGAATATTTTGCTACCATTTCTACTTCGAAAAGAGCTTTCTTGGAACCCCACAGTCCAGAAAATGACTTACAACGTTTTGGCTACGCTTCAAAGCATCGACAATGACCGTTTTGTGGAGGTTGGAGATGCCTTCCTGGCAGATTCTTCACACCAGACGCTGCCGTCTCCGCATCAAAATCCACCCTTGCCGACTGATGGCCAGGAAAAGAAACGAGCGGTGCAAGGACGCTCTCCAGGGGGTCTCATGTTGCCGAAAGACTATACCGTCAAATCCGCGATGGGTGGTTGGAGGCCGCCGCCGTCCCGGGCTTCCCTTTCAAAGCCCCCACCGACGAATAGGCCTCGTCAAAGCGGAGACGCAAACCCGCCGTTATCAGTCACAGGAGTTGCGCCTTGGGCTATGATCGGGTCCGGAGCACGGAGTGGGGGGTCAGCAAAGAATCCGCCAATAGGAGTTACGGGTGTTGCTCCATGGGCCATGACGAACACGTCCAACCTGCCTACCGATCGCGGTTCTGGAAATGGTGCTCTTTCGGGTGTTACTGAAGAAGAAGAAGAATCGAGTCATGGACAAATACCTTTGGCACCTTGTGGTGTCATTGCCTATATGGAAAAGATTAAGCCTCCAGAAGAAAATAAAGGAGCCTCGTCGTGGTCTCAAAAACAAATGGCAGAAACGCCTACACTTTTACCAACGTTGAAGTTCCACGATCTTGTATTTGGCCACGATCTTGGTTCTGGGTCATTTGGGTCAGTGCGGTATGCTCGACTCATAGACCGAGCAACAACTCGTTCCAACTGGCCGGAGTATGCAGTTAAGATTATCTCTACCGAAAAAATTAAAGAAATGGGGTATGAAGCACCCGTGCAGCGTGAACTTGCTGTGTTGAGAATGCTATCTCATCCTTGCATTTCCAGGCTTGTGTCTTCGTTCCGATTTCACGATGGTGTTTACTTGATCTTGGAATATGCTGGTGGCGGAGATCTTCATACTTTGCTACGAAAGAATGGGTCGTTGGATCACAATTCCACACGTTTTGTGATAGGAGAGGTTACTTCTGCATTGTTTAGTATTCATGACCTGGGATTAGTATACGCCGATCTCAAACCCGAAAATATAGTAATTTCTGAAACTGGCCACATCAAGCTCACCGACTTCGGCGGAAGCCGGCCTGTCACCGAAGAAGCAAGAAAAATGGTCAGAGAGAGCGCTCGGAATGCATTACAAGCTCTCCGAGATGGCGATTGGAAGATAAAACAAGAGAGGAAGAGGGTCTTTGACATGGATGATGAAGGAGACAACAAAAGCGAAAGTTTGTTTGAAGAATATGACCTTAATGAAGATTTACGTATCGAAGGGACGACGAATTATCTCCCACCCGAAGTTGTTCTTGGCGCGTTTCCAGGTCCAGCTGCAGATTCCTGGGCCCTTGGGTGTGTCATGTATCAGTGCTTGACTGGCCGTCCACCGATCATTGAAGAGGACGATGCACGGACGAAAAGCCGAATCATTTCTTTTGATGCTTCTGAATCCCAAGTCGATGAGAATGGCATCCTCTTCGCTGATACTCATGCCTCCAATATCGAGTTTCCCGCGAGGGCCCTTATCCTATCACTTCTCTCACGACTTTGGAATCAAAGGCCTACCATGACACAAGTTGCAGAGCATGGATTCTTTCAAGATGCAGGAATTGACGTTTTTTCTCTATATAAAAAACCTGCTCACCCCTTAGATGTCGGAGATGTCGCCCCACCTTCTGCTGATGTGCGATGGTCACGCCGCCAGTTGAGCTCGATTTGGGCCCCCCAACCTCAATCTTACAACATATCATTGGACTTTGAGGTAAGCGTAGCTCGGACGGTCAACGGATCGTCAAGTGGACCGATTGCGGAAGGGGCAGAGGGGCCATTATTCTTCTCGAAATCGAATCTTCTTCCATCGGTACAATCGATGTCGCTGCCTCCATCTGGAAGGAAGGTCGCTTGAGAGCTGTGCTGCAGTCATCTATTGAACCCCTCTACAGTGCGCTATTCGTTGGTTGAAAGTCATCTAGGTCTGTGTTTGCTGCTTGAACTAAAATTAAATGCAGACTTTTCGAAATTCGATTGCCATCTTAATTGGTTCTTCACAAGTATCTCTTTGCACTTGTTGCTGATTCTAGTTCCTCATTTCAACATAATCTCCTCAAGTTCTACTTCATCTACTTGCGAGTCTTCATCCATCAGAGACGACAATTCGATGGCTTTTCCCCATCCAGTCGAAAAGGTGGAAGCTCTGGAAAGTGTCGAGTTGGTACGTACACAGAGTTCCTGGTGATTCATTTGAACTCGATTTTTTGCGGTGATGCTATAGTCATCATCCAATGGACTCGCATCATATTGCTGTAGCTGTTGTCGTTGGGCAGCGAATCCAATTCTGATCTGCTCGTCAAAATTTTGCTCTCTGATACAGGACTGTTTTTGAGCCATTAGCTTTCGCCTTCTTTCTGATTCAAAGTGGGATGTTATACTTCGTCTTTCACAGTCTTTCTTCTCTTGCTCTTTACGCATATCTAGCTCCTTCTGGATTGCTTTTTGGATTGAATCTTCTTGATGCTTCCGTCGTGAGTCTTCTTCTTGCATGTGATAGTAGCAACAAGCTCCATTTATCATCAAGCTCGACGCAAAGTTGAGAGCGCAGAGGACGTTCGGGAGGACCATGGTTACTAACTGTAAGTAGTGTTTGGATTAGTTGATTCGCAAATCCTGTGCTATGTGAGATTTTTGAAATTTTTGAAACATTCTCTCGATGTCTTTCCACCTCGACGTAGGGACCGCTCCTTTCCTATTATAAAATGATTTTTTCCAATGACCGGAATAACCGTTTTGGATTCGCAGCTGGTTCCTGAGATGTCAATTTGAATTCTTTTTCTTCAGGGTGGATCCCAAGTCTTGGCAGTTGTAGGCTACGAATTCTCATGCCGTGGATTTTGCAAATCCATTACCGCAGTGCTTCATTGATGGCACAAAATACCTAATCGATGGTTTAAACTGCAGATGATTTGGTTGCATCGGTGTGCAAGAGCGTGTCGGAAGCAATTGGGCCTTCCTTCGAAGTATCATCTGTAAACGTACGACTTCGTAACAGTTAAAAGTAGTAACCTTTTTCCAAAATCTTCCGTTTTTGTGTCGTGACGGTTCGAAGTTTCCGCCAACCTATGATACACGTAACAGGTCGTACTCGGTGTACGTCGTATTGGATGCGCCAATCATCCAAACATGAAAAATGTAATGCTATTTTAACCCCATCCTCAATGCAACTTCTCGAAACGGCAACAACAACAACGTACTACGTGTAGTTAACAGTTCGAAATCGGCAGACGAGTACTACCGTCGTATGAGCAACAATACCACTGCTCTACCGAAGTACCTACTACAGAACTTGCTACTACTCCAGACTACGAAGTAATTACGTTCAGCATAGTACTACGACTTACAGTTTTATAGAACCGGAACATATAACAAGGACGACGTAATCGACCTACGAAGGAATACTTTATTCTGACCTAGCTACCTAGCTAGTAGAGTAATTCGGAAGCTGACAGTTCATAGATTTCTCCGGAGTCGTAAACGATCATCAGCCCTCCCATTCCAGTCAAGAGTTCCGGATGAAATATCTATTAGAATTTCTACTTTTGCCACTGCCGCAGCATAGAGAATGAATCTCTACCGATTCGGAATACATTCGCCACACACAGCAGGGTATTCAATTCCTGCAATTTGAAGGCAAGCTTGCTCCTCTGATACACCTCGGGCAATCAGATATTCTATGCGATCACGACAAGTGAAAGAACCAGCCATTCGATCCAGAACGACATGGGTACAAAAGTCAGGCTGAAAACACGTCAAAGTTTCTTCGGCAAGTTGGGATAATGCCTCCGCGCCGACAATCTCATCGCTGTATCCCTCCGGAAAGCACAAACCGCATTCCTCCGGAAATTCATCCCGTGCAACTTGTGCACACGCCGCCATTTCCGACAAATCCTGGACATTCATTAACCATTCAATACGGGCTCGACAAGAATACTCTCCTGCCATTGAATTAAGGTATTCACTCGTGCAAGTATCTGGTTGCGAGCAAGTAACTTCAGTAATTTCAATTAAGTCGAGGTCCTCGAGAGGATAGGGCTCTTCTATGCTTGGGCGTGTTGCAATATACCATAAAGTATTGCTCCTTGAGTGACCGTTGCCTCCTGGCCCTTCGTAAACCGACGGTGAGAGACGAAGAGTCTGTTCAACCGCTTCTTGTGGGTGTCCGATGGTAGCAAGGATGGCGAAAAGTTGAACAGACCAACCAGACGACACACAAAGATCGTTGCATGATGCCGCTAGAGGGCCGTAAATCTCCTTGGCCCATTGGACGTTGTCTCTGGCCTCTGAGATCGGCGTCAACGGCAGCAACTGGATGCCTAGTCGACCATAGTACAGCCACAAACAGTCGTTAGGTGAAAGAGCAAGAATTGCCAAGCATTGCAACATTCAAAGACCACTCACCGTAAATCAAATAAGGAGAATTACCGAACCAGGTCCCAAATTGTACAAAAGTGCTCCATAAAATGCCAATGACATTGGCTTCGTATTCTCGAGGGTAGATTCTATCGGAATCATCGACATCTTGGAGAACATGCCAGTACTTCTGTGTTGATCGAATTTCTGTTGCAGTCAATGACATTCCAATGTTCTGCATCATTTCAGCTTTAGAAGCGTTTTCAACGTCTCCGTTTTTGCGAAATACGGAAGCCATTGCTTTTCCGAACAAGGCGACGGCTTCATAAGACGCGATAGCTTCGCTTGTGGACTCTTGATTCATGATGTTGTTGAATATGGGGTTTGTAATACCATTTGCCCAACTGTGACCTGAAAGGTTGAGAATGGATGGGGAAATGTTGATAAGTAGCAGAACAGCGCAAGTGTAAGACAAGAAATCAATTGCGACCTGTCGCCTACCATTGAAAAAATCCTTGTTTCGAAATACTGGGAACGCGGTGTCTTGAGTTGAAGGATTTGCATAATCCCTCACCAGTAAAAGCACATTTTCATAATTTTCTCGTGCCCAATCTTCATCATAATGAGCTACTACTGCAGCAGCGTAGACATGGTAACTGAAACAAGGGAGACCGCGTGGGTGAGACGGTGAGATTTGAAAACCCAAATTCTATCTTGACAACTCCAGAATGATTCACAACTCACCCGTAATGGAAGTGATGATCGTTGTAAAAACCACCTCCGAAATTCAATCCTTGATCTGTAAAGGCGGGACAGGAGGGAAATCGATTTGAGCACTGCCCATCCTGGTACAGACATCCACAGCTCACAACACCGCCCCATGCAGTGTCAAAGACGAATGGAGCTTGATCATTATCTTTGATCCAGACAGTGACCACCCTGCGTAATTGGTCTAACGCTGCATCAAAATCCTCGTCGCTAGGCAGTGTGATTCCATTGCATGCTTCTGCATAGGCTGGGTCAGTGGCTGTCGGATTGCAGATTTCCTTCAGTTCTTCGGTAATCAGCAAAATACGCGCGAGCTTAGCCATGGTCTTTCCCGAGAAGTAGGTATCTGCAGCACCGATTTGAAAGTTGGCAGGTATTTGATATTTAATGTCCCTTACCAACGCCTCGGCAATGACTCCTATGTGGTCGGGGGACGGATGTCTCGGTGCTCGAAAATCTACGGTGGGAAGGGGTTCGATCAATTCCCAGCTGGTCCCTTGAATCAAGCAAATAGGTCCCAAAATTGATGGGACGCATGCATCCCTCATATAGGAAGACTTCAGTAAATCTTGGTGGTGAGGCAAGGCAAACATTACCATGTCACCGTTGGAAGAAGCCCCCGACATTGACTGTGGGTCCCAGTTGAACGAAATCTTTGTGTATGTGGCAGGACCACTCTCCACATCGAATGAATGGTGCACGCTAGTCCTTTCTCCGGGAAACAAGTCGCGATTGGCTCTCAAAAGAGCAATGTAGTTGTTTTCAAACGTAACAACATCATCTGAAGGTAGAGCGCTCGTCAATACCTGCGCTGCGCGGACAATCAAATGCTTTCTTTCTTCTTCGCTTCCTACCAGTTGAATGATGGTATTACCCCCTTGGCTGGTACGGCATTGCATTGCGACCTGTCGCGAAAAGTAAACCAACCACCGTTGTCCAGTAAAGAATGATAGATCCAACTCGCTCTGAACATTGACTGTCGTATTCGAGTCACTGGATCCGCAATATTGATCCAGATCCACACTGGACCCATCAACCCGCACATTCGAAACTCCTACTTCGGAATAAATGGTCGGAACTACCGTAGTTGACACTTGTTTGGTAGTCGCCGATGCAGTCTCTTTGGCATTGTTAACGGCATTGTTGTAGACCATGGTGATGAAGGGTGATCCTCGTACCAAGGATGACTTCATATCGTAGGCATCCCATTCCAAGGTTATTCCAAGCTCGGTGGCTTCCCGTACAGTGTAACCCTTTCCGAGCCCACTTCCTCCCTGCGTAGCACCCTTGGCCATGACACCCAAAGTCAAGGCATATGGTTCGTCAATGGTCAGAGTTACTTGGGATGGTTCCGCCAGAATCCGTGTCACATGAGTGCGGACACCAGGGACATCACCCGCCATATCAACCACATAGGGCATCAGGTAGGCCTTGTTATCGCTGGTGGGTTCTTCACCGGCGTTCAGGCGAAGGATGTTCTGATACCAAGCATTGGTGGGAATTGCCCGGCGATTCAACCCATTCAGGCGAGTGCTGGGAGACGATTCTTGGGGTCGTTCGTAGGCATACAAATTGAGATCCTCCACAGGATCAAGGGTGGAGAGAGGAGGCAAAGAAGAAGCATAATATCTGGCTTCGTTTTGAGATGACGGCGCCGGTGGGTAGACATCCGTGTCATCCTGTTTGTTGCTGCTGCTGCCATTCTGCTGTTGACCAGCAGCAGCACCTGGACCAGAAATGGATGCCGCACTACTTGTTTCTTTACGTGAACCGGTACCCAAAGCAATGGCAAGTGAAAGCATGATCACAAAGAGGACGGCAGTTATGATCAACATGTACACTCGTTTTCGTCGACGGGTACCCGGTCCCAAACAACCTAAATGCCCTTGATGTCTTCCATCATCGGAGATTTCAAAGGATTGCAATCCATTCTCAATCGAATAATTCAAACTCATGGGTTCTGCTCCTGTTGGGCTTTCCAGGTCGCCCGAAGATCGTTCATCCTGAAAGAACGACTGCTGCCGTGGGAATGAAAGGCTGGAATCATCTCCCAAAAAGTCCTTGATTTCGGAGGAACCGCGTCTCAATTTATTGGACGTCATCGTTGGAACAATGAAGGATACAAAACTACCGGTAGAGTTATAGAGTAACGTCTGCCAACGAGTCGGAATGCTTTTCCTTCTTTTACTGATGCGTGCGATCTTCGATATCTCCTATCTTGCAAATCTTGCCTTCCTTTGTATCAAATCGTTTTCCAAGTTTCTTCTTTTCTAAACGCAACTTGCAACGTTTCATTCGGTTATTATTGCAAAGTTTTTATGGGGGTGGAGGGAGAGCGGCTAGTGGCCAAAAAAAAGCATCCATGCAAGTAGAAGAGTAGAAAACGGAAAAGAGTACCTTTTCTCTCCGGATCGTATGGTTTACGTTCGTTTGGAAAGATAGAGGTGTTAAACAGACGTGAACTCACTCCTCAATCAAGCACGACCATTCTGCATCTGGCTTCCGGGTCATGGCAATTATTGACGCTATTGCGATGGAGGGAGAGCACTTCTTGACCAACTCCTCAGTTTTCAAAAGAGAGTCGTGTGGGCAAAGGAAATTGGCATTTGTTTATTGTGAAAATGAGATGCTGTTGCTTGACGCTCGACGAAATTTGTCCACATGTCGTCCACAATGACGTAAATAAAAGTACCTCGAAGTAATTTCTATAAAACTAACGACTTCAGGATTCATAAGTCTGTAGGTACCCGTAGTGGGTTTCTGTTGTGCTACTTTCACGTACATTTATGTGTACCGGAAAAAATGAAGCACTTCGTAGTATCATACAGTACGGTACGTAGTACCGGTACCCTTACTAACAGTAAGGTACCAGTACCAGTAGGTACGGTACGGTACCTACCGGTATGTCCTTCGAGTACGGTAATAAAACGTACTCCCGTACGTATGATTGGTCCTTAACCTTATTTTGAATTTCTTAATCAAAAGACACAGACGTGTGACCATGGAAGCCATTTTTTCACTGTCAACCATTATTTTGTTGTTGGACTAGGTCTACGAGTTTATGATACTGTTATGATATTCTTCACTGTCAGTGCTCCACTACACAGTACTCGACCTCGAATTTCATCAGGTCAACCGTGTAAACATCATTTATGTCGTCCACAACGCCCCCGCAGGTACAACGAAAGAAACTGACTGTGGCAGAACTCTTGGAACTGAAGGGAAAACGCAAATTAGTAGTAACAACTGCTTTTGACGAATGGACGGCCCGTGCCGCGGAACGGGCTGGCGTCGACATTGTTTTGGCGTGGGGCAGCTGTTTGGATCATTCCAAATTTGTCATTGCGTCGGTCCGTAGGGGGGCTCCCAACACGCTGATTGGATCGGGCATCAATCCCGAGGCTTATGAATCGGTGGAACGAGCCATCCACACTGCCAATCAAATCCGTGCCGCTGGTACAGATATCATTTACTGTTCCGGGCTGGTACCTGACAAATTCGCGGCCTTATCGAGGCAGCACTTTCCGTGCGTTGGTCATGTGGGGTATTTACCAGTCAACGATACCTGGTATGGTGGACCTCGTGCCGTTGGCAAGACGGCTGACGAAGCCAAACTGGTGTTCGACAATGTCATGGCGTTGGAAGCGGCTGGTTGTATTGCCGTGGAAATGGAATGTGTTCCGGCCAAAATCGCTGCCGAGATTTCCAAACGCACCAAACTGCTGGTCATTTCCATGGGCAGTGGACCGGATTGTGATGGACAATTCGTGTTCTCGGAAGATATCCTGGGCACGCATGATGGCCATTATCCGCGACACGCTTACCGAAAGTTGGATATCATGTCCAAATCCATCGAAGCATTATGCCAATATACCAATGATGTTTTGAAAGGAGCCTATCCTACTCCCAAACATAGTATCCAGATCCAAGACGACGAATTTGAAAAATTCATGGCAAGGATCAATGAATGAGACCACGAGGAAGGAAAGCTCATTGTCTCTTTTCCCCGGTTTCGATTTTTTGCATCACTTTGTTTATTAATAATAAGATCAGGTTACTTGATTCGGCCTTATTGAGTAAGAGCAAGATTACGCTCTTTCACAGGGTCAGTTTGGACCATGACTACTACTTTTTCCCTGTACGACAGTTGTGTGAAAGCAAAAAGTACGGTTGTACTCACATGTCATAAGCAGATTTTGCGTCCGTGACTGATACTTAATGCCAGTCTTTTTTGACGTGTCTCTCTGACACTTCAACATTCACATTCACTGTCAGCATCCATCAAGAGTTACGACTGGTAGTGGTATTATACCAGCTTTTGTGTATCCATCATTCTTACTCTCTTGGCATTCTACATCAGCGTGCCTTCAAGAGGAAACCCCTCTATGTCTCCATTCTGCTGGTAATGAAGGAAGAATGATACTTCCCGTGGAGGTTTGTCTTCTTCTCTGTGGGATCGCATGGAAGAGTTTTCCGCAAGGTTACGCCTTTGTGGTGCCTACACCTTGTCGCTCCGATGCCTTCAGAATACGAGGTGACGAGTTAATGTCTTCGGTAGATGGCCGTGAGTCGGTGTCGACCATGACCAACATGGACTTTGTCAGGATTGATCCTTTGGTGGCAGCTGTCTTTTTTGACGAAGATAGTGGAATAAAGTCTGTGTCATCAACCATGTTTCGATCCAGCTTTGTTTTGGATGCCTCTCGTGGCATTCCCATCTGGAAGTCAGCTTTGGAAAAAGGACGGCTACCGACTGAAACCGAGTTTTGTCCAGAAAATGGTTGTTGTTGGCCCCCGTTGCCGCTCTATGATGCTGTTTACGATGCTATGGTTCAAACACAGCTCCCTCGGTTGGCGTTGCGGCATCCCGAAACTGTCCCTTTGATCCTTCGATCGGTCTTGCGAACGACTCTACAGTATGCCCAGCGGTTGGAAGAAGTAAAACGAGAAACAGAAAAAGATGAAGACGACGAAGACGATCACGACGGTGCATATTATCTTCACAATCAGGGAAATGAAGAACACCGAACAACGTCAATGTTTGAAATTCTATGTCTCAATGATCCAGAATCGATCGCAGGAGACTTTGGCCAGGACCTAGTGAAAAAGTGGGATCCAGTGGTGAATGGGATGAGTGTTTTGGATGACTTGTTTGGATACGACCACAGCCTGTTACGGGAGGACAACGAAGAAGACGAAAATGGGATCATCGGTGGAACGACGGGATTTGGAATCGACGATGGGATTTGGTCCCACACAGGTTGGCAACAAATCCCGGCACTGCAACGGCAATTGAAGAATCTACCAGAACTTCTGCAGTTAGTCAGAAGCTTGGGTCGACGACCGACTGTCGAAAAGAGCGACCGCATACACAAGTTTAAACCTCGACAGGCTGATCGAGATGGTGGAATGGGAGCAGAATTCGATCCAATATTGCGTGAATCGGTCAGCGGAATCACGCTTTCTGCAAGCTTGTCAGAGATGCTGCCATCCGAAGCGGTCCTTCTCCGAGGATCAACCCCGGTTCTACGAAATCTTTTCTTGGCCAAATGGGTCGAGTCCAAACTTCTTAGCTACGAAGTCTCAGGGTACATGGACATCCCAAGTGTCCCACGAACGCGTCCACAATATTTTAAGCGGCTCCCCTCTGCACCGGGAGGGCCGATCATTGTGTGTTTGGATACGTCGTGGTCAATGTCAGGTTCTCGAGAAACTCTTTCAAAAGCTGTTGTCTTGGCCTGTGTCACTCAAGCTCATTCTCAAGGTCGAGAATGCCAAGTGATCGCATTTTCTACCGAGCGACAAGTGATGGAGTCAGGAGTTATCACTGCTGACCCCAAAGGTATCCAACGATTACTAGAATTCCTTTCATACTCGTTTGGAGGTGGGACAGACGTAACAGGGGCATTGAAATTTGTTACCTCACTTTTAGACGATTCTGCCGCCAGAGACGACCTTTTGTCGGCAGCCGATATTCTATTGGTGACGGATGGAGAAATTCCTGACCCGCCCGTATCCGTTGATGTTATGAATACTATAGAAAATCTGAAGTTGAAACGAGGCGTCGAAATTCATGGATTGCTCATCGGGAAGTCAGAAAGCAAACCACTTTCGCGCCTTTGTACCCACACTCATAATTTCTTGAGCAACTATCACGGCTTCTCTACTGTAGCCGAATCCCGGGTTCCATCTTTGAAGCAAAATCTAAGGAGGAGTGGAAGACTCGGCACGGCTTTGTATGCCACCACAAGACCTTTATACGACGAAGACCAAGTTTCAAGCGCAGGTGGGAGGAGGAAGAAAAAACAGAAGCAATGGAGAAAGAAAGACGACGAATGGGACGAAGCTTTCTCAACAGAGGACGATGGAGCAAGTTACCAACTATCTGATAACGGCTTTTCTGAAAGCGTCCAAGAAAGTTTGAAACTGCTTCAGCAAACAGCGTTGGAGCTTGCCAAAGAGAAAGAATGGACTCCTGAACAATTGCAGAACGAGCGACAACGTAAGGGCAGCTGTTGGGATGTGCATACTCAACTGGATGTCGCAGTTTCCAAAGTAGAGGAAGGCCTGGTAGAAAGAGGAGAAGAAGCACGACTAGTCGTCCTTGCGATGATTGCCAGTGAACACATACTGCTGTTGGGGAGCCCAGGTACAGCCAAAAGTGTCCTTGGTCTTCGGCTAGCCGAGCTTTGCGATGGAACTTTCTTTCAACGATTGCTGACACGTTTCACCACACCTGAAGAACTGTTTGGACCGCTATCCCTCCGTTCATTGGAACAGGATGAGTATAGAAGAGTTACAGCAGGCTTCTTGCCAACTGCCGACATCGCTTTTCTCGACGAAATTTTCAAGGCAAACAGTGCCATTTTAAATACGCTGCTTACGATATTGAATGAACGGAAGTTTGACAATGCAGGAATTCGAGAGCCTTGTCCCATTCGCTGCGTTGTCGGAGCGTCGAACGAGCTTCCGGAGAGTGATGAACTGTTTGCTCTGTTTGATCGGTTCCTCATACGAAAGGAGGTGAATTCAGTGTCTGACGCAGGTTTGGTGAAGCTTTTGTCGATGTCTAACCCAGGAGTATCCTCTGTAAATGGAGTCAACACAGAGGGTACGAAATTCCAAGAATCGATGCGGCAGAATTTAGAGGAGACTATCGTGAGATTGTCATCCGCTGCTGAAGCTGTCGTTATGGACGCTGATGCTTGTGAACTGATGAAAGATTTACGAACGTTTCTGAGGGAAAATGTCAACACTGCCATTAGCGATAGAAGGCTTGTGAAAACGACAAGACTGATGAAACTTTGCGCAGCGTCAGAAGGGCGACAAAAGGTTGATGCGATCGACTTTCTCGTCACTCAACACTGTTTTTGGAACGAGCCGGATCAGCGATCGTTGATCCGAGAATGGCTTTGGGAGAATCTCACCCCACTAGATAGAGAGGGTGGCGCTTCAATTGGACAGCTTCGTTTCCTTCTGAATAATTTGCGGCTAGAGATTCTTTCTACACTGCGAAGAACAGGTGGTGAACTCAATTCATCGCGAGGTGCCAAGCCGGAAGACGTTTCAATTATAGCTGAATTGAGGGAGGAGGCCTATCGCATTGCCACGATTATCCAAGAACACGCTGACAGATTAGCACGTCATTTGGAACTGTTGCGTTCAGATGATTTCACGTGGGTGGACCCGGATGACGTTAATGCGATAAAGCAACTTTTGCTTCCACGAGGGGAGCTACTGTGGCCTAAAATCAAAACTTTGTCCATGGACGCATACGCTGTGGCGTTGGCTATATCGGAAGGCCCGAATTCACCTGTTGCCGAGCTACGCGAAGACGTCATCGAGCTGCTGTGGAGCGAAGATACGGAATCAGAGAGAGAGTTCACAGAGATGGAGCTAGCGGCCAGCATGAAAGAAGCAAAAGCCAAGTACGATTTGGATACGTTCCGACGATGGAAGCGTGCCAAGAAGAAGGCAGATAAAGTATGATAACATGAGGACTTTGATTTTAATTATGACCCGGGCAAAGTTTCTTTCCGTAGCGTGACATTTCCCTTCCAGACGCTGGGAGTCGGCAGGAGCGCATCTACTCGACTGTTTCTTTTAGCTCCATAGCTACCAGAACATAACGTCAGTAAAGTCCAAGGATTGAAAAGAGGAAAGGCGGGAGAGTCGTTTGGACGCAATTTGGAGAGATTCAACTCATCCCTTACCAACGCGTATTATTGTTACGCTGGACTAATGGTTTCACACCTTGGACAATATACCAACGCGTACGATACTGGAGCTTGTAACCGTGCCTCGCATGTAATACATCTTACTGTGTGTGCCCTTCCCGTTGCAATGGCTTGTTGTGTTTCAATGGCCCCTTTCACCAACAAATTTTCTCGGTCAACGTCACTCAACTGAGTTCGTTGCATTTCTCTCTGGCTGTGATCTGACGATGCGGCTTCATTTTTGGACTGACGCTTACGTTGGTATTCCTCCAAGGCTTTTTGTTGGCTGACTAAAAAGTCTCTTGTGGTATCGTGATTGTCTAATGCAGTGCTTGGCGAAGAATCATGGATAAAATCTCGACTTTGATGGTCACTCATGAGGGTGAACGTTCGGCGCCTTTCAGCTTCTGTTTGAGAGGCTTTTAGGGCCAACTCTAAATCCTTTCGTTCCTTTTCCTCCCTAATCTGCTGTAGTATTCGATATTGTTCTGATGGTTTGACAGCATCGTTCGATCCTGTATCAGAAGGGTTTCCCACAAACGGGCGAGATGACCCACTGATTGACGATGCTCGAACAGGAGAACGACTTTCTTCTGCAGAGATCTTGAGTGCAAGCATCAACTCGTCGATTTCAGATTCCACGTTAGCGTTACACCCCTCTTGGCCAAAATTACTTCGCTCGATGGGAGCTGTAACACCACTTTTTGATTCAGTCACTTGTTGAAGATAAGGGTTGCTAACCCGACCGCTGCGAGGTGCTGAAGAGCGTTCCAATGTACTAGCATGTGATTGCTGTCCATTCCTGGGTGGAGGAATGGATGATGCACTTTGCCTAGCATTGGTCTCTTGTAGTGACAGTTGCAGCGCAAGCTTCAACTCTTCATCCTCGTCATTCAACGCAAACGGAGCTCTGCGGAGGGGGTCGCTTTGATGAATATCTCCAGAGTCGAACGATCTGGTGAGTCGACTGGGATGAAAACTCTTATCATTGTTGTGATGCGGACCAAATCGATCTTTGTCGTGAATGCGCGGTGGCATTTGATCGGAACGGTGACTGTGTACAAGATCAATGGGATTTGTCAATGTTTGAGGAGACAGATGACAATATGATGTAGGATAAATAAATTGTTCCCTCCCATTGTGAAGCTGCCGTGTTGGATTATGTTTCTTCTTCGTCTCAATGCATAAATGTCTTGAATTGAATTGAGATGGAGGACTACGGGGTCTATGAAGATTGGTGTCTACGGTTGCTCTTGATGCAACAACTTCAGCGGCAAGAGGATGCTTCATTATATCACTTTGGCTTCTTCCAAATCTGTGGACGTTGTGACCACCGGACCTTGTTGGTGATGGCTCTATATAGCCCCACATGGATGGGCTACACGGGTTTGAAGAAGTCGATTTGATGGAACAAGTAGTACTACTCCGACGCATCTCAGCGTCCCTTCTACTTCGTTCCATCACATGAAGATCTCCATTTTTGTATCGTTCCATCTCTCTAAAGTTGCGGATATGCTCGTCGCTCCCAAAATCCATCGGATTCAGTTGTCGAGGTATCGTCTCGCTCCGTCTTCTTGGAGCTGGAATGTTCTGGGGATTTGAGGGATCATGCAGTAGTTGCTGTTGTTGTTGTGGTCGATGACGTTGTGAGGTTTCGACATTGTTACCGAACTGTCTGGAAACATCGTTTCTTGGCAAGTGAGGAGTAATTCGTTCCGGAGATGATTTCATGGCGCACGTCGACGATGGAGGTATGGCGTCATCGTTTTTCCTTCTGTCAAGTAATTCTATGGGATACAACGAGCCTACACTTCGTGCCGTTGATCGTTGTGCATTCCGCCCTGCTGAAATGCTGATCGGAGTTTCGGGACTATATTTCTTTGCTTGCAAAACTCCATGAGTTTGTACGAGCTCGTCTGAATCCATGGTAGAGTGGGTTGATGGGCGATTGCGTTGATGAAACTGGTCATGAAAAGAAGGAATAGGATGAGTCTCATACTGGGACTGATGGGGAATCGCCACCGCTTGTCGGAGGTCTTCCGGCTCCATGGGAGCGGAAATCGATTGCGGTATTCTTGCAGCAGTGGCTTTGATGGTGCTATGATTTTGTGAAGTCAAATTCTGGCCCGTCGCAAGCTGATGAGTGGCAAACTGTCGATTTTCCGATTGAGATTGCTTCACAGACGGCGGTGGATGATGTGTATTGTGTTCCTTGTACGCTACCGATGCGACGGATGAGGCCGAGGTAGCTCCATCTGTGAGATTGTTGTAGATAGTAGTTGACCGATGGGAGTTTTGAACATCTCCATAGGCATCAATATACATGGCCGCATCTGATCGTATCGCTGGTTCATTGACATGAAAAATACCTGGTACGCTCTTCCGAGTCACAAATTTCTCATTTTTTTCTCCTCTGCCAGAAAATGCCGAATTGCTATGTTGATGGGTCGAAGTGGCACCCCTTCCATCTTCTGACCTGTTCCCTCGAGCTGGAGGTTTTGCGTCTTCCTGCGACGGTTCACGAGCAGGAAGTTTGCGATTGTCTTCTGCCCATGGTTGTTGTTCTTGTTGCTGCTCTGGCAATAATTGTTGTTGTTGTCTCAAATACCAGTCTTCTGTCGGTGCTTTTAGTCCGCTGGTAAATTGTTCTTGCCGTTGTTGCTGTTGTAGTTGTCGTCTCGCTCGTTGATACATTTCATCCGAGTCGTCACCCCATACCGAATCGTCGAGGGTTTGTTCGTGTTGATGAAATCGCACCAACGCTTCATAGAGCGTCTCCTCCTCCTTGGCAGGCGCCGCTGCAACGCCGGCAGCAACAACTGTCGTACCAATCGAACTTACAAGTTGTTGCGTTGCTGACTCCCCGATAGAAAATCCATGTCCACTTGCAGACGACGATTGTGAATGGGAACATGTGGAGAATGCCATTTTTTGCTTCCCTCTTTGTCACCAGGCAGGGTGTGTTGTTGTTGCACTAATTTTACAACAGCCATTCACGCTGCGAGTGAACCCTCTTTCGAATTACCCAAAAATCCCTTTTGATGTCTGTTTTCCGAAACGATATTGATTCTTTCCATTCAAGAGTTTTTCCTTCACAAGCTTCTCAATAACAACATAGAGAGAAACAGACCGGGACTGCCTTGAACTACCTAAAGGGGTTTCTACTGCTACCTTCTACGACACCCCTCCGTGAATCGAACAATCGCCGACAGCGGTGTTATTCTTGTGTGTGAACTCTCCCACCTGGATAAATATCATTAAATTAACTGTAAATATTATGGTAGAATTTGATGAGCTGATAAGAAACTACCTGACAGTAAAAGGTCGTGCAGTCGTTCTCTTCTATTCGTATTGTCTTCCCATCTTGAGAACGATTGAAACGATTGAATTCTTCACAGTCATCACAGTCAGTTGACTGACTGTGAATGTTGAATGTGCAGAATGAACTACGACGCCATCACTATCATACGTAGTATGATACAAAGTACCGTACTTCGTAGCAAAGTACCTACCTACCGGTACAACTGATACGGTACTGTACTACTGGTACCTATGTATGTACGACGTACCGGTAGTCACATACAGGTGGTCTTATGATACACACAGTGTCAGTTCCTCGTCAGTTCCCACGCCCAGCGTCCGCCGCCTGTTTGGATAACTCCCTTTTTACCACAGAAAAAAATCCGGCATGAGAAAATAATATTATGATGTCACCGGTAAAGACGCTCAACACCCGTGAACCGGTGAACCATCGTTCTTCGAACGCCCGTGAATCGAGTCAATCTCAGGTGGCAACTGGAGATGAGTTCGACAACAAACAACGTCGAAATAAAAACATAAAAACAACGGCAAGTTCACACAATCCGCCCAAACTGTTCGAACACCAGCCTCTGACTACCATGGAGCTCGTAGATGTGCGTGATGACCCAAGCTCGGTCTCATTAGCGAAAAGAGAAACCTCTGGCCTCCTTTCGCATTTGAATTTCTTTCTACTAAAGACCTAATACTGTCCCAAAACCGGTGTCGATGCATTTGGTGTTTGAAAAGCAGATGACATTC
This sequence comes from Nitzschia inconspicua, assembly GCA_019154785.2. Classification (NCBI taxonomy): domain Eukaryota; phylum Bacillariophyta; class Bacillariophyceae; order Bacillariales; family Bacillariaceae; genus Nitzschia; species Nitzschia inconspicua. Next base: position 1,058,727 of record JAGRRH010000004.1, read on the forward strand.
CTATGAAGGCGTCCCTAAAAAATCCAGTCAGGAAGCAATATTTTGACTCTGATTTTTTTTTATAAACTCTTCGGTTTATTCTTCATCTACATGGGAATCTATGCTGCCAGGTACGGCTGTGAATCAGACGCTCCGCAGCTCGTGTTTACTACAGCAGATCAATATTGCTCGGGAGTCAAAAGGGTATTTCTGCAGTCGCTTCAGGACCAGACCAGCGATTCCCGTATTCCAGTACAAACAGTGGAAGAAATTGAGACAGAATGCTCCAAGGCAAAATTTCGAGAGAGGAAGCGTGCGTCTGGAGATCACGACCGTGAAGAGAGGAATTCATCAACACGGAATGATTGCGAATTGAATGGCTATCGGCTGCATATGGGATGGCACCAAGGAAACCGCTGAACTAACTCATTTCCTCAATGCAACGTTCCATTGTTCGGCCCGTGGATCCGAGGTCTCCCTTCCCAAGGTAACCGATCTACACGTCGCAGAAGTTAATGAAGACGTTTATCAGTACAAGATATTGCGGTTGGACATTCAGCGTCAAAAGTCAAAAGGTAATTCAAAAGGTAATACTACACCCTACCCGTCTCATAATACTAACGACAACTCTTCCAAAATCATGTTCAGGACGGACCGTATCAGTCTAAGTCGCTTTACCCTCACAGGGATGACGTGCTTAAATGTTACTATTTCAGTTTAATCTACCTCTTTGTTGTGATGGTTGGCTGTAGAAACGAGCGAATCCTCCCGACCTTTTCCAAGGCAGCAGTGACGAAATCGGGTTGACTTTCGGATAGCAGAGTTTCAGCCCTCTGGACCAGGATCTTTGATAGAGTGCGCAATAAATTTGATGCATTGGACGCCAAGATCAACGACAAGCTCTCATCCCACTGTAACTAAAAGGGTTCGAAGTAGTTATTAGCTGAAACTTCCTCTGTTTCTGGACCTGCGCAGATATTCCATAGCGGCTGGGAGAATCGCGGCCTTGATTCTTTGTGGTTTACCTGCGGTTGTTTCACGATCTCCCAGCAGACGGCAAAAGCGCTCAGAAAATGGACTGCACGAATAGGCGACTTAACCCTCGGCGGCCAACCCCCCACTTTCAGTGGCATTGATGACCGCAAAGACATGTTACTATTTACGAATGCCCTATTTGAAGATGACGTTGACAAACGGTGGAGTCTTGATGTGACGGTACTCTTGGTCACTTTCTTATTCCTCCAGTACGAGCAATTTTTGTGCATTTTGAGGTCGCCGCTCCACTCCGATACGTGGGTCCCAGAAGCCTCCGATCAGATGACCACAACCCCTTCGAGGAACGATTTGATCCCGATAAATCCGAAGAGAATCAGTCGATCCGCAACCATTTATTCGTCTGTCGCGTCGAGCAGGCATTGGAGAAATCAGTCGCTTTTCGTCATCAAGGAATCATTGTTTCATATGGTGGTCCTCGAAGAAGAAGTCGGTTGCATTGTTGTTGAAAACAAGAATGAGCTTTCCGCTTCCCGTTTGAATTCTTGTCGTCTTAGACAATGAAATGAGGAAAGGTGGTCGGTTTGTCGATGAGCCTCCAAGTAAGACGCGTGACGAAATTTTTCAGTATGAGACGGTTATGTTGGAGATCGGACGTCGACGTCCGTGTCGATACAAGGAAGGCCTGACTTACTGTCGTACCAATTTTATTATGAGGGGTATGAAATCGCGGGTCAGATGATCTCCAGTATTATGGAACCATTTCATCTTTGCAGAGGAAATTGGGACGACGATTACATAAGTTTCATCACACATGAAAGTCTTGAAGAAGGCGATGCGTTAGAAATCATTACACAGAAGATTAAACATTACGAAACCTTCATTTTCCCTCAAACTTTCAAAGATGCCATCATTAGGTCCAAGGGCGAAGCATTGGAGTTTCACCATGGCCAATTACTCCCCGGCAGATCACGATGTTGTTGCAGAAGAAAGTGACGAGAAGACTACTAGATTGGTCAGTGTTGCTACGATTCTATTCTTCCTTAGGCAGGCGCACAAGAAGGGCCAGCATTTAAAAAGTCCTCTGACGTTTATTCTGGGGCTTGAGGTATTCGAGAACTGATGCAAGATCATCCCCAAAGAAGCTCTCGGCATACTTTAAATCAATTGTAAAGAGCCAATCATGTCTCTCGCTACATTTGTTCTCAGTGCAAAGATCTATGCTGTTCCTGTGACAAAACCCTGAGTTTGAACTTTTTGAAGCCAGTGAGGGATACTGAATTAGCAAGCGCACACACTGCTGGCCCACCAATTTGTCCCTAACATTACACCACTGGTCCCATCGATCACTGTCCACTTTGTCTGACTTCATCCTTTTTGTGTCGTCTTTTCGATTTTGGTGGTATAGCCAATCAGGAACAAGAGTTCGCAGGGCTTCACATTGAGCCACGCAAACCGAAAATTTCGCCTGAGCAAGAAGCGGTCGGAATTTTGTGTGTCCTGCATCCCACATCAAGCAAATAACATCTGGCCCGAATTGGTCGTCTGGTAAGCAGAAAGGCGGCACGGTACCTTCGAATTTGGCAGAAGTGGCAGATTCGATCCAAGCGATTGTGTCACCGATGGCACCCTTACAGCTCTTGGCGATTACACCATAACAAGACTTCAAAGAGACAGAGTAAGAGTCAAAATTCCCATCTTGAAACTTCTCTTCTAGCAAATCTTGGATCTTGTTACGCATGGCAGGGATTACAGCTAGCTCAAACCCCTCGCCTTGACCACCAGTTTCTTGATTCAAGAGCCAGGAACTCATTATTTCCTGTAGTTTGAAGAACCGAATTCCCGCTTCCACAATTATCGGCTCGTCAATAGTTGCAACAAATTTATCTCCCTTGGATTCTTTCACAGAGAGAGCTGCAACACCAAGCTCGATAAGTGATTTCACCTCGTTCTTCAATAGCGTCGGCTTTTCACCCATAGCAAATTTAAAGATTGCTGTCTTCAATTCTTGCTGAAACGTGCTGTTGTTGAGGTGCAGAGAATTGATTTTTTGGATCACATCGTATGCAGTATTACCGGATGAACACCACGAATCTGATCTGTTCTCGTCTGTATCAGTCATATCAGTGATGTATCGATCCATGGCTTGGACCAGCACCTTTTCCTTGTCCGAGAAGGTGCCCTTCGTTTCATCTTGAACTGGTTTTCTGTGGCGTACCAGAAACTCTTCTACGAAGGTAGCAGTCAATCTGGGTCGCCCTCGAAGCCACTTGGCAAGGTGCCTCTTGATACTGTCGTTGACGTTCTTCAGCTCCAAAAGCGACTCGAGGTAGTCAACAACTTGATTTTCATCTAGCGGGGAAAATTCGATACAGGGAGGGGGAACTTCCATCTTGCGTTTGGCGAACGCCGAAGTTGATTCTTCGGTTAATGCATACATTGACATCCCAGTCCCACAAAATATCGGGTATGACAACGCCTCCATTTCCGAAGTTGGACTCATATCATAGATATTCAAAAATGCTTTGACCAAGGCAGAGAAATGGGAGCGATCTTTCTTGCCATCGTCGCTCAGAAACTGCCCCGTATTAATCTCGTTCAGGAGAACTTGGGATTCATCGATCACAATTGGCCATTTCATTTCCTCCGTTACCATCTTTTCGTTGTCGTGAATTTCTTTTTCATGACAGCACTTGACAAGTGCATCCTTAAATATATCAATCCCAAAAAAATGAACAGGATAGAGCTGTACCAAGAGCCACCGATAGGGAGTCAGCTGGTCACCAAACTGCGCTTTTAGACGTTTGTGTACCAAACGCCGGATGCGCAAGAGGGTCAACAAACATTTCTTGACCCACGCCAGATTGCGCTTGCTGATTGAATTTTGTTGTTGTTCGTGATCGCCTCGCCCAGCAATTTCTAAGGAGTAGAATATGGCCTCCAGGTCCTGCGATCCAGGTTCGCGGGACAAGGGGCTCTTTTTACCCACGAGATAGACGCCTTCATTGCGGCTAAGGTACTCTAGTGCTGCTCTGGTTTTGCCGGCTCCAGATGTCCCATAGAGTGCAATCGGGCCCTCCGTTCTAAATCTTTCAATATGATCATGCACTTTTTTATTTGCTATCGGATCCCCACGTTCAAGACCATGACATAACAAGTTTGGCTGCGGCTTCCTTGCTCCAGGAACACTTGGAATCAACACATCTTCGCGGGTGAACGGTTGAAGAAGAGCTTTTGATGTGGGTTTAAACTCCTCCAGTTTTGGAGGCTCCATTAAAGGTTTGAATTTCTCATGACCAAAAAGTCTTCCTACAACATCATCGATTGTTTTTGGTTCTTCTGGGTGCTCCATCCTGCTGTATTAGTTGTACTCTTTCATATGATGGGTTCATATTAGATCTGCACAGAAACTTAAACTTCACTTATCTAAATCAAGTGTTTTTAGTTGTTGTACATGTGAATGCAAAGTCTTGTTTCTGCTAAACTTCTACTTCGTAGTAGAGTACGGTAGTCTAACAGTAAGGTCGTGCAGCCATTTTACCTTGCTGTCGTGTCTTCTACTCGGAGTACTTCCCATCGAACGATTGAAACGATTGACTGTGACTAGAATAAACATGAATACGAACGTTCCATGAATCCCGACCGTTTTCCTATTTAGGAAAAAAGCGCGGCGCTATCGGGATTATCTTTACTGTTAATTTTTTTTTTCAACAGCAAAGTATCGGATTTACATATAACGTCGTAGGTGATGAGACGTTATTTTGAAGCTCTAATCAAGAGCAGTCGATTAAGCAAATAAAATCGCGTGCCAGTTCTCCATGTGCTCTTTCCCGCTAAGCTCAAGTATGTCCCAACCTGCGATCATGGAGTACCGCGTGTAGTGTGTAGGCGGAAAAAGAAGACACAATTCATTTGAACGATATGGTATGAACTAACCTCGACAATGGCGCCGAATGGAAGGATACTGAAGCTCTGCAGAGATGCCAAAGCACCAAGGACAAGACAGGAGAAGGAAGAGCTCAAGTCAATTGGCTGTATCCTGGGCCATTTCTCCAAATTACCTGTTGGACGCCCACCGAAGGCTGCTGTCGTCGTCACAGCAGAAGACACAAAAAAGGATGAACAACAAGGAAAGCAACAACAAGAACAAGCGGAAGGCTCCTTCTGAGGATGACCGCAGTGGTCCAGCCAAGAAGCTGTCTCGAACCAACTGGAAAGCAGCTGAAAACTTCCCCTTGCTGCGGGATGCCGTGTTGAGTGCTACTAGCTGCATTGACACACTGGAAAAGCCAACACATGATCTGGCCATAGCAGTGCCTGCTACAACTCTCAAGGACAACATCAAAGCCTTCAGTAAAGCAGCCAACACTTGGAATGTTCCGTTAGAGCTTTTTACAAGGGATATGGTCTTCGCTGGAGCAAATAAGCCTGCTCTTCTTTCTGAAAATGATATTGCTTTTTTGTCAGAGTGTATTACCAAAAGAGATGAATCCAACAATGGGATGTCAAGGAAGGAAGTCATCCGCATGGTCCAAGAGATAGCTCAGTGTAGCAGCTTCATGACTGCGGAGAATCACTATGACTATCTAGTGAGAAAGAAAAAGCTGATTGGTGTCAAAAGGAATGGAAGAGTCACCACTGCACAGCCTACTACAACCAAACGCTCTCAGGTCACTCCTGCTCAACAGCTCAGGTGGCACACTGCATTTGAGGACGCTTTAAACACTCAGAAGAGATTGAATCTTCCAGCTGATGAGTTTGCCCAAGTGCATGATAGCTTTGTTGGAAACTTGGATGAATCCTGCTTCATGGCAAACGCGGATGGCAGTGTTAAAGTCGTAGGTTCTGCAGCCAAAACGAAGACTGAGAAGATCACTGATGACTGCAGATTTTCCATTACCAGAAGGAGCTCTTTGATCATATGTGCAATAGAGCTTGTGAAATGTCTTGGGAGGAAAGCAACAGGGAGGTGAGCCAATACTTGAATGTGGAGATGTCCAAGAAGCAGCAGAAACTTGTCAACCCTTCCTACAAGAATGTTTTGATGGGCTTTATGTGCTATGATGTTAGAGGAGGAGGAGCCAAGCAGAAGATTGCTCAGAGGAGGCTCAACATAGTGGATGGCAATGTCAACAGCTATGCTCGATGCCTGAATGATCCAAGAAGATTGGCTGCCATGAGGGAAATGGATCAGTTGATTTCTGCTGTAGCTCAAGTCGCTGCTGATCAAGCAAGGGAGAAGGTAGAGAGGAAGGAAGTGGCCGCTGCCAAGGCCAAAGAGAGGAAGAAGAAGCAGGCTGAAGAGGCTGCTGCAGATACAAAGAAGAGAGATGAGCTAAAGCCTGCTTTGGAAGCAATCATGGCCAAGTTTGTTAGTGGAGAGAAAACTGCCCCAGCTGGCTTCGAAGAGATGTCGAAGAGCCAGCTTGTCAACATACTCAAGTACTTCTATGATGAGAAACCCAGGGGTCTTGCCACAATGGGCAAGAACAAGCTTGTTGCCCATGTTATGAAGTTCTATGATCCATCTCACAGTGCCTAAGAGTACTGTTTTACTGTGCAAAATAATTAATTTGGAAAACTACTAGGAGTAGTAATTACTAGTAACGGTAATGTCAGGGAAGCCCCATTCGGGGGCTGAACTCACAGTCAAGTTTTAGAAGAGCCACCATAGGTCAACAGTCAAGGTAGTAACACAAGAGTGCAATAGCTCATAAGGTAGAGCTTGGAGTCCTCTATCATATGAGCCATTAAACATGTGTTTTAGACTGCATCTCATTTCATAATAATTTTTACCGTAGAACGGAGTCGATAGCATAATGTTTATTCTACCGTACTTCATCACAGTCAGTTGAATGAACTTCGACGTCATCATTCCTTGGTAACTGTAATGATATATTGTACGTAGGAACAATAATTGCATCATCACAGATATATTTAATACTTCGAGTATAATAATATAATAAAATAATATATGGTTATTTTATTCCTTCACACTTCTGCTACGAAGAACCGCTAGACTACGGTACGTACCTACGATAAAAATATACTGGCAGAATACTACGTACATACATTACCTGAGAGTATTCCCTCATCATTACCGGTGGTTTGGTTAAGGTACGTCGTACTGTAATAGTTATTTTGAGAGGACCTAATGATACCAGTATTCTATTATGATTCTATGATACCTTCACCGGTACTCCGAGTGCGTACTGTTCGACTTAGTAGTACGACTCACGAAGGCCTTTTTTCACAAATAACAGAAAAAAATCTGTCGTCGTCGAAGTTCGTCATTTTCCACTATCTACTACGGACTCCGGACTCACATCTAAGTGCGTCATTCTTATACTGAATCCGACGTAAAAGTCCCAGTCTTGACATCATGTTTTTTAATTAGAGATGATGATCACAAATCTCGCCCCAGCCATCATCACATTCTCTCTTAAAGGAGCAGTGAATCTGTTATATGTTTCAATTTCTTTTTGGTACTCCGAATGCCCCCTGAATTTGTATGGCGAAGGTCGTACATTGACTGTTTGCTGAAAAATTTCTTGAGGTATGTGCAATCACCCGAAACACTCACCCGTCTCTTTGTTCTCCCTCCAATTCTCCTCCCATCGACAGACGCCCTATCAATCAAACAATGCCTTTTTCCTTTTTTTCGCAAGTTCAAGTCCAACAGATGCAGACACGAAGAAAAAAGGTGATGTGTGAGGTCAAGGAGATTTGCCAACCGTTTTTCTCCTTGTACATCCACACAATTTTGGAATCCTTTTGAAAGAGAAAGAGGACAGATTGTTTCTTGCCTACTACATTTTAGTTTCCTTTCCAACCATGACTCCTCGTCCAGATAAAGATAAAAATTTCGCCGTCACGGAGACCACCGGTCTCTTGAAGAAAGCTTACGACAGTACGGGATCGCTTCCCCTCGCCTCGTCCTACGGAGATGTTCGCGACAGTATCGAGCAGCAACTGCAACATACAAATGCCAAGACACCGGCGGATGGGCCTTCGCCTTTTCGAAAACGACAGGCTATTGGTATGCTGCTCGGAGGATCCACTCTCTGTGCCTTGTTGATTGCGGCCTTGTTTTGGCGCCCACAACACCACCAAGAGCATCATGACGAGCAACGACACGTTCCTCTACCAGGGAGCAGTGTCTCGGCTCCCTTTTCTGATCTCGATCCAGTTCATGATTTGGGATTGGCCGAACATGTTCGTTCCAAAGCCGTTGCACCCCAGTGGGCATATCTGAGTCCGTCCTTCAAGTCCCCTCACGACAAGCGCAATGCCCTGCCGACGAATTCGTGGTATCAGAATCTCCTCATGGCCCGAGATGAGCCAAGTAACTTGCAACGGGCCTATCCGGCTCCATATCTCGTCGATTTGGTGGGTATGATACCCGGGCTCCGAGCCCACGTCACGCACGTCGAAGGTAATGCCGAAGTTATGCAACTCTCGTTCAATGAAGAATTCGGATTGGTGTTGGGGGCGACCAAGTCAATCGCCGTCAAGAACGACGATGACACCAAAGAATGGACCAGTAACAAGTACACCGTCACTGCCGCGACCAATCTGGGAGTGACATTGGAATGGGTACGATTTGTTTCTACATTCAGTGACTGATTCGTGCGCATTTTCATCGTTCAACTAACTTTTCCTTGCTCATTTTCAGGACTCTTTGAACATGACGTCGAATATTGTGAGAGGAATGTCCTTTGTCACGATGGAGTACGAAAAGAATCTTCCCGGTGAAAATTCTTCCATCTTTCCCACCATTGCTTCTCCACTGGAATTGGTAGATCCTATTCTAGTTGACGGAAGTGACATCAAGTTGAGATGCTCATCGGATGGAGTTTCCGATCCAATCTTAGCAAAGCGAGATCTTGAAATGTACTTTCATCAAAGCGACTTTGCGTGGATGGTGTTCCTCTCCGAGCCAGCATGGATTACGTGCATTATTGACAAGGAAAGGAGAACGCTAATCCAAATCATTGACTACGAACCAGCGGAAGAGGGATGCAACAGGAAGGAAAAGCTTGTCATGAGAGCCGCGCTACTCGACCAGTGCATGACGAATGCTAATCCCATATCATGTCGAAATGGCCTAGGCCATCGTTTAATTGATGAGCCAAAAAAAGGAGAGTACACGGAACTCCTCCGAGCACATGCAGATATCTACCCAGGTCCAAAAACTGCTGTGTCGTATGACATTACAGATCCAACTGGAGATCAGGCCACGCTGCATTTCGATTGGGATCCTCAAAGCATGTCTGATGAATGTCCAAATAACTCTACAAAAGTGGAAGGACAGAATGATATGCTCATGTTTGCTTTGCCGCATCACATGGACGGGTTTGCTCCACAATATCTTCCCAATGGAAAGCGATATTGCAAATCATCTCTCACAGGTTCAATGTGCTTGGTGCGAGGAAGTGGATGGAGTTTGAGCCAGATCTTGCCACAAATTAGCTTTCGTGCTTCACGACCTCCAAAGCCACACTTCATCCCTCAACTGGGCTTTGCATTGGTGAAAGATATCAAATTCAGGCTGCCTGCTTACGTCAAACGCGGTTCAGGAGATACTTACTTTTCCGGGAAATTCCTTGCAAAATTAGCGCGGATTCTCACTGTTGCTGAGGAAGTTGAGGAGCTGTGTGGGAAAAAAGGATTTTTGGAAAGACATATTGGCGGGTATCTCCAGTTCTGTCGCAATTCTACACTACCGTCCCAAAGTGAGGTCCGAGATGCTTTTCAAGAGCTTCGAGAAGGTGTGGAGGTGTGGATCAATGGTACAGCAGAGACACCATTTGTGTATGACAGGTCATGGGGAGGAGTAATCAGCTGTGGATGCTACATGGAGAATGAAAAGTGTATCAACAAATACCCAGATTGTCCTGGATTTTCTGACCAAGGCCTTAACTTTGGGAATGGATTTTACAACGACCATCATTTTCACTATGGGTGAGTCCATGTTTGCCCCCTTTGCCAATGTTTTGCTCTTGTACTCACAGCATATTGTGTTCTGATAGTTATCACATCTATGCAGCTGCAGCAGTGGCTTATTTTGATCCTGCCTGGGGGAAAAAGCACTTTGAACAAGTTTTGATGTTGATCAGAGATATTGCAAATCCTAGCAAAGAAGATTCTTCTTTTCCACTTTTTAGACACAAAGACTGGTACCTTGGATCATCTTGGGCAAGTGGAACCACCATTCCTCCTCATTTGAATGGGAATAACCAAGAATCATCTAGCGAGGCAATTGCAGCATACGAAGGTGTTGCTCTTTTTGGTCAAGTCATGGAAGACATCTGGAGATCAGCTGATGACAAAAGGAATGCCGCAATCAGCAGTGAGATTTCAAAAGTAGGGCGACTCCTAACAAGCACTGAATTGACATCTGCCAAGAAGTACTGGCATGTTACAAGCAAGGATGATCCACAACGCATCTATCCAGAGATTTACACTGCACACTGTATTGGAATTCTTTGGAATACCATGGCTCAATTTGGCACCTGGTTTGGAGCAGCAGGATATCTCCCTATTGGAATCCAGTTGCTGCCCTTGACAGCAATATCAGAATCTAGAGATGACCTTTCTTGGATCAACGCCGTATACGAGCCATTGACAAAGGCATGCGCAGCTGATTTTCGATGCACAACGAGCGGCTGGAGTATCCTGCAGCTTGCAGTGTTTGCAACGATTGGATACAAAGAAGAAGCAGTGATGCGGGTTCGAGAGTTGCCAGATGATTCTTTTGAGAATGCTGGAGGAAATGGACACTCTCGAACCAACACCATCTGGTATATTGCAACACGTCCAGATGTACAAGATCCTATTACCATGTTGAGTTATGATCTTCGAGGAAAAGAAGAGGTCCAACCAACGCCAGAGTATGAACTCAATAATTGCTATCTTCCCAAAACATGTACACCAGAGGTCTTGGGACGACTGGCTGGAGACTTTACTTGCGCTGAGCGGATCGTATATCTGATCAAAGAGGAGGAACAAACGCAATGGGACGGTAAGGAAATGATGGTGACTAAATTTTATTGTCATCTTCCAGTTTCTAATATTTTTACATTTTTTCTCCACTATAGCTTGCTGGAGAGTTGGAGGTTTGGAATACGAAAACATTTGTGGGCCATGTAATCCAGGTGTACACTACTCAGGCTCCAAGACAGAAGAAGACAAAAAAAAGCATTCCAAAGACACTACAGATGTGCCGCAACCTGTGTTGGTGTGTCCACCTTGCTCACAAAAACAGTGCAACAGTGACTTGAATCGTTGCCCAGTTTATAAGAGAACTTTTGTATGCACAGAAGGAACAAGCAAGGGTGGATGTACCGGTGATCCAAAATTTTGGGCGGAAGAACAACAATGTGGTACGTGTCTTTCCATGTCCTATGGCATTCCAGATAAACGATTCATCCTGTTATCTTACCAAATCATTTATTTTGTAAAGATTCTTGCTGTGAAATGTCAGATTGCCTAAAATTAAAGGATAAGGAGGCACAAAAGCTGACCCGAGATGGAAACGCATTTGAGAAAAGTTCATGTCCTCCTTGTGAACCGAAAATTTGCTACGGAAAGATCAACCAATGTCCTATCCATACTGGTAAGTCAAATAATGTGCGAAGAATGCCATCATCAAGACCATTTGGGCCTTACAGTATATCTCACACAATATTATGTATTATGCAGCTCCTTATGTATGTACCGACGGGCCGAGTTTTGGGGGCTGCTCTGCCAGCCCTTGGGATCTCTCGAGCGGCCAGTGCAGTGAGTGCTGCGAAATTAAGTTGGAGTGTTAAAGCTACTACAATTAAAATAATCAATTTCGATCATGGTAAACTGAACCAAAATAGTTCGCTGGTTGGATAGCCAGATTCTTCAAATTTTATGTTTTCCCTGGGACCATCAAGTAACACTGAAATTACACCTCCTCCTGTCTTACCGCCCACAAACGTGCCCAGTGCCGTGGCTGTATCTGCAAGTAGCTTGCCGTCCAAAGCAGTACCTTCGGATGGAATGGGTCCTACAAGCAACACATCTCCCTCCGGTAATTTTCTCGCGGCATCGGCGACAGCATTTGCTGAACCATATTTGAGAGTCTCGACTTTTCCGGGCGTAACTCCAGCACCACGTTCTGCCTTGCGCTTGGTGGTAAGATCAACGACTTCGGTAGCCAGAACTCCCGGTGCGGCATCCTTTCCTTCCAGCAAGTACACCACTTTGGCGTTGGTAAAATATCGCGTTGCGTCGTTCTCTCGGATCGGCTTTGCGACTGAACCGTTTCTTGTGATGAACGTATGCGAGACAGGGGAGACCATGATACCAACCGACTTTTGGGCCGATGCTGCAAAAGCTACCGTTGGAGCTGTAATTAAGGGTGCCAATATGACTGTGGAGGCGACAGCCAATGTATCTCTAAAAAAGTCACCTCGACTTCGAGACTTGCAAGCCTTGGGGGGGATTTGCAAATCGTGTATCATCGGCTGACGAAAAGAGCTACACCTTTCGACCAAGATGGCCAATCCTACCATGACAAAAAGGCATCTCAAGTTGCTGGTTGAAGAGGACATGGCTACTAGATGTACGACGAACAATGAGACGGACAAAAGAAAATACTATTCCGGTCGCAATGTTTACAGTTAGATTGTTAGATATGATATGCGGGTTTTTGATGCCGATCGTGTTCAAAGTTTAACTGCAAACTACCACGACATCGCGTTATTTTCACTGTCAACCCGACGAAGACTATTACTGCAGTCTACTACGGTAGCTAGCTACGGTAGTATTTCATTTTTTTATCAATTACAGTCGTATACCGTCGTGTCGTAAGTATTATTATTTCGAAATAAATCGATTTGATGAAGAAGGCTATGCCAACTCCAGGCCCGTATTATTTTATTATACTCGGAGTAAAACTGTAAGTTCGTGAAAATAGTGCACAAGAGCTCTACTACCTATGAAGTAGCTACCGGTACTAGGTACTCCGGAATCCGGAGTAGCTACTGGTAGCTAGTTCTCTACCGTCGTACGACACTTTTCACAGTCAGTCTTATGAACAGAGTATCAAGTAGATAACGTACTTCCAGTTAGTATTATTAATCGCTTTTCCAAGGCCCAGCTGAGTCCTTTTGTCAATACTGGGAAACAGCATTGCTCTGAAACAGATGATATCCAATATTATTGATGTCCGTGAAGAATATTGTCCAAACATCTCGACTGACCAGATCTCGCAGCGCTATCTATCGGACGGTATGAACCACCATGAACTTTGCTACAGACACTTCGCTGAAACAGCACGTCGGTGAAGATCATGAGGAGCACAAGGGAGTCCGGGGTGGCTGTCGTCGAACATACCCTCGCATCCGGAACTTGGCAAAATTTTGCGCAAACAAAAAGGAAATTGGAAATCGCTTGGTTGACTCCTATTCCTCTAGCTAGACCCAGTTAAAAGGCCGGTGTTTCTGGATGGGTGAGGGAGAGCCAGGAGATTTCGCTCGGTGTGATGTACTAATCGTACGCAATGACTGCAAATTCGAGCGTGTTGAACCGAAGAATCCTCCATAACATAGCTCGCGGAATTCATGGACAAGAATTTGAACACCAACTCGGCTACGACAGTCGGGGAAGGCATAATGGACTTCCTTCGAATCGGTGAAACGTTGTTTGTTTTTTATACAGCGCCCTTGTATCGACAACGTCCGAGAGGGAACGATGGGCCATTAGTGGATGGTTTCTTAACAAAACAGCAGAAAAAATACCTAGCAGGCGGCGGAAGTGCCCCCCCAAGCTGAAATGATTCCAGCTGCTTCGATCGATATTTGCTGAATGATCATTTCTCCGTTTCAAGGAACGCTTTTGTCTGCGTATGGGCATTTTTCCCATCAGGCGAACAACACAAAAGGAATGATCCAAGTCCTTTATTCTTTTCTTCATCTCACAAATTGCTCTACAAAGTTCTCCCCTAGTCCAACGTTGGCATAATGCTTCTTGGCAAGTTCCAATTTGGTGAATACATCCTCCGCACCAGTCACTTTCCCTTCGGGATCACAATACAGCAGACTGCCAGTCACATGGAACAAGGTAATCATTTCTTCCACTCCATCCGGGACCACCAACGTATGGATTTCACCCGGTGGCTCGAAGATGTACGATCCTTCCGTCGCAATCCAATCGTGTTCCAAATACTTCCAACTACCCTTGAGGACATGACCATGAACTGGCCCCGGATGACGATGTCGCGACAATAAACCAGATCCTCGTACACGGAGTAGATTGACATAATATCCACTAGCGACAGAGAAGCACAGGGGTCGGAAGGATACACTTTCCGTCTGTGGCACCCATAAGCGTTCGTCGTCCACACCTTCGCCGTTCGGCAGAGAATGAGAAAAAACATGCGGCACAAAAATCTCAGACAGGGCGTCTTTGTATTGAACTCCCTGATACGGCTTGAAGGCGTCGTCTGTCGTGGATTCCGCTGGTATATTATCTGTCGTCATCGTCGTCGATTGATACCGGCGCGTCGAGAGACTGGATGATGTTGAAGGTATCATTTGTGCTACTGAAAACGCGTCGACGGATCGATACAACAACGTCGCCAGAGTTACACACGGCAATATGGATCTCATGTTTTTTCGTCCTATTATCGGTCTTTCCCAGGTTGGTTTGTCGGAGTAGTAGTCGCTTGCAGATAGATATATTATGTTGAACTTCCGATGAAGGAAAAAAATCCGCGCCTTCATCAAGGTTGGTCTAGGCGACGGAGGGACGTCTGGACGTACTACCATGAGTACCGTACGTACTACAGTTGCAGTACCGGTACCTACGGTAGATTGGACCTCTCCGAGGGGGGGCGTCGAGTTTCGGCGTGGACTAGTCGTATAAGTAATAACTGTAAAAAAAAATGACATCAGTAGAGGGTAGTGTGAATTACCCGTACTGTATTCTTCGTTACTACCGATGCAAACGTACAGCCATTAATGCATACACTATGTATTAAAGCAGGTAATTTGAGGTTTCATGTAAGGGGAACAAGAAAACCATGCAATGGAGAAAAAGGCACAGGATATCATTTATGCATCTGTGGGAGAAGCTCATGTACAAGACAAAACAAAGAAGTACCATGATCCGCTGTTGAAATTGTATCATGGACGCCCACTGGTGTGCATTAATCAAAACGAGGATGTTTCAGGGTGCATTGCTAATGGTGCCATGTGTGAATTCAGAGGTGTGAAATTGAAAGGTGTTTCAATAACTGATTTTGAAACGATTCTAATTGATGGCTATTGTGTCAATTGCGTTTGTGTGACGCAAATTGAGTCAATGGTTGTAAATATGTTGGATGGGACGACAGGAGGAGACGAAGAACATTTAGTTGAACTGAAGCCAAAAACTATTTATGCATCAGCTAGGTTTCCTGTTCCGTGCGTTGGACCAATCACAAAGAAAAGCATGAGAGTTCCAAGAACAATCAGTTTTGAACAATTTCCAGTTAATTGTGCCAATGCAAGAACAGTTCACAAGTTGCAAGGACGGTCCATAAAAAATCTTTTTGTAAGTGCATGGGATTATACAGGCAATTGGACTTATGTTTGTTTGTCCAGGTGCACAACTTTACGTGGTCTTTTTTTACGTGAACCATTGAATCCAAACATGACCAAGGGTATGTCAGAGGAGGTAAAGTCTTTTATGAAGAGTTTGAGAGACAAAAAACAATGCAAAACTGTACATTTTCATGGAGAAGATCTTTAGGAAACCTAATATTTTGGTAATGGTGATACTATGTATCGTAACTGTACTACCTACAGTCTAAATACTACAGTCAAACGGTCCATAAAAAATCTTGTCCTAAGTGCATGGGATTATACAGGCAATTGGACTTATGTTTGTTTGTCCAGGTGCACAACTTTACGTGGTCTTTTTTTACGTGAACCATTGAATCCAAACATGACCAAGGGTATGTCAGAGGAGGTAAAGTCTTTTATGAAGAGTTTGAGAGACAAAAAACAATGCAAAACTGTACATTTTCATGGAGAAGATCTTTAGGAAACCTAATATTTTGGTAATGGTGATACTATGTATCGTAACTGTACTACCTACAGTCTAAATACTACAGTCAAAGTACACGTAATACGAAAGTAGCAATTTGGATAGTTGTAATTCGAGTGTAGTATCCAATTTAAACAAAATAGCATAGCAAAAATAGCATAGCAAATACTACAGTCAAAGTACACGTAATACGAAAGTAGCAATTTGGATAGTTGTAATTCGAGTGTAGTATCCAATTTAAACAAAATAGCATAGCAAAAATAGCATAGCAAATACTACAGTCAAAGTACACGTAATACGAAAGTAGCAATTTGGATAGTTGTAATTCGAGTGTAGTATCCAATTCAAACAAAATAGCATAGCAAAAATAGCATAGCAAATACTACAGTCAAAGTACACGTAATACGAAAGTAGCAATTTGGATAGTTGTAATTCGAGTGTAGTATCCAATTTAAACAAAATAGCATAGCAAAAATAGCATAGCAAAAATAGCATAGCAAAAATAGCATAGCAAAAATGGCAAGCAACTCGGTCAACATTTGAGGCAACTCGGTTAAAATTTGATATGTTGGGTTAAAACGATGAATCCGTTCGTTTTTTGATCCACTTCGTCTAAATAGTTGCGTTTTTCGGTTTAGTTTCTAGCCCCTCTATTTAACGCTTGGAAGGTGTCGTTATTTTTTTCTCTAATTAAATCTTTACAGGTAACTTAGCGTTAAAAAAGCTTTATTTTTTTCTGTTATCTTATTCTACGAACATGAATACAAAGTTATGTAGGTGCGCGACAAAATAAGTCGTTTTTATGTCACGTGACCAAACGAGTGATGCATTGCAGGCTTTCATCATTCGTGACTGCGAAATTGCCACGATATTTAACGAAGCAAAAGTGCTGGAATCGTGCGCAAACACATATAAAATGGCTTAAATATTTCTTTTGACTCATTTACATTCATGAAGAAAACGTGAATGCTCATGTCTCAGTTGGTTGCCGGCAATGCCATGTTTTTTCTAAGTGTTCCCTTAAGTTAACTGAACATGCGCGAAAGTCGACTTTTTCCCGTGTGCCCCCCCCCAAACCCCCCAGAGCTACGCTTTACCCGACCTCGTGGAACTCGATCGAATTCCAGGAAACGACAAACCCTTATTACGTGTTTACCTAGCTGATTTACTGCTATGCAATTCCAAACAAAGTACAACGTCGCGTATAGACAAGCTAAAGTGCCATTCTCTGCAAGGCATCAATCATAGCAACTCATTGCTCAAAGCTGATATTATTACGGTTCCAATCGAACATTCATTCACAGGTCAAAGCTTTGTGTGTGGTGCCACCGAGGAGCCCTGTCTCAGCTTGTTATGCAATGAGTAACAAATCAACAAGTCGATCTTACGCCACTTTCTTCAAAAGTTGTTGTACAAATTGTGCCTAGGCTAGTACCTAAGACCGGTTCCATCTCCGACATGGTGCCTGTGGTCACTCTTTTCTTACTTAGTTGTCTATTATCCGTAGCTACTGAGTCGACAGGTTATGAACCCTTGTGAAGTGTAGATATCGTCTGCTTCCTTGTAGTCCATCTCCTACCACCCTTGAGTGTAGATATCGTCTGCTCTTGCGGTCCCATTGACAGAAAAGACCCTGCAACATCATCGACCGACGTCGTCGCTTCTAACACAACGAGCCTTCTGCTACCCCACGCCCACGTGCTTGGCATTCATCCTCTAGCCGCCCTCCTGAACATAAGTTCCTTCATCTTCTTGACCTTGCTCCTTCCCCACCATCCTCTGGGATTTTGGACTCTGCGTTGGGCTCCTCTCCCTCCTATGGGGCACACGTCGACTCGCCTGAAGCCCACCTCCATGCCCTGGGCCCAGTCATCCCTCCCGACGATGCTGACCTTGCAGTGAACCAGAACTACCGTGCTGCGGTCTATGCCCTCCACAAGAGCCTGTCCTCCCTTACGTCCCCTTGTATGGTTTGTGGTGATGACCACCGCTTTGATGACTGCCCTGTCCTGCAGAACGTTGCCTACCTCCGTGACCATTATATCAAGTTTTGGGGCTTTCTCAAGCGTGCCCTCACCTCCCGCCATACTATGACACACACTTCCCCTCCATTTCTCCCTCCCCCTTCTGTCGCTGGTTCTGTCCATTCCGTCTCTGCCTCTGCCGATGTCCATGCTGTCTCTCCTGGCCGATGTCCATGATATCCGTTCTGCGCCCACCGTCCATCCTGCCTCCGTGATCAGGATTTTCATTGGCGCCAGCTCTGACTGATCCCCAGGCCTGCTGCGCTGCTTTGGATCTCCCTGTTTCCCCTTCCCCGTCTCCTGTTTTGGATTCTACGGGCTTGGTAACAGGGGAGGGCTCTGCTGCTGCTTCTGCTATGCTTGCGGCTGAGGACCCTGATCTTGTTGATTGGAATATCAACGCCGTGGACTTCCAGCCTCTTGACCTCCAACTACCCTTTGATGATGTTTATGCGATTGATGATCCCAGCGATCCTCTTCCTGCAGATGACACTCCTCGGACGGTCCATTGGACGTCTTCTGACCCACACGCACCGGTGCTTCCTACGGATCTAGATGGGTTTGATGATCTTCCTCGCGCACAGATGGACGATGCTGCTCAGGTCTCTTGTTCCAATGATAAAACCCTTCTCCATTGCTACCATCTGTATGGCCCGGATTTTCCTTGCCCCATTCGCCTCAAGCCTGCTGTACACAATGCTGCTGTCCTCCCTGAAGGCCAAGGTTACATCCGTGTTCCAGCGCCTGCTCCTTATGATTACCATGACTTCCTGGTCTATTACTCCCCCTTGCTGAATGCTACCCTCCTCAGTGAGAGTGATCTATACAAGGCCCTTGGCTATCGGTGATCCCAGTACTCTGGTGTATCCCACCAACACTTTTATGCTGCCGGCACTTGGACCGCCACTGCCCATCACAAGCTTACTTCCTTGAAGAATGTTGTCCTCCATGGGATTGTGCGTTGTTGTCAGAAATTGACATTACCGCTTATCCGCCCCTCCCTTTCTGCGGATGACCCTCTGGCCACTGCCGAGAATTCTTTGGCTGTTGCTATGCAGTGTGACCCTGCCCTTGCTGCGGAATGCGATGACTTGGAACGCTCCCTTACAATTGATGCCCGCAATGCCCTCTACCGGACCTTGGCCGCCAACCTAGACAAGAAACCTCCTGCATTCCGGGATTTTCCCTTTCACCAGTACATCTCGCATGCCACTTCAGTTATGGCCATCCGTGCTACTGCTGAGCGCCTGCTCTGGCACCAACGCCTGGGTCACCCTTCCGACCACTATCTATACCATGCCCAGGAGCACATTACTGGGGTTCCTCGCTTTTGCCATTTTGACCCTATATTGGAACTGTGTCCCACCTGCATCCGGGCTAACCAGACCAAGGAATCTGCTGGTGCTCACTCTACTCGCACTGCTTCCCAGCCATTCCAGGGTCTATCCATTGATTTCTCATTCGCTGGTGTTCGCTTGAAGGATGTTGAAAGAAAGAAAGACTTCACTGGTCTAAACGGTGAGACGTGTTGGATTTTGGTGACTGATCACTTCACCCGTGCTGTCTTTGGTGACACTCCTGTTTCCAAGGCTTCCCATATTGAGTGGCTCCTGTCCTTCCTTAGCCAGTACTCCCCACAGTGTCAAGGCAAATATGTTTATCTGGACCAAGGTGGTGAGCTTTTTGCCAATCCTGCTGTCCGAACATTGTTTGAGCAGTTTGGTTATGCCATTCGCCCCACAGGTGCTGATGCTTCCAATCAAAATGGTCCTGTCGAACGTGCCCACCTCACTGTTGCGAATGCTTTGCGGGCAATGTTGCTTGGTGCCGGTCTTGACCCTCGCTTTTGGCCCTATGCCTTCCATCATTTCCTCCGTATCACTAATGCCACTCCTTCTCGTGACCAAGTCAAGTCCCCTTTTGAGATCCTTCGTGGTGAGAAAGAGGATTTCACTGGCTTCCACACTTTTGGTTGCCGTGTGTGGGTCCGCCCCCCTGGTCGTCGCCGTTCTAAGCTCTTACCAAACGCACGCAAAGGAATTTTTCTTGGTTTTCTCCTGAATACGACGAAGAATATCCTATGGTATGATGTTGACACTGGACTGGTGAAAATCGCCAAACATGCTTGCTTTGATGAGGGCCTCTGCTGTTGTGACTCTGTCCAAGTTTGCCTCTGCACCACATGCCTACCACTACAACTGTCTTAAGGGTGTCGCACGCTATCTCCGCCGCACTAAACACTGGGGTATTCGTTTCGCCCGGCGCACTCATGACCCTTCTTTGCCACCTGGCACTCCCCACAACCTGTCCCTTGATCCATCTCTCCCTGCCTTCCCTTCTATCCATTCCCCCCTTCAACTCACTGGGTATGTTGACGCTGCTCATGCCAATGACCTCCGCAACCGTCGCTCCACTACCGGTTACGCTTTTGTCCTTAACGGCGGTGCTATTGCTTACCGTTCCAAGACCCAAACTGTCACTGCTACTAGCTCCACTGAGGCCGAGTTCATTGCTGCTGTGTCTGCTGCGAAAACTGCAAAGTACCTTCGTGCAGTTCTCCATGAGCTTTCTTTTCCCCAGCTCTCCCCTACCCCCATCCATATTGATAATGTCTTTGCTATCCAAATTATCAATGCCCGCAAGCCCACTGAGCGCTCTCGCCATATTGACATCCAGGCTTTCGCCATTCAAGATTGGAAGGATAATGGTGATATCTTGATGCATCACATTCCTGGTGTTATCAATCCTTCTGATTCCCTCACGAAGCCGACTGGTTGGGTTCTGCATTCCCGTCACTGCCGGCGAATTATGGGTCACTACTATTGTTGATCCTCTTTCATGTTTCATTTTCATGCTTTTATTTTCTCCACATTACATATTCTACATTTCCTTTTGCTGGTTTTTTGGGCACCATTTGTACATTTGATGATCTCCTCACAGGTGTTTCGATCAGGGGAGGGTGTTGTACAAATTGTGCCTAGGCTAGTACCTAAGACCGGTTCCATCTCCGACATGGTGCCTGTGGTCACTCTTTTCTTACTTAGTTGTCTATTATCCGTAGCTACTGAAGCGACAAAAGTCGCCTTCCATCTTCAGCCTAGTTGGCATGCCTTGGACTTTAATCCATTTATGCATGTGGATATGTCGATGACCAGCCACGGTTGCAGTATCGCTGTCGTCTCTCCACCTTAACATTTCTTCACCTTCATTTGCTGTTGCTGGATTCCATTTGCGCCTTTTTTGCATTGACTTTGCTCCGCAAGAGTTCTAGTTCCTTTTGCTTTTCTTCCGTTTCGGCTCGTTTCTGAAACTTGGCCGGTTGGTAATACAACACCACGAGGTAGCGCCCCCCTACATTAAATCCCGAAAGATGGTCCACTGCTGCCTTGGCATCGTAAATATCTTCGTACACCACGAAGGCTGTGCCACGGGTATCCTTGTTCTTATCTCCCAGTCGTATTTGATACACGGCACCGTATTTTCCAAAAATCGCATATAGTTCTTCCGCCGTTATGGTGAAGGGGAGATTACGGACGTACAGTATTCGATTGACTTCCGGCGGGAGACGTGACTGATGAGGATACCCCCCAAAAAAGACAGAAGGGCGAGGTTGAGCAAGGGAAATGAATGAAAGCACAGATGCGAAAATTACAGAAGCCGCGATCATGTCCAAATCATGAATCACAGGAACAAACGTACATTGGAAGAGCGTCGTGACACGTGGTCTCCCATGCTGGTTAGTGTTGAATACGGCAAACCTTAATAAGCGCGGCGGACTGCTGATTGTGAAAGAAACTAACGAGCGAGGGGGAAAAGTGTGAGTGATTGTTCCTAAATTCAAAATCTTCCACGGTCCAAAAACAACTGAAAATGTACTGAAAAACCATTTGTAAAGACAGTCGCAACACTTTGCGTTGTCCTTGCAGTATTTCCCCCAGTTTCTTTGCGACTGACATTTGCTGGCCAGTACTCCGTTCTCACCTTTCTGTTGTTGGCTTGTCCTTTCAGATGTCATCGATAGTTTGAAAGCAAATTGAAGATGGAAAATGCGAAACACAGAGAGAGGTAATAACTTTAACTTTACACTACTACTGTTGGAAGTTCGAGGTCCGTGAAAGGGCCGACGTACGGACGAAACAAAAAAGCTACGTAAGGTACTCCAGTATTCAAGTACATAGTAGGTATCATACGATCGGAGTATGATGAAGACCGAACATACTACCGTACCTAGACTACCGTACTCGGAGTACGTAGATACGATAGTCAGGACGCAGGTACATATTATTTTATGTATTCTCATCTACGACAAGCCAGAAGCGTGCAGGCAAGGGAAGTGCATAATATCATTGCCTGCATGCTCAGGTCTTGTCCGCCGTTGGACTAGTGTTTGGAGTCGGGATTCGAGCAGTAGACGGGCGGAGGACAGACACAAGACCAGAGTTGCAGGCATCACACATATCCAAGCACACAATTCCTGCAACGCTGCAATCCCCATAGCAATGGAGATTCCGTGTTGGTAGTCGGGGTTCGATGTGGGCAGAAAAGGGAAAGAAACAAGAACAAAGAACGGGTCGACTTTCGTAATACCCTTATGGGAAATAAGTGAGGATGAACGGGACCCAACGGTCGGGATGGGCGCACGCCAGAGGGAGATTTCGTACATGAGGGAATCAGGAGAACGGTAGAAATGGGGAGGGTGGGGACAGGCGGTGAACATCAACCAGTGTCCAGCGCGGGCGTGTGCCGACCGGGTGGGAATGCAGCCGGGACTCAAATAGACAAGACAAATAGTGTGTCGGCCCGGCGCGAGCAACGGCGCCTGGGTCCGGGTAATCACTGAGGGACGGGAATTGAGCAAGACAATGGCGCTAGGGTCGGCTGGAGCACATGAAACACAGATGGTTGCCGTAGATGGCAATGGCGATTTTGAGGGTGATGCCATGATAGGCGATAGCAAGGCCATGAAAGGCCGACACCCTCGCAGAACCGATTTTGAGGGAAATGCCATGAAAGGCGATAGCAAGGCCATGAAAGGCCGACATCCTCTCAGGTTGGGGCAGAACCGATTTTGAGGGAAATGCCATGAAAGGCGATAGCAAGGCCATGAAAGGCCGACATCCTCTCAGGTTGGGGCAGAACCGATTTTGAGGGAAATGCCATGACGGGCGATAGCACGGCCATGAAAGGCCGACATCCTCTCAGGTTGGGGCAGAACCGATTTTGAGGGAAATGCCATGAAAGGCGATAGCAAGGCCATGAAAGGCCGACATCCTCTCAGGTTGGGGCAGAACCGATTTTGAGGGAAATGCCATGAAAGGCGATAGCAAGGCCATGAAAGGCCGACATCCTCTCAGGTTGGGGCAGAACCGATTTTGAGGGAAATGCCATGAAAGGCGATAGCAAGGCCATGAAAGGCCGACATCCTCGCAGGTTGGGGCAGAACCGATTTTGAGGGAAACGCCATGAAAGGCGATAGCAAGGCCATGAAAGGCCGACATCCTCTCAGGTTGGGGCAGAACCGATTTTGAGGGAAATGCCATGAAAGGCGATAGCAAGGCCATGAAAGGCCGACATCCTCTCAGGTTGGGGCAGAACCGATTTTGAGGGAAATGCCATGAAAGGCGATAGCAAGGCCATGAAAGGCCGACATCCTCTCAGGTTGGGGCAGAACCGATTTTGAGGGAAACGCCATAACAGGCGATAGGCAGCAAACAAGACGATGGAAAGTAAAAAATGCAATGCCATTGGTTGTGCGGCGGACGTGACGCACCAGCACAGTGTAGCGGGCAGCTAACACACCAGGCGATAGTGAAAAACAATAAGAGGTCGACTGTGCGGCGGACGTGACGCACCAGCACTGTGTAGCATAGGGCTAACACGCCAATCAACTCTCATCGTTACCGTATCCTGCTTTGAAAAAACACGGAATCTCCATTGCTATCTCATAGCGATGGGGATTGCAGCACCCGTGCGAACCAAGTCCGCCAAGCTTATAAGAATTTTGTCGATCTCCAAGAAGCTCGTGTCGACAGCTGCTACCAATTTGCTCACTTTTTGGTTGACCAGATAGACACTCCTTTCGTGAATGCCCTTGTGGCGTTCAATTGGTTCGATGCCCCGTTATATCTTCACAGACTGTCGATCGACCGGCTCATCTCACTTTTCCAGTTCCTTCCCGTCAGTGCGCAGAACGCCTCCTTTACCTCCCGCGTGGCCACTGAGAATGCGGTCTACGACGAAGAACTCGCCGATGAAGACACGACCCGACGTACCAAACGGAGTACCCACTTGTTCATTCATGGCGACCAACAAACTGTCAATGACATCATTCGCGGTGCCAACAATTTCCTCTTCTTTCTTGAGTTTTTATCCCCGGATGCGACCAAGACTTTCCTCTATGTGGGTGTCCGGAATTACCTACAAGTTCTTTACTCGTCCCCCGGCAAGACTTGGTTGGCGGTGTACGAGCAACGTTTTCCCCACCTTGCCCACAATCTCCTCATGGAGGTTCAAGATATCCTGCTCCCGTTTGCTTCCATCGCCAAAGACGCCCCTACCGTGACGGGACTCCTTCAGAATCCGGATATGGATACCTCTCCTGTCCTTAAGGCCCTAGAAGGTGCTGCCACCGCTGCGAAAGATCGGCGGAACGTCCTCCTACTCGCCATACAATCGCACGACGACATCCGTTACAGCTCCCCCCGCCCAACTTGGGCATGGTTCACGCCACCCTCTGCACGACGTCCGCAGTTACCCCGTACTGACGACCGGCCTGATCGCCGACCCCCCGCCAAGAAAACACGCACCACATCTAGTGCTCCCAGTCGCCCTACTGACGACGCCCGTCCGAAACAACCGGGCATGTTGATCTGCCACCAGGGTCGGCTTCCCCGTTGCGAGATGTTGTTTCCATTGACCGACGTAGAGAAGGCACCACTTTGCTTTGGTTGGACGTTTGTCGGCTATTCCTGCCGCGCCCTTGCTTCCGGGAAACGATGCAAATTCTTCCATGCCAGCTCCGTCCAGGATATCCCCGATAAGCAACGCCAACGATTTATTGATTGGGTGTCCACCACCCCTAGCATTTCGTTCGCACCCGGCAAGGGCCCATCGCCCGAAGGTACGGAATCCGGGTAACCTATTTGTTTCTTCTAGTCGGTCCCTCTCCACGGAGCGACATAAACTATAGCTGCCTTTCTTTGTGCGTTTAAGCTTCGAGATATCATGCCTCACACCTTCGCAGTGTGTGTCCCCTCGTACCCTTTGACATCACAGGACCTCTCTGCAGTCGCTGTCCTGTCCAGTAGATCTCACTTATCCCCTGTACTATCACTTTGTCCTCCTGGGCAAACTTCCCCCTCCCCGGCTTCCCCCCCATCGGAACCTATTGCTCTACCCATCCATTCCAAGTTCCTCCCCACGCCTCACGATCCGCATCTTCTCCAACATCCCCCAATGGACCTTCCGTCCAGTGAACGAGATCGTCTGGTCATGTCTTTGGACCCTACGGTTCAAGACGCCATTAATTGTAAATATGGTAAGCCCACCACGTCTATATATTTCTGTTCCGAATACGTTTTCCGCCACGTCATCCCGCACCTTTTCGCATCTACATTCCTTGATGAAACCTCGACCGAGTCCCTTCGAGCCTCTTGCCCGCTTTACCGCCTATACGAAGAATTAGTCAACGAATTCAGCCCTTTTGACCCTCATTTGGCCCGAGGGTACACTCCGTATCTTGGTTTCCGAGACGAGACCGAGATCAACCTCTCCCGAATGCACCACGTCTTTGCAGCTCTTATACACCTGGGCATGAACGTTCCACGCCTTGTCCGTTGGATTGGGGGACCACACCTTGCCACACACCGTAATGTTCCCAGGATTATTTCCTCTCTCCGAGATAGCGTCGACTCGCAGACACTTCAGGATTTGGAGCGTGTGTTCACTATTGGTTCCCCACGACTATGCCAGGCGGCGTCTACCGAAGCAAATTTCCTCTCTTTCATGCGTTATGGCAACCACGCGTCTGCTCGGGATAATCCCGACAAACTGATGCAAGTCTTTGTGAAAGATGCCAAGAGGGGATTCACCCTGGTGGTAGACGACCGCTTACTCCCTTTTATTCGCGATACACATCTCACTCCGATTGGCATTGTAGACCTGGACAACCCCTGGAAAAGTGAGCGCCCAGTCTTCGACTCAACGTTCCGACCAGAGCCATGGTGTTTCGCCATCAATGATTGGACCGATAAACGCAACGAACCTGACCTCCAATTTCCCGGCTCGTTTCGACGCCTATTAACCTGGATTTGGAATTTACGCATTTCCTATCCGGACGAGCCCATCCTTATCGGCGATAACGATATCTGTGGCGCTTTCCGCCTCGTCAAATTCAACCCCGAAGTTGTACCCATGCACGGCTACCGCGTTGGCCCCTACCTCGGGTTCGCTACCGGCCAGACATTTGGCGATAATGTCTCTGCTGCCAACTTTGAAGTCTGCGCCATTGCCCGCCAGCAACATGCATCTTACCTATGGAAACATTCCCCCGACATCGTTTTTCGCCGAGCCGCGGCATATGTCCAACGCATGAAGTTTCCCCCTCTTTCAGAACACCCTCCCACGTTTGCAGCTGCGAACGCCGACAGTCAGAACCACGGTGTCTTCCTTCCCAATGGCGACCGTATGGCACCACCTTACCCACACCAAGTCGACGACTGCATGTTCGCCGACATCCGCCACTACTTCCCGTTGACATCTGCTGCGAGCATTATTGCATTAGAAGATGCATTTGGATCCACTCATCCTTGCCAAGAGCACGTCCTCTCGATGGACAAACTCGAACTGGAATATACCGAGTCCCGCCTCGTCGTCGGTCATGTACCCAATTCCCGCCGTATGGTTGTGGAGTTATCCCCTCGCCGCCGTTCTAAACTTATTACATATTTGAGTCAGGAGAAGTGGCTCCAACCACGTAAGGCAACCTTGGTGGAGATCGCCACCGTGGTTGGCATGATCGACAGCGCAGCAGAGTTTTTCCCCTGGGCACGCGTCCAAGTCCTTGTGTTGCAAGATCTGCTCCGCGATTGCATCCGCCAGGAATACCGTCGGGCTATCAAGTCCCACACACTTGTCACCCAGCTACGAGACTTCCGACGACTACTCCCACACTCCCTCTCTAACCGTTTTGAACAACTTCGGTGTCGCAAACTCGCTGAGTTTGTTTGGCGCAGCCGGCGGCATGTCCAAATTAGCCGTGCCTGTACCTCCGCCCTGAACGTCGTATACGACTACCTCGTCGCTGCGCACCCATGGGAACAGCCTATCGGTCATATTGTGTCTCGCGACCCCGCTTTCTTTGCCACTACCGACGCCTCTGAACAAGCCGTCGGTGTTGCGATCCCTTCCCTGTCTCTCTGGTGTTTCCTCCCAGTCAGTTTACCCTCTTGGCAATTGTTGAAGCCGCCAAGGAAAGGCCGAGCCCAGCTTCATATCAATACCCTCGAATTCATAGGCATTTTGTTGGGATTTATTATGACTGAAGCGTACATTTCGTGCTCTCCCTGCCCACACCCCCATCACCAATTTTATCGTTGGAGTGCGATGATACGGCAGCAGTCAGTTGGTCTCGGAAAATGTCAACGGGATCCGCAGCCGGCCGCCGATTCCTCCAGCTCTTCGCTGAATACCAGCTCATGTCCCCCCTTGGGCTGGTGGTCCAACACATTGCGGGCTCTGACAACACTTTAGCGGATTTTATCTCACGCCCGTGTGCTCTCTATTCACCCCCACTTACTCACGTTACCCAACGTTGTTTCCTTACACATTTACGCCAGGCCTCCCTTCTGCGAAAAGAACTCGCATCTTGGACTCTCTTCCTCCCAAGTCAAGAATTGCTCTTGCTTCTACGCTCGATGCTGTCCTCCGATGTGAACTGGGCGCGACCAACAAAACCAAAGTCTTGCGGCACTTTCGAAGCATGCGAATCCATTTTATCTGGTTCCTCTCGAAACATGAACTCACTGGATCAGTGTTTCCTGTAGTCCTCCTGCCATTGGAAACTTTGAATTATATATTCGCGTGCTATGCTGCTCACCTCGGCTCCGGCCACACCCTTAGCCGTCGTACCGTTCGGAGCGACACTATCCGTAATTATCTCCTGGCTGCCGCGACTCTTGTCCAGCTGTTCCACCCACATAACCTCGACCCCCGCAAGGAGAAGGGGGCACCATCACTCTGCCCAGCCATCGATAAAGTCTTGAAAGAACTTAAACGTTGGGAGAATATCCCCGATCGCCGTGAGCCGTACACCGTAGCCATGCAGCTCCTTCTTTGTTCCAAAGTTGCTGCTTCCGAGCCTTATTTCAAAATCTCTGCCCTTCGCGACTGGTTCTCTGTCATGCTCCATGCAGGTGGTCGCCGTTGCGAATGGGCCCAGCCACACCACATTTCTGACTTACAACGCACCCCGGAGCTGAACATCCGTGGTACCCCTGCAGCCTTTTGTCTCGACGACATTGCCTTTTTCCGTCCCGGGAAACGTTTGCTTACTTTGGACACGGCCCTTGCCCAACCTCACCTACCCACGATGGTCACGGTCTGTTTCCGTGTCCAGAAGAACGGTGCACATGGAGAGACTAAACTTTTCACACACAACACCCATGACCCGAACCTCTGCCCTGTTCGTCATTGGTTATCTATTGTCCAACGGTTCGTTCACCTTGTCGGCCGCGACAAACATATCCCACTGGCTATCTACAAAGACACTACCTCGCACCGTGTCCGTTATATCACATCCACTGACATCGAACGCCAGATGCGACTTCTGGCTGCCGAAATCTATGACTTAGACCCAATCCGTGACGCTACAGACTTAGCCCGTTTTTCCGCACACTCCCTCCGGGTTGGTGCGTGTTGCGTCCTCCAGGCCCTTGGATTCGAGGAACACGAAATCGAAAAACTCCTTCGCTGGAAATCCAAGACGTGGCAATTGTACACCCGTAACTTGTGTGTTATCTCCCAGAAACACAACAAGGCTATTTTTGATGCTTCTACCATGCCTCAATTTTGATTTTCTTTTCCCTTCTTTTCCTTTCCTTTCCTTTCCTTTTTTTTTTTTTTTTTTTTTTTTCCGGTTTCTCTGCGCCTCCCAGTGACATGGCGCCTTCGGACTCGTCTGCTCTGCGACTCGTTGTGAGGCGCATCTTGTGGCAGGCCTTGTGCTCTTGTGTGAACTGTAGCTCTGGCAACTCATGTTAGTTCGCCATAGCTACATTTCGTTCCCTCTCTAGATACTACGTTTACGCCACCACATATGTAGCAACCTAGCACCTCTATGGTGGCATACGTACGTACCTAGACTATCGAGCACATGACATCACTGGGATTGCAGAGAAGCTGAGGCGGCGTCGGGGAATATACACAGTATATTCTCTACGACAAGCCAGAAGCGTGCAGGCAAGGGAAGTGCATAATATCATTGCCTGCATGCTCAGGTCTTGTCCGCCGTTGGACTAGTGTTTGGAGTCGGGATTCGAGCAGTAGACGGGCGGAGGACAGACACAAGACCAGAGTTGCAGGCATCACACATATCCAAGCACACAATTCCTGCAACGCTGCAATCCCCATCGCTATGAGATAGCAATGGAGATTCCGTGTTTTTTCAAAAAGCAGGCCTTGTGCTCTTGTGTGAACTGTAGCTCTGGCAACTCATGTTAGTTCGCCATAGCTACATTTCGTTCCCTCTCTAGATACTACGTTTACGCCACCACATATGTAGCAACCTAGCACCTCTATGGTGGCATACGTACGTACCTAGACTATCGAGCACATGACATCACTGCAGAGAAGCTGAGGCGGCGTCGGGGAATATACACAGTATATTCTCGTTGCCTGCGACGTCTGGTCGCGAAAGCCTACCGTAACCACTACCGTAGCAGTACGGTAGTCGTAGAGAATTGCCAAGTCTGCCCGTCACTCGTCATTCGATCAGATCGCAGAAACCGTCAGCTGCATGCGCATCTTCGCTCGACGTCTCTCTGTGTGATCGTGTGACCGTTTGATTTTGGATCAGAAGAATAGAACCTTGGAGGTCCCTTGAACGGCGTTGTGCCACTCAACACTCGTTCTTAACAACAACGATTGTGTCTTCACCTACTACGACCATGAAGTTTGCTGCCGCCACCCTCCTCAGCCTTTTGGCTGCCTCCAATGCTCTGGAACTCACTCCCGAAACTTGGGACGACGCCGTCGCTGGGAAGACCGTTTTCATCAAGTTCCTCGCTCCTTGTAAGTTTTTGCTCGTACTGACTGTCTCGTCTATCTGGCCACTTGAGCGACTATTTTCTCACTGTCTCTTTCTCTCTTCTTCTTACTATTTCTTCCAGGGTGAGGACACTGCAAGGTAAGACAGCTGAAATAGAATAGTCACTGACAATATCATTCCAGTGACTGCTAAGATATTCGTTGTCACGGTTCAGTTTTTTGACATACCTCTGGCACAATGACCGTCCATTTGGCTTGATTGCGGCGGACCGTTTGCTTCGAGCTATGGCGTCGCATCTCGTATTATTTCCTCTGATGAAGCGTACACTCAATCATTGTCATCCCATCCTACTATTTAACAAATGACCGTCACCACAGAAAATGAAGCCTGATTGGGACAAGCTTATGGACGCATTTGCTGATTCCAAGACCGCACTCGTCGCCGACGTGGATTGCACCACTGAGGGCAAACCACTGTGCGACGCCAACGGAGTGCGTGGATATCCTACCATCAAATGGGGAGATCCATCCTCCCTTGAGGATTACCAAGGCGGACGTGACTTTGATTCCCTCAAGAAATTTGCCGACGAAAACCTCAAGCCTATTTGCTCTCCTTCCAACATCGACCTTTGCGACGATGAGAAGAAGTCAGAAATCGAGAAGTTCTTGGCCTTGGCTGAAGACGAACTCGAGAAGTTGATTTCCGAAAAGGAAAAGCTCATGGAAGAGGCCGAGGAGGCTTTCAAGAACGGAGTCACTGAACTTCAAGAGACTTACCAAAAGCTTCAAGCCGAAAAGGAGAAGACCCTCGATGACATTAAGAAATCCGGACTTGGTTTGATGAAGGCATGCAAAGCTGCCAAGGTCAAGAAGGGATCCGATGAACTCTAGGAAGTTTGTCGCATTTACAGTTAGTTAGTTGGGATTGTTGCGAGTGCTGCGACAAGGGAATCCAGACCCTTTTTGTTGGATTTGATCGGGTGGCAGCTTTGTGCTTTGCGATAGGTTGGTGACGACTAGCCGATGTGCGCTCCTAGCTTTGGGTTGTTGATCGGTGCAGAATGACGTCTTGATTCGACACGTGGACTTTTTGACTACTGTGATCGGTCGAGAGACTGAAAAAGAGATGTAGTATCTGTCAAAAGCTGGTTAGCTTCATTGCCAGCGACGACGGAAAACAATCTCATTGCATCGTTTGGGATCCTTGCAGGCTGGGATGCTGTGTGAAGTTCCGTTTGACGAATAGAATGGATTGGGAATGGTTTCCTGTAGTATTTCGTTAACAATTTCAATCATTATTAGCCTTCTTTGATTTCACATTTGTACCTAATATTATTATGATAGGTACCATGGTAGAAGTTCAGTGATTACCTGCTGTCTACTACCGGTAGCTAGGTAGTTGTAATATTTGAACAGCAAGGATCGACCTCGATTTATTCGTTCATTGAGAATGCCTGATGCAAATAACTAACAGTAAAAGGTGAAGGAACACTACACGCTTGTTTTTATTGGAAAGAAGTTGCGACTAGAGCTACTCTAGAGTGATTGAAACGATGGGATCTGTAGCTTGCTTCTACGTCGTAAATGCAGTCCGCTCAGCTGGAAGCGACTTGCTGACTGTGAGGACCAAATACGACGTCATGAAAGAAAAAGTCGAGCCACCCTCTTTTGGTTGAGTGAACGGGGGAACAAAAGAGGGGCAGGATGTTACCCATGATAGCCCTCTATCAAACGAGACGTAAAAATAGTAGTAGTCTACCGGTGGTAGAAGAAGGCGTTCCATGATCCAATTTCGGTTACTACTACGTAGTAATGTTGTACTCCGAGTAGGTTCTGTTCATCCATTCGCATCACACTTTCTCAACAGTTCAGTTTGTGAAACCCTCTTGTCGAAACAGCACATACTTCTACCGTCTACATTCGTCTCACAGCAATAGCTTTATCTTGTACTTTTTTGTTTGCCTCGTTGGTCCTCAGAATAAACGAACATCAAATACAGCTGCCTTTTCCAAATCTTCGTGCCACATTCGCAAAATGAAAAATGAATCACTGATTGCCTCTGGGCTGTACGGCACTTGGACGTTTTCCACCCAGACTATGACCGATATTGGCTATTACAAAGGTCGTGCCTATGTCATTATGCATTTGATGCCGGATCCCATGCAATTTCGGTCTTGTCAATTGCCAGATTGTCCAGAAGAATCCAATCACTTGTGTCAACGGTCGATGGCAAGTTTGTCTTCACAGTTGCAAGGAAAGGAAGAATGTGTCGACACAGAGGGTTCGATAGTGGAATGGAGTGACGGTGAGTCTGATTGATCCCTAGCTCTCTATCGCAGTATTGATATCGCATGGTTATCGTTTATGACATGAACCTCATTCCTACTTTTCCTTTTTTGTTCTCAGTAACCGCTTTCTTTCAGTTTGGGTTTCAGTTGCGTACTGGGATTGCGTATAAAACTTACACATTGATGAACACTTCGGACTGGTTGGGACCCTACAACTTGGTGATGGCCCCGTTGTCACGAAAAGAAGAGTATCGGCATGAGGAAAACGACGCCATGGAAGCTTCCATCATCACCTCCGACACGACCGAGCCGTCCCCAGCTCGCAAGGTTTTGCACAAGTTTGTTTCTCGTTATGTTTCCACTCCAGCTTCGAGTCAAATACAGTTCCCACCCGACGCTACAATCCTCCAACCTGAAATATTTGATCGAATGGCAGGCGTAACGGCGATCAACGAAACAATCCACATGCAGCAGTCTTTGAAACCTCGTCAAGATCCATATGCAGACTATCGCGAGACTTGCGTCAAAGGTGATATCCCGGCAGGTATCTTGCCGAGAATTCAGTTGGGAATGTTGACGACGACGACGACCGACGATTCCCCTGTCATTGCATCGGATTTCACCAACATCCAGACGGACATTGCCATGCTCCGTGTCGACTTCTCCATGCTCAGTGTGCCCGACCCAAAGAGCAAACTATACAAGCTTTGGCCATCCCTCAAGAAACATTTAGGATCGGAGTTCCCCTTGCAGGGACCGTATTGCTACGGGAATGATCCCCGACGGGCCTATGCCATACAATTGGCGTATGATTCGGCCTTTGATGGGGCCAAGAATCAATCTTGGCAAGTCATCAAGGGATGTTTGTCTGATTTGCCTTGCTGGAGCGACGATGGCCCCGTGGTTCCGTACGACAATGATGCAAGTGGAAAGTATGTGTTAGATCCAACGGGATTGACCACACTAGTGTGTTATGTGTTGGGGTTTCTCTTGATGGTTTCGTTGGTGTTCAACTGTCAACTGTCCAATCAACTGAAACACATGCAAGACCAACACGGCGAAGTCGATGATGGATACGGACCACGGCACACCTACACGGCTACTGCCTCTGGACGACCTGTTCCGCAGCAACAAGTGTTTGATGCCTTTCATGATTTGGAAGAGCCACTGCTGAGTGGTGCCGACAGCAGTAGCAACGACCCAGTGGAGCAATATAGTCCAGAAAACAGTGGCGGGGCCGAGGAATCCAAGGTCGAAGCCGATTAGGCTACTTGGTGCATTTTTCTGGCACCTGCTGCTACTCTTTGTTCTTTGCTCCACAGTTTTTCCTGTTCACTGTTTCTTACGTACGTAGTAGTAGTACTAATACAGTATTTTGATCAAAGTGGTTAACATAAGTTGTTTTTTTTTATTAGAGGTATAACTTCGTCACTGCTATACAACCCACTTGGTGTCAGGGAACCTCCATGGGATTAGATCTTGGTACTCGGAGTTCGGAATACTACGGTAATCGTATCGAGTATTGTACCGTAGCATACCGGTACTTCATATGGTACCTTCGGACAGCTCTACGACGTGCATACCGTCGTACTTCGGTAGGTTAGGTACGGTAGTCGTACACTCGCACACTTCCAGAATGTCTTACACGTGCGCAGTACCGTAGTACTGGGAGTACCGGTACCGCACTCCGAGTACGGAAGTACCGTACATCCTCCCGGTAGTTCCTTTTACACGTGGTACTACCGGTACTCTACAAACGAGGAATCCCGCAAATTGCAAGTCCCGTTAAAATCGAGCCACGGAGAATCTCGGAGAGCGGCCTTTTTGTTGAAACATTGCAACGTTTGTTTGTTCACCACGCAAGCATGGATGGCTACGAATCACGATGAAAATGTTGAAAATTCAACTGGACCCGAAGGAGTAGTACGGAGCAGGAAGTATGGTATATGCCAAAACAGGAACGGTAAAACAAAGTAAAAAAAGAATGACGATACCACACGATTTAAAGCATCGGTAATAAAAACACTGTGTCGTTGTACGCGAAATAAAATACTAGACTACCAGCAGTAGGTTGACGTGAAACCACGAACATCGGAAGGTAAAGTAGACCATCACAAAAACAACATTATACTGCTTAACTATCTAACACACCTTCTCTCCACACAATACAATAGACCACCATGGCTATCGTAATACCGATTCAATATAATGGCTTTTCTACCGATCAGCAGCAATCTGGGGATAACGAGAGTTGCAGAAGTAGTCTAATGGATGAACGGTCCTCATCCTCTTCCACTCTCGACCGTGAGGTTGTTGCTTATGATGAAGATGACGATGATGATGCTATGAATTCACAAGAAGATGAATCTAGTAGCATTGAAAACAGTAACTTTCTAGTAGAGGGAACAGAGGACCCTGAAAGCGGCGACGCTCATTCCCTTGGTTACGATTACGTCATGGTACCTCCTTCAAACTACGATGACGAGCATACCATCGATGATAACGAGATTACAGCTGAGAATCTTGATATTGCCATGGAAGAAGAGTTCCGGTCGAATCTTGACCACACCGACGACGACGATGAAAACAACGAAACGACAACAGAACCTCTACTACTCCTGCCATCACCATGGATCCCTGTGGCTGTCAATGACCAAAAATATGGTGGTCTCAATAACTTGGGAAACACATGTTACATGGCTTCGGCCTTGCAAATGCTGGCAAGTTTGGATGGATTTATCAAAGACCTTTCAAACCGTGTACCTCCCGTAGCTGAGGTGAAGACAGTGGACGACGAGGAAGAAAAGGAGGATGGCGATGATGATGACACTTGCATGGAAACCACGCAACCAACCAAATCTGTCATAAGGGACGCACTCTTGGAGCTCTTGCAAAAATTGTCAAATGGAGAGACGGTCCGGCCAGACGAATTTAAGAAATGTATCGACAATCGAACGGGGCTATTTCTCGGTTATCTACAACAGGATTCCCACGAATTTCTAACAACACTGTTGGATTTGATTGATGAAGAGTACAAAAAGAAGGACGAAAAGGAGGAGGACGCGCAGTCTACGGATTCTTCGATGAGAGACGATTTGGAAGTCGAAAAAGAGACTGAAGGAGAAGAAGGAAAAAAAGAAGAGAATGAAGCTGATGACATCGACATGAACGACAATCCAGAAGAACTGGAACGCGAGGACAGCAACACTATATCCACAGAGAAATCGGATTTCATCCCCACTGTTGACGAAGAAGAAGACCAAACCTCGAATGTCGTTGCGAACGACGACGCAACCATCACGGCCACCAATGATTTCTCTCAAGTACAAAGATCGTCATCCTTTCTTAACTTGCAGTATGTGGACATTGAGGAGTTGTTGTACGGCGAAATCAAAAAAGAGAATGATGATGCTGATGGGACATCAACATCCTTTGGAGATACCAAAGGACATGAGCCCAAATGCAAACTTGTCGGAGGCCGAATGAATACTTCACACGCAGAATTGACACGTTACGACCAATCCCAGTGTAGGAGCATGGAAGCCATTGTGACATCCACAGATACGACTACCAAATCGCGAGGCGCCAATGATGAAGTTTCTGAAGATTTATCAGAAGACGAATCGCCGGTGCATTCTAACTTCACCACCGAAGTCTGTGTCAGTCTGACTTGCGAGTCTTGCAAGTTTCGTCGAAGTCACAATGAGACATACTTCCACTTGTCCCTTGAGATTGGTTCTGCATGCTGTTCGAATGTGGATGATTGTGTCCGAAAGTTCTTCGCGCCAGAGAAGCGAGAAATCAAGTGCGAGAAATGCTTTCACAATACCGCTGTTCAAACCATGGAGATCACGAAGATGCCGAAAGCTCTTCTTCTTCATTTGAAAAGATTTATTGTTGATATCAGCCCAGATTACACATCCATTTCATACCGAAAGGATCAGTCTCCTGTGGTATTCGAGGAGCGAATTCCATTGAAGAATGGTGGTGAAGGATTGTTTGAGGAATACCTTGCACCAGATGCATCTCTACCGAAAGGATCTTCTTACGCCATTCGCAGTGTCGTGAACCACATTGGTTCTTCCGCCAGCTGTGGGCACTATACTGCTGACGCCAAGCGGCTATATAAAGGGGAAGTTGGGGGGAAGGAAATACGAGAATGGACACGCTTTAACGATTCATATGTTTCCAAAGTCACATCGGAAGAAGCGGTAGCTAATTCGTCGCAAACAGCTTACATGATCATGTACGAGCTAGAGGAACCTATTAAAGAATAACTATCCATTTCATTCACCTCAAGAATTTTTTTAAATAACTTTTTTAGGCTAGCATCTCAGAATCTACTTACATACAGCACAAACAAATGAAGGTTCAGTGTAACAGAAATGTCACAAGCATTCGACACGGCAATCTCAAAGAAAGAGAAAGTCGATTCCTATAGAGCTCGACTGATGTGTTCTTGGCTAATCTATGGCAGAGGGTATGAAAATCATATAGAGCTCACGGTGCATAGAGCAGTCCTCCATGGCAGAAAGATAGCCTTTTAAGGGTTTGGGAAAGGATGGGACTCACCTACTACTAGTATAAAATTCATCCTCGATGGGACAAAAGGCAGCTGTAGAGTGACCTCTGTTTGTGAGACACAGCTGCGACAACAAAATCAAAAATAAATGCAAAAAAGGAGTGAGCAGACTCGAAATAATTCAAATCCCAACTTCAGGAAAAGGATCCAATGACTACTCGGAGAATACAAACCAAAAATGTTGAATCAGTCATCTTTGTTCAGAAAAGAACGCAGCATTGGTTTTCGTCATTGCAGTCTTGTAGCTGGTGATTCAATATGGAATATATCATTCACTCACCATTTATACGCATCACAGATCCTGCCATATCATGTCTATGAACATAGGGAAAGAATGTGTAAGGCATCATTTCAATTTTTTTTTATGAATCAAGGTGGACCTGAATCAGTCTCTCACATAATACGTGCGTTGTTTGTCAACATGTTATCGTTCAGTTAGAGCTAATAACAGTTTGTCTTCATCGAGACTTTGGTCCGTGATACACAAAAGTGTTTTGAATGGCGCTGACTTACCTTTGAGTATACATACTCACGCAATCCTCTTTACTGTGCGTTGCCGGTCCATCATTGACTTTTCATGAGCTCCAGATATCCCATTTTGTTGATCATTTGATATCTTAGAATTCATCCAACAAAGTACATTATTTTGACCGTCCCTTCCTTGCGTATTGCCCCGTGCTATAGTGCAGATCTTCTTCCCCCTCCCCTATAATCCACTCTCTAAATCTTTCCTTGACCAGAGAATGTGAGACTGTGATAGGTAAGGCAATGCATGTTACATCATCTTCCAGAATACATTTTGTCATGCGGAGGCGCTTATCAAGCCATCCTTGCTTCAAAAGCAAAGTCTTGACGTGCTTGGCATTTTTTGGTTCCACATAAATGACCATTGAAGATTCTGAGTCCATGTGTCTGGTTTGCGTAGTGCCGGCATTCTGGAAAGATTCTTGTATTCCTTCTGCTAGGCAAGTCGGGCCCCAGTCAGAAGCTTGCTTGTCATCAGTAATGTCTATTTGGAGATGGTAGGAGGAAGCATATTCTTCTCCAAATGAAAACGACGGTACTCCTCCACCTACAAGCAACACACTATCATCAGAAACTGGGACACAGCTGTGATGAACAACCGAACCAAAGTCATGAGACATCCCTCCTTGGTTCACCATAGAAGGGACAAAGGCCCATGGGATGCGTTGAATGCGCAGCGGCAGATTTGAGCTAGGTCTATGGTAGACCCAATGTACAAGAATGGGCTCATGGGATGGGGATGATGATAATGGATCGTGAAAAATTGGGACACCTCCAGTAGTCAGTAAAAGGTGTTTCTTGAGCAGGGTGCAACACGACAATCCAAAACATAAGCCCAGATTGTCATTTGTGCTATCTTGGACATTTTCATCCAGCAACAGAGTGTCAACCATGCTGCATTCTGTGTTAAAAGTTGCGTCGCCAGCAAATCGCAAATTTCCAATGGTGAAGGCAACAACCCGTGCAGTGCTACAACTTTGAGAATGAAGCATCGTTGGGAGCAATTGATCTGTTGAATCAAGCCCCCCTACAACCAACACGACATTGTCCTGCAAGAGTGATGTACCAAAATGAAATCTAGGAGAAGGTAACACAGTTGACAGCTTTTCCCAGTGAAAGTAGAAGCTGCTTGATTTCTTGAAAACTTTATCATTGCTTGATTCATGACAAATGTGCAGAACAAAAATATCATCCATCGCACCATCTGTTCCGTTGCACCCACCAAGCATGACCACTCGATTGGAGCAATCAAGAGCTACAAGAGCATGTCCCCATCTTGGGCGTGGCAGCTCTTGTCCACGAACATCGCAGACTTTGAGCAATCGCTCTTTCTGAGTGTCAAAGAGGTAGAGAGTGTCTGATGGTTTCTTGGGTCCACTTCTTCCGCCCCACAGGAGGATGCAATCGATTGATTGTATGTAACAAGAGGCCATGCTTTGGCTTTCTGTTGGTTCTAAAACTGACTCAACCCTTAAGTAACCTTCCACTGCAGTAATTTCCCTTCTTTCTTTCGAATGACTGGGCATAAAAATCTTGAAACGCTGATCAGTTGATGATGAGTCGTCACATGTTCTGATTTCACCCCATTGATCACTCCAAGAGGATGAAGACAGTGTCAACTTGTACATCTTCGAGGACCGCCTTGGAGTTGTTGAAATGGGACCGCAGCCGTATCCACCAGCTGTCCAAACTTCTACGCTAGTCTCGTCTTGGTTGCACGATGGCTTTTTGGAGACGGCAGTTGCGTTCCATAGGTTTAATGATGCGGGTGACTGCAACTGACGGATCCGAATGGGAGGTGGCACCATCTGTATCTGAAATAGATTGGATTCAATGGCACTGTAGAGCCGTTCCATTAGATTCCAGTTGGAAGATAGTCGTTGGTTTCCTTCTTGCACTAAGGCTCTCAGGAACGCCGGAGGAGCCTGCAGCGAAGATATTTGCGTTCCCGCGGTGAAAGGTTCTGATAGCGACGACGGGCACAGCGGCACGGCCAACGCCAATGAGTGTGATCGTATGGCTACCGTCACTCGTGTATTGGTGACGACTAACCCAGATTCCCGAAAACCCGAGTCCAGCGCCAGACGCAACATTTGCTG
This sequence comes from Nitzschia inconspicua, assembly GCA_019154785.2. NCBI lineage: Eukaryota > Bacillariophyta > Bacillariophyceae > Bacillariales > Bacillariaceae > Nitzschia > Nitzschia inconspicua. Next base: position 1,098,544 of record JAGRRH010000004.1, read on the forward strand.
TCCATGCTGTAAAGAAGCGGCAGCAACATGCAATAGCATAGGCTCGAACTTGAACGTCCACGGTTGCAACGATGTCCGATGCAGTGACTGAACGTTAGTGCCGTTCTCTTGGAAGAGAGCATCGACTAGTGCATGGGGAGAGAGGCTTTTGTGGCTCACCAACACCCATCCTCCTCGGCCTTTGCCTCCAATTGATGTCGACAACGATGGATCACCATCCCCCATTTCTACCCTCTCTACATTACTTCCATTGGGGTCAAACAAGGAAAGCCGTCCAGAACACGAACTGAGCGTACAGTAATGTGAGTGATGGTTTATCAAATCCACCAAGTGCTGGATGGGAGCATCAACCGAACCTTTGGGTGACTTGTCTCGACGAATACAGGATGGATTGCTCCCAACAGTTTTTGCAGTCGGCGGTGACACTCCATACAAAGTTTCCCATGTTTTTCGCTGCAGATCTGCAAATGATGGAAGAATATTGTTACAATTGCTATGTTCCTGTGGCAAGTTGGCTTGTAGCCAATGCAATGGAAGATGTCCATGTGATATCGGGCGACAGTCGGTTTCGCTGTCGCTGTGCACTTTGATCGGGTCCATCTTCTTTCCGCGATATACTATTGTCTACACGCAGTTCAAAGCCGTTGCCAGGAGTTATTATCAGAAAATTACGACCTACGTCACCATCATCTATTTGGCGAGAGCGATCTTGGAAACAATCTTGCTCCTGCCATGGTGTATCAATGGTTGCGGGTGATTCGTCTTGACGCAATGGAATGATGATGGATATTCGAATGAAACTGATGGATGGATGCGAAAGAAAGCTGGATCGCAGCTCTATCATACATCCTTCATCGTCTTGTTGTCGTTCGTTGTGACGTCACAAAGACGACGGACAGGCAACAGATTGTCCTCCCTTTTCATAGTGGGTTCACACATGAGGCTGAACCTGGAAATGATTCGACCCAATAGGCAATAAATCTACTCCGAGCCTTTGCCAGTGAAAAAAGATTCACTTACATTTCCCTTGCATCTGCACTTGTGATCTAAGGATGAAAAGCTTGCGTCTTTGAGGAGCATACTAACAGATTTCTTCTAAACTTGTTCGGTGATGGCCTATTTCTCCTCTGTTGTCATACACTTGGATGGTTTCGCTTTGTCAATTTCCAACAATTTGTTTTGCAACGAAACATAGGAGTGGTATTTCGAGGTTTCGGCAACGGATATCCATTTGTGTATTTTATATAATGAATGGACCAAGATCCCGAAGGATGATGGGGTTATGATTAGTATATCTACGCAAGCAATTGCTTCTGTTGAATCGTCTCAGGACCATGTCAGTCACCACTGTTGCGAACGCCACTTTGCTCATCACCAGCCAAATCTTTGGCTTTATATGAAGCATGATAATAGGAGTTGTCCATCATGGCTAAGACTTGTTCTGCCGACGAAGATGCAATATCGTACGGTGGCAATTCCCACTCTTCGTCGTCCGACACGACATCCATGTCCATATCAGTGGTAGTGGTGACAGAAGCTTGAGATTCAGCGGTGGATAGCACCGTCTCGACTGCCCCCTTTGCCGTAGCAACATAACCTTGGAGCATGTTCCATTCATCGTAATCATCTTCTTGGTGATGATGATGATATGTTGGGGCCACTGTGGATAGTGGGATCGGAAAGGTATCGTGTAGGGAATGATAGAAAGTGTGGCGCACTGGAGTGCCACATGTAGCCGCTCCCATGAACGTTTCCATGACGAGCGGAGCCGTGCCATATGATCTTTGGAATGATGATGATGATGGCTTGGGAGACATGACTCGTGAGGTGGTGACAGTTCTGTTGGGATTGCGAGGAGGTGGACTTGGAGATCTTTCGGTGCGATGAGAACCATTTGCCTTGTCGGGCTTTGACTGGTCCAAGAGAGGACGAGAGGTGACAGATGATGACATCGTCCTAGTACCAGCAGGATAACCAACTATCCGAACTGTAGATGCAGCCGAGCCGCTGACGGCAGCTGGCATACGACCGCGACTAGGAATACTTCGGATCATTGCCACAAGGTATCCAAAACTCGGATGATAATGACAGCTGTGCAATACGTCGTATGCTATAAACCGTAGTTGGATTCTTTTTTGTTGACATTCCTAGCCAGCTGGTGATCGAGTGTAGGACTTCTTAATCTGTTTTTATGCACTGATGATTCTGACCGTTCCTTTGTATCCTTCCTTTGTGTTTTATTTCATTGCTTTCTTCTTCGGAGTCGCTACCTTTCTTTATGATTGTTTGGAGCTCCTCTAATACTCCGAGTTTCCTGTAGAATAGTCTCTTCTACCGGTAGTACCGTATCAGTGTGCAACGTTTCTCTCTCTTGATTCTTGATTGATTGATTGATTGACTGAGGACAGTCGTGGCGGTGTCAAACAGGCATCAATCAGTGTGTATCTACTCCAGCAGATCACCGTGATGACGACGTATCCTTTCCTTTATCGCCGAGTGTTCTTCAGTTGACACAAGTCAACTCTTACTGTTAATGTCCCGATTTTTACTTAATGCCTGTGACAGGCAACGAAGATAGACATTGACGTGGCAACAGGACCACATCAAGATAAAACAGCAAAGAGATGAGAAGAGCAATTGAGAGTATAACAGTATCAACAAAAAATCCCTCTTTAGCATCTCTTTCGTCATCAGTTTCCTGCACTGTAATTTCAGTCACGTTGTAATTGTACCATTGTAGTCGATCCAGTCATTTAGGGAATGATGAATTTGCGGGAGAAAACAATGACGGAGCTCCCGGACTACAAAAGCGTACGATGATGCGGTATGTTGTGTCGTACTACGTAGTAGTTGTGGCGGCAACAAGGTCAATCGATGGACAATTTGGGATGCTGCTGAAATTGCAAACTCAAAGAGCTGGTCTGTCTTCAATCCTCCAAAGGCGTCACCTTGAATGTATTTTGCTACTCTAACTAGAGGACTTCGATTCTGCGCTATTGAACGTTTCCAGAAGGAAACCTGCGCTTTCCGAATCCCAGGAAATAAATGTGATTCTTTCTGGCTCCTACTCGTTTTAACGGTACTCACTACCTGCCAGATAAGTCAGAAAACCTTTTCTTTTGATTGCTTTGATTAATTGGAAATCGGCTAACTATTCAAGGGAATACATGATCATGTAGACACTTCGTTGCTTGTTGGGACTCGTCACAATGCTCTCTAGAGAGGTTTCAAGCGTAAGGCCATCGTCAAACGAAACCCACGTGTTATTGTTTCGGAGGGCATCGGCTGTGTAGTGCCCAGAACTCGCCGTATTGCCAATATGGTGGACCAAGGATTGTATGGAATACTCTGAACAAGAACTTGCGTGTCCGCTATTTGTGGCTTTGATTGTACTATCCAAGAATGCATCCAAGGACACCTTTGTGTTAAGTTCCACAGCAGTCTGTTCAAGAAAAGTGAAAAAAAGAGCGAGCGTTAGTAAGGATATGAAAGCAGACGCTGATTTGACACATATTGTACCTACCTTTTTCTTTCGGAAGACTAATTCGGTGGTAGAACCATTCGGATCATTCTCGTCGTTGACCGGGCGTTCTTCCACAATAAATCTTTTTAGATGGAGCAAAAGAGCTTTGGGTTTGGACAGAATCTTCATTTGCTGAGTAGCAAAGCGACCCTCTGCACATTTTTCGCAATTGATTTCACGTAGTTCAGGTTGGAAAAAGCTTGACAAGCAGGATTCCACACTTGCCTGTGCGAACCCTGATTCTGAATCATGAGCGGCTGGACGGGTAATATCAAGAGAAAGATTCTTGTACATTTCGTCTTTGGTTCGAAAGTAGCCACAAGACTGACACGTCAAACAAACTCGGACGTCGAGTCGGAAGAAATCATCAATTGGATCGTTGCATTGTTTGGAATCAGGATTCGGTGCGGATCCATCTCTAGATTCTGACGCTTTGGGTTTCAGATCTTCGTGGACTCTGTCCATCACTTCGTTGAGAAATTCATGGGCATCTCGCTGCTCAAACCCTTCAAACTGATCTGTCAATTTGTCTATTTCGGCCTTAAAGTCTCTGGCGGATGCAGACGCTGGATGTTTCTTATTTTGCAAGCGCTTCCAAAGTAAAACCAGATTGTGAACCAGTGGATGCCCCTCTTTCTTATTGCTCAAAGCTTCCATGAAGGGTCTGACGGAAAACAAAGCTTGTAACGATGAGTTGATGTAGCACGTGTTCCCATCGTTGTATAATCCTCTCCATCGCTCGGTTGGTGGCTGTTGATCGTCAGCGATAGCATCGAAGTTCAGCTTTAGTGCTGGCGCGCGATGTGATGGACTAGGGGACTGATGAGATGGACTTGCACGCTTTCGATCCTTCAGCCTGTCAGAATAGCAAACTGATGGTCGAATTTGCGCGACAGGCACTCGCTCATGTACGTTGCTCAGAGTGCTTTGATCGGCCATATCTAAAGCCCTGAAGGCGATCGAATTTTGCTGTTGTTTCTTTGTAAACAAGCGAGAACATTGTTTCAAACGCTTTCGGTGGAGACCAGGTGGGGATTGGGAAGAATCCACCTCCTCAATGGGATCCTCATCTTCGATTGACTTTCTTCTGGCTCCATCGGCGTGTCGAGAAGGAGTGGCGGACGACTTCAATGAAAGTTTCTCCTTTGACAATGGTACCTCTGCTTCTTTGGCATATTCATTTTCAATGTCTGTGGCATGCCGACGGGAGGTAGGAGTGTGCGTATCACCTAGAGTTGATGAATTAATGATGTCTCCGGAATCTTTGTTGGACTTGGCCACTAGTTTCGTTGCAGCAGTATTCACAGACTTTCGAGGAGCGAAAAATTTGCTTGGAGGAATGATTGCTTTTGTTTTTACTGGCTGTTTTTGAATGGAATCTTTATCGTTCTCTCTCGGTGAAGCTGCCGATTTTTCACGTCGTTGTATTGACGGTTTTGGAGCAACAAGTAATTTTTTTGCCGCTGCAGTGGCATCAGCACCTTTTGAAAAGAATGATGTAATTTTGGTCATCCCTTTGGCAGGGTCTTCCTCTTCTTTGGACTCGTTGTCTTCCTCTTGTTCTGGTTTTGTGAAAGTAGAATTTCTTAGAACAACCCGTTGGTCGACTTCCTCGTCCGAATCATCTTGGAGAACGTGCTTTCGCTTGCGGACTCCGAGAGTTCCTGGAGAAACAAGTCTCTGAGTGGCAGGCGTGGTAAAGGTCTGACTGCTACCGAAAAAATCTTCGTCGTCATCTGAATCGTCCAAGGTTGACGCCTTCACCTTCTTCCCCTTCAACCCTGGATGTCGCAACCTTTTTGTTCGGGTAATTTTGTTCTCTGCTTTTTCTTCCCGGTCATTAGTCTTCTTTTCCTCTTCGTCAGTATTGCCACTTTGGCCGAGGGGGGTGTCAAGCTCCATTGGATCGTCCTCGGAACTCAGAGCGGGCGCCGAGTCGGAATCATTGGTAGCAGGTGAAGTAGCAGCACCGGTCCACTCGGTTTCTTCTTCCTCTTCTTCCCCATCGTCGTCATGATGATAAACGAATTCACTCTGTTCCATTCGTTCCTTCTTCTCGACGGACGCAAACACATCGTCGCGACCTTGCAATCGTCGCATTGTTTCTTGGGCCGTTTCGTTTCCCTTGCGATAGGTTTCCCAAAAATCGTCATCTTCTTCATCGGTATCTGGTAGTGTTCGATTCGATTCGATGTTCTTCCGATTCTTGGATAGAAAGGCTTCCCGTTTGGAATAGGTGCTGCGACGACCATAGGATCGGTTGGTGTTGCCAAACGATCTGCTATTGGCAAGTTGTCGTTTCTCTTCTTGTTCTCGTTCTTTGCGGCGGTCTCGTTTCATGAGTTCCTTGTCATACAACTCTTGTAGTGCGCTTTGGAATCGGTTCCACTGAGGAATCCACGACCGTTTCTGATTGCCATACACCAATTTGATCACCCTGTAAGTTCGTACTTGTCCCTTGTAGTCTTCACTGGCTACATAGTTTTCCTTGTCTTGCTTTTGTTCGCGGCAGGTTACTTCCAAGCAATATTCTAGTGGTTCCCTGCTCATGTGATAATCGCCATCGCCATTGCCGTCCTCGTCGTTACTATTCTCATTGTTACAGCTGGGGTATAGCGTCATGGACAAGACATTTTCCCACTTGACCATCCGTTGGTCAATGTACAGTTCCTTGGCCGAAGCAGCGACTGTTGTAGTGTGTTCTAGATTCCGTCGACCAACAATCGTCGAACCTAAATATGTCTCAAACGAGTCAAAGTCCAGTCGGGTCTTTTCGGCATGCTTGTCTTTTTTCGACGACTTGAGTTTCGTCATGGTAGCAGATTATATGGGGAAGTGGTTACTTTTTGGTCGCTAGTAGAGAGGGAGTCTGTGAAAGATTACCTCACCTCGGTTGATGGATGGGGTTTGCTTTATATTCGTTCGTATCAATAGGTCGAGATTGATGGAATAATTCTCACTTCCTCTACGGTTCACAGCAGTCCCTGGCCGGTACGAACACCGTGCACTCGATCGATGGAAGCAGTGAAACAGATCCGTTAATGATAAAATGATATTTTTATGCAGCGACTGTTGTGGAGAGGGGACACTCGACACCGACGATTGTCTGTGATTTGAAAGGGCGCGGAACGATGCCGGTGCGAAGTCGGCCTCTCGATTTCGGAATGGCGCGAAGTTAACCTCATCTCTAATTCCTTTACTCGCAAGTCGCAAGTCGCAAGTCATGAATCTGGATTCACAGTCACGTCACTTCAACAGAAAAAATTATTCACGGCGTTTTACTGTTGACTGTGAACTGTAAACACCACCATCGGTTTTATTCCATATTTAGTTGCATGGATCCGTCGATGCATCCTTCACTAATTTGATCGCGGACGTTGATCTGCGATTTCTTCGACACTTTCTACTATACAAAAAAATCTGCCACGCACCGGTCGGTCACATCAACAACGGCGACTCTCACATTTTATCGTCCTATTGTGCTTCCAACGACACATCTTCTCGTAGAAGACTTTTTACCACGAAGCACACCTCTTGCTTATGATGAGAACCTACCGTCATCGCCAAAGCAAAAGGAGGTGCACCTCACCACCCAAACCACCCACCCACCCACCAAGAACAACTTTATCGTGATAGGTCGCCTTAAAAGTCACACATACACCCAACAACATTCGATCGTGCATGTTTGCTAGGTGAGAACCTGGAACCTTCTTTTGCGATAAAGCCATCATCACTGCAACAGCGGTAACATATATTTCCAAAACTCCCACATTCTCCCCAATAGAGACATTCTTGTGTGTGAGACTTCATACTAACACGTCGTTAAGTTTTAGTAGCATCTACTGGCATCGCATGCTTCCAGTTTTGGAGGATAGATAGTCGGTGTGTATTAATCGTGTCAAAACCATTACAACGACAACAAGAAGAAGGAAAACAAATCATCATCATCTCACAAACAGGAACAGGCTCAGCAGCAAACAAAACAAACATCCCATTTTCTATGCTAACAACTATTCAATAAAAATGATTATCCGTACCTTCACACTGTTGGTACTCTCTTGCTCGGCTTTCGTTACGGCCGATCGCTTCAACTTCCGCAGCACATCTGGCAATGATTATGGACCGGAAGATTGGAACAGAGTCCAATGTGACAATCTTGAAACCTGTGTAAGTACGGCTGATTCTGCGGATGCTTTGTGATATGCAGGACAAACCTGGTCAGCGTTTGCCAATCTCGGCATGTATTCAGACACCCACTTCTCACTTTTTGTTTCGGAAAAATGAAGGAAGGATGGCCGGACAAACATCTAGGTTCCATTGGGTGGAAGCTTGAGAAAAACATGTGCGTTTCGTGTCCATTGACTGGAAACAACTGTCCCGCCCAGCATCGGATGTCTCCCATAGATCTGCCTCGGGATCGAGCCATTCAAGGTCATCCAAACTGGCATGAGTGTCCAGATTGGCACTGGTGAGTACTACAAGTCGTACTTTGTCCTACCTGATGTGCGGTGAACGAACGACTTGATCCACGTCTCCACGACAATTGCGCCAACTATCCCACATGTTCATAGTCTTACATAGTTCTTTCATTCGTTTTTTCCACTCTCTTCGTAGGATGAACTTTGAAGACGGAACGTGTAGATGGGATGACATGGAAGGACAGTTTAAGATTAGTCCACATGCCCTGCAGATCCATTTTCCCATGAGAAGTAACGGTGATATTGATTGTGCTGATGCGACTGGAAGAAGAAAGTATCCACGATTGGACTACAGTAAAGGATTCCCTGATTGGTGGCATCTAGATCGAACCGACATCAAAGTTCCAAGTGAACATACCCAGCATGGAAAACGATACGCCGCAGAAGTGAGCCTGGCTCATTTTTATGAGTTAGATCACTGGAAGAATCAAATTGGATACGTATCGTTATTCTTGCAAGACTATCCCGATGAACGACCCTGGCACTACCTTGACAAGCTCATTTGCCAATTTCGTCGGGAAGAAGAAAAACAACGAGCCGCGTGTGGACTTCCTCCAGCACCAGTTTACAAAATGTGTGAACTGTACCGTGGACAAGTTCGAACACCTGAAGATTTGGAGTTCTTTGAGCGATCTGACGCCACCGCCTCACCGGGTCGTGGTGGTCAGCTAAATGCTCCACCAAAGCTTCCCATTGAGGATTTTGGAGAGAACCCTGATGCCAAACTTTTTCCGTTGCAAATGTGCCAAGGAGATTGCGATTTTTCGGAAGATTGCGCTCCTGGTCTCATCTGCATGCGACGCGATCCTTTTCAAGATGTCCCTGGATGCATTGGAGGTGCTGACTATCCGGCTGACACTGATTTCTGCGTCTTTGATCCTTTTGGTCCAGGATATTTCCCCCCGACAGATGTTCCTGCTGTCTCTCCCACCTTATCGCCAAGACCAACCATCGAGCAGCTTCCACCCAAACCAGTGGTTGACTTCGGAGGTACTCCTCCACTAGACAAGTTTCCTCTTCAACATTGCCAGGGTGACTGTGATACCGATGATGATTGCATGGATGGTCTTGTGTGTTTCCAAAGAGATGCCAATGAAGCAGTTCCTGGATGTCTCGGTGGTGAACAACTGGGAGAAGTGACGGACTTCTGTGTATTAGACCCTTTTGGAAGTGGATACGTCGATCCAACAACCGAAGCGCCATCCGCTTCCCTAACCCCGCCAACATCTGTCCCCACCTCACGTCCCGTTGATTTGGTTTCTGATGGAGAGCCTACACTCTCTCCTTCGTCCGCCACACGTCCTGTGGGCCCCCCAAAGCAAGTATTGAATCGAGGTTGGGAACTGAATTTCAAGCTGGGAGAATGTGAAGGAGATTGTGATGAAGATAGCGATTGTTTGCCTGGACTCATTTGTTTTCAAAGAGAGGCTGCGCGTGTATCTGTCCCTGGCTGTGATGGTGGGGACGAAGACGAAAGTTTGACGGATTACTGCGCATATCCAGAACTTCCTGAAAATGGTGCCACAGGCGATCTCGATGATGACGTTGATAGTCGTTTAGAAACAGAAGTACCAACGACAGTTCCTCTCCCATCGCGAGCTCCTACCGCTGCGCCGACAAAAAATGCAGTTCCATTGAATCCAATTGGATGGAGCCCACCAGCAGACAAGATGCCACTTGGCCTTTGTGAAGGGGATTGTGACGATGACAGCGAATGCGGTGATGGACTTGTTTGCTTTCAACGTTTTCTTCCATTCACTGCAGTTCCTGGTTGTCTTGGTGGAGCAACAGATATTTCTCTGATGGACTATTGCATCACGGACCCAACCCTCATGACCACTTCAAATTCTACGGACTCCCCAACACCCATCACATCTACAGATTCCCCAATAGAAAGCAACCCAACAGCATCTCCTTCGCTTGACATTTCAGTGTCAGACAATGAAACTACTGCTGTGGATATTTTGGACGACGTCATCGTAGGTAGGACTGACCCCCCACCCGTTGATTGCCAGGCTTACAAGAACTTAGGAGTGAACATGAATCGTATCTGCAAACTCGATCAATTTGCGTGCTGTCAGGTACCAAGATCTTCAAGTAATTACTGCCATGAAGTCTACAACATTCTTGGCGGTGATGTCGAATCTGCATGTCATCATTGTTGCATGGAAGAAGCACGAGGGAAGCCTCTAGAGGTTGGACCGCCAAACGAACCCCATCCGGATGGACTGGCTCCATACGAACACTGTGACAAACTTGGTAATACAGCGCGAGTATGTAAGGATCAAAGTTGCTGCGATCCCGCATTTGCAAACACTGCATATTGTAGGAATGAATGGGCGAAGCACAAAGGTGATGTTGAACGTATCTGCTGGTCATGTTGCTTTCCATCCAAAGTCTTCAAGGAAGAAACACCAAGGCGGCAGTTACTTGGGAACAATACATCGGGAGAACGCGATGTTGTTGGACCACCTTATTTGCAAGAAGAGCTTATTGGTACTCTCGAAGAAAGAATCGACTTTACGACCAGCGAAGTTGAGGATAAAGACCTTCGACCCATTCACACCGCATTGACAGAGGAAGAGATGCGATTGTATCACAAAAACAATCCACCGGAGTTGCGGCCTGGTGATAAACTCATGGATCACCCTGAATTTACCCAAAAACTGATTATCCGGGAAGAGAATTTCTCACCCAAGGGTGAAAAAGACGAGGAAGCATACTTTGAGGAGTTGCACAGTGCTTTTCAACGTCGTGAACTTCAAATCCCAATCCAGGAAAATTACGAAGACGTTTATTGGTGGCCATACGAGTGGCTACTGAAAGTAGGAACCGAATATTACTTCCGGTACGAGGGATCGATGACCGTGCCTCCATGCTACACGGTGAATCATTGGCGCGTGATGAAGGATCCAGTTCGAGTTGCCAAACACCAAATAACGGAGCTAGAGCGGTTGTTGGCATGGAGGTTGAATGACAAATGTGAAGCGTCCACCGCAGGCAGGCCCAGAGAAGGAAATCCCGATGCCGTTGACGTCAACCGTCCATTGCAGGAAATCAAACGAGGTCACCGTCTGGTTTTCTGCGAATGTCAAAATTGGCCTTCCAAATTCCCTAAGGAAAGAGAATGGTGCAATAGATGGCAACAACGAGACCCTCAATTGCGACTTTTTGAAAACCCATACAACTGGGTACAAAATGGCTTCTAAAAGGAATCGAGCAAGTTTCGTACAAAAAGTACCCTTTATGCTGTAAAAATATCATTGCAGCAACGCCAACAACATTTCAACGTATTCATAAATCATAAGCAATGGTCAACAACCATGGACTAACAACAGCAGGTTACATAAACAACAACAACACTAAGAAGTTTTCAATGTTTTCATACAGAATACTAAGTATCATAACCAATGGTCAACATCTACTGGAGTAAAATAATAGACTGTGTCTAATAACAACAAGTAGACTGCTTAGTAGTAGCATTTCAAAATCTTACTTTAGCTACTAGCTACGATAGCTAGCTACTAGTAGAGACGATTTTTTCATCTCTACTACGAATTTGACGTTGCCGTTATTAACTGTAAGGCCATTTACCATTTATTATGGGCCAATAGACTACCGTACTGTAGTACTCCGAGTACGATAGTAATACCGGTACCTACGATGGTACAAAGAGGTTACGTACTACAGTGTATTACTTCGTACTACGTAAAGCCGATCATGACATCATCATTTTCATCAACATACTACGTACTGTTTACAGTTAGGTGTTTCATACAGTGTAGTAATCATTCTCTGATTTGTATAGTTTCGTCACAGGAATGGCATGTATGAGATACTACCGTACTACGTACCTCTTTAGCCAGACTAGCTAGAGCATCACAAAGGTTGAATCAACTTTCTTCACCGTGGAAGCAGTTTTGCTTCAAGAGATTACCACAAATACACCCTCTCCTCTTTCTACCGAACCCAACATTGCCACAAACCAGCAAACCATTCGTCTCTTGAACCCAGGATGCGATGGAGTTCTTATATACTTTTTTCTAGCGTCGCGATGGTCCTCATATCTTCCAACGTTGGTTTTGTATCTGTCGTTGTGTCGCAGCGACGGGCTCCAAACACCCTAACATTCGACAGCGGACGACAGATGGGGTCGGTGAACGATGAGCTATCGTCCATCCCTAATAATGAACTGCAACAAACTTTTCCCATGGATTACCTGGACTACGAGAAAGATAGACTTGCGAAGGATGCTCAAGCCATGGATGCAATGAAGGCGGAAGCGGATATGGAATTTGCCAAAGGTTTGAGAACACCATGGAAGTGGAAATTACGGAAGCGCATTTGGGATTACATGGAAGACAATGATATTGCCCGGTTTCCTCGTCCGGTGCATCACCGAATCCCAAACTTTGTGGGAGCAGAGATGGCCGCGGTACGACTGGTCGAATTGCCGGAATTTCAAGCTGCCAACATGATCAAATCAAATCCAGACACTCCTCAGTAAGTTTTTTTTGATTTGGCTTTTTCGAACTCGCGGGAGAAATCGATCCATACTGATAGCTTCCTTTTCGTCATCATTCTGATTCTTTCAGACGACCCGTTCGACACAAAATTCTTGAATATGGAAAGACCTTGTTGACCCCGCAACCCAGATTAAGGACTGGCTTTTTTTCTAAGATCTTAATGAAGGAGCTACCATCGCTGGTGAAAGTGGAGGAATGTACCAACAGCCAAGGGGTCGTAAAATGGGGGACACCTGTCACTTTGAACGAAAAGTATACTGTTGACCTGGTGGTGGTTGGCAGTACAGCAGTATGTCCTCGAACTGGAGCTCGTGTGGGCAAAGGGGAAGGCTTCGCAGAACTTGAATGGGGCATTCTAAGTGCCCAAGGAAATTTGGATCCGGAATCATGCTTGGTGGTGACCACCGTCCATGATTGTCAAGTGATTGACAACGAGGATGATATGCCGGAAGATTGGAAACTGACACAACACGATGTCCCCGTGGACATAATTGTGACTCCCACCCGTACCATTCGAGTTCCCAACCGAGCTCCCAAACCATGTGGCATTTTCTGGGATCTTCTATCCCCCCAAAAATTGTCAGCCATTCGCGTACTACGACAACTCAAGGAACAAATTGAAACACAAAACGGCCAACCCCTGCCCACTGGGCCCGACGAGATTTTGCCCCCTGTTGCTTCCCGCGCTAACAAGAGGAACAAAAAACGACGAAACATTCGACAAAGACAGATAAAATAACTTAATCATAGCACAAAAGACATTGTCATCTTCATCGAAATTGTCGGACAGTAGTGTTTTCTTGTCTTGTTTTTCTCTCCCATGAACCCTCTACTGTCGTAGCTAGTTTAAGATCTGTTTTTATTTCGCCTAACGGAAGTAAAAAAATTGATCTCCCTCATCATTACCAACTACCGATAGGTGGACTTTCAGCGTGCAACTACCATACCACCGGAACTTGCACATAGCCGAAGCCCATTTACCTTTTAACGAATAGAGCTATCCAAATGGGATCAATCTCCCTCTACTAGTGGATCAGACGAAAATCTCTGTTCTACTGCCGGTAGACTACGATACGACGTTCCACGTTGTAGAGTTTCAGTCTACCTACCGTAGTAGATATAGGTACTTCGAATTCTCGTATTTACAGTTAAGGCCATATTTTGAATTCCCGCATTTTATGATACACTTAATTGCTTTGACTGTGAAGTCGCAGAATACGTACTTCTACTCTCTATGGTTTCGCCATGCGAAATTATGTCTAACTGGAAGTCCTACTTATTGTCCATCGTCACAATGACACACCTTTCAGAAGAAGTTCAATTTCTTTTCTTGCATGATGATAAAAAGAATTCTCGAATTCTCAATCTTATGGTTCCCCTTCTCTCGACAGACAACGGCTCAACCCACCGAATACATTTTTTCAAAGAAGGATTCTTCACGTCAATTCCTTTAATCAGCCGTACCACTGAGAGAATTTTAGTGTCAGCAGTCAGCAATCTTCATCAGGGTTTACGGTAATGCACTTTTACGAAGTACAAAAACGTCCAAAAACTCTATGGAAGTTCTACGTAGTACTTTATCTTCGTTTTCCGTAAGGAATTTCCGGCCTCAGGCCTCTCAGTCTGGCGATTCTCTTTCTCTAGACTGTGAACAATAGTTACGCATCCGCCTTTCCACTCATTCGATACTCTACTAGCTACCGTAGACGAGGAGACGTTGATGACGATGTTGTGAAGAAAAAGGAATGTCTACCGGCCTCAGTAAACTTCTACTACGTACTGTCGGACGAAATCTTCGTCGAATGGTTCGTCGACGAGAGTGTCCTATTATTAAAAGTGAGTTAACTACCGTACTGTGGCTTTAAGTACTGTTTGACGGTGATGCTACGGTATGGTAGTCCTAGTAGGGGTATGTCCTATGATGTACGGTAGTACTTACCGCACTGCGATGTCGACAGAATGAGTCAGTTAGATATATCATACACTTTGTCAGAGGTTTTACCACGTCACTCTGATTGGATGACAGCGTTCATGAATAACCTTAAAATAACGTCTATTTCATTTAATATCATGTTCAAGTTTCTTAATTGCTGTGACTTTATGGACAATCCTGGCTACGTTGTCATACGTATGACACGTTCTCCTCCATCTGCGACCAATTTTACATAACGCCAGTTGCACAAAAATTCAACTGTTGAGCCCCTTCTCACAGTGAAGTAATCCGTTTTATTGAAATTTGCGTGGCGGTGTCACAGCATTACCCATTTCGCTCCAACAGATTCTTTAGAAGACGTCTCTCATCTTCTTATTGCACTTTGCTTTGACGTGTCTTTTGTGCTTTTGAGAAAGTACATTGAAGTACTTTGTGCGTTAAATTCTACGTCTGTCTGGTATGGTACGTGTTTTTTTTCGTTGGCTATATCGAGAGCCCCACAAAAATCGCGTTCCATTCCGACGGCACCTTTTTTACTAGACAAACAACGCCAGCCACCTCGTAACACAACACAAACAACAAAAAGTAGCAACAAGAAGATTAATACTCCCACCTGTCTCAGGAAAAGACAACAGAAGGCACCGTTATTTATCGTGGATGTTGTGTTTTCATTCCCTCTCGTAACTTCACTCACCGCACTAGTCACCACACCCACCACACTCTTCACCCTCATCTTCATCTCCATCAAACATCAAGGTAAGACCAACAACACGCGATGCGAAGCGGAATCGTTTTTTGTTGTGCGCATAGATTCACGCGTAGGGTACCGTAGGAATCTAACGGGCAAGGAGTTGATGGATTGGAAGATTTTTTTTGTACTTTATTCAAGATTGGTCGTTCGCATTCATCATTACTGCTTGGCAGTTTTACAACTCCATGTAGTTGCAACGGCTAGTAGTGGTAGATATGTGTTGAGATCTCGAACGGCCATCTTCGTTTTAGAGGTAAATGGGTCTTCCATCGCGATAACGACAGTCGAGAAGGTGGGGATTCGCTCAAGTCCAAGCCATCACCTTGAAGATTCGTCGATGAAGATGGAAATCATTATTTTTTTATACCGTCCCTTGATGTCGTTTCGAATGCAGTTATACCGAGTGGAACTGTTTCCTGTCACAGCCTGGCTATAGCCGCTAGTTTTTGTTTTTGTTTCGGACTTCTCACATGCCAATTTCATTTTGCCGTTGTTTTCACTCTTGGGGATCTTCCCTTTTCCAACGCACGATTTCACAGCTAGCTATCTTGTCGCTACGACTCTAATACCAATTCTGTTACAACTACTTTTTCATCATTTTCAAAAGTCACTGTCTCACCAATCAAGAACCAACCAACGACATGTCTCCAACTATTGAATGGTCGCAAGTGGAATCGTCCATGCAAGACATCTCTCCAACATCGGATCTTTTTGATGGCGACATTCTTGGCGATGAACTGATGGATATCTATAATGCAGCTGTCGTCGGGGGAGGTGACGATGACGCCATGCACGGTACGTTGGACAAGTGAAAATGAGCGATTATAAGATGGATCGAATATCGGCACCACCAGTTTCCTTACGGTCATTGTGTCGTTATGTCTCACAGAGATTCCAGCCCTGTTGGGTCCTCAAGCGGAGGATGGCGTGGACGACACCGAAGACGTTTATGGGACTCATCCAGGTGCGCAAGTTGCCGACGCGGCGGCCGCCATGGATGATGGATTTGGAGCGTTTCGTCCATCCACTTCCTTCAATGACCTCTCCAATCTGTACGAATCCAAGTGCATCGCACCCTCTTCCGCGGCCGCTCCAGGAACTGCCCCATCGCAGCCTCTTGCACCAGTAGTTTCTTGTGTTAGTATTGCTCAAGCTCCGGCTCCCATCGCTCCGGCTGCTCCTTCAGCGACGAAACGCAAATCCATCAGCAGTGGCACCCCACCTGCCAAACGTCGTAATAGCAGTGCTGGAAAAAAGAATGGATCCGTCGCTCCAAAGAAGAAGGCCACCGGTTCGCCAAAAGCCAACCTTGCCAAAGAATCCAAGAACGATACTCCTGATCCTTTGAAGGCTGACCTAATTCCCGCTCCTGTCATTTCGACCTCCACAAAAGCTGTCGCCCCTGTTAAGCCCGTCGCGAACGGAGTCAGTGCCGCTCCCCCTGTGGTCACTCCGGCAGCAACGGATATCGCCCCTGCGCCCTCCCAACATCAAACCGCCGTTGCCAACTCAGAAGGTTCCCCGCCATCTATCGTTACTGCCTCAGTAATGTCCATGACACACACCGAAGCTGACTTCAAGAATGTTGCCCAAGCTGCAGTCAGCAACCTCATAATGAATGTCACCAACGGCCAGAACGAGCCCACCAAACCTTCTTCGGAACCCCCCACCGAAAATGTCGATACAAGTACAGATCATGTCAAGGCTCTTACTGG
The DNA here is from genome assembly GCA_019154785.2 of Nitzschia inconspicua. Lineage (NCBI taxonomy): Eukaryota > Bacillariophyta > Bacillariophyceae > Bacillariales > Bacillariaceae > Nitzschia > Nitzschia inconspicua. The sequence continues at coordinate 1,115,470 of JAGRRH010000004.1, forward strand.
GAGTAACTGGGTATCTGTCTGCGCTGGAAGTGATTCTTCGATCACCTCCAATCAAGCTTGCAACGACAAACAAAACAATCGTTCTCGAAGACAAAATTTGACCCCCGATGAACGAGCGCGTCAGAACCGAGATCGCAATCGCGAGCATGCTCGCAACACTCGATTGCGCAAAAAGGCCTATGTCGAAGAACTGAAGCGCACCTTGACCGCCTTGGTGGCCCAGCGCGATGCTTCAGAACTCGAAAAGCGTCACACCTCTCATCGGGAATTGGAACAACGTGAGGTCCGCTTCCGTGTAACCGAGGAGTTCCTCAAGCTCCGAGGCCGCAACGAAGCTAATCATGCACGCTGGGCGGCCATTCTCGAAGACAATTTTACTTTGACGCTCCCTCTCACAGATTTTCGCAACATGGTTCACAGTGGGGAAAGTGAACAAAAATTCGAGCAAGTCTTGACGGGAGTGTCAGAAGTCATGAGTGACTCCAACTTGTGTTCTGCATTTTTGCAGGGTCTTGGGAAGGGACACAACGGAATCTCTCTCGCATACAATTGCGACCGCAAGAATTTCTTCATGGACAATTGCATTGCTATGTTGGAATTTACTGCTTCTTCACATGGCGCAACACAGCAGGGAGCTGTCTCGGAGCTAGTTGTCAAGGGCAATGTCAGAGCCAAGTTCAGTCCAGCATCCAACAAGCTCATTTCTGTCGTCATGACATTCGATACAGGTGCAATCGTGTCTCAAGTGAATCAAATCATGTCTGCCTCAGTGCACGACATGGACGCCGCCGTTGAAGCTGCTCAAGTAGCTGCCAACGAAGCGGACGCAATCCTTGACTCACTCCAGATGCCGCACATTGCGCCTTCTATTCCAAGCAAGATTAATGTCGTGCCTCCTTCATCAGGAAGTACCACAGGCAGTTCCATTTGTGAAAAGGAAGAGTCCTCTGATGGATCTGACAAGGAAGAATAAGGCGATCCAAATGGAGAGGACACGACACTGTGTGTTCTAAGGGGAAACGACTGAAGTTCATAATTCTCCAAATCTGCATCACTTACGTGCGACGGCTGTCGTTACAACACGATCAGTGATGCCTTCCATATCATATCCTCTTCTGTATTTGGATCGCTCTCTCTCTTTCTGGCATTTTTGCCACCCGGTTTTTTATTTCTTTATTACCATTACGATTCCATCATGAATCTGGTTGTTTCGTCTTTCTACGAAAGATCAAAATCGAATACATAAACTCAGTTCCCTACTTGACACTCAAGCTACGCTACCCACTCGCAATCAGCTTGCAATCAATCAATCAAAAAAAAAACGCCACAAAAATCATTCATGTTTCACTGTTTCTACATTATTATACAGCTAAGTAATGCACCATATGTATTTTATCTCTAATGTCTTGTCCAGTTTTACCTTATCTTAGTCCAAAAGTCGCAATCGACGATTGTCCTTGTCGCGGAACTCAGCTTCTTTTGAGAAAAGGTTCAAAAACTATTTTTACTTTTCTTGACGACCATATTGTCGTCCTGAACCATAAATTTACATCGAATGTCGGGTTGTCAGGATCTGTGGCCGATGCTTTGCATCTCGTTTTTTCCTACTGTAGTACAAGTGACAACAATATCGATGCATGAAATTTAATGATTAAAAGGAATAGCCCGACGAATAAGTTCTCGGTTAAAACCGATCATTCCGAAATACAGAAGTAATCAAGAATCATGCAACCAAGCTTGGACAGCCAGTTGTTATTACGGTGTATAATAGGAATATGGAGTGCAATCTTTCCATCCAATCTTCTACCGGTAGTAGCTCTAGATAGTAGAGAGTTAGTATAAATAAGAGTGCGGCTTCGGAAGCAAGAAAACCTGGTGGTTCTACTTTGGGTAGTGGATAGGGTAGCACGTAGTAGTACAGTTGATCGACCGGAGCTGAGAAGCTATGTATACCGTATCATAACGTAAAGACTCTACCGGTACTACCGGTGCGTACTATGTACGTAGTACAAACAACTCCTTATCCCCGTGTTTGTGTGTTTAGAAGGTTCAAGTCACTTTTAGTTTGGCGCGAAAATATGCTCCTGTAAAAATTGTGCGAGCAATCTACGTGCACTGCCAATGCCGGCTTGAAACGTCACCTAAAATACGACGTACTACAGTAGTAATAGTACGGTAGACTACCTCCCGAGTTCGGACGTCTTGACTCTCCATCACGATTTTTTTATGACGCCGCACCAATGTTGTTGTTGTGTGTCAAAGGTCAAAGCCATCTCCATTATTACGCAGTACTACAGTACGAACGATTTTTTCTACCAAGAAATTGTATCACATCCATATTCATGTCTCTCTCACATTTCAAACCCAGTGATCTTGTCCTAAAGTTGTCTTTTCTCATCCAGTAATTTGTGATCCAAGGACCATGGCATCAGCGGTAGCAAGATCAATCGATGGATCAAATATCTGTAGCCGATTCCCTACTCCGAGCGGTGTTGCAATCACCAGCAAAGCACCATCTCTTCCGTCCCAAACTGTCGGGAATGAGTCGACTTTGACAATCCCTCCCACAGTGGCTCCCGACATTGTATATCCTCAACATCCTCAACACGAGCTGTCGAAAAAGCAAAAGCGGGTGTTCAAATTCAAGCGTTCCAATCGACCAAGTAAAACACAACGATTTAACAATTTTGGATCAGTAGTTGTTGATCCAATAGTGCAAGAAACCGTCTACCTTAAAAGGACGGTTGCTCCTGCAGCCCGACCCAACGCTAGGCTCTCTTCCTTCCCGCAAGTTCACTATACAGCAGACGAAAATGATGACGACGAAGACGAATTTCTCCTCTCCAAGGCACTGCACTTGGTGCCGTTGCCGGAAGATGCCGTGTCAGTGCCATCTTCCTCTCCGACAACGGCGACCTGGTGGCCCTGTCTAGTGTTTTCTAACGCTGCCGACGCATCGACCTTGCACTACAAGTTCTATCACAAACAAGAATTGGTGCATCGTGAGCTCACAAAACTGGTGGTCAAAGAGATGCGAGATTGCACAAATCTCGTCACTGCCGAAAATGATACCAAGAAAGAGAATACCTTTGCCGTGGTTTTGCCATTGCGGAATGCCAAGGGGTGTCACAAGCCACTTTACAATGTGGACGCCACGTCGGCACTAAAGCCATGGCAAATGATGATACGATACCATAAAGAACTCAATTTGGCGCAGAGTGATGACAACCCAGCTCGCTACAAAGCCCTTGTGGAAGTCCAACGACTTTTATCACTGGAAGTGCCCAGCGATGATGAAGCCGAAGAAGATACCTTGAATCGTAAGAATGGTTACTACGGAAAGGAACTTGAAGCTATTCGGGGCAAGCGATTCAGATTTCAAGGCTTCCACCATGGTAATGCTGTCGGTCAATTAAAGCCATGGCTAAACACCAATAAGTCAGGAATATCTACCTTTCCATCTTCGGCCGTCCGTCTCAATCGTTCCAACCGATTTTGCAGGCCCTCAACGGAGTCTGTTTCCATGGACTTCAGTACGGAGAATACGCCGGTAAGGAAAGAAACAAGTAGGTGTAAGTTCGGGTCTCTTTCCACCGATACCACGATGGCGAAGCCAATGGATGCGGACGGTCGTGAAGAAAGTGCAAGCATCGCCACGAATTTCTCGCCTGCTGAATGCAAGCCGGAGGCAATATCAAAGAAGGATGCTAGTTCAGAAACTCCCTTAGGTATGAAAACCCCATCCCTGCCCCGAAAAAGTTCCCAAGCCAGAAGACAAGCAAAGTTCCCAACGAAATCATCGAGTACCCCAAAACGTGTCAAGACAAAAACCAATACATCTGCCTCCAAATCCAAACAAGTTCGACTCGAATCCAGAATATTGAAAGCGTCGGGATCCAGTTCTAGCAAGTATACTCGAAGAGGATCGTTGGTGTCATCGGATGATCAAACAAAGTTCACCGTCCCGTCTTGGGACGAAGTTCGCCCCATTCTGGAATTGTTCGGTTTTACCTTTCCAAAAAATCTGTTTTGTCGTCCAAATGGAGATCCCACCACGAACCCGACTGCAACGTTGGGGAAGGATTACTTTTTGACTCTCGACGAGTTTAGGGACAACTTGTGTGCAATAGGCATTGAATTCAGTGGCACATGTCCATTGAAAGGCGTTCAAGGAGAAGCTGACAAGAAGGATATGGTCAAGAACTGGGTCATCACGGCGATTGTCACCAAAATTCGAAACGCGTCTGCCAAACAGAAGAACTTTTACTTTCAAGTCCTCAGCCCAGTTAATGTTAGAGAACGATTGGAATATTTCGGAATCATGGAACGTCGATCCTATCATTGGGCCATGCCTTGGGTCCAACCAAACGAGATTGTTACAGAAGAAGAAGGTATCATGGAATATCTGGGCAGACATGGAATACCGAAAGAGTTCAGAGAAAAGATTGACGCTAAGGAGTTGGCATCATTGGAATTCCATATTGCTAGCAAGTTTAGCAAAAACGATGGTAATATCTTGTAAGTTTTTGGTGATTCGTATTGTTGACACTTGCGTTCTCAAGCTCTAACATTACCGCGTCTACTTTTCTTACCTCCCTTTACAGCATTAAGCGAACGCATCGGTTTCGAAATCGTGGAAGGCATCCAGAGACTGACTGCACTCCTCCAGCTACCAAGGACGCGTTGGAAGCATGTACTCGCGCGCCGCCAACGGAGGATCAGCCTTCAGAAGATTTTCTCAAGCCTAAGAAGTTGTTGTCCGATGATGAGTCGCCTAACAAGGAAACGGAACATCCCACTCATACCACAGCATGTACCCAGCGGATGGACGAAGATGCGACAAATCAGCCGATTGCTGGTAATGCAGCCTCTCAAGACGCAAAGGAGTCTGGAAATCATGCAGATCTCGCGTCAGGATCCGACGACGCTGGAGAAGACCCTCCGAAGAGGAACGTGGACTTGCCGGGAAAATCCATCGAAGAGAAGCTGCAGGCGTGCCTCGCAGCTCTAGGTAAAGACGGTAAAGATAAAATTGTAGCGACCGGAAACTTGAAAAACTCTCACGAGGAAATCAAAAAGTTTCTCAGGGCAGTGATCAAGTCAAAGGGGCGCAAAGGTGGGAGATCCAAGGCTCACGCACCAATCCTGTACATTTGTGGTGCTCCGGGAACTGGAAAGACAAGCTCAACATTGCAACTTTGCAATGAAGCACTTGAAGAGGAAAAAAGGGAACTCAAAGAATGGGAGAAATCTTCTCGTGTGTCGTATCAAAATTGCTCCATTCTCCAAAACCTGTCGAAAGCTGATGCTCTGGATAAAGTGAAACGAGATTTCAAGGTGAATACCTTTGACCGTCCAGAAAACATCGCAGCATCGTCTGCGATGATTCTTGTCCTTGACGAAGTAGATACTTTGATTGGTTCGAAAAAGTCTGAAGATTTCTTTAAAATGGTGTCGTCCTGGGCGCAGGACGAAAACACGCAGCTGAGCCTTATTGGGATCTCAAATTCAATTCACAATAAGAACACTAGTCGATTGGTTGAATACGGAATGGTGAGTATTTCGAGAGTTATTGAAAGTGTATTACGCACGATATTCTCTCAACATCTTCAATTCTTTCTTTGTTCTTTCTTGAAGGGCGGAGAAAAATTGATTTTTCAGGCTTACCGGAAAGATGAGCTTGTTAACATAACCGAGAGCAAGATTGGCTTTGGCGTCGTTGACAAGAAAGCAATGGAGTTTATTGCAGCAAAAGTAGCTGCATCAAGCGGTGACGCTCGGAGATACCTTGAGCTTGTCATTCTGGCCATTAACAGCTTCCTGGAGAAGACACCACGGGCGAAGCTGGAAGCTCCCCTCTTGAAGCCCGCGGTCACAATTAAGGATGCCATGTTGGCAATTCGAGCTACCAATACGAAACACCAGGATATAATTGAAGGTTTAACCACCTTTGAAAAGGTTGCGCTGTGTGCCGGGGTACATCTCGCTAGGAAGTACGACGGGAAGTCGTTTACCATGAAGTTGCTGAAAGATCTCACAATGGATTGTTATGGCGTTGACAACGACATGGAATTGGAAGACTTCAAAGGCGTGATGGAACGTCTACAGGACAATGGATTATTACTGCTGCCGGACGAAGAACGAAATAGATTGCGACAAGGCATGAGTCTACAGGACCTCATGCTCTTACCTCTGAAATTCGACTTACAGCTTGAAGATGTTGAGAGTGCGATAAATGATACTCTGATGAAAGAAGGGTTCTACAAGAGGCTTGTTGATCGAGTAAAATCGCTCAAATGTTAATTCGGAGATTTTTCTCGTGCAAGCTTTTGCTTTGAGGGTTTAGCTAGCTAGCTAGTGGAAAATCGCTCAAATGTTGCTGTTCATTCGGAAATTTTTCTTGTTTTAACTGTACGACGTAAGGGTTTACCTAGCGGATATCCTAACGATTACTACGTCGTAGATATTCTTGCTGACATATCGAGGTGGCGATCAATGGAGTCATCGATCACGGTCAATTGATGAAGGCTTTTTCAAAATACCTCAGTGTATAATAATCATCGGTAGAATTGTTCTCGATCGTAACGCTGACGTATTGCAGGGTCATTCAGTGCCTCATATGCTTCCTGAATTCTTCTGAAAATATCGTTAGCGTTCGGATCACCCAGACGTTTGTCCGGATGAAACTTGAGCACAAGCTTTCGATACGCTCTCTTGATTTCCGCTTGGTTCGCTTCTCGCGAGATTCCTAGGATGGAATAGTGGTTCGATGCGTTTCTTGGGCTTGGATTCGTTGCACCACCGCCACTTCTAGTTGATTTTGAGGAATGCGTATTTTTGCCGCCAGAGTTAGCGCTACCTTTGTACCTCGATGAATGCGGGCTACGCTTTGGACCTCGATTCGTGAACGAATCCCATGGACGCTCAGAACTCCCGTAAAATTGGTCTTTCCTGGACCTAGCGTTTGAGCTGAAGTTTTCGCTCTGCCAATGATGATTTGCGTATTTCTCGCGGCGGCGCCGGGCGTTCTCTTGTTTCAACATCTCAATATAATCCAAAGATTTCTGTCGCTCCTCTTTCGCTGATTTCAAAGTTTCGGCCTTCACCTGATGCGGCCCTTCAAACACAAATGGGCTCGCAAAAATAAATGACGTGTCGCCATTTTTTGCTTGCTCCGTGTAGTCAACGAATTTTTGGAAGTCTAGTGATGCCTCGTCATATCTTTCGAGCCTCATTTGACATCGTGCTCGTCGGAGAAGTGCCTTCATGTATCTGGGGTGAATATTTAATGCCTTGTTGCATTCATTCAAAGCCTCTTCAAAGTTTTTCAAAGCCATGAAACATGCAGCACGATTGCAATGCATCACAGCATTTAATAAACCTCGCGAGTCAGGTTCTAAAGAAGCCACCAAATTGTACTCGAACGCTGCTTGCAAAAAGTTCCCCCCAGCAAACAAATCGTCCGCATTTTTCCGTCGATGCTGGGTCACTGTTGCTAGCTTCTCCTCGTGGTCCAGCCAATTCAAATCATATCCCATTCCAGGTTTCCGTTTTAGCAATTCTTTCAGGCATTGAATGCATTCCAAAGACGAAAGGTAGTCTTCCTTCAGTCGTAAAGCTCGAACAAAGTGGCGCGACGCCTGCATAGGCAGTCTAAGTACAATGTCTCCGTTTGCTCTCCACGGTAGCTTGAATGTCACACCTGCAACGTCACTATCAGAAACGCCATCGAAGGCATTGGATTTCAGATATGATGCTTCCGGCACTCCAGGAAGTGGATTTTTAAGAGCCAAATCTTCGGGGAAACATCCGTCCATTTTCACTCTTTCCGCGCCGATTCTCTCGCAAGCTCTGATCACCTCCTGCCATCGTTGAAGTCTGCTGAGCAACTGGATTTTCAGATTGATGAACTTCACACTCCCACCACAGAGCGCAAGAACACTATTTACGTTGTCAAGAGCCTCCAAAGCCTTGTTTTCCGAAATGTGATCAAGGTTTAATCCGGCAACTTTATCCATAGATCTTCGGCATCGAATGATCTCCGTCTTGCCATTTGTTGCCTCGATTATCTCTCGATCTAGGCTTTCTAGAACTTCTGGGCGCCCAGCCATTTGAAAGAAGGATCGAAAGTCACTTGAACAGGCGATAGCCTTGTCAAAATCCTCATCCGCAGCCTTTAGCTCACCCAATTTTCCACTTGCCCGAGCTCGACGATTGTACAGTTTCGGAATCAAAGAAGGCTGACCCTCAAAATACTGCGAAGAATCGGTGGGTCGGCGAGAGTATTGCAACGCATCGGTGCAATCATCAAATGCGGCTTGATATGCACCCACCATTAATAAGGCCGCCGCTCGGTTGGAAAATAGCACTCCCAACAGGCTCGTGTCAGTAAAACCTATAAGCTCTTTACGAAAGATGGCAATTCCACTGGTGCAAGCTTCGATGCATTTGCGATAGTCGCCGCTTTGATAAAACGATTTTCCTTGCTCCCGAAACGAGGTCACTCTGTCAAGCTTCGCTTTTGTCTCGTTTTGCTCCTGCAACAATGAAGCCGTTTGTTGCGAAGGTACTGTCGTATGTCGTACGAGATTTTGTTTCCGTCGTTGCACCTTCTTCAACCCATTTCGAAGAGGTTTACTTTCTGCATCGGCGCCAAGATGGAATTGAACATTTGTTGGGTCAGTAGTAAAGGTAGTCGAAGCTGATTGCTGCGGCATTGTTGGAGGAATCTCCTGGGCTTGAAACGAGGGTGGTTGCTGGGGCCAAGGATTGGGAGGTGGCACATGAGCAGGCGCAGGAGCTGCACCTGTAAGTGGAACTGGGGGAGGGGAAAAAGTTTCGGACCAACTCATGTCGCCCGACGATTGATTGGAAGGAGATGCGTCGGTACTGCTGACTGTGTCCGCGGTATGAGAGTTCGGAATGGGGAGATTGTGTTGCAACTTTTTTTTGTCCTTGCGAAGAGTTCTACCACGGCAATGTCCTTTCTTTCCCTCTGGTTTTAGATCCCCAAGATTGAAACCTAATGGTGTCTCTCCTGGGATTGGTGTTACAGTTTCCATATCTCGCACCTTTTTGTTGATGCAAGTTGTTGGAGCCGGAAACGTCGCTTCGATACCATTCTTGGTTGTCATTAAGGGACTGAAGAACAATATGGTTCCATGTGTCACAGTATCCGTGGGAGGAGGGGCGGCTTCCCGCTTGGTGCCGTCCGAATCGCATCCAAACATTGCATCTGTCGGTGTTGGATCTAGAGGTGAAGCAAAGGGTAACGGTTGTTCTTGGCGTTTGATTTTTACCGTTCTTCTTGCTGGTTTTGTTCCTTGTTGTGACTGTTGCAATGGACTGGGTGGTTCCCGAAGGATGCTTGATTTGATGTCCGAAAGTCCAATAGACGGAGATGGAACAGAGAATGAGAAGCTCGCATTTAGTGACGCGGGAGTCATGGAAGGAGTGGAATTTCTGCTTCTGTCGGATCTACTTCGTCGGGGTTCTCTGGGGGATCCCTTTTTCCTGGACGGCGACGTTCCAATATGAAATTGCTCGATTCCAGAGCTGATATTGTTGATTGAATCGACCGAGGCGCTGGGAGGATCGAAAGGATTCTGATTTCGTGTTGACCATGCTTGAATGTCATGTTCGTCTCCACCCGCTGGATCATTGTGCATCTTCTTGTAGGGGCTTGTATTTTCACTAGTGGTTCTAGCGAACATAGGAAACGCCGTCCTCAAAGGAGACCTCGATCTATTCTGTTCCAAGGGGCGTTGTTGTTTTGGACTGCGAGATCGATCACGAAACAAAGAGAACGGGGATTTCGTGGATATTTGAGGTGGTACCGCTGCAGTCGGAGGACGCGGGCTTTGTTGTTGTCGTCGTCGAGACTCTTGATCATTTCTAGCTTGTACGTTACGGGCATCCTCTTCGTTGATGCTCAATTTCTTCAACTCTCTCGTTGAAAAGTCCATGGCAATTGTGTAGGCCTGTTGAGGGGCGACGCCAAGTTGTCGCTGAAAAAGACCAGTGAGCTTTTCCATATCTCCAGGGGCCAATGTTGATTGGCCCGGACTCACATGGAAAGTCGAGAACAATGTGTTAATATCATTAACATCCGACATTTTGGATTTGAATATAGTGTGGTGGGCTTTTGTTGAGCCGATTTTTCAGAAGAAGTGAATCGAGTCGGCTCACAAAAACTTTTTGATGGTTTGTGGGAACAAACTGGAAAAAAGACGTGCAGAACGGAATCAATCGACCGACAGCTACGAAATATCATGCGTGCAATGGTGTTACAACCATGTACACAGCCGCTATTGTTTGTACAACTTGCAAACGAAGAAACAGGTTTGAGTAGAGAGGTACGCCTCAGCAATAATGAGTAGTCTAGTTGACACGTGAAATTGCTGTCGTAGTAGACCACCGGAAGTAGTACGCCGTGTGTGTATGAAATAAAATACGTCGTAGTCTACCCCACGGTGTGTCTCAAAAACTGCGGATAGGAATGGAAAACGGCCGGCGGCCATCGTTAACGTATCGCGCCCGTCGAGCCAACATACTAATTAGGGTTCAGGAATTGGAAAAGAACGAGCGACGTACGTACAAAAATCCGATCTCAGCCTACCCTACGTATCATACGCAGTACTGTCGTTCGCAGTTCTGGGGTACCATAGTACGGTACCTACCTGGGTAGAATGGCAAGATTGTGTAATTAACAATTTACGAGGATAATATACCAAACTTTCCATTACTATACGTATTATATTATATATATTATTATGATACACTCAGAGCTCTTCCAAGCGGCTCAACTTGGCGGGCTCTCCGGCCGTAATCTTAAGGTTCTTCACTTCCGCATAAAGCGAGTTGGCTAAGTATGTCAATACACCCTCTGTGTTCAGGTTGAGAGCAGTCTTGACTTCCACAATGATCTCAGCTTCTTTTTCAAAGGCAAAGGTAGTTTCGTTAGCCTTGAGGTAGGCTTCCGTCACCAAAACTTCTGCTTCGTTGCGGGCCGTGTTCAAAATCTTACGAGCTTCCTCTTTGGCCTTGAGGAGTTCCGTCTCTGCCTTGGTTTTTTCTTGCTTGCGCTGAGCAACAGCCAAGGCAATATCTTCTTCTGCAGCTTGCTTCTCTTCGACTGCAGTGTTATAATCGGTTGGCAATTTGAGGTTGCGAAGCTGCACAGAGATCGCTAGAGCAAAAACACCCTCATCTTTATCGTCGTCGGGATCGCCCTCCAACTTGAGTCGCAAGTTTTGCAGCATGCTCTCTTGGATCTCCCCCCGCTTGTTTTGAAAGTCGGAGATGAAAAAGTCGCTACACGAGTGATGCATGGCCGATAGCCCGCCTTGTTCCACAATCTCCCGCCATTTGAAAACGTTGCGATATTTGACAATGGCCGGGAGCATCTTATCAGCCGTCATTTGGTACTGAAATGTGACGTCGAAAACAACCCGGAGTCCGTCTCGTGACACACAGGTTTGACCATCAAAGTCAGCCGTCAAGTAAGTGGAAGGAAATTTGATCATCTTAAAGCCGGGTGGTCCTGGAAACAGGCCGCCCGAGAGAGCAGCATCGTCGAGTTCCTTCTTGTAAGTAGCATAGCGGACACCATACTCGGTTTCCTCTACCTTACGGAGACTGACGCACAAGAGAATGATGACGATAATCAACGTGATAATGATGATTCCTGTCCAACGGTGGCAACGAACTTTCTTCTCTTCTTGGGTCAAGACACGACGAGGACGGTTGCGGTAGTTTTGGTAGGCTTGCTTCATGTTGGCTGAGAATGCCTGACGATCATTGTCTTCAGCGATCTTGCGATCGACCGGATCACCGCAGCCAGAGGACACCATCACTTGTCCCAATGCAGTCACGGAAGGATCAGTCTTCCATGGTTGCTTCCTGTCGCTGGTATCTGAGCTATTTTCGATGTCGTTAGACAAGCTTGTTGTGGCGTAAGGTGGAGGAATTGTCATAGTGGCAGTATTCGTAGTGGCACAAGTAGCACTACCGGTAGATGAAGCAAGTTGTGATAATGAATAATCCAGCTCTCCTTTGCATGGCTAAGCAAGGAATTTATGATGTAACAAGGAAAGAAACTTATATTTTCAAAATGTAGTATGCCTGTGTCAACTACGTCGTACGGATTACTAGGTAGCTCTTCCCGCCTCTAGCTAGTTCCGTATCTAAGAGGTTGCCTCACCCGACAAAGTCTGCAGTCGGAAAGATTCCATATCCTTGACTTTGCAGGACTGAAGTATTACTTGAAGACGATGAAACTTCAGTTGAAACGAGCTCTATGATCTCAAGAACACTTGCAACGTCAAGGATCCTTCTGATTTTCTGATTTGAATTTCACAGAAAGTGGTAGTACTTCCTTAATGAGTTCAGTCTTCGTCCTTCGACAAGAATCGTGTCAAGACCCGATCTATTTGCGGAGAGGAGATAAGCCCCGATCAAGCTTCCGTCATTTATTGTTCTCCCGTTTGGTGGGTTCGAGATCTCGACTTCGATGTAAGAACTTCTTTAGATAGAGTCTTCCATCGTTTCTTTGGGCATGATTCAGCAAACAGACCTCGCCGCGTCTTCTTTCCTCACAGTCAGAATACATTTTTACAGTTACTGTAGTAGTTCTTTCATTTTACCTCAAGATCTGATCAGATTGCGGTTTAGACATAAGCCCCAAGCAAGCTCCCATTTTCCCCGCTAGCTACTATCATACCATAGCTACCGCTTACGTCGTAGAAGTTTTTCGAAATCTCCAAAAAGCCTTTTTGGTCTGACCTCGCAGACCTCGCGCCGTCAAATAATTTTGAAGCAAGACGTGCGTCTTCCCAATAAATAAAAAAATAATAGACTGCATTCATGTAACGAGCGCGCCATCAATAGTCCCACTTCTGTCAAAATATAAAACAATGAGGATGCGTGGTTTGTTGGTGACCTGAAACAGAAACTTTGACCAAAATATCCTCCTCTCATAGATTTGTTGTTTCCCTCAAACACCAGAACCAGAAGTCGCCACACGCAAGTCCCACACAAATCAACAGACTGTCGTCAATCTTACGTCCCGATTGTATTGTTCTTGTTATCAACACCAAGCAACATGCCCTGCAAACCCAACAACGCGAGCATTTGCGCTGCCATAGTCATCCTTCTCTTGGTTGTGATCCTCATTCCCTTGAGTTTTTCTTACCTCGAATACTACGAGTATGGCCTGATTCAACGCAAAGCGACTGGTTCAGTCGATATCACGACGGTTTACAACTCTGGTCGATACCCTATTGGCCCTGGCCGACGTTTCATCAAATATCAAGCGGACTCCCATTACGTTCATTTTGATAGGCTGTCTGTGTTCTCCAAGTCGGGTACCAACGAAAGCATCGGTCTTGAATTCCTCGTTGATATTGGGTTGACGTACTTTCTGATCCAAGATGAGATTGGTCTCCTCCACAAGGATCTATCCCGCAACTACGACACCATCATCGAGTCTCGTGCCAAGGATGCCATCAAGAATGAAGCCATTGGTGTTTCTTTCAATGAGTACTTTCAAGATCGCAAATCGGTCGAAAGACGGTTCAAGGAGGCAATCAGTCACCGTTGGGCCGAACCACCTAGCTTACACTGTTCCCTGGATCAGTTTCATCTGGGACGTATTCGGATTCCTGACTCGGTTGCATCCAAGCAGCTAGAAGCTCGCGTTCAGAACGAACGCAATGACAAAGAGTCGTTCATTCAACAGGCTCAGATCGAACGAGAACTAACCGCCGTGGAAGTCAATACCATAGATTTGGAGCGCGAAAAAGTCTTGCGCACGGCCCGTGCCGAAGCCAGTCTAATTCGTTCCCGAGCCCGATCCCAGTCAGAACGCATCCAAGCCCAGGCCCAAACCAACGGCACCAACATGTTGTTAGCCGCTTCTGACATTGTCACGCAAGAACAAAAGTCTGCCTTTACCTATATTCGGACACTCCGCAATCGAAACGATCTCAACGTGGACGTCTCATACTTATCGGCGGACAATGTTCTGCGCACCACTCCAGCATCGTCGGCATAGCTCGAACCGTAGTTTCGAGTTCAGCTGTTTGTGGTGCATATCATACTGTAGCCTAAATTTCACTTCAACTTATTTTTTTCCACGTACTACAATAGGCTAGTCTACTAAGCCTTAAGGAGTTAACCCTGGTCCGTAGAGCATGATTTTCGTGACCAAATTCATCATGAATCCAATCCACCGTTCTTAGCTACTAAAGGTATTATGTTATGTTGATCCAAGTGCGCGAAACAGCCGTTGATTCTCTTTCCTCTTCGATTCGTCTTCTGCGACATGTCTTGCGACATTGAGAAGGATCGTTTCTTTTCGAGGCGAGAGATGATCCGAAGTAAATCTCATCCCCATGTGATGAGCAGTCACAAGTTAGATATCTTCTCTGCCATCGCCTTCCACGAGTGAAATCTGCCAAGCTGGTGGAGAGTGAAGCCGCCACACCAAGACAGTATAGATCTTATCAAAGCATAGCATCTATAAATATATCTGAAACGATCCATCACCATGAAATTTGCCTCCGTCGTCCTGATCTCCATCGCCGCCCTTGTGGCAGCAAAAGATTCGGATTCTCATACCAACCTTCGCACGGCCAGTGCGGTTTCTTTTCAGCAATCGGCCTGCAACGACATCAAGGATGAAAAGCACTGTTTTGCTACCAAGGATGAAGGGACTGGCAAGTCGTGTGTGTGGTGTGACTGCCAAGCCGTTCCTTCTGTCTGTGTGACGGTACGTACGATCATTGTCAACTGTCAACGACAAGAGTTGGGTTGGATGCCGAAAATTTTTGATGTTTCGTGTGTACGACTCCAACACCCGTCGGATCCGATTGATGCGATTCCTCTCACACACCACTGCCTTTCTCACCATTCGCGATTCCGTGACAGCCCGACCAAGCGGAGGGTCTCCCCCCTGGTGTCTTTGACTGTAAGAGCCCCGACAAGACATTCTTTGATTTCCATTTGGAGGACGGCCGCACCCATCAATTGAAAGAGACCATCACGGAAGCTGGAGCCGAGAACATTTGTGATGCCTCTAGTAAATCCATCAGTGGATACATGGATGTCAAGGGGTCGAAGTACGATGAAAGTGGCGACAAGGTACGTTCCTGACTATTCGCACAAGAAAGGCTGTCGTTTGGTATGCTTCTCACGGTTGCTTGCCTGTTTCTTTTCTGCACAGCATCTCTTCTTTTGGATGTTTGAAAAGCGTAACTCTCACCTTCTCGACGAAGAGGAAGCGTCCGAAATTCCTTTTGTTGTGTGGTTGACGGGAGGTCCAGGATGCTCTTCGACCTTGGCCCTGTTGACAGAGAACGGCCCATGCAGCGTCAATCCTGACGGCAAAACGACAAAAATCAATCCCTACAGTTGGACGGAAGCCGCCCATGTGTTGTGGTTGGATCAACCCGCTGGTGTTGGATATAGTTATGGGGATGAGAATGACAGCGGGGAAGCCATGGTCAGCGAAGATGCTTACTATTTTTTCCAGGCTTTCTTCCAAGCTCATCCGGAATATTCCAAATCTCCTCTGTACATTATCGGTGAATCCTATGCAGGTCACTACGTACCAGCTATCACGCATCGCATTTGGAAGGGCAACCAATCGCCTTGCGAGAAATGCATTGACATCAATTTGGCTGGTTTGGCCATTGGCAACGGATTGACCAACCCCGAAGAACAGTACCAGTGGTATCCTGAAATGGTATGGAACAACTCTCATGGAATAAAAGTAGTGGACGAAAGCGTCTACCAGGCAATGAAGGCTGCCGTTCCCAAATGTGTAGCTCTCATCCATCAGTGCAACCAAGGTGACAATACCATTGACAACTTCGCTTGCCAGACCGCCTTTTTGGTTTGCAACTTGGCGTTGACATCTCCGTACCAGGCAACTGGACTGAACCCTTATGATATCCGCAAAAAATGTGACAAGCCACCCCTCTGCTACGACTTTTCTAATGTAGCTAATTTTTTGAATTTGGAATCGACCAAGCAAGCTCTTGGTGTGGACGAATCCCACGTGCACAATTGGAATGCCTGCAACTATGGCATCAACATGAAGTTCCACACTGACTGGATGAAAGATTTCTCCCCTTATGTTGCTGATTTGTTGGATGCTGGATTCCCAGCTTTGATTTATGCTGGAGACGTTGATTTTATCTGCAACTATTTAGGTAACCAAGCATGGACCAAGGGTTTGGCATGGAAACATTCGGCCGACTTCAATGCCGCCGAAGTCCATGATTGGAATGGAGGCGCAGGACTTGCCCGCTCTAGCAACGGGTTCACATTTTTGCAAGTCAAAGATGGTGGTCACATGGTAC
This sequence comes from Nitzschia inconspicua, assembly GCA_019154785.2. Classification (NCBI taxonomy): domain Eukaryota; phylum Bacillariophyta; class Bacillariophyceae; order Bacillariales; family Bacillariaceae; genus Nitzschia; species Nitzschia inconspicua. The sequence continues at coordinate 1,131,834 of JAGRRH010000004.1, forward strand.
CCTCGGATCAGCCAGAAGTTAGCTTGACCATGCTCAAGACCTTCCTGTCGGGAGGGGAGTTTTAAATTATTACAATTATTAATAAGTGATACGAGCTAATCTAGCAAATGCCTCGATAGGAATACCGTCGTAGGGATTATTTGTTTCTGTTGCATTCCACTGCCTCCTTTCCTATAAAAAGTGCTCCATCACCACCACCCTTCGCTGGTCTTTCTCGTCAGTTGGGGTTCTCAAGATCGCTCAAGAAATGATTCGTTTCGGCAACCTGTTTGCACAGCTCGCCCATGACAGCTTGATTTGATTTCTCGATTTAGTCTTTTTTTCTCTTGTCTAGCATATTCAAGAGAAATCGCAGTCTGATACAAGATCTCTCAGAGATGTTAAATCGATTGAGTTTTCATCAGAATGGTCATGTTACTTAGGTTCTCAAGGTCCTAGCTGTGTGCAAACTCTTGAAACGTGTCCATTCAAAACAACCTAGATCCCATCCTATGGTGACATCGATTCCGAGTCTCCATCAGATTTTGGAAAGGTCAATCCCTTGGCTTTGAGCTCTGCCTCACATATTTTCTCCAGCTTGGGAATGAGGACCTTCTCTTCCTCGGGTGTCAGCAACTGGAACCGAATCGAGTCCTTTTCATCTTTCATATGCCTTCCTACAAGAGTGACTGGTTGGAATGGCTTGACCAAGAAGTAAGACTGGCCAGAGTCCTTGAAGGTGTAGCCCAAAATCTTGAGGGCAGCATTCTCTAGTTTGGGTTTGAATTTGTTCGCCCCAGACACTTCATTCTGCTCCAAATCATTAGAAAAGCTTTTGAAGAGCTCCTCTAAGCTTTCTGGATCATCCATTCGAATTTTCGGGACATCAAAGTATTTTAAAAGCTCCTTGTCCTCATCTGATAATTCATCATCACCGTTCATAGTGTTTTCAAACTCCTCGTCTCCCAATTCTTGTCGCATGAATTGGAAAAAATCGTCGAGTTCCTTGTCCACTTGGGTCTGAGATTTCGGTTCAATCACCCCCAACAAATCTTCAATGGGAACCGGATCGGAAACGACAGTCTTTTCCCAGTCGTTGGTAATCTTGTCAAGTCCTCCCGAAATGGTCAAAACCTTGGGCGTTTTTCGCAATTGAAATTCCTCTCCCAGTTGCTCATGGACTTGCTTGGCGAAAATTTCCATCAATTCCGCATACTCTTCGTTGGTGCCGTACATTTCGGGAGGGATGTTACTGGTGTGAGTGACGGTTTGATACTTCCCAGTTTTGGTTTCCTCCTCTACGGTTTCTTGAGATATCAATACCACGGCGTCGTCGTAGGGAACGGCAATACCGTACGATTGTCCTTCAAAGTCCACCATAAAGGCCAACTTGCCATCAATGTATTCTTCGCCTTGGCAGAATGGGATCCGCAAGTTTTGATAAGCCTCATTCTCGGCCGTTTCAAACGACAGATCGATCAAGGTTTTGGATTCACCAAAAATGGCCTCTGATAAAGAGTCGGCATCGAACAAATCACTGTCAGTTTGTCGTTTCTTCCTTTTCCGATCTGTTGATGAACGTGATGGAACGACTGGCTCGAATTCGACGTCCACAATATCATCCTCTTGATCTGGTTGCGTTGAGACAAGAAAATGTTGTATTCGGAAACGCTTCCGCGGTAAATTATGGGATAATGTTAGCAGATGAATCTGCCGATGTGATACTGTGATCAGCGGTTGTTGAAGAATATTTGTTTTCGTTACCCATGCATTGCAGAAACACGGGATGCACAACGACACGATCAATGGAAGTAGCATGGAAAGCCACCTACATGAAGTTAAAAGAAGAATCAATCTTGACATCATTTATCTCGTATAACAAGAAATGATGGGAATACGATAAGTAAGCAGATTTTCAGTCGATGACAATGTTGTAATGTATTGTATCACCCCTGTGAAACAGCAGTTTGGAGATGAGATTGGACTGGAGGATCGAGGTGATGAGATGATTGGGCGATTCGTCCCGATCAATTGATGGATGGAGAGTGGAGACAGTTCGCCACCCATCAGGCCTCAGACGTCTAAACCATCAAAATCTTGACAAAGATAGGTGGTTGATTGGCCACGATGATCTGCATTCTTGTGTAGAGGTAGGCTCGCGGGAGCCGTGCAAATAATGAATTATCACAGGAAAACCTTTCTTTGACTCGCTCGATCTCGCATATCAGTGAATCTTGCCGACGAATGAATCGTGGTCACTCTTCACTGTCAATCACGAACTTCCGATTTCTGGTACACGTCATCTGTCATCTGTAAAATTCGTCTCAATTTCAACAGCCCTAAAATAAAACGGAAACGGAGAGAATCGAAGCGACGGTTCTAATGATGTTCTCAGTATCTCAATTACAAAATAACAGTAGTACCATCGAATCTTCTCCCTTTCTATCCACAGATAATGTATCTGCAACAATCGTCACGGCCAATCCTCCCTCTTTCATATGTGAAGAATGCATGCAATGGTGTAGGGACGAAGTTGCATTTGAAAATCTCTGTTGCACAAATCCCATACAGTAATGATGGCAAATAATTTCTATGCTCCTCCATCGTCAATGATCCTACGCCTTGCGATGACGCTCCTCCTTATTCTCCTCCTCTCCCCCTGCTCTCCAGCCACAGCCGCGACGTATAGTTCGAGAAATCCTTGTACTGTTGAAAAAATGAATGTGGTGGTATTGCGAAGAGATCCGGGGTCGGAAAGGATGTCTTTTGTGAAACGGTTGGGTCTGAATGCTGACATTTCCAGCATCGAAAATCAATACCGGGAGCGTGGACAGGTCCGGCAGTTGACGTCGAAGGATTCTTTGCTGTTCATGGGGAATGACCCTATCAATGATTCCATCGTTGGGTACAGCCGGCTGGGAGGCGGCATTGTGACAAGAGGATTGATGGTCAACGACACGGAAAATGTCGTTGCCAACGAGACGGATGTTTCGACTGATGCTGACTATTTCTACGCCCGAGAATGCCGATGCTTTGCTCCGCAAGCGCCTGTCGTCTATTGTCCGTTGGCTATTGATACCTGCTTGCGAAGTACTAGGGCATTACCTCCCGGCTGTCGCAACCTTTCCAAAGGCGCTTCCTTTGGATGGTCTATGCAGATGTTCTTGGCATCGTGGTTCTTGGCTCTTCTTCTCTGCCTACTTCAACAGAAAGGAACCGGAGCCAACGTTCGAGACTGTTTGCTCAATCTCTGTATTCCGCGATACCGCGAACGGTTGGCCGATCGTATTTTGCGCAACAATCCCGAACGAGCACGTGAACTGTACCGTTCACGCTATTTGCACCAGCAGGCGGAAATGTATCCACGACCACCATGGTTTGCGTCAGTGGTCGGTCGCGGAGTTGTTCTTCACAGTCAACAGCAACAGGAAATGCAACGACGTGAGCAAGAATCAGAAGGCGCGTCGCCCGAAGTTGGCAACAATGTACCAGCTGAAGCGGATAGTACCAGCAGCGTAGAGCCTACGGCACTGATACTGCGAACACGGACCTATCTGTCCGATCCCCCAAAAGCCGCAAATCACATTGCCGATGACAGCAACCTTTCGGATTGTTGCGCCATCTGTTTTGCGGAACTGGAGAATGGTGATCGCGTGGGAGTCCTGGAAGTCTGCAACCACCAGTTCCATGTAGATTGCCTAAAACCATGGCTACAGCGTCGCAATGCCTGCCCCCTGTGTCAAAAAGATGGCATTGCCAAGCCTCACTGGGAGAAAGACCCTAAATCGACGTCATCAGAGGTCACCTCATCCCATTCTGTTGGGTCTTCCACAAATAACATGGAAATAAGTTCAAGTGCAGACCAAGGATTTGCTATTGAACAGGATTCATGACCGTCATCCATTCACACGATCATCCCCACCTGCAAAATTTCAGTTTTCATAGACTCTAAATGCAAGACATGTTTTGACACTTTTGTGCTACGTCGTAGTCGAATATTAATTGTTGAATTACACATTTTCAAAGACAAACGACGCAACTGTTGTCCTGTTTCCACTAGTGCTGATTGCCCTCACCTAGTTGGCACTTGCACTCGTAATCCTCAAAGAATTGCTTGTAATAACCACAAACATCCCGTAGTTCCTCGGCATATTCGACGTTGCCCGAATACATTCGTTGAAAGACGACCGCAAAGTACACGACGGTAAGTGCGACACCGACCAGTAACCAAAAGAATTTGGATAGACAGGCCCTCTTTAAATCAATTGCAAATAGGATCATGCCAGCACAGAATCCTGCCAGCAATCCGCCCAAATGTGCGGCCCAGTCCACATACGGAATAAAGCTGAATAACATGACAATGGTTACACTGCACATGACTCCCGCACATTGTTCCTTGCGTACTTGATACGCTACATGGTCTTGATCCGTCTTGTTGCTTTCGCAACATCGAGCAATAACTTCGGCACCTTTGGCACCAAAAAGTCCCATGACGGCACCGGACGATCCGACACTGATGGCATCGGGCATGGCCACCACTGACAGCGCCGAGGAACCGACTGCCGACACCAAGTATACTATGAGCCAGGTGATACTGCCCCATTCCCGTTCAAAAAAGGCTCCAGTTTCCAGTTGTATAAATACATTGGAGGCCAAGTGAATGACACCGGCGTGTAAAAAAATGGGAGTGATGAAGCGCCACCATTCGCCGTCGTCCAAAATGAAGACTGCATTTTTGGCACCCCATTCGCTGAGAGCGTCGGGATACGGACCAATCATGGGATTGATATTGAGGGGAGCGACGCCGCATTGAATCATCATAACGATTAACACCGCAGTTTGGGCGACGGAAAAGAGAATGCTTAAAACGCCATAGCGTTGTTTGACAACGTAGATTTGTGTCTCCTCTTCGTCCTCTGACAGTAGACCTTGCTGGTTGGCATTACTGGATGTACCATAATTTGGAGTTTGTGTCCTAGACGACTCTACCTTCTTGCTCTGATACCATTTTCTTTCACTCTTGCCATTACCTCTAGACGATTCCTCATCATCGTACTGATCCTGGTTGTAATAATTGCCACTAGTAGACGACGTCATAGTTGGTGCAAACGAGATTTAGTTTGTGACGTTCGTGTTATCGAAAAACGCTTCTATGTGATTGGTAAGGTAGCGAACTGTTGTGGAGATCAACTGATACAGACGGTACGAAAGTATTGGTAGTGTTGTACAACTGCAGCTCTCAGGATGCTTTTCCTAAAGGATGAGGACATGAGGACGTTATTATTTGACGATGACAGTGAATGTTGGTTTTTTCCATGCACACTGGGAACATGATCGTGTGTATTGTTTCGGCATGCGGTTCCTGTTGCGGGAAGAGGTTCAAATTCCGCGAACCGAGCGTGCCTAGCTACTAAGGTACGAACGCATTTGTCTGTACAAACTGACTATACGTCACCACGAACAACCAGCAGTCATTGCCGGAGTTGTTCTGAAAGCACCCAGCACCAAAGCTGCCATTATGCATTCCTTTCTTTAAACTGTAAATCGAAAAGCTAACTATATTTACTTGGTGACAGTATTCGACCCCACCATTGGTAGCCATAGATGCACAATCCCACCACCAACAGCCAGGAAAATATCACCCATGGCACTCTCGGAGAAAAGATTGGATACAAGTGTATACCCAGTCGGTCCAGCACAAAGTAGTACCACATCATATAAATGGACATGTAAACAAAAACAGCATCTAAATCACCCAAATGAAGCGGTCGACGTGGTTGAGCCCAAGCCCCGTTCATGACAGCAAAGAAAATGTTAAAGACGTGGAGTTGTGTCAGTCGAAACCCCGTAGCAAACTTGATGAAATTCCATCGCCGCTTCGAATCTTTAATAAATACAAAACAGATAGCGGGCATCAAAACAAAATTCCATACGCCAAAAGTGACAGAGGCGGACAAGAGGACGGGCAAACGAAGTATCTCGGCCACTACCCGAACCTGTGGAACAAACGGAGCCAAGGCACAGAGTCCGTGCCGTATCGTGATAATACTCCAACTCCACAATGTAAAGCTGACCCATGCAATCGAACTCAACATGGATTCTGTATACACCATGTATGCGACATACACCATCCAGAAAAAGACGACGGAATGATAATACCAGCTGGGCGTATAAGGAAGATATGCATCGTTAGCCAAGGCAAATTTGTCCAGAATACTGCTTTTGGCGGGCGTGTGTAGCATGTTTGCTCCCAAAAGAATAATCGTCAAGGAGTACATGAGTGAAAACAACGCCATGGTTGCCGTCGCGCTCCAGGGCCCCTCCCGCAAATGCTGCGGAACAAAGTCAAAGAATCCCAACGAGGGTCCACCGTCGGTCAAAATCCATGGTTTGGTCGGGTCGACAAGGTCGGACACTGAAAATTTTCGAGAAGGAGGGGTCTTGGGATTCATTTTGGGAATACTCATTTTGTCATACTTGCAGTCAGGGGTAGTATTGACATGTTCCATTTTTTTTGGGCAACTGAATAGCTTGGATTGTGTCGCTTGGGGTTTGGGCAGCCAAATGTCAGATTCCCGTCGATCTGAATTATGATCAGTATCGTGTCAATGGAGTTCCTTTAGCAGCAGTATACCTTCGATATGTAGTAGATACATATAGTCGTGTGTCGGAAGAAGAAAGTTGATCGTGTGTGGAGATGACAGCGAAGCAGCGAAGCGAGAAAATCGAATGTTCACTAACTTCATGCCAGGACGACTTGCTCGACCACACTGAACAACACCGCAGAAGCGACGTACGGACATTGATGCTTGGAGGACCAGTCACACTTTTCATCAAGAAATAAACAACACATTTTGTGTGGATCTGTCGAATAACTTTTCGACACGAACGCCAAGATTGGGCAAAACTTGAAAAAAGGTTTCTCCCAACAGGTGGGATCGATAAACGATCCACTCTGTGGTAATGCCAACCGGGCTGATAGTAGACACACTCAGTAGAGCCCGTTCTGTCGAAGATAAATGAGTCAGGTGCTGGTCGTTTTATCTTGCCCTCCAACAACGCCATCCATTTATTATCAAATTAGAGATCGAATAAAAATCTACTAGATTCCTTTCAAATTTGACGGTGTTCAACGACAACATCATGAGATTGCTTACACACAACACCATGTCCAACAATTCCAAGGCTGCCAAAGGCAAGGGGTATCCCCTCAAAATCACCGCCGTCGAAGTCAAAGTCATTCAAAATCCAAATGGTGGGGGCTTCGAGGGCTCGGATTTGGAATTTGTCAAACGACTTTTGCCGACTCTGGACTGGCCTGCATTGGTACAGGCTGCAAACGATGTGGGTATACCCACATTGCCACCATTGCTTACGGTGGAACTATCAGAAGATGCTTCCTTCCTTCAGGCCCTCTACCACATTCTGATGAATGTTCATTTGATCAAGGGCATGTTGACATGTCCCGTCACTGGCAGGGAGTTTCCAGTAACCGATGGTATTCCGAACATGATGTTGGAAGAAGATGAGTGTTCGTAGGTGTCTCCAATCTGTGATCACGCCAAGTCATAAATACCCAAGCATCACCACTTGTGTTGAATGATTGAACAGTTCAAAATTCTTTTTCTGAATATAAAGCGTGGGCCTTTCCTCAAGCTTCGCATTTTATGCACAACCTTCACGTACGTGATTTGAGTCTTCAGCATTGCCCTAAGATGCCGGTTTTCTAGCATCATACCCAACAACCTCCCAAAGGCGACATGACCAGTCTTTTCATCTGAATTGACTGTCATATTTTCTTGGCTTACCACTGTTTACGTCTGTAGGCTGTGCTACGAACCAACAAAACAAAGACGTGTTCTCATGATTATCGGAAACCGATTCGTATTGAAACCATCTCCAAGTATCATCTGCATTTTTCACTTTTGGGAGAGAGTAGAAGAAGAAGTGAAATTTACCATCAAGTGCTGGGTATTCGAAGATGTAGCTTAGGTTGGCTCGTTCCAAATACTTTTCTATCACTACCACACCTTCGTGTATTGTGTGGTTGTCAGCAAATCTTTTGCTGCAGCTGTTGCGGTGCAGCTTATTGAATAGAACATCTATATCATGCGGATACTTGAAGTGTTCTGTAGTCGTGATACAATGGAACCGTTGGTCATATCATGCGGAAGATATCAGTTAGAGGTTTGTCTGTCCGACGGCTTACTTTGCTTCTTGACCTTTACCATTTAGAAGAAACATCATGGCAAACGTTAACTGTGCTTCTAATTTCAGAGAGTCCATGACTGTCACTCACTCTAGCAAAAGTTTCATGTCAGAATGGGAAGATCATATTGCTTTGTTCGGCAACGAGGATAGTCGCCATTTACCCTTTGTCTCGATCTGGGACTTCTCGATTCCTACTAGGAATTTACATGTTAATTATTTTATTTGTTTTTTCCGTTTATTTAAAGATATTCTTTTTCGCATTGATTCTTTGTCTTTTATCACTGGAGAAATAATTGTTTCTGACGATCAAAACGAGTCTGATCCTCCCGCTTTGATGACCAACTTGCACAACTATTTCATGACGCGAAGAAATTTTAGATTGCCGACCACTTGGAATCCCCTCTGTTGATATTTTTGTTGCCCCAGCAATGCTGTGATATTCCAAAGGCACGCTCCATGATTTTTCCAGCGTCCTTTTGATCTATCTGCACTTCAACCAAATGAAGGGATGGATGGTTGCTTACAAAATCTTTGACGCGTTGAGCCTGCTTATGGTAGAAATTGATCATATCCTCGTCTTTTTCGCCGGTCGGCCGCTCCCCTGGTTTGCTCCTGCCTTGAGATGGCAGATCCGGTTTGTGGTTGGACCAAATGATTCTTCGTCGCAGGTTCTGCCAACGATCGATTGACTTGAGCCAAGTTTGGGGATCTCGAAGATTTAAAATCCATGTGGCATTGGGGAACACTTCGTATATTTGTTGAAGGTACGTGTATTGCGGCAAGATGATGCCGTTGTTCGTGTTGGCATCCAGCTCTGCATACAGATGAAAATGATCTATTCCTTCAAAAACTTCCCTCCCGCCTCCGATGTTGCTATCTAGTCTCTTTCCACATGGCATATTAATCGTATGCGTTCGTTTTCCTGGTTTACAGTCGTAATGACTCAGCTTTGTAGTATTCGGGTCCATTCCACACTTAAAGTACGAATATATGGATGTGGTACCGGCCTACATGACGTTTGAACAAAGAATGACAACAAGCAGGATGGGGTCAATCAACAGTTTCCATTTTTATCTCGTCAGCTCATTACTCAAGCATTACGACGTACCTTCATCATGCCCATCACCATGATTGGAGTTGGTAGCTTCAGCTGTTCTGGTTTCTTTCTTTGGATGGAGACAAACTGTTTCAGGAGCATTTGAGCCCACTTCTTTCCCTGCTCTATCTTGAATGACCAACTGTTCTTGAAGCTGGAACATTTTCGAATTCTCTTTTTGACCTCGAGCCCCCTTCGCTACAATGGAGTAGTTTTCTGGAAAATTTCCAAAATTTTCCTCAAACAGTTTTGTTCCTGTTAGCATCGACCAGTCGACTGCGTTTTGCTTATCATTTGGACTTGACTGTGCTTTAGGATCCCCAAAGAAAGTCCTACTGGAACAAGGGATAGATGTGTAAAACATAAGCGTAGACATCAACAAGATGACGCACCGTAAGCAACGGTTATGATGTCTACTCTTGTTCATTACAGATGGACTTCTGTTGTCCGAAACGATAGACGAGCTGCGACGAGATTGAAGGGACAGATCCGTTGACATCTCTGGGGTTAAGTTGAACGCAGTTCTGCGTCGTGAGGGAGAAGTCAGATCCAGCATGGTGAACAAGACTGTAGCAGTGACAGCAGCTTTATTACGATGTTGCTCGTATTGGTGATATCGGAACAATTTTTTTAAATGAAAACGCTTGAAGTGAGTACCTACTACCGTAGCTACGGTAGTGCTGTAGTATCTTCAATTTCTCTTCTACTGCTCTTTATTTTTTTATATCATAATAATAATAAGATTCTCTCTCTCGGTCTTAACTGGGAGTCGTTTGAACCCATCAATATTGAAAGTTATTCCTTCGTAGTATTTACACGATCCGAAGATCTCGAATGTCCGTCATTTTGGGTAAGAGACATTCGAGGCAAGGGCTGTTCTATTCAATATAGTTTCATGTAACAGTACTAACTGTAAGTTCCGGTAGTACACAGTTTTTGTTGTGCTGGTGAATGGAACTACCGTCGGCACTCTCTACCGGTACCGAAGTTACAGTTATCTACGTCGTAGTAGAGAGACCCTACCAAAAAGAGATTCTGTCCTGAGTGTATGATACTTTGTGAGTAGTTACCCTCATACCTAAACTAGCTACGGTAGACTATTTCCTCTCGAGTACGAGTAGACATATTTGTTTCTCTGAACCTGTTACAATGGAAATCTCCTAATTACATTATTGTTGTCATTATTGTTTTACCATGCCTCTCCAACGAGTCAAGTCCAAAGGCTTTCCAACGGCATTGTCCTCTACAATTTTCCCCGTCTCGGCATGAATGACCACCAATCGTGGGATGCCTGTAACTTTGATGGCAGCAAAGAGCTGTTCCCTAGTATCATCGTCGTAATCGACTGCCATCCATGGATGAGTTGCAAAGTAATTTCGAAAACCAGCTTCGTCGTGGTCGGCCGACAGAAAGACAATTTCGACGTTATTTTGGACCGTCTTGTACCAATTGGCTAACATGGGAGTGAATTTGCGGCACGGTGGACACCAATGGGCAGATGCATACAGAAGGACGAACTCCTTTCCTGCCAAAGCATCTTCCAAGGACACCGGCGTGGAAGCACCGCTTTGGAGCAGAGTTCCGTCATCCAGTGATTGAAACCATCGTTTCATTGCGGCTGACAATCCCTTGGCCACGGCCGGCTCCGAAGGCGGCGAAAATGGAGCATTGGTTGATCCTCCAACCGGTCGAACCCGAAACTGATATCCCGACTTGGACGTCAGGTTTTTCTTTCTGACTTCGGTACTGGAGAGAGATGTAGCGATGGTGTTCCAAGTCTTGCCCCCTTCATTTTCGCGCATTTGCAATTCATAGTCAGTGACGTCGTCGATCTTTGACCACGACACAACTAATGCTTGGTTTCCCCCGTTTGTCGTCTTGGGGGCTGCCATGGATTGGTCGTCCTCTGTGGTTGATAATGTATTAAAAACGTCAGCGTGAGTGATCCATTCATCTTGGATCCCGTTCACAATTGGCGCCACCCGAAAATAGTAGGATGTTGCTGGTTTCAAATTGCGTTTTCTCGCTTGTGGCTGTGTGAGCTTGTCGGATAAGAGTTGAAAGTCGTCCTCGTTGGACGTTCGATACTCCAAAACATATCGAGTGGCGCCGGATGTGCTGGGCCACGTGACAGTGAGTGAATCGGATCGTGCGTCTATCAACTGTAGGGACATTGCCGGTTTGCTGTCAGAGGTAGGTATGAGTTTTTGAAATTGTGGTTGTACGTTTACCTAGCTAGCTACTAAGTCGTACGTAGTATCATGTCAAGTTGTTGATTTTATTTTTTACGAGGCCGACATCCGGAGATGTTGTGTCGTGTTGTGATCACTTCGCTTTTCGCCCCACAATCAAAAAATTCGCAGTTACTCCGTACTTTGCACACTACGGTAGCTAGCAACCGGTAGCGAACGAAATCGAATTCTCCGTACTTCGTACTGTAGTACTGCAGTAGCTGCAAGTTCAATTGACTGTGAAGTTTAGTAGTCGTACTAGTCGTAAATTTAATGGAAGAGCATACGAGTAGAGGGTCTTTCAACATTCGTCACAACTTGACAACAATTCAACGCCTCGGGGACAAAAAAAAATCTTATCCTTATCTCATCAGAAGTCAGTAACGCTAGCTATATCTCTCCAGCCAGCAACAAAAAACAACGTCTAGGCAGCTGCCACTTGCGAAAATTCTTGGACGCCCAAGAAAAGAGGGTAAACCGAGCCTCAGAAGCGGCAATTTTCCACGAGTCATTGAAAGTCACACACAAAAGAAGATTCTCGTCACGATGACCAGTCCGTCGTATGAACCAACGCCACTTGAACAGGCATACGGTCTATATTTGGCCCAACAAATCTTTGGAATCCCCCCTACCAATATCAGTGCTGGTGTTCGGATCCCCGGTCGCAATGCCGTACCCTTCTTGACCCAAAGTGGTCTCGATCGTACCGTTTTACGGTCGTTGTGGAATGTGGCCGATCCCCAAAATGTCGGATCCCTCACCGATATTGAACAATTCCATTTGCTTTTGCGATTGGTTGCCATGGCACAGCAATCCATGATTCATTCCGATCATACAATCGAGGACATGATCGCACTGGTGCAAGAGCACGCTACCCGACCTTTGATGCTGCCCATCTTCAATGGGGTATTGATTCCGCAGCCACAAGACAGCCTGCTGACAATGTATGGACAGTTCCTATCACGTACCAGTTTACTGGGTAGTATCACAACGACAACGTCGATTGATGACGCCTTTGGAGGATTAGTAGAAGTCCAAGATGCTCCACTCTGTGGACTACAAAACTCTGTCATGCCAGAGGAGCCAGTCATGGACGTACAGGGACCATTGCAGCCGACACCTCAAGCATCGGGCACAATTGTAAATCCCACATCGCACACATCCAACATGTCTTCGTTAAGTGATGGGTCCTTTGCAGGTGGTGATGAGAACGGGGCCCTGCAACCACATGCCGGCGTCGCTTTGGATTTTTGCACTAGCAACAATCTTCCTCTTCCAACCTTGGGTAGCATGGGTGGCAGTGTGGGATCGAACGAAAGTTTTGGCGGTATAGCTGTAGGCGGTGGAATGGTGGAAGCTATGAGTAACGTCATGAGCCAAAGTGATCCGGCGACGGCCAGTACTTTCGCCTCCACAGTTGTCATGAGTGAAATGGATGCTCCTTCCAATTCGATGGGCGGTTTCGTGACAACCCCGATTCTGCAACAACCACAACATCAACAGTCCGTGGCTACCACTATAACCGAAGCAGTAACTGACGACGATGACGATGACTTTGGAGGATTCTCAAGTGCTCTGTCGACCTCTGCTGAGTACCCATCTGCATCAATAGTACAAGAGTCTGGCATCGACACAAACCTTTCCCTAGGTGATGCACCCATCAACACCAGTGCAACATTGAATATATCAGATGCTTTTGGTGAGATTCCAGTGCAAGATGCGCCTCTTGTCGCTCCAGAAGCGGTTCCCTTGGACGATAGTGATTTTGGCAACTTCTCAGCCATACCACTAACAGCTGGATCTGCAAAAGTGACAGCCGTAATAGACGACGAGGAAGACTTTGGAGACTTTGGATCAGCTGCTCAACCCTCGGTGAGTGGCGAATTTATGTCCCAAGTCTCTGGGGCCGCGACCGGTGTGGTGGCGCAGCAGCAACCTTTTATGACGGATATTGGTCGTGCCATGTCCGAACCTGTGGCTTCGGCTCCTCCAGCTGTGACAGATACGAGTCGTTCCTTGTCGGCAGTTACAGATGTCTTTGGCGATTTGGGCCCCACCCAGGATACTCCATTACCAAGTCTGGATGTCTTTGGGTCGATGGCCCCGGCAACCGAAGCTGTTCCAGTGCCAGCGCGAGAGGAGGATGAGTTTGGTGGTTTCACGAATGTCGCCTCAACAACAAATGAAGTTGACGACTTTGGAGATTTCAGTGGTAGCGTACCTTCGGAGTATGTCCCGACAACGGATACATTTGGAGGAGCAGACGTGCCCAGTCACCCTACTTCCAACGAAGAGACCGACTTCGGATATTTTGGTGGTGCAGCTCCAGGTGCCACGAACAACATTGTTCCCGGGCAAGATCCCGTGTCCTCCGGGAATGAAGGCATATCAGTCACGGAGCTTGGTCGAACCATGTCGGAACCATTAAACGTCTCCATTTCCCAACCTAGTTCTCTCGTCGTCACTGGACGCTCTCTCTCGATCGATGATGCCTTCGGAAACATACCTGATATACAGAATGCCCCGATACCACCTCTAGATATGATTGGATCGTCCTCAATACCTGATACAGCAGCAGAAAGTGCTAACAACGTCACCGAAGAAGACGATGACGACTTTGGTGGATTTGAGCAGGCGACACAATCCGATGTTGTCTCCGAACAAGTGTCAGATTCTGGCCTAGGAAGTACAGTTGTATCCACAAATAAGAGGGTAACAAATGGAGGGGACGAGATTGGTGGCTTCGATGGCTCGGCTATTACAACCCCGAATCCGGACCATGCAGCGGATGTCCAATTGTCCCGAGCTTCACTTGGTCGCACCGTGTCAGAACCCGTTACATCCTTGTCTATGAAAGTTCCGGACACCGATATTGGGCGTTCTCTTTCCATCGACGATGCTTTCGGGGACATCCCGGTACAAGACGCCCCATTGCCTTCACTGGGAATGTTCGGGACGGTAAACCATGCGACTTCTGCTCCACCAGACACTCAAATCGACAGTAGTAGCAAAGCTCTGGATACGATTGGTAACTTTGACCCGGCCACTGAAGCTTCTTCCGAAACGATGGATGTAAAGCAATCCGTTGAACCTATTGATGTAGGTGATTTTGGAGATTTCGACGCTGCCCGTGACCACTCTACGTCTACAATGCAGACAAACATGCAATTATTCAACGTACCTGCAATGACTGACCTAGGACGAACTCAGTCGGAACCTTATACTGCTCCTCCACCAACTGTAGTCCAAGGCAGTCGCTCCCTGTCGATCTCAGATGCTTTGCCCGATACAGAAACTTCACTACCAGCAATTGACTTTGTTGAGAGGAACGTTCGACCCGATATCAATAATGATCAGAACGATGAAGACGATGACTTTGGAGACTTCGAAGCAGCCAAGTCGTCGGGCGAAGATGATGGCTTTGGGGATTTCGAAACTTCCAAACAATCCAACGAAGACGGTTTTGGAGCGTTTGACGCTCTGGATTCTGTTGACGCGCCGAATGGGCAGGGCTTGCGTTCTTTTGATAACCCCGCGTTGCCAGAACCACATGGAATTGCTGTTGTTTCTGGAACTTTCACGAACTCTTCAACACTCATAGGTGACTCACAGCCTAATCCTTTTGGAGATTTCGAAAACCCTCCAAACCAGGTCTCTCGACAAGAAACTAATGACGATGATTTTGGAGTCTTCGCGGACTCAACGATAGTGGATACGGTCCAGCCAGATGCAACTGCGCAAAATTCTGTGGAAGGTGGCACGAACTTGAGCGATTTCGAAGAAAGCCCTCACAACGTTGGTCCAGATGAAGACGATGACTTTGGAGCTTTTTGGAGTGCGGAGGAATTCAATGCAGTCACAACTTCTGGATCAAACGATAGTCTTGGCGTTGTATCTGGAAGACCAGATGGGCCATCCAGCACTCTCCCGGAACCTAATGATGATCTCCTTTCTGCATCTGATACTCCGGTAGAAAGCACACCGACCGCACCACTGGAATATATTTCAGAATTCCAAGATTTTGCTGTTGACTTTGGCGCTGCGGCATTTTCAGCCTTTACCGATCATCTGCAGTCCGATGATCCTTTCGGTTCCAGTGTTCCTGCTGAATCGGCTGCACGCATCGACTCTCCCGCCAGTAAAGAGGAGAGAGAGGGTGGTTTTGGAGATTTCGCCGCAGTCGAAGCTTCTGATAAGTTGGGCAATAACAACGATGATGAGGTTTTTGGCGCCTTTGGCGAATTTTCTAGCTTTGACCAAGCCCCCGCTGCAGACGTGTCACCGGTTGTTGATACGACTTCCAAGTCGTTGGAGAGTGTGGAAGATGACGATTGGGGAGACTTTGAAAATGTCCCTTCATCTGCCGTCATTAATACATTATCCGAGGAAATTCGTTTACGGGACCAAATTCTTTCTTTATCGTTGCAGCTGCCCGAATCGTTCTTGCTCAAGGCGGGCCGATCGGGAGAGCATGTGGACCTTGGAGAAGCCTTTGAAATAAATTTTGGAATTGACTCGGCTTTGGAATCAAAACAAAAACGCCGGGTCGAGCGGTGTATCCAGGTCCTTGAAGCGCTATCCAAAGACAACGGAAAGCTTGCGTCTACCTATTGGCTTCAAGTTTTTGAAGTCATCAATGATGAAATGGACGTGGCCAAGTCAGTTGCTTGCGATGCCAAGTCTTTATCAACTTCTGATTGGAATATGGTCGAAAAACCGTTGTCAACTATGATGGCTGGTCTGGCAGAATACATGCGCGTGACTCGGTCCATCGTTGCATCCATTGGCGACTTGTTGCTTTTGGATCATTCTGCTCTTTTGACTGTGGATACATTGGCATCCACTTGGGGATCCTTGACAATACTTGAGAAGGCCTTGGAAATTGAAGAGAAGTGGAAGAGTGTCGTCAAATTGGCGAACGAAATGTCGTTGAAGGTTGAGGCAGTCTCTCTGGTAGACATTCGATCCAAAGTAATCGATTATTCATCGCAGAATGTTTCCTTCGAGAAGCTTTGCGAGCTGACCTTGCAGCCATTATCGCCATCCGATCGGTCGACTACGAAAGCCGACGTCACGTACCAAGGGAAATGCTTCATGGCATGCAGTGGGAATTTTCTGGCCCACCGGTGTCCCTTTTATACGTCGTAGCCGCAATGATAGTATGGTAACAATAATCTCGTCATTCTCTGTCAAAGAAAGTAGATACGAGTGTCTTATCAACTATTTTTTCGTACAAAACGAAGTGTATACTACTCCGTACTTATAGTTACTGTTAGTAGCTAGCTTAGCTAGCTACCTAGCTACTGTAGTACTACCAGTACGACATTACTGTTAGGTAGTACCGGTAGTATAATAGTACTCCGGAGTAGTAGTATGACGTAAACAATCACCCAAATTATTTGAAAGAACCGTGAAGTTATTATTACTACTATAACTGTATAAGGTACTACGAGTACCGATACCGGTACGATCGTACTCGGATGAGGCTGCAGGCCTCAGTAGTTTACCGGGCGCGCTCGCGCGTACATAGTATGTGAGACGATGAACACACAAAACAAACAACGTCCAAAAATGACGGGTACTTTACTATTCTCCCAACAAATTTTTGCATGTCCATGACTGTGTCTATGGCAACAGCAGCAATACTCGTCACACAATTGACCCAAACATACCACTCCATCATCACAGAGACCGTCAAGAGCGTCCATCATCTTCATTGTTCGATCAAGTCATCCATCGATGACTACAATCAAGGCTACTAGTAGAGAGTTACAGTGTTTCCCTTGGCACCAACGCATCGTCCACGACTCATTATTTGACGGACGATAGTACGAGCCACGTCGTTTCAATCTTTGTCGCAACCTACCTGATCATTTTT
This sequence comes from Nitzschia inconspicua, assembly GCA_019154785.2. NCBI lineage: Eukaryota > Bacillariophyta > Bacillariophyceae > Bacillariales > Bacillariaceae > Nitzschia > Nitzschia inconspicua. Next base: position 1,149,229 of record JAGRRH010000004.1, read on the forward strand.
CAATTCAAAGAAAACAAAAGAATAATACAATACAATCCATATAGATTATGTCACGAGAAGAAATGCCTGGACTTCCCAACGAGGTCGCTGTCCACCATCCACCAGAACAACGACCGCATGATTTGACAGAGTCACCTACCCGTATCACGATGAATCGAGGTCTGTCGATTGAAGAGAAATTGGAAACACTTTCAATGAAAGACAAACACAAAGCCAACGTCAATGTACCGACATTGCAGAATCATCACCGGCAGAATCATCTTTCCACTGTAACAACAATACCCACTGCAAACACCGTTAATACCAGTCATCATCATCATCATCATCACCATGAACATAATCTGCAACAGCAAAATGGAACAGGTGGAAGTAGTACTAGTAGCAGCAACACGAATAGTCTGTTGTCCTTTGGATGGCTCGATCGACAAAGAGAACGACGGCGTCGTCAAAACCTGCAACAACAAGCGGAGGAACAGTTACAAAAGATAGTCAAAGCGGAGTTAGCACGCAAAGCCGCTGCGGATCATCATCATTGTCTCGGTGAACATCCCATCGTTGCCAACATGCCACCACCGTATCGGGTCAGCCGCAATCCCAGTGTCAGCAGCAAAAGCTCCGAAGAATTATCGCTGGACCGTTCCACAACCACCGGTCGCAAAATTGCCGCGGCTGATGTGTCTAAAAGTGGAGAGGGTGCCACCGCACATTTGGATTTGTCCGATGTTTTGGGTATGGCCGCAAGTACGGAGGACGAGGACTACGATGAAGAGGACGAATTCCCCGTACCACCCGTGAGAGTCGACGCATTGGAAATCGATAAGGATAACCCCTTTATCCTCGACGAACATCAAATGCACGCCATTGCTAGTCGTGTTCTTCCCAAAACGATCGCGTTTTGTCGATGGAGGCGATTGTATGGACTCAATCGAGACGGCGACTCCTTCGATGCCTGTTTGCGCATCATTGGCCCAGTTCAACGCACCTTGATGGTCATACGAACGTCCAAAGGCGAAATCTTTGGTGGGTATGCGGACGCGCCGTGGCATCCCAATGATAAGGGCGGTTCTGCTGGATTCTACGGCAGTGCTGCGGCATGCCTGTTTGCTTTCTCCGACACGTACACACCCAAGAGAAACAACCGCAAGACCAAAATAAGCTACAAGGTCAGCAATGACAACAGTATCAACGACAACGAAAGTGACGATTCTGCCACAAGAACAACATCAACATCATCGCAACAATCATTCTCGTACATCAACGTCTTTCGTTGGACCGGGAAGAATAGGTATATCCAATTGTGTGACGTACACACCAAAATGATTGCCTTTGGTGGTGGAGGTACCGATGGAGCCTTTGGTGTGTGTGTCCAAGATGACTTTCAACGAGGCTCCACCGGTCCGTGCGATACCTTTGACAATGATCCACTCTGCGACGGTGGCAGCTTTGACGTGGTCGATGTGGAGTTTTGGGAGTTTCTGACGGGAATGTTCTAAAATACTGCTGCTACTATTATGACTATGGCAGATGATGTGGGATGTCACCATCGTTATAATTATCATGTATGATATCACCACTATTTTGCGGGGGCTACTAGGAACCAAAATCACTGCAAACTGTTATTTCCATATCGGTCTTCCACTCACGCTAGCTAATTACTTCAGCAGTAAGTTACGAATCAACTTGTGTCAACTCATCCCATGATAGATATGATGCTAAGACACACAAACATCTTCAATCTTGTCCGTAGAGTTGTCGTCCCAAATCTTCATGAAAAATAATTACGACGATACTCGGAGTACCTACATCCGGTTAGGTAATTGACTGTGATGAATGGCACGTGAGTCCTGAATGCGTCGTAGCAAAAGATACCTTGTGTCATACCCTGTGTACTACTATCTACTATCATACTCCATTTATGTAGTCGTTCAAGTCCAAACATTCTGCAACGACGAACAAAAAATCCGAAAACCATCATTAAAAGGAAGTGATGAAACCTCAAAAAACTAGTCTAGACTACTACGTCCTGCTAGACTTCCTTCATCTCACCAAAGTGGACAACCATAGTATCTACCTTTTTGTCTTTGCAGGAAGGACGATGAACGGGATTGTTCCATTATTTGTGTAACAGTTTTCCAACAGACCAACTGCATATTGTCTTTTGTTGGGTCTAGGTAAAGACTTCACATCATGGCAGGTTACAACAACAACAACGAGGGCTTCTGGAAACCATCCTCCGCTAGCAGCACCACAGATGAGGGGGACGTCGCACCGGTGTTCAACTTTTCGACAGCTCCGCTCGCGCAACAACGCATGTTACTACCCATCTATAAGCACAAACGCCAAATCTTATACAGTGTAGAAAAGTTCGGGGTGACCGTCATTGTGGGTGAAACGGCATGTGGGAAATCAACTCAGATTCCAATGTTTCTCTATCACAACGGATGGTGCAACAACGGATTTCAGATTGTGTGCACGCAACCAAGAAGGATCGCTGCTCAAACATTGGCAGCTCGAGTCGCCAAGGAAGTGGGGAGAGGACCGTTGGGAGCAGAAGTTGGGTATACTGTCCGATTTGCCGATCGAACTTCGGAATTGACCAAGATTATTTACGCCACGGATGGAATATTATTGCGGGAGGCAACCTTGGCAGATCCACTGTTGTCACGATATTCCATCGTTATTGTTGACGAAGCTCATGAACGCAATTTGAATACGGATGCTCTTTGTGGATTGCTCAAGAAGATTCGACGAAAACGACCAGACTTACGGATCGTGGTGTGTTCCGCAACCATTGATGCGGAAGCGTTTCTCGACTTTTTCATCTCCAAGAAGGATGTCGAACATACAAGGAAACAAAAGAAGAGGAGACGATGGGACAATGCTGAGCCAGACACACAGCCGAAATTGAGTACTAACAATCTCAATGAAGGATGCATCATCTCGGTGGATGGCCGACTCCATGAGGTCGATGTGCTGTATTTGGGACATCCCACTAGCAACTACGTGAGAACGTCCGTCGAGACTGCCTTACAAATATGCAAAACGTCTCGCAACAATCGTGGCTGTGGGATTCTCTGCTTCCTACCATCTGCTTCAGAAGTCGATGAGGCCATTCGAATGACACAAGATCATTTGGACGAATTCGAACCAGGTCTTGCCAATCAAATTATCATTCTCCCCCTTTATGCTCAACTACCCTTCAATATGCAGGCTCGTGTTTTTCGCAGTGACACTCCTGGTTCCTCAAGAATTATTTACTCTACCAACATATCCGAGACGTCGGTCACAGTCCCTGGTATCACGCATGTGATTGACAGTGGCATGGTCAAGCTTCCGTTCTTTGACCCAAAGAACGATTTTGATCGACTGATTGTTGTACCCATCAGCAAAGCCAGTGCCAAACAAAGATCCGGACGTGCGGGTAGGCTACAGGCCGGTCAATGCTATCGTTTGTACACCGAGGAATACTTTCGAAAGAAAATGGAAGAAGCAACACCTCCTGAAATTTTGAGAACAAACTTGTCCAATTTTATCTTGTCGTTGAAGGCACTGGGAGTCAACAATATACTGGGGTTTGATCTTTTGGACCTTCCCAGTGTGGATGCTCTCTCCCACGGGCTCGAATCTCTGTTTGCATTGGGAGCCATTGATGATGCAACCGCACTAACAACCATCGGACAGGACATGTCGTCCTTTCCGACCGAGCCAAGAATCTCCCGGATGCTATTGGAGTCATTGCGTGAAGAGTGTTCGCGAGAAGTGGCAGGAGTAGCTGGTGCCTTGCAGGTTCAATCGCTGTTCCTAACCCCAAGAGGCAGCTCTGCCAGACGCCAACAGCTCCAGATAGACTATGAAGCAGCCGTTGGAGAATTCGCGGACAATAGCGGCGATCACGTGACCTATGCAAATATTCTGCAAGCATATGATGACACTCATATGGGAAGAGAAGAATGTAAGGAGAAGTACGTGGATTATGTGGCGTTGCAAAAAGTAATCGAGGTTCGAAACCAGCTCCTTGGATTCTTGAAACGGTTTGGGAGGGTACGATCTTTGGGCATGGCAACTTCCAAAGAAAGATGCGATGCCATTCTCCGATGTGTCACAGCAGGTTTTTTCTTCAATGTTGCCAAATTGCACAACGACGGCCGGTACTATACAATCCGAGGGACGAATCAAATCCTAGTGACCCCATCTTCTTCCAGTGTTTTTAATACCCATGGTTCTCATGCAGATTACATTGTGTTTTGCAACACTCATGATGGGAGTCGAGGAGGAATTGAACTGACAGCTGTCTCTGCTATCAATCCCCGTTGGCTAAGAGAGCTGGCACCTCACTATTGGAAATAGCAACATCTAACTGCAGCCACAACCAATACCGTGAAAGCCTTTTGGGAGACAATAGTAATGATATTATTGTTGTTGTGATTTTTACACCAAGCAAACAACTAGTTCCAAAAGATCCTACCAAGGTAACGAATAATGTAAAATCATCAGCCACACTGCATACTCTAGACTTGCACTATGCACTGGGTCATACCAAAAACCCATTCTTCCGGCGTTTTAGCTTCCAACCTAACTCTTTTTCTAGACGTCCGCCAATATATTCCAACCGTTTCGCATTGACACCAAGATCGGATTGCCCCAGTCGCGAAGCACTCCGTACATCAAAGGCCTGCTTGCTTGGATTGTACCAGAATTCCACATCATCGATGTAACCGTACTTATAGCTTTGAAACTGCACGTAGAGATACTGCTGCTCCTTGTTGTAGGTAACAATGCTGTAACCACCTCCATCAATGCCCTGTTGTCCGACTTGGTAGGTGTCAATGACGTTTTGAATGTCCGCAATGGAATTTTCGGGTCCGCCCCACGGCTCAATGTAGCGTGCGGGACTGTCGCGAAAGGGAGTGCTGGAACAATAACAATTGGGACGACCATCGCAGGGGGCCAGACCCTGGTACGTAGTACCGCTGATGGATGTTCGTTCCGCCACACCCAAATAGTGGGGCATAGTCCCCACAGCTGGTTCCCGGTTGGCATAACGGCCTGGTAGGCCATTGTCAAAGGCAAAGCCATGATGGGGGTAGGCGAAAACCGAAGCTACCATGATCACACCTGATGTTTCGGCAAAAAATCTTCGACGATTAGTTGGACTGGAATCCATATCGTTCAAGTCGCCATTGGGACAAACATTGTTCGATTTTCTGTATGGCTGTGGTTTTAAAGCTCGGATAAAGCTAGAAAGGCAACAAGTCACAACAACGATGTGAAAGATGAAGTATCGGAAAAGATAAACGACCGTCATGGTACACGAACTTTGGGCACCGGCTAACGAGATACCCGGAATATTTCAGGCGTTGTATTGTCGTAAGTACGTCGTAGACTACTACGGTAGCTGCTACGGTAGCTCCAGAGAAGTAAGAAAAAAAAATCCGAGTATCCCTCGCTCTAAAAAAGTTCTCCGGTAAAACTTGGCGGGAAAGTCTGGCGCGATTTGAAAATCCGTGCCGACGGATGAACGAGGTCGACCGAACATCCGTTCTACCGGAAGTCTGCTTCTGCTTTACGTAGTCCCAACGTCCCCACTACCTATTTCTTGCGAGTATCATACAGTACGGCACAGACCCTCTCCAAGAAACTCCATTCTTTCTAAAAAAAAAGGAATCCTAACAGCAGAACGATGAGGTTTCTGTCATGGAAGCGGAGACGTAATCCATCAGCGACCATCGTTTCGTGTTTCATTGTCAGTGAAGTACTATTGGCGTTGTTGGCTTCGATAGAAGAAGTCGACGGTCGACTCTTTCCTCACAAGGATGACAAGAACTCTCCTATCAATACGGAACACAACAATAAACAAGCGTTACAGACGCGGATCGTGGGAGGCAAAGAGGTCGCAGACAGTGATCAATTCCCTTTCTTTGTCAATTTGGGAGGCTGTTCGGGATCGCTGATCCATGGGGATATCGTTTTGACGGCAGCGCATGTAAGTCGAGCACGAAATACCTATTACCCGATCAAATTGGAGTTTCCAGAAGTAAGCAAGTCTCTGACATCTTTGCTATTACACACCCGTCCTGTCAGTGCTCATTACCAGTCGGTGCGACCGTTCACGTAGGGGCTCGGAAACGAGACTCGACCCACGACGGATCCGTCAAGGTGAAGGTAATTGATGCCCTCCGACATCCAGACTACAACGAGCATTCACACGAATACGATTTTCGTATATTACAATTGGGTGGTTGGATGCAAGATCGAAGAGTGGTCGGGATCAACCATGATCCAGAAATACCACAATCGGATCAGGAACTTATCTTGGCTGGAATGGGACGGACCGAGGAAGGGGGGGATATTTCCAAGGTGTTGCGTAAGACGACGGTCTATTCGATCGATAGCGGGTCCTGCCAAGCAATGTATCCAGAGTTCTTGGTAAACGATGACGTCGTACTTTGTGCTGCCGGAGAGAATACGGACAGGTAGGTGAATTCAGCTGAGGGAATACTTTTTAGATGCATTTCTATCGTCGAATCTCAACGATTTTTTCCAGCTGTGAAGGAGACTCTGGTGGGCCTCTATTGAATGAAGACGAACTTCTTGTGGGAATCACATCCTGGGGTATGGGGTGTGCAAGGTTGGATCGACCAGGAGCATATGCTCGAGTATCCGCGGTGTATGATTGGATCCGAGCGTCAATTTGTCAATTTTCCAGGCAGCCTCCAACGTATTGCGAGTTGCCCGAGTTTTCACAATCGGTTACAGATCAGATTCGAATCGACGTGCAGTACACTTCAGCACCGGAGGTTGTGCATTGGTTCCTATCGGATGATCACAATGAAAATCTTTTCGATTCGAAGCCTGGGACGGTGACTGACGAGGGGATTCTCGCGTCAACGTATCTAAATGTGACCCTTGGGGTATATACAATGCAGGCCGAAATCTAATGGGTACGTGACAGAGAGCCACCTAGACTGGTTGCAGGAATTTTCATGGTCGTTTTTCATGTGCTAAAGGTTTATTCTATAACGTAATTGACTTGTTCAGGAGAATTCAGGGTTTATCGTGTGACAGATGGAAAATCAACCTTGTTTGCCAAGGGAACCAGCAACAGGAAATTTCTAATATCGAAAGGAGGTTTGACCGAACATCGTCCCAGTGAAATGCCATCAGGATCACCATTGCCATCAGTTACTCCATCCATTATTCCTACCAAAACTCATAGTGACGTTCCAACTTTATTCCCGTCAGAAATTCCCACGGACACCCCAACTGTCGGCCCAAGTGAGAACCCTACGGAACTTCCCACCACGCAGCAACCAACAGAGTCCGCTGAACCGAGAACAATTCCGGCAGGATTTTATATTGTAATACCTCCCGACACAGAGCCGCAAGATGTGGCGTGGGAACTACTCCAGGGAACAACTGTGTTGGAAAGCGCTGGATATGGGACCTACCGAGACAACGGAGTCCACTTTGAACGAGCGTATTTACAATCTGATCAAGAATATGCTCTTGTCTTGAACGTTGAGTCGGGAACTGGAAATGGTACGTCTAGATAGAGGTGACTGCTTTCTCAACTTCGACGGAATGATTGCTTCGACAAAACGACATCAAGACTCACTTTCATGACATCTTCTCTTTTCTGCGCCTCCAGCACGCGTCGAGTTGAGTGTATACATCAACGATGGTTGGGAGTACATCATGGGAGATCGAGACGTCCCGTTTGATAAGAAATTCGCATACCCTCGATTCCTGCCATTCCAGACATAACTTTTCGTTTGTCGTCATTGTCAAACAAACGAATTACTACGTACGAAGTAGTAAGAAAGATAATATATATCAAAATAACTAAGAAGATTGATTGAATGTGAGCGGAGAATTTTGCAAAAGCTGCGTTGTCCACAACGTTTGTGTGATGGAAATTCATTGTCACTGACCGAACCCAATGTTGTTATTATGACACTTTTTTTACTCTCTCTCTCTTCCTCAATCAGCTTCGAGCTAATGGTAATCGTTCCGAAATAAATCTTCATTCCAAGAGCCTCTATGATACATTTTTTTTATTACTGTTTTTATCGGAGATGTTCCAAAGAACAACAGAAGGGTTTTTGAATAATTCGATCAACTCCATTGACACGTGTGGTTGCACGCTTCACTCATAATACGAATTGCATGATGCGTTTATCGGAAGACACCTCATGTTTTCGTCGGACCATCCTCCGAACGGCAGACTTTTTGTCCATCCAAGTACTCGGGCGAAAAAGGAGCAAGATGCTCCTACTATCTAGTAGCAGTCAACAAAAACAATAAAAACGATATTACTCCAAGTACAAATCTAACCAGAGGGATCCGCCATCCGACGATATTATTTTGTAGGAGATGCCATGCACCGTTTCGTAGGAGAGAGAATATGCCGAAGAATTGCTCATTTCATGAAAAACTAATAATATTCCAACCAATATTGTTCATGACTGTGATGAAGAGGAGACGGAATGAGTTATCGAGCAACACAGCCAAAGGATCTCAAAGGTCTGCGTTCACCCAAAGTACGAGCCGCCACGAATCTGCCCGAATCAAGTCCACAGTTCTTCAAATAATACTGCTGGTATTACTCCTGCTGGTTACAAGAGCACCGGCCTCAGCGAAAGACCGAAAAAGCCGGCCCAATGATGCCAAATTTTTGGATGGGTCGTCTTCATCTTTGTCACCGAGGATTGTGGGTGGCACGGAAGTTACGACCAACGTTCCCTTTATGGTATGGCTGCAGGGTTGTTCAGCCACATTGGTACACAAAGACGTGGCCCTAACCGCGGCCCACTGCAGCCAAAAGAACACGGCACGGATCGGGATCCGAAACAAGAATGAGGCAGATGGAGAGTCCACGGCACGAATTGAGCAGATGGTTCGTCATCCCGACTACGACAGCAAGACGTACGATTATGATTTTGCCCTCATCAAATTATCAGGCTGGTTTCAGGACAATCAAGTGATACAGCTGAATAGGAATGCTGGTGCCCCAGCACTGGGAGATGGATTGACCATTCTCGGGTTTGGAGGCCAGTCCGAGGCGTTGCAACAAGGTGTCGTACAGTTTTTGAGTCCGTCTGATTGCCGATCCGCATGGGGCGAGTTTGGGTATGAGGTTCGAGAGGACATCGTGCTTTGTGCCTATAGTAACGGAGGCGTAGATGCATGTGCAGGTAAGGCGATGCTCTTGTGGTAATTACCCTGGAAGTGGAGGAAGCGATCGCCAAAAGCAATTCTGACACTCCTGCAACTTTACAGGCGACAGTGGTGGCCCACTATTGGACGCGGGTGTACAAGTTGGAGTTATCAGCTCGGGATCTGGCTGTGATGGGTTGCTGCCTACGACGTATGCCCGCGTTAGTGCTGTTATCGACTGGATTGAAGGTCAAGTTTGTGAGCTATCTGCTCTGCCACCAACGAGTTGTCCTGGAAGGAATAAAGGTGGTGCCTCTCTGATCCGAGTAGATATCGTGTTAGATGAGTATCCTGAAGATATTGAATGGAGAATACAACGAGGGTCCAACTTGGGCGAAATAGTGGCTTCCGGAGGGAGTTACGACGTTGAAAACGTAAGAGAAAGCGTATTTGTAGCTCTGGACGATGGTATTTACGCATTCACCATTGAGGACATTGGTGGGTTTTCGGATGGACTAGGGGAATCCGGTAGTTATAGGGTGGTAGAGGTGAATGACGAAGGAAAAGCTGTCAGGACTATTGTTTTTGGATCAAGGTTCGGTGATGTATATTCTACTCTCTTTGCACTGGGTGTCCAACTAACGCCGGCCCCGTCAATTTCTCCAACTTCCATACCAAGTACTCTGCAGCCTTCTCTGCGACCTATCACCAATTCGCCGTCACCAAAGACCGATGATGTTACATTATTAGAAACAGCAACTTCCACAGCAACAGAAACGTCAGATTCAGAAGATGAAAAGGGAAAGGAAGAAGACATATCTCTAGATCACACAGTGAATGATTTGAAAGATGATCATCCTGGACAACATTACCAACGAAGACTCCAAGTCTCAGCAAATGATATACCTTCAGAATCCTTTCAAGGCGTTTCTACCGATTCTCCTTCAACACAGCCGTCCATTTCTGTCGCGCCTTCTAATGTTCCATCCATATCTATCATGCCATCTGACGAGCCCAGTGAATTCGTCGTACCAACTGTTGAGGAGTTACCAGAGTCTCTGGCTCCCACTGACGGCATAGTTGATTCACCAACGGGAGCAGTCAGTGCTCCCCCTATGACATCACAAACACCAAGTGATGGGACAGAACTACCATCGGTTGCGGTCAGTGAATCACCTTCACCAACGGCAAAAGTCAGTGATCCACCCACGACTGGTCCGTCAGATATTGGAGTGATTATCACAGAGATTCCGTCATCAACGTCGCCAACAGGCTCGTTGGATCCACCTGTGACGACAGTTCCTTCCGCGACGCTGGCACCGACTATAAGTGATCTACCCACGACTGTTCCGTCAGATATTGGAGTGAATATCACAGAGACTCCATCATCAACGGCGCCAACAGGCACGTTGGATCCACCTGCGACAACAGTGCCTTCCGCGACGCTGGCACCGACTATAAGTGATCCACCCACGACTGTTCCGTCAGATATTGGAGTGAATATCACAGAGACTCCATCATCAACGGCGCCAACAGGCACGTTGGATCCACCTGCGACGACAGTGCCTTCCGCGACGCTGGCACCGACTATAAGTGATCCACCCACGACTGTTCCGTCAGATATTGGAGTGAATATCACAGAGATTCCGTCATCAACGTCGCCAACAGGCTCGTTGGATCCACCTGTGACGACAGTTCCTTCCGCGACGGTGGCACCCGATGTGACAGATACCCCGTCTTTGGCTCCATCCAATGTCACGGTTGAACCGTCGATGGTTCTGCCGACACAAGCTTCTGCCACCCCGACCGGTTCGGAAAGACCATCGAATTCCTTCCGCCCAACCGTTGTGAATGACAGTTCAGCACCAAGTTCGTATCCCTCCGATTCGCCCTCGGAAGCTCCCACGAGACCTTTGCAACGTTACCTCATTGCCGTCAGTCTGTTGATCGTGTCCAACCCCCGCGATATCAGTTGGCGGGTGGTGGATTTTGAAACGGATGTGCAACAGTTTGGCTACCGCCTCGGTTGGTACGAGACGACGGGCTTTTCCGTCAGCGTGTTCCTTTTGGTGTCGGGCACGTGGGAATTTCTGTTGGTGGGATCCTCCGATGACGCCGACGCCATTCTCGAGTTTGGGATTTTGGATACCACCTCGGGCTTGATTGAAAATTTGGGAACGTTGAATCTGGCCGATGTCACGGATGGCAGCAATGTTGCCACGGCCATTTTCAGCCTGGAATAAAAATAAAATAAATGATTCTGATGCATGGACGATCGCTACAAGCAGTACATTATTTAAAGTCACTACATTGACAAAGAATGCTAACTCTCAATGATTATTTATTTACAGTCAGAGTTTCCTGAAAGAGGGCGGGGTCGAACAGGTACGATGGATAACATCTGAGAAGGTCAATATGATAGTACCCCAGAAGGATACCTTCGTTCGAACCGTCTCTTCTCGAGGCGCCAACGCTCTTGTGTATACTTACTGTTCGAATACGTGGTAATACGGAAATACCGGTAGTACCGGTAGTTGACTGCTACTACTAACAGTAACAGTAAAACAAAAGAGCGAGACGATCTAGATTCTCTTTCGTAATACTTCAGTAATTTTTTTTTGTGAAAAGTTCAAATAATTGACAATGATGACACACAATTCAAAGCTGTGTTTGTGTTGATAGAGACCCGCCGACGAAGTAACCTTCGCATTAAAGAGGCATTCGTTGGATTAATAGTAACATCATGAGTGGTTACGGTCGGCAACTTGTCTACAATGACGACGACGACGATGATTATGGTGATACTGATGCGCAACAAGGACATTGGAATGGACACACGGGAGGTGTCATGGCATCATCATCGATGGCCTATAGCAGCAGCAATCGTTCCACCGCATCTTCAAATGCGGATCCGTTTGGATTTGATAACAAGAAACCAGCACCACCGCCTTCTCCAGTACAACAACTACAATCAAAAAAAGATTTACAGTTAGGAGGACAACATCGACAAGCATCGGCAACCCCATCAGCAGCGCCAATGCCAATGCCACGACAAGGTCGACCACCAAATCGACAACTCTATCCAAGGGAAGATACGACCCGTATCTCTCATCAAGCACAGACTATACGAACGGCTCGGAATGCTTCATTGACGGATTATATTCAGCATACGCCGATCGTACCGAGCAACAATAAAGCTCGACAGAAGCAGCAGCAACAACAACAACAAGACCAGCGACAGTCCATTCTTCCAACCGCTTCCATGGTATCGCCACCCGCTGGTAACGCTCGACTTTCGGTCATTGGGTCATCTCCAGGGAAAACACTCAATATCAGTCATATATCTCCGCAAGATTCCGTCAGTCTTTTGTCTAGTCCCGACGATGGCGGCCGGCTCCAAGGTCAGGTCGAACGAAGCAACACCTGGCAAACAGCGCAAGACCAGGACGAACTGCCAGAAAATGAAGAGGATTTGCTTCCAACTCATACTCGTCCATCCCAACAGGAGCAAGAATCGAGATTGCGACCACGAAAACCTCCACCCCCGCCACATTCGAGACGAAATCCCCAAAGCACAACCCTTTTGGTTTCATCGACCGGTCGACCTACTGCCTTGGATTCTGAAGTCGCGTCACGACGGGTTTCCAACGCGACTACAACATCTTCCAGTACCATGGAAGATCACACTAAAAATCACAATCACAGCATGGCCACTTCCTCGTCCCAATTTCTCTCGGACCAAGCCAAGATCCAATTGAATGCACTCGTACAAAAGCTCCAGTCCAATCTCAGCACTTGTCAACAACGTCTGGATGAACAAGGACAGATGCTTCAAGATAAGGATGATCGCATTCATGCTCTGGAAGAACAACTCTACGATTTGCAGCATAACTACCAAGACTCACAAAAGCAACTCAAAAACGTTACCTTATCCGAACAACGCGCACAACAAGAAGTACAGTCGTCCCAAGCGCATACTCAAATACTGCAACGACAAGTAGAAAGCTTGCAACAACAGCTCCAAGACAAGCAACAATCGTGGAAAGAGGAACATCATCAATCTTCTGCCGAACAACAAAAGCAACTGCAACGATTGAATGATGAAAGGCGGCAATTACAAGACTTGCAAAATCAGTGGCTCCAAGTCCAACAGACCCAAATGGAAGAATTGCAGTTGGAACAAGAAGAATTGCGCAAACAGCAAGAGGTGGTGCAACTACAGGAGCAGGAGTTGATACAAAAAGAAGCCGACTTGCAACAACAAGACGACCGAGCACAGACGCTGCAAGAGCAACTACAAGCATGGCAGCGGCGTTTGCACGATCAAGAGTCGTCTCTGGATCAACATCATGGACAACTCCAAGAATTGGAGCAACGGCTGAATGCAAGGCTGAAAAATGTAGCGGAAAAGGAACGTTGGTTGGCCGAACAGCAAGCTCAAATCGAATCGAAGCAACAGTCCATGGAAGCCCAACAAATATTGCTGGAGCAAACTGTTGGGGAACTGCAACAGCAACGTGCCGAAGCAGAAGAGGGACTCGCAATCGCCTATAAGAACTTACAACAAGCAGAATCGCAGCTTTCCAAAGCAAAGCAAGATTCCAAACAAATCAAAGACCTTCTCAAAACTAAAATGGCCACAACAAACGCAGAATGGACAAACGTGCAAGCCCAAGTGGAAGAATCGAAGCGACAGCTCGCAACATTGCGAGAGCAAATCCAGACCGCCCAACGAGAACACGACGAGCAGCTAGAAAAGTTGGAATTGCAAAAGATGTCGCAAGAAAAACAGCTCCAAGCGATGCAAGAAAAGATGGAAGACATTCGTCAAGAAATGCTTATTGACGAACAAGCCATCGTCGAGCAGCGTCAAGAATACGAAGACTTGATGGCACAAATGGCCAAGCAGCAGCAAGATTGGGAGCAACAAAAGCAAAAACGACAAGAACAATGGGAAAATCACGAGAAAGAGAAGAAAGAAGCGTTGGAGGAAAACCTAAGAGCACAGGTGGCGTCAGCCAAGCAGGAGCTTTCCACCTTGGGCAATTTCTTGGCGTCTCAGAAGAACAAGCTACAAGCGATGTATGATGCCCGCATGGAGCAAATGGAACGTATGGGTCAAAATTTAGAACACCTAAAAGAGCAGTATTCCTCCGAAAGGGAGCTGCTGAAGCAGGAAAAGGAGGAGTTTTCTGTCAAACGGAAGCAGTTGGATGCTCTAGTCGGACGACTGGACAGATCCGAACAGCAATACAAAGAGCGCCAAGAGGAGCTTGAATGGGAAGTCGCTCGTCTGAACTCTTTGGTCCACACCGAGCAAGAGTCATTTGAAAAGGCGAAACGTGAACAGCTGCGTCAACACCAAGATATATTGGAAAGGGTTCGTGCAAAGCACACCGAAGAACAACAAGAAATGGCACAACAGCTGGGAAGCTTAGAGGCCGAACGCAATGTTTTGGTACGTCAAAAAGACTCGCTTGAGCAGGCCAAAAATTCGTTGGAGGGACAGTTGGCAAGAGCGCTGGAGCAGGCCAGGAGGACCGAACAAACGCTGGCAGAACTAAAGCAAGAACTTGACGACCGACAGGGAGATGAATCCGCAGAACGCCAAAAAATGCAAGATCTCATGAAGCGGTTGGAAACTAGCCGGGAGGCTTTGGCAGAGAAACAGGATGAAATCGAAAGAAAAGAAATCGTCGTGCTGGAAGCAATGGCAGATCTGGAGGGTCGGATGAAAGATATGCTAGAAACAGAGAAGGAGCTTGCTGAGAGAAAGGCGGCATTTCTTCGTGATCTAGACGAAAAGAACGATGATTGGGAAAATGAACTAAGGGAAAAGCGAGCCGAGTTGGAGAAGGAGTTAGGGAGAAGGCGGGAGGCGTTCGATACCGAGTTTAACGACAGGCGCGAAAAGTTGAAACATGAGTGGACCAAACAAAAAGAAGAATGGAAGAAACAGTTGTCGGAGGAATCAGCAGCTGTCGAGGCAGACAAGAAGCAACGCCAAGAGAACCTCGAAATCCAACTAGAAAAGGAAATGGCCGAGAAGAAAAGGAAATTGGAGCGCGATCTGAATACACTTGAGAGTGACCGCAAGGCCATTCTGGAGGCACAGCTCTACAAGGAACGGGCTGCATTTGAATCCAAGTTGAAAGAAGAGAGAGAGGCATTTGAAACTGAGATGGCAAGTAAGCGAGATGATGCGTTACACCAGATCGAAGAAGAACGTTCAGAATTGGAGTCCGAAATAGACAATTTGCTTTCACAACAGTCAGATTTCTATACCAATCGTCAAGTGGACGCCATGAAGGGTCTTCTGGGCCGACCTTGGAGACAAGACCGCGAAGCGGTATCGGCCGCATTTTCCAAATGGGTTCGCGTAACAATGTTCGAAACTGCCGAGGAAGAAAGAACTGGCCTCCTCACAGCTCAGCAAGCGGTGCAGAAGTCTCTTGAGGAATTAAAGGGAAACAGAGAATCATTGAAGAAAATGATATCAGAAGTTGATTCCAGGACAAAGCAAGTTTCCTTGAGAGAAGATGAAGTCAAAAAGGAACAAGAAAAACTCGAAAAGGACAAGCTACTTTTGGAGGACCAGAAGAAGGCTCTTTCCAGGCGAAACGAGGCGACACAGCAAGACCTCGAGCAAAAAATGCAATCTTACAACGAAGAGCTGAAGCGTTTGGAACAACGTGAGAGAATTTTGCTCGAAAACGAGTCGAAACATGGTCTCACGCTTGCCGAGATCGAGAGGCAACAAGCTGATCTCGCTGGGAAAGAAAATGAAGTCTCAGAAGAAAAGCGGAAGCTGGAACAAGAAAGAGAATCCCTCTCGGAAGAACTTGCGCGTCTTGATATTGATCGCAAAGATCTGGCTCAAAAGGAGAAATCTCTATCAATCCTACAAAAGAATGTTGAAGAGAAGGAGAGATCTCTATCGGTCCGACAAAAGAATGTTGAAGAGAAAGAGAGGTTGCAGCGAGACGTCACCTCTAATGTCGACCGAGCGGTATCTCAGGTCCTAGACCAAAGTATGAATTTCGAACGAAAATGGATGGAAGAGACAGCTGCCGCAGTGTTTGAACGAGAAAACGAATTGAACAAGAAAGACATGAATTTGCGTCGAAAGGAAGAAGAGCTAGACAATCGTGAGCTTCAACTGTCAAAGGAGGAACAAGAGATTCGGGACGCCCAAGGCAGAATTCGAAGAATGGCTGAAAAGCTTCGGGAAAAAGAAGAAACTGTAAAAAGTACCGAAACTCATTTCAATTCTGAGCTCAAGAAATGCCGTGAGGCGCAAAAGAAAGTCGCAGAAATGGCCAGTCGATTGAAAAAGAGAAGTGACGAGATGAAATCGCAAAGTTTGGTTCTGGATCGGCGCATGGCTGAAGCCGACGCTCTCGAAAAGCAATTACGACATTGGCAGGTAGAGCTGGAGGAGGGCGCAACAAACACGTCAGTCTCGAACTTGGGGAGTGAGATGGGGTTCACGTTTTAATTCATCAGCCTGTTACATCGTGTATTTTAAAGTGTACAGAAATAAAGGGATTATTTGTGTGCGGAGTTTTATTATACTTCTCGCGTGTCATCTTTCCTGCCGTAAATCCATCCCGCGATTTAGCATTGTGGATTCTCGGACGAACGGGTAAATCAAATCTGCAGCCGTACAGACACCTCTTGTTTCTAGACTTGTCCTTCTTGCACGTTCAATGATGATTGGCCATAATGCCGGATTGAAATCCTCTTCCTTCATCAGACGGCGGCCGACTTGATTCAGGTAGGCATAATAGTGGATCTTGTCATAGGCTGGCATACCGTAGTCCATATTGATGGTTTCTACCTCAGTATTGGCCTGGATGGCAGCTAATACGCTATGACCGCCGATTTCCCCCAGAGGATTCCCGTACAGACAAAATTTCCGCAACTTGGGCGAGCAGCTCAAGACCTTTTCAGCTAGCGCGACGGCTCCAGCATCGCGAATATTGTTGGCACGGAGATCAATCTCCGCCAAATCGGGATGTCCATGCAATCCCTCGGCAAGACAAATTGCGTCGGTGTCATTGAGTTTGTTGAATGCCAGAATCAAATTCTTGAGCGTTGTGTTATGTGCCAAACTTTTTGCCAATACATCAACATTAAGCTTTTGTTGTCGTTCAAATTGTTGGTAACTCAAGTCCAGTGTCTCCAACTGGATCGTTGCGAATGGCAGAGTCGGATCTTTTGGGTTCGACTGCAATAGTACCTTGGCGAGAGCCTGGACTCCTCGCTCCCCACAATGATTGCGGAACAATTTCAGCGTTTTTAGTTTGGGGTGATGTGATATTCCTTCGACTACCATCCTCACCGCTTCATCGTCCATTTCACATCCGGGCATGTGTAACGCCACCAAAGATGTGTTTTTGCATAAGCCATGGGCCGACAAACTGTTAATGTTTTTGTCGTTGAGGATACAATAGTTGATTTCCAGTATTTCGAGAGACGACGAGGCCGCAATTCCCTCGACCAGTGGCAGGATGTCATTGCAGGCAACATGGGACAGAACGACCTCAGATAAGACTAGGTGTCGCAACGTCGATCGTGTCAAAGTTTGTTGAAGGGCCACCATGACACAAGCTGACAATGTCTCGTATCGAGAGAGCCGAATCTCTTGGATATCTACGAGGCCATTGTCAAGTGCTGCCGTTATTACCTCGCCTTCACAGGCCATGAAGATGACGCGTTTCCATTGCCGCGACCGAAGCAATTGGGAGAGTTGAGATAGTGCCACGAATCCGGCGGAGCAACCATGTTTGGTCGGTATGCCACTCAGCATTAGCTCGTCAATGTGTGGATTGTTTTGCGCAGCCTCCAAAATGCGTTGCAAATGATGGTGAGAAAGCTCGTCGGTTCGGCAGAGAAAGTACTTTCCAACATTGAGATGCCTGTACGTCGGAGAGGCTTGCTGTAATCGTGCAATGGTGCCTTGGACATAGTCCTCCACGGTGTTGAATCGCCATGGAAGCGACATTATGGTTGTCGGAAGAAGATGACGATGGAACCGGGGATGATTGACAGAGGACGGGCGAAACGCCAAAGAACAAATAAAGGAGGAAAAAAGTTTCGAGATATGTTGAGAAAGATTTCGTTTTATCCATCCAGAGTCGTTGAAGATGATGGTGAAACTGCGTAAGTCTTGAGTTTCAACAACAACAAAAATAACATATATCTCTGTGGAGTTGCCAAAATCCTTTCGATCAGAGAGAAAATGATGTTTTTTTCACTCCAAGTTTGCAAATGCACAAAATAAGAGATGTGAAGTGGTTGACGGAATGATAGCGATTGCATGATGACTCTTTTAAAAAAAAAAGCAACACTCGTAGGACCTGTACGGAGTTCGATATCGAAAATTGAAAAGAAATGAGGTGCGGATGCAAATTCTTCATTATTATTATTACTTAACTGTTATAGTTCTCGGTTCGCCACGAGCTATCGCGCTCGAATAGTACCATTGGTGTCAATTAACTGAATCTCTAACCGAGAAGCGCACGAAGAAGATCGGAGGACAAGACAATGACAAACATCATCAAAGCATCGGCACTGTTATTAGACTACAAGCTATTCGGAAAAGTCGCCTTGACTTGACTTGACTATCGGTCATCGCTGCAAGGTTTAGTAATCTCCATCGCACCAAGTTGCTGCAATAGGTCGTGGGCGATCGCCTCAGCCGCACGAGCAGCTTGCCAGTCACGGCAGAGTTTAGCCATTTGTTTCTCGGCCTCTTTGATATCAGCCATTTTGTCGTTATCAACGGTCTTGGCCTTGCTATGAGTCCATAGAATACGGTCCATACCGTTACATATTGCCTGGTGCAACCACTTGCAACGGCCACCATGAAAAATTAGATTGCATTCGTTGCACGTTTCGAGGCATTCCAAACACTCGTTGATGATGACACATGGTGGTGAGGGCACCTCCTCTAGCGTTTCGTAGCACATTTGGCAGTGAGCATGGTGGAGACAATTTTCGCACACATTCTGTTTGCCGCAAGTGTCGCAGCTGCCGTGTCGTTCGAGACGCCAGTAGATTTGATTTCGGCAAACGGTACAGAAAGGGTCGATCTCGGAGCCGTCGTCCCACCAAGAAGTAGTAGGGCTTTCGGCGTCCTCCTCGTGCGATACCATGGTTATACGTAACTTGTTTCTTTCTTCTTACAGCGTTTTGGGGTTAGCCGCGTGAGCTTTGAAGAAACATCCAATTTAATTCGCACCCAATCTTCATCCTCGCTCGTTTCAGTTGACATTGTTGTTTCGATCGTTGGAAATCACTCACGCTGCCGATCGTAAGCTTAAAACGAATGCTGGCAGCCACAGAGAGGCGGCGGGCGGTCTGAATTTCAATAGATGTTGTAGTAGAGAAGGCGCAGAGGTTCAGAGTCTACGAGCGCTACCTTCTTGGTCAAGTGTGAGACGGTTTTACAGAATACGGAGTACCGGTAGATTGGATGTCGTGACCATAGTCTACCATCGAAGACGAGGAGGAGTCAACTTCACTGTCAGTCGTTTTGGGGGCATACACTCATTCGTACCGGTACTGTATGATACTACCGTAGGTAAATATCTACGAAGTGCAGTAAAAAGCGAACGAGAAATAAAATCCCAGTCGTATCGTCGTATCCTGTGCAGTATCGGTATGAAGGTAGGTACGACTACCGGTAGACTACTGGGTACGAGGTACGAGTACCTAGGTATGATACCGGTAGCTACCGGTAGTAGGTACCGGCAGGTTGACTGTATGGTGGTACGACGTACAATCTATCGTATCGTATGATACGTCACGCGGACAAATTCAAAAAGGCATCGTCATCACGTCATCACTACTCATCACAACAGGAGCTCGTAGGTCCCTCCAATCTCACCACGACGGTTCGTCGCATGAACAAAACGTTAATCCTCAAAAACAACCAATGCAAACATCGTAGGGAGATAATCGGCTATCCATTGTGTTGAGGTCTCCATTTTACGAACCCCGAACTGCTTCTTGCCACAGAGGAAAGCAACATACCAATCGACCTTTTTCTTTGTTTCATTCTCTGTCTACGGTAGTCTATAATAACAACAAAATGAGCAGTTACAACAATACTCTGGATACGATGTTTACGGTGCAATCCGACAAGTGCACATACAGTGACGAGACCATTGTTTCGGACTACACGTGAGTTTTTGTCGGTTGAACGGTACACATTCACTGATGAACTGCCTGGCATTGATACTGCAACGATCCATCTATCGGCTTCTTATTCACTCACACGTTTGTCATGTCTTAACTTTTGTTCTCATCATTCGTTTTACGGCAGATACGAAACCACCCTTGTCGAAGGCAATGTGGTCGTCCCAGTAACAACGAAGATGCAGTTCCGAACCGAACGAACCGTTCCCAAGGTAAGAAGAGCCCAACAAGAAAGAAAGAACGAAACGATGTGACAATGTTTTGAAGGGTAGCAAACAAAATTCAAAATGACTATATGCATCCAATCTCTGAATCGGTCATTTTTCTCTTCTTCCTTGTTTTCTGCAGGTTGGAGTCATGTTGATTGGTCTAGGAGGCAATAATGGATGGTAAGTGGTATTTGACGGAAACACTTGGCCTACCCATTTGGTGACTCGAAATACTAATCCATCAGCTTATTTGATCCATACCTAAAATAATTTTTGTTGCAACAATCCACTGTTCCCATCTAACTACAGTTCATGTGTCGCCGGTGCCATTGCCAACAAACTCAACCTGACATGGAACACCAAGGAAGGCCAACACAAAGCCAACTACTGGGGATCCCTCATGATGGCATCCACGGTCAAGCTTGGAAATGATCCACGGGGGAAGGCTGTTTACACTCCAATCAAAAACATGTTGCCCATGCTTGATCCAAGTCAAGTCGTTTGGGGAGGATGGGACATTAACAGCATGAACTTGGGTGATGCCATGAAAAGAGCCAAAGTTTTGGAGTACGACTTGCAACAACAACTATATCCACACATGAAGGATATCGTTCCATTGCCCAGTGTATACTTTGCCGATTTTATTGCCGCCAATCAAAGCGACCGTGCTGACAATGTTTTGACCGGGAGCAAACAAGAACAGATGGACCAGATTCGCAAGGACATTTCGGATTTCAAAGCCAAACATCAACTCGACAAGGTCATTTTGTTGTGGACGGCCAATACGGAGCGATTCGCCAGTGTGGAGGAGGGAGTGAACGACACGGCAGAAAATTTGTTGTTGTCCATCCAACGGGACGAATCCGAAGTCAGTGCCTCAACCATCTTTGCTGTGGCGTCTATCTTGGAGGGATGCACCTTCATCAATGGGTCACCTCAAAATACTTTTGTCCCAGGAGTCATTGATTTGGCACAACAAGAAAAGATTTTTGTGGCTGGAGATGACTTTAAGAGTGGTCAAACGAAGATGAAAAGTGTGTTGGTCGACTTTTTGGTCAGCGCCGGTATCAAACCCGTTTCCATTGTTTCATACAACCATCTTGGCAACAACGATGGCAAAAACTTGAGTGCGCCATCGCAGTTTCGCAGCAAAGAGATTTCCAAATCTAACGTGGTCGACGACATGGTCGACTCCAATCGTATCCTCTTCGATGCTGATGAACATCCCGACCATATTGTTGTCATCAAGCATGTTCCCTATGTTGGTGATTCGAAACGAGCCATGGATGAGTATACCTCGGAAATTTTCATGGGTGGAAAGAACACCATCGTCATGCATAACACATGCGAAGATTCCCTCCTAGCGACGCCGTTGATCTACGATCTGGTTATTTTGGGCGAGCTGTGTGAACGAATTTCCGTCAAGAAGGAAGGATCTGACGAATGGGAACGGTTCCATCCGGTTCTATCGTTGTTATCGTACATGCTCAAGGCACCTGTGGTGCCAAATGGCGCTCCTGTCGTCAACGCACTTTTTACGCAACGCCAAGCGATCGTGAATGTGATGCGTGCCTGCCTTGGGCTGTGTCCGGAAAATCACATGACACTCGAGCATCGGTTTGAAAGCAGCTTATTGGAGATGCAGAACCAGAAAGTGTCTGACGACGAGGATCGGCCCCAAAAGAAAGCGCGGATATGAAGCAATCAGTAAGAAAAAATAAGCAAAAATAGTAGCGTCGTGAACGCAAACAACATTATGTACTAGTTGTACTCGGAGTGGTATACAAGACCGCTGCCGCGACCACGGCAATCACCACAGCCAACACAATACCCATTCGCCGTGTGCAATCGGCGGCAGCTTTGCCAAAGGCTCTAGTTTGTTGTACAGTGGCTACCAAAGCGTTGTTCCCTTCAAAGACTTTGGGAGCTTCCTTCAGAATCAAATCGATGTCCTCGTCCGTCAAATACGGTCCCGTATCCTCATCCAAAATGCGTTTGAATTCCTTCCAGGCCTCACGGCCCGAAGCAAATGACGTGCCGCTCAAATTCAACTCAAACAGTTCTACACCCTCCAGGGTTTTCAATCCAAAGGTCTTTTGGACCATCTTTTGGATCGCTACACCACCTCCTGTAATGGCACCATTCATGGCATACAAGTAAGATACCAATTGAACTGTCAAGTGTGAAGGGGTGGGTTGAACAGAGAAGAAAGAAATGTCATTCACTCATCAGTCGTTGTTGACAAAGGTCCTGCACTCAACACACCAACACCCTTCCATGTCTTACCCGGATTTTCGGCCGCAATACGTTCCAGTCGATCTACGTAATCTTGTAACGCACGGGGAGTGTATTTTCCATCGGAGCATCGCCGTTCCAACAACTCTTGGGCTTGTTCGGGGCTTGGCATCAACGTTCGAACATCACGTTCGGCTTTGGGAGCTCGTTGGAAGACGACCGCCACCGGTTGCAACAGCTGTAATACTTTGTGATCGTTGACATGTTTGTCGTAGAGTCGTTCAATTTCTCGATAGACAATCCAAAACAAGGATATTGCTTCGCAATAGCATTCTTTCGAG
The DNA here is from genome assembly GCA_019154785.2 of Nitzschia inconspicua. Taxonomy (NCBI): domain Eukaryota; phylum Bacillariophyta; class Bacillariophyceae; order Bacillariales; family Bacillariaceae; genus Nitzschia; species Nitzschia inconspicua. Next base: position 1,172,375 of record JAGRRH010000004.1, read on the forward strand.
GTGAGGATCAAACTAAGTTTCCAGTTGATGGAATTGCCAGATTTTTCATGGACTTCTTTGGTAGCATCGTTGATGCGTTGCGATAAGGGAGGAGTGAGAGAAGCATCTGTGGTTGTGGTGGTCATGGTAGAATTTTACGAAGGTGTTTTTTGGTCCGTGATGGTTGGTACCGGTAGTCGTGCTGAGTATGTTGTTAGAAATGCAGATTGGTCAGACCTAGGTAATCCGACGTCGGAAGTACCGTACCGGTATGCAATACAAACGAAGTACCGTACCGGTAGGTCTCAATAAGAGGGAGAAAAGAACATCGAAAAAGGGAATTTTACTGAAGATAATTTGGGAAACTAACGAGATCGCGCATGGCATCCATCCTCCATCCTACTCTGATGATGAAATTACGCGTGGACATCGGTTAATGCGTCAGCGAGTCGTCACCCTGTGGTTGGTTTTCTTGCCAGCAAGATTCTCTGTTCCAATCTAACAATCGAACCATCCTATGGAAGAGTCGAATTGGAGCACCAGCTTCTGAACTGTGCCCGTCTTTTCAATTTGATAAGATCTTGGTGATTTTGAAGTCCCCGTCTCGAGATCATTTGATAGCATCTTTTTGAGATCTTGGCTCCGGACTTCGAGTATTACAATAATTTGAGCTGCCACGGCATCTCGAATCCAACAAAACGACAACCAAAACCTCATAAAACCGACGTACGGCTTGCGGCATTGATCATTCAGTTCAACAATGATATCCAGAAAAATCTCTACAATTGTTTCGTCGAGGACGTCCATACTGACGGTTCTGTCAATCCTATTTGTTACAGTATTCAATGCGACTGCCTTTCAAAATAGCGGTCAACCACTGCCTTCTCGATCTAGTCGAGCGGCATGGTCACAATCGGCTAATCGAAAACCTTCAACAACGCAACTCTTCATGGCAATCCCCACACTGGATAAATGGAAAGTCATGCCTAATGGATCCGTCATTGGAACCGTGAAAAATCATCCCTCCATTGCCGACGGTGATGTCATTACCACGTCGCCTATCAACAATCCCAATGCGGCCAATCGCATGGTCACAGTGGTGACCGCATCTGGATCCAAGTATAAACTACTAGAACCACGTGGTGGCGTGGTCATCAATGCTGCTTCTACCGCAGCTCAGTCAGCCGCGCAACAGCGAGAACAACAATCAAAGCAACAGCCGCAAGCAGCTCCGGCCAAGAGTAGTGGTGGAGGCTTTTTTGGAGGTTGGGGAGGACTTGGGTTATCTTCTTCGTCTTCCTCGGACGATTCCACTACCGACGCGAATGGTGCTGTAAATGGTGGTTCCAGTCAAAGTGTCATGGACGAGGAAGAAGCCCGAAAACGCAAAGTTCGTAGCAGCCCCGAATGGTCCCAAGCCGTCAAGCGTTACCGATTGACGGGAACCACCGTAGGTTTGGAAGACGAATACTTACTAGCTGGCAAACCGGAACGTTCCACTTCTGGAAAATCTAACATTTGGGAGGCATACAAGGCCAACGATATGGGTCTGCCAGTGGACAATGCCACGCCGGTCTGCTTGAAAATTTCCACAAACCTGGAAGCCATTTCACGCGAATACGAAAATTATCGCAAATTGAGCTTTTTGGGCATTGCCAGGACGGGAAAATTCGTGCGGTGCTATGAGTTCTTCCCAGTAGCAGGATATGACAAGCGATTTCGTAACCAATGTGCGTTGGTGATTGAACGTGGTGCACAGGATTTGAAATCGTTCTTGAATGCTAAGGGAAAGTTGGAAGGCAAGGAACTCCGCGATGCTTGCATCACGGCAACGCAATGTGTCCAAGCACTGCACAATGCAGGATTGGTATGGACGGATATGAAGACGGAAAATTTTGTCGTCATGCCGAACGGTGAAGTCAAGGGGATCGATCTGGAATCGGCCATGCCCATTGGCGACAACCCCGTCGATTATTCACCGGAAGCATGCCCACCCGAGTTTGCTACGGCCTTCTTGGCAGGAGAAGGACCATACTTTGAACTGGATACCTCATACGATATTTGGTCGTTGGGTATGTTAATGCTCGAGCTTGCTACGGGACGGGGATACTTTGATGGAAAGAATCCGGCCCAGATCACAAAGCTGCTACGGGATATGAATGACGGGAATCTCGATCTGGAAGGAATGGACTGTGACGATCGGCTCAAGGATCTTATTGGCAAATGTCTGCAAAAGGATTCTCGGAAACGACCCAACACTGCACAAATCTTATTACATCCCTATTTCTTGGCAGGGAATCCATTTTCCTTTCTTTCATGAGATTGTTCAGCAACAGTGTGAAGGGATAGCAACATCACTTGAAAAGCCTAGGCAGTGTTGCATGAATATTACTTGCCAAATCAGAACTAGATGACGCTAACGTATGGTATTTCTGTGATTTCTTCAATACTAGATCATTATTTGTTGCGAATCCATTATTCGCGTACGTCTCTTGTTTGATGTAGTCCAAAAAAGAAACAGCTCATCGCTTTCATCATTTTAGCATGTCATTTAGTTTTTCTTTCTTAGCGGTTACCCAATCTTATCATACACTGCGCTTATTGCTTGGCTGGTGAGGCTTCACCTAAAAAGGCAAGTCTCTTGGGTGTCGGATTACTTTCGCTTTCCTTTTTGACCCAACTTGTAGCAGTCTTCAAGGCAGTCTTGCTCAAAAAGTTGACTACGGGTCCTGGGACCTTGCCTTTGAGCTTAATGTCACACGCATAAAACACACGAGTGCAATCAGGTTTGTTGGGATGATCCTCCAAATGCCAATGCCCTGCCACATCGTCAAAGTCACTGCTCTTGTCGTAATCCAATCTCCAAGTCAAGCTATCCTTCTCCGGATGGTACGTGTGATCATAAAAGGATGTATACTGATGATGTAAAGAGGAAAAAAGGGGACGGAGCAAGTGAGATTGCATCCTGTATTGTGGAATGGTTCAATGGTGTGAAGAACCTTAAAAAATCCGTGCTGTATTATAGCCATGATTTGCATTTTTGTCACTTACAGCATATCCTGGAATTACGCCGACCACCATTTTGGTCTTCATGGTGGTCGTCCCATCCGCGTTTTGTTGGACCGCATAGTTCTTGCATTCGTTCACTTTGGGAACCTTGCCCTTGTACGAATCCAGATCGAGGATTTGGGACCATACGGCCGCTTTGGGCGCATCCACATCTTGAACGCAAATTGCACCACCAGCCAAATCGCTACCTTGTTGCTGTTTCATAACGGGTTTTCCCGCTTCCAGCTCTTTTTCATCGCTCTTGTTCAGTTCGAGAGATTGAAAGGGACCGGGCTCGTAAGGACTCAAGACGCCTTGGTGAGCATGAGGAACATCGTAGTTTTTCCGACCCTGACAGGATTGGCATGACAACAACAAGGCCACCAGTACCGTCGCGACGGTTACAAAGCGGGTTGAAAATCTGGAATTCTTCATGGTTATTAGAGATGAGACGGTCTGAGTAGATTATAAACTGTTTTATAGGCGCAACGTCCAACGAAAAATACTACCGTTGTGATGATTGGCAAAACGATAGCAAAGGCGCTTTTTAGAGAGTGTGATGTCGTCGTCGAGATCTTGGATGTCGTTGTCATCGCGATGTGAATGAGGTAGAGAGAGATTTTTTGAAGAGAGATGATCGCGATATCCTCCATACAAATATGTCACAGATACGACACTACCCATGGAAGATATCAAAGCATAAGAACATAGGTGATCGCCAGGCGAGCCAGCGAAACGAAAGGACAGAATCACACACTCGCGAAGCTCGTAACCCCATAGTCCAACGTTTTGTCCTATTACTCTAGTAGTGGGAGACTTTTTTGTGCCACCAAACTCCTCAGCAACCCTAGCACTCTCAACCGAGATGGTCCCATCGATGAGTACATTTTCAGCGAGTACACTTGCAAATATTGTCCCAACGATGAGAATGATTGCTGGACCAGCACTGGGTCACACGTCCTCCTAGACCAACGCATTCTCACCACCAAGCCAGCACCACTTACAACAATGCCTCCTTCCACATCTCCTTGCTTCCAGTACACCCAGGGTTGATACAAGCTAGGATTTCGGCCCCTGATCAACCTTGTGCATTGGCGCCTCCACTTCTTTATTTCGTCTACGGCGCACGATCTCCGGATGCCGCTTTTGTAGATTACATGAAGGGAGGACGGTTCGTTCCTTGAGATAGCAGGTTGCTGCCGATGGTGGTGCTGTCCAACCTGTAAGTGGGACTTTGCTATTACAATGGCATCATCATGATCCAATCTCTTGGAATTATTTTGAAATTGCAGCTGGGGATCGTGGATCTGAAATACGACGTACATGTTGACTGTGAAGAACAAACACAAAGACATGTGGGCCGACAGAAAGAAGGTATGAACACTATCTGGCCCGATACAATGCCGTTTGATACTGTAACAAAAAAATAACTTTATAAAATGTATTCAATTCACATTTTCGAAATGAGTGTCGTTTGATGCATAAGAACGTGATAAAAAACAGTTTGAAACTGTTACAAATAACAACAGCATGACAACATACCGCCACCAATGACATTACAAGACGAAACAAATAAGAACAGAACGGTAGGAAACCTTCTCATCTGATCCTCAACTTGGCCAGACGGTGATTTTCTCCTTCCGTAGGAGTTTTGATACACAATTTTTCATTTTCCTCCCTGGAGCATTGAATTCGTCCGGTCATTCTTCCCTGCATGGTGATTGCCTCGGGGGGCCGGGCGGATGGTGAGTTAACTTCCTAGATACGGAAATACGGTAGGCGGTAGCTACTAGTAGTTGGTATAGCCAATTTAGAGTTCATTATAATTTATTTACTAGTAGCTAGTAACTACCGGAAGAGCAGAGCTTTTTTTTTAACTGTAAGCATGGTGGTTTTTATATATTTTATTATTCACAACATCATTACATATTTCATAATGTATATAATATATATTAAAAATACTCGGGAGTATTTTTTGTTTCACGTGGGGTTTTCGTTTGTCCCGACAAATCGCGAATCGCGACTCTTCCTCGCCGTCATGCGAAGAACACTTCTCCAATCCACACCACGTCAACTCTATCGGAACCCCAACGCTTCTCTCACTGTAAAGTTCCATACTGGGGGAGCAATCCAACTCCACATCTTCATTTGGTGGCTGAAATTGCATTCTTTTGCGGAACACAGCACACATCCGACATCATCAAGACATCTTCAACGAATACGTCGTAGTAGGGGCGAAAGAGGAAATCGGCGCTTCACTACGATCTTCCTTTGGAGAGCGCAACACTTATACGGTACCTACTGTAACAAACAGGGATCTCACAACGACGGCATCCATTGCATACTACCTTCTGAATATCAGTCATATTAAATTTGCATCGGTTCATCGCCGCAGGAGCATGAGAAAAGAGCCACTAGTAGCGTCCGTCTTCTTTACAATCCTTTTTTGTTTCATTTTCATCGCTGTTTCCGATGGGTTCCAGTTGACGGGGCTCTCACCGCACCCAACTTGCCGCAACCATGCACTCATGACGAGTTCCATCAAAGCGATTGCGTCCGAAGACTTGGTCCAGTCAAAGATTGAAGAGATGGTTGACGCACGTTCAAATGGAGAAGCGCCATTAGTTCCTCTAACTTGCGGCAACAGCAGCAGTCCCTCCACGAAACCCCTGGTGGACATTCCTTTCAGTGTATTCTCTTTTCTCTCCTCCAACTTTTCCTATCTCGTATCTCCACGACAGCAATTGTCGCAAATTGGCTTCGCGGTCTTAACACAGATCGTTTTGCAAGACGTTCATTGGAAGATTGTGCGACTTATGCTCCTCATGACCATTAAACTCCCTATTTACTGCGTATCAAAGCGGCAACGATTGCGGAGGCAACGGGTCAGGCTAGAAGCGTCGTATCAGGCATCTCCCGCGCCACGGGGCGAGGGGACACTGTGCGAGAAAGTGATGACGTCCAGGGAACAGGAGTCGATGCGCGATATCGTTCTCGAGGAATTGGGGCACTTTTTATTGGGGACCTACTGCTTGGAGTGGTAGTTCGATAAACTCGAGAGAAATGGAAAATAAAATGTACATGTTTGAACAGCTATCATAAATGCATCAATAGAATAACGTAACTAATATTTTAATGTTTTTTAGAACTAACTTGCATCTGTGACACGAATATAAAATGTTTTCTCTCGGAAAAAAACACCCGTCTTTGATTTCCCCACTTATTTGGTGCCAATTACAGTGCGAATTGATGCTGCCTCTCTGCTCCAAAGTTTCCATCTCCCTCGAAGAGAATTTTTCCATTGGCAGCTACCATTTTGTAGCTTCCTCCGTCAATACCGTCCTCAAAAAAGTCCTTGATGATGAAAATGTATGATCGTCTTGGAGGGAGAAGAATTTTTTCTGTGACAGTTGCACCGGCACGGTAAGTATCAAAGCCCGCTTCGGCCCAAATTTGGTTGGGATTTTCTTGCGCTACAATTTGCCAAGCAGTCTCTTGGTTCCAACTATCAAAGTGGATCGTCAAGAAAACAGCCACCGAAACCATTGTGGGAGCGGGTGAGAGTGTGGGAGACGCGGTGGGTAGCTCTTCCTTCCTGGGAACATAGAACGTTTCCACATGCCGTTCGGCAAAGGATCCTTCTCCTTGCAACAAAATAATTTCTGGTCGTCTGGTCAAAGTCACCTCAAACAGTTTGCCGATTCCGGCAATGCCGTCTCCCGCGGTATCCGCCACGGTCAGCTTATAGCTGACACCTTCGTTGACCATGATTGTTACGTGGACTTGGTCCATCGGAGCGGTGTAGGTACCAGGAGGAACACTGGCAACAACCTTGCCATCCATCGTTTTAATGGTCCAAGAAGTTTCCTCAGGCCAGGGATCAAAGTAAATCGAAAGTGTGACGGATACCTTGGGTCCAGTTGGTCTTGGAGTTGGATGAAGAGTAGGGGCGATCGTAGGACGCTTGGTAGGGGACTTAGTTGGGCCATGGAACGGTGGATGAGTTGGGGCTTTAGTCGGTAAGCGTGTTGGTTGGGATGTGGGAAAACGAGTCGGAACTTTTGTTGGAGGAGAAGTTGGCGGCCGAGACACTTGTGGGTATGTACAGAAGTCGGTTCTGCTGAAGCTTAAGCCCGAGCACCACGGAATGGTGTTATCATTTTCTTTTCTAGTGTAACATATTAGACCTTCCGCACAATCACTGTCGCGATCGCAATCTCCTTGGCAAAGCTGCAGTGGCATGTCGGAATCTTTGGGTGGATTTTCTGGAAATACATATAATTCGGGAAGGCGAGAAGCAGGATTCAAAGTTGGTCGTCTCGTAGGTTGTTTGGTAGGCGTCGGAGTTGGTCTTCTCGTAGGTTGCTTGGTAGGAATCGGGGTTGGTTTCCTCGTAGGTTGCCTCGTAGGCATCGGGGTTGGTCGCGATGTAGGCTGCCTTGTAGGCATCGGAGTTGGTTTTCTTGCAGGCTGGTTAGTAGGAATCTGGGTTGGTCGTCTAGTAGGTTGCCTAGTAGGCATTCGAGTCGTTTTCCGAACGCAAAAATCGGTATTTGATGTATCTGTTCCTTTGCATCCTGGCACGTCCACTACTTGACCAGGCGCCTTATGAAAGCAATACAGACCTGCTTTACAATCGCTGTCATGGTCGCAGTCTCCTTCACATGGGCCAAGCAATTGATTGGGCGGATTATCTTTCCAGGTAAAGAGATTTACGCCATCAGGTGTGATGGCAGAAAGGAATCCAAGATTTAGACCCTGAAACACACAAAAGCCAGAGTCGGAGGAGTCAATTCCAATGCAACCTGGTACCTCCATGGGCACACCGTTGGGTTTGGAAAAACAAGATAGGCCTTTTTCGCAATCCGCATCGACGTGGCAGTTTCCTTCACAAGGTCCTAGTATTCGGTTTGGCGGATAATCGACCCAAAGAAAAAGATGTATTCCGTCTGGCAGCCCTCCATCCGAAGAAAGCCGTGGTGAGGCAGATTCTAGAAACCTTTGCTCCGAGACGTCAGTTCCATCCAATGGGGACACAGCAGGGAAAATAAATGTTTCAGAATTTTCCTGCAGCTTCCTGTTTTGGGGTGCTTTATCGTCCTTTATAGTAGACACATGGTCTGTCAACGAAACGCTTACTGACCTATCTGGGAGCAAGATATGATTTAAGTGCTGAATGTCGGGAAAGTTGGAAGATTTTGTCGTTAAAGGATCCTTGAAATATGTTGATGATGTCATTAGTCTTTCTTTCATTCTTGTCACGTCTTCTCTGGCTAACGCGAATAAACGTTGCTTGTATTCTGCAGTTGGTGATGGCGAATCATCTACGACATTTGACCGGACTTCTGTTGGCAATTCTGAAGATATTGAGTCATGGAGAAGTATATACTCCGTTCTGATATTGTTTGGATTCAATGATTGTGAAACTTTCGTAGGCGGTTCTAATGTGGGTGTTGGAGTTTGGAGTGAAATGGGCATGATTGTTGATGAAGCAACATGGACGTCTTCATCCGATAATGGTGACGTCAGAGTCTCATTGGATAGAAGGGATGAGGGCTGTGAACTTAGGGTTGATGGAACATCATTTGGCTGGTCACTAGGAATGATCGACGGCCTCTCACTTGGAATGTTGCTATTGTGTCTACCAGATATGTCATCGATCGATGCAGCGCTAGGCTCAACATATGCGGTGTCGGAATCATCAATGGATGATGCTGATGCCGTTGCTGCTGGTTTTTGCGTCGTAATCGGCGACGCGCAGTCATGAGGAGGATTGTCAGAAAGATCACATATTTGACGCTTGATCCAGTGATATGCCGACGACACTCTTGAGTACACAGCTGCTCGATCCCCAGTAGCGCAGGTGGTGCCAAAGGATACAATTCCAATTTGGATGCAACGTCCCCCATCCATCCAACAAAGTGGGCCACCACTATCTCCAAAGCCTGGGGACGCAAAAAGAAATGAGCATTTTGCTATTTGTGTAATAAGAGACATTCTTTTGTGATACTTACAGATGTCGCTTCCATCGTTTCGGTTCCCAGCACAAATCATTGTCCGGTTGTCAATGAATCCAGCAAATTGGGAGTCCGAATTGCAATCTTCATATGATACTATTGAAACCTCCTTTTTCTGAAGAACAGCGTCATTCATCCGGATCATAGGACCGTCATCATTTCCGAATCGTAGTACTTCCGACGTATCGATCACAGTGTGTTTGAAAACGCCACTGTCCAATTTGCTTACTTGAATTCTTGCTGCTGTAGAACCAAATCCAACGACGACCAGTTCGGCCTCATCCGATAGCTCACGGTACGGTAAAATGGTAGCAGAAGTCGTGTTGACTGGCTGGTTCAATTTCATCACCATGAAGTTGTTGATGAAACTTGTCGGATCAAAGTCAGGATGGCTTCGTCGTTTGAGAACCTGCCGTTTCACAGCATCATTTTCCTCCTTCATTGACGCATATGCTCCCACAAGGAGTTCATCACTTTCCAAAACTCCGCACTACACCAAATGCAAAGATGACGTGAGGAAGAACCCAAATTGCTGCATTCACCAGTTTAATTGTACTGCGTAGTAGAACATACCGCTGCACTTGTCAAGAGTATATCTTCCCATATAAGGGTTGCTGCACAACCTCCCCATTGCGCAAAAAACGGAAACTCCCCTAGGCTTGCTGCCACTATTTCTGATGGTAGCTCATCATCTTGAAACGTTCGGTACGTAATGGATCCTGACGAGCGGATTGCCCTACATTCAGGAGTAGCCATTACAGACAACAAGGCAACCGCCTTGGAAATCGTAGCATGCATTCTTTCCTTTGGCTATTTTTGGGCATTTAGAGCATCGAAGAGATGATATGAAGTTGGTAGGAGTAGGAGAGGTAGAGAGGGGTCAAGAATCACATATGATACTTTTCGATGCAACCGCAAGAGGAGTGCCAACATCATGCATGTTGTTCAATACAGAATAGTGAACGGTAAAAAAATTTGAAGTCCGGCCGGCGTCACTAACGGTGAGCTGTCAATTCTTGGAAGATTCGTTTGATATTTTTTGACGTCATTCATTGAAGGAACTCTAACTGCATGATGATACCGACTACCGTTACACCGTTTACGATGGATTGTATTTACGGAACTTTTACGTCGTACTCCGTACTGTATTTAAGTACTTCGTACCGGTACCGGTATTACAGGTAGGTACCTACCTAGGTACTTCACTACCGTACGGTAATGTCGAACTGCGAGTACGGTACCGGGGTACCGGTACCGTAGCCTACGGTAATACGGTACCGTACGGTGATAAGGGTAGACTACCGTAATCCGTCTTAACTGTTGTGACTGTGAGTACAAAGAGGCTACCGTATTTCCGATCTACCAAGGCGTACCGATCTCACAGTCAACGATACGTCCAGTAAAAGGTAAAATCAGCGAAGTCAGACAATCAGCTGCTAGAGTTCCGAGGACTCTTCAACTACTTTCGTCCCAATGCCGCTCGTTAAAATTTTTGCAAAGCAGGCCATGACCAAGCCTATTCCGTTGGCGAGTTTGCAGAGCAAAATGTGCCAGATTTGGGGCACTACTCCTAGCACTACCAAATTGATGCTGTCTCGGGTAGAGGATTGGACTGATGAAAGTTTTCAAGAAGATTGTTACGTTGACATCAGGGCTTATGGCAAAGAAGGTATGCGAGGGAGATACACTAGTGGTGTGTAACGTGTCTTTCTTTGTTCCATCGTCACTCAAAATGATTTCCGTGCCCAAATAGAACGTACGAGAGAAGTGGTCTTGGATGGCATGAAAAAGGTACAAAACTCTTTTCTGGAGCACAATCTAGTTGCCAACGTTCGATTAGAGACTTACGAGGGGGAAAGATACTTTCACGTTCCTCCGCCATCTAACCAGAGCACGGACTGCAGTAAGTAGAAATAGATTTCAAGTAATGGATCCCGTTCAACTTAGAATGAATATATGATGGTGTATTCTAGTGTTGAGATGCAGTTGTATTTGGTCCGCATGTTGTTTCGCGAAAGTACAAGTCGATCAGCATCGATTGTGGAATGTCAAGTTCACTACCAGTATAATTTACGGTCCAGTAACTTAGACACACCGTACCGTATCGGTAACAGCATGAATCGTCTTGAGCCCCAGAGCAACAACTGGTCGAAGTCGAGTTATTTTCATAATCCTGTATTTTCCCTCACGGAATATAGTCTGGCAGAGGAAGGCTTCGCGCTCTAGCCATTGCGCTTTCTCGTGCTTGCTTCTTTGCCTTCGTAAAATCTCTAGTTCGAAGGCCGCGGGAAGGTGCCTGTGTTGGTGTAATTGTTGGTGCTTGCGTTGGTGCTTGTGTGGGTGTAGAAGACGGCGATTCGGAAGATCTAAGATTTGATTGTCTTACATCCGAGCACGTTGATGGTGGTGTGGATGAATGCTCGCATATGGATTCCTGGATCCATTCATGGGCTAAGCTAACTCTCGAGTACACTCCAGGCCTTTCTGGACGAGCACAACCAACCCCAAACGACACAACCCCAATCTGCGTCCATGTTCCATCGGCAGACTCTTGGAGTAGGGGTCCACCACTGTCTCCAAAGCCTGAGTCAACACGATACGGAACAACGAGAATGATGTCAGAACCTGAATCCAAGGTGCTAAAACGAGGGACGGGTTCTTTTCCAACTTACACGCATCCCTTTCACCCGTCTCGTCTCCTGCGCAAATCATGGTCGCATCGTCAATGAATCCCCTGTACATACTGTCCGAGTTGCACATTTCATAGGGTACAACCGACACGTTTACCTGTTGCAACACGGTTGGAAATCCTAGATTTCCGTTTTCGTCCAGTCGTCCCATCCCTATGGCAGTTACGTCCGAACCGTCTGCTGGAACAGTAGGATCAGTGTTTAATTGAATTCGGGGAATCCAATCCGGTACAGGGCCGAACAGTTTCAACAGCATAAAGTCATTTTGCCATTTGACGGAGTCAAAGTCCGGATGCGGAATCCTCTTTTGTACCCTCCGTGTTGCTGACCGGACGGGGTATGATTCATGACTTTCACCACGGGAATAGGCACCAACGACCACTTGATCGTCGGAAATAGGGCCACACTGTGAGATTGAGATAAATGGGAACGAAGAATAGTTTTTGAGAAATTGTCTCGTTGTCTTTAATGTTGAAACAAACATTTCTGACAACGAAAAAGACATTCATTCATCTATTTCCAAATTCAAGTTGGGACGTACATGGGCTGCTGTCAGCAAAATATCGTCGTGGATGACACTTGCACCACAACTCTTAGCCCAGCTGGCAAAAAAAGGATACTCCCCTGGAGGGGCGTCTACACCTCCCACTATTCGCGGTGTCGCGTCTGGTATTCCCCATGTTGATGGTAGAGTCGCATTGGTAGTCAACGCAGCAAGCGATATTAGAGCTGCTGAACGATTCGATCGTCGATTTGTAATGTGCATTGTTGTGTTAGTATTATGAAATGAATGTCTGGGTGAGAATGAAAGTTCCGGGTTTTGTAACGATGTGTGCAAAGTTGGGTTGATGGCAATCTCCTGGTGTAGCACGGGCAATTGGTCAGTAGCTTCCAACAATAGTGTTGAAAGCAATTTATGAAAATGAATGCGTGTCGTCGTTATCGACAAGTCCTCCGATCCCAGATTGGCACGACCAAAGTATTCGATCTCAATTGCGACGATGCAACGGATCTGAAATGTCCCCAAAAACTCTTACATGATCTGAACATTTGTCACAAGAGTCGTAATGGTAGGAAACTTAATCCAACGTTCGATTTCCAGGGAAATCAAGAATTTGGACTGTCTCTACGCAAGTGAAAGATCTGGGATGATGTATGTAGTGACTTAAATGGTTCTATCGTCCACGGGAGCTGCACTTTCCCAAATTTGTGTGTGCAACGGCTGACTGTGAACAAGAAAACCAGAAAATCGAAAAATGAGACGCCGATCTTTCAGAGTCGATCGAGTCTAGGAAGGGATCATTTTTCGATTTTGGGGAATTCGAAGATTCCCCCTTTCATCATCCAAGAATGAAGATTCTTCATATTCTTGACATCGCTGCGTTCCTGGCCAAAAACAATCTCTCCGCCTACTTCCAAACTCCATCACGACAGTCCTTCTTGTGTTCCGAAACATACGACAAATTCGGTAACAGTTTCAAAGCTGTCATTTCCGCTACAGAATCGAGCTGAATTCAAGCAACCCATTGGACCGTAGGAGCATCTACAACCACAACAAAACTATGAGGCTCGCCCTCACTCCGCCCAAACTGAGTGGTAACGCTCTGCCGTCAGACTTCCCTGGCGCCACACTGACCGAAAGTAACAGCAGTACGGACCTCACGCCCACCTCTCCATCGTCCACCGCTTCCATTTCTGCGCAGGTTCACATCTTTGAGACGGACTACAAACTGGAAGAAAAGTTACGGTCTGGTTCGTACGGCACTGTTTACACGACACGACACAGGAAGAGCAATGAAGAATTTGCTGTCAAGGTCATTGACCGGACCAAATTAAAAGAAAAGGACGACTTGGCCACTTTTCGAGAAATTGGAATTATGAAAGATTTGGCCGACGTCAACAATATCGTCAAATTGATTGATGTGTACATTGTCCCCGAAACGTTTTATATTGTTCAAGTCTATGCACGTGGCGGCGACGTCTTTGATCGACTGGCCAAGAGGGTGTCGTATACAGAGAAAGATGCGCGTGATTTGGGCGTCATCCTGTTGGAGATTATGCGAGATATGCACAAGCGCAAGGTGGCGCATCGTGACATGAAGCCGGAAAATTTGTTATTGAAAAGCAGCATGAACGACACGTCGATTTTGCTGGCGGACTTTGGATTTGCCAAGTATGTTCCGGAAGAAGGCTTGAAGACTCGGTGTGGAACACCTGCCTTTGTCGCTCCCGAGATTCTGGTAGGAAAGCAGTACAACACCCAAGTAGACATGTGGAGTGTGGGATGTCTCATTTACATGCTTATTGGAGGATATCCTCCCTTTCAAGACGAAACACATCGTGGTTTGTTTCGCAAAATTCGGGCTGCCGACTTTACTTTCCATGATGTTTACTGGAAGAATGTCAGTTTATCAGCTAAACAGCTCATCACCAATATGCTTACGGTCGATCCAGCGGATCGTTTGAATGCACAAAAATGCCTCGAATCCGATTGGCTGGAAGTGAAGGAGGAGAACTTGTCAGTCCGGGATTTGTCCGGATCCATCGCCGAGGCCAAAAAGTTCAATGCCCGAAGAAAGCTCAAGTCTGCCGTTTCCGCTGTCATGTGGTCGGTAGGAAAGAAATTCAAAGTCGAAAAGATGAGCGAATTGAGTGAGTTCCAATAGTGCTGAATTTAGTTACTTGCCTTTCGGTTCTCTTTGGATTACATCATGCTCACAACTATGTGTCTAATGATTTTTTTTCTTATGTGTATCTACAGTGCAACAAACGGACAAGGTTGCCGAAAAGGAAACGTGTCCCAGTGATCCCTCGGTTGATGGTCCACACAAACTCAATATGTCGTTGGTTAAACGAAAGAAATTTGCAGAAGTCTATGATTTGGGTCAAAAAATTCATCGAGGTTCGGCTGGTGTGGTCATGAAATGCATTTCAAAGGATCTCAGTACTTCCTTTGCCGTCAAAATTATCAAGCGAAGTCCCAAGACGGACGAAGCAGTTTTACAGGAGGTGTCGATCATGAATCAGCTCGATCATCCCAACTTGGTCAAGGTGGTGGACTTTTTCGAGGAGGAAGACAATTACTACATTGTAATGGAACTGATGGCTGGCGGCGACGTTTTTGATCGCATTTTGGACATGAACAACTACACGGAGAAGGACGCTCGCGATCTTTTCATTGTTTTGTTAGAGTCGATAGAATACATGCACGAAAAAGGAATTGCCCACAGAGACATCAAACCACAGAACATTTTTCTTGATTCCAAAGACAGCCACAGCCGCATCAAGATTGGAGATTTTGGATTTGCCAAAAAGGTCCACACTCCCAAGTCATTAACGTCTCGATGCGGCACTCCGAGTTATGTGGCCCCAGAAATCTTGAAGAATCAACCATACGATCAATCTTGTGATATGTGGAGTGCCGGCGTGGTCTTGTACGTGATGCTATGCGGCTACACGCCATTTTCCGACGAAAGCCAAGAAAAAATGTTTGAACGCATCAAGCTCGGCGACTGGAAGTTTGATCCTGATGACTGGTCGCACATATCAGACGAAGCGAAAGACCTCATCAAACATCTCATGGACACAAATGTGGACCATCGGTTCACGGCGAGTCAAGCATTGAAATCGCGATGGATTACGGGACTTTCGGACAAGCAACTATCGATTCGTAATCTTTCCAATACCGCTCAGGCTATCAAGGACCATCGACCCAGACTTAAGGATATTGGTCACATTTTCACGGCCATGAAGATTACTGGAAACAAGGTCCTTGGCGATCTCAGCACTGTTGCTTCGAGCACCCTGGAAAGCAACAAGCGCGGCAATGGCTTTGGCGTCAGCAGTCGAGGAAATTCAAAACAAGCTACGAGTCGAGAGGGCTCTGCCACAAGTTGATTTAATTATTGTTACTATTACTTATTAGAATCCAACCTGTAACGTACTACATCAGTAACAAGGAAAGCGTTTAGTACATACCAAAAAGTAGATACTCCGAGTACAGTACCGGTACTCTATGATACCGATAGGTAGTTGGCAAGTTGGCAACTTGGACATGGTGCTTTTATTGTCATCCAGTTTTACGGTTTACGACTACGACGTACCGTAGGTAGGTACGTAGTACCGGTAGTACTTTTCCTATCGTCGGCAGTCGGCAGAAAAACGCGCCACACGTTCCGACAGTACCGTTGTTCTGCGGTACTATACCGGTAGTACGAAGTACGGGTACTGTCGCACACGACGGAGAAGACTACCTCTACTAGCTAGGTAGGGTGATCTTTGGTCGCGCTTCATCCCGATGATGTCTTCCGGAAGGCTTTCGGTCGTCACACACAAAGAACTTCGTCATTGGCTTGGTGCGTCGTCAATTTCGCGGGTCATTTTTTCATTGCACTGCGTAGCAACTCACCTACCGGTACTAGCTAGCTAGCAAACTGCAAATATGTACGTTGTCATCACGCGTGGTGCATTACTGTTGGAACTAACCACACACTCTCGTCGTCGTTGTTGTACTCGTTCTTACAATTCTGTTTGACTTTTCGTGTTGCTGCCATTGGTTCCAAATCCGCACCCGAATCAAGCACATTGTCAATATACCTGCGACAATTTCCAGGACGACCACAGTCAACTTCACAGTGATACTACAATGTCCACCAAGACTTCCATGTCGTCGTTTTTTCTCATTCCAGATGACTACTTCGTCGTCAAAAAGAGTGGATTGTCGCAATTCCAAGCCATGTCGGCCTACTTAGGAGGCAGTTGCTTTCAAACCATCTGTGACAATCCCGTTACTGCCTATAGACAGCTGGTGCAACAATATGCCAAAGACTTGAATGGCAAAGCAGTCGACCCTAAAATAGCTTCGGCCGAGGCCAAGGCGGTGTTTCGAGCCCATCCCGTTAGCGCTAGTTTGAGTGGAGTTGGTCCTCGCTTGGTTGGTGTGGGCTTCAAGCGTATCCCTAAATTCGGTGTCCTACTGGGAATCTCCTTCTTTTTGGGAGAGGGAGAAAATCCAGGATTTTGGGCTGCCACTGGTGCCTCTATCTTGTCGGCACCCTTCATCAACCCCATTCGAATGATTGAAAAGCAACAACGGGCTTACTTCAAGCAAACTGGTGCTACCAAGCCAATCATGGAAATCTTGAGAGAGTCGGCTGCGCAACGCTTTGCGCCTCTGTTTCGTGGTACCATCCCATTGATGGGTCATTCTCTGGCCAGTGCCTTGTTGGGATTGGTCGGACAACCTCGTTTGCAAAAGTACATTCAAGATGAATTGGGTAGCAAGACCAACATGGGACGATCCATGACCGGTTTGATTGCTTCCAGTATCGTCAGTCCCATTTATGTGGTTGTAACCAATCCCCTGAGCCGGTTGGAGGTTATCATGCAGACCAGTAAGATTTCTGGCAAATCCATCACGGTTGTGGAAGCTGTCAAAGAGGTCATTAATGACAGTGCCCAATTTGGTTTGCGAGGTATCTTCCGTGGACAAGGTATTGGCATTGCCAAGGCCATCATTTCTCTGTCCTTGTTCCACGAAGGCCGCCACTTTTTGCAAGATGCATTCAAAAGTTACAACATTCGTAATGGATACTTTGAAGAGGAACCTTCTGCTACTAACTAAAGAATCACACCTTTCTTAAAACGAATGAAAATAGAACCCAATGATTATTTGCTGAAATTTGTAATGAAAGATATCATCGTAATGAGTGTAATACAATACTACATCTGATTAAGTCTAAACAAACTACCAGCTGCCACTGATGCTGCATCCGAGCATTGTCTCACCTGCCTGGACACCGAGGTGGCCATTCTGCTGCTAGGATGATCTCTTCCTTTGCACATACAGATCATCTATGGATGTTTCCCAGGCTCTGACAAAACTGGGTTAAGTGGTTAGAGAGGGTAATAAATTCTTCGTACAAAGTAGTATTGTGGTGTTGTCTATTCCCCCCTGGATCACAACTTGTCGTGGAAGGGGGGCTTAAAACAACTTGTCAAAGCATGGGGAACTAAGAATCCATAGACGATGTATCAGGTCGATGGAAGATATTGGCTCAGCGGTGGTACAAGGTACTGCTGTCTAATGCATGATAATAACTGGTGTATGGCCAGCGTTCCTCTTATTTATTTGGAAGAGGGCTAATGGAGAGGAGGAGGAAGAATGCCTTCACATTTCTAAAAGATTTGTGCTATTTCACTGGAAATGCCACTGATGCTTGACATGGAAGGTTTCTTTCACACGCACATTCTGCCGGGTTGTAACCGCTAGAAGATACCAACATATCTAACATAATTTCAATGTCGTTATTGCTGCCTTTCCAGCATTCGTTTTGGAAGACCAGCACGCCACATCTGACCCTCTTTGGATTGGACCTTTCCTAATTTCATCAGTTTTTCACCTTTCCAGTTCTCTATGGTGGGCAGCAGAGTTCTGAGTGGATTGAAAGCTGTTGCATGATTTGCCCTGCCCTCTTGGGGGCCGGGCGGGTGAGCGAACTTTCAGATCACAGCTGTTAAGGTGGTAAAGTCATAAAAACCGAAACACTTTTCCCTATCCCATCTCTTGACCGACCGAGAAGAACGTGGTAATATGATACGTAGGACGTTTCGTGCTGACTGTGAAGTCTCATTATCGACTGGGGTCAATCGACTACTTATTGCTACACGTATTTCATCAGACTGCGATCTCATTTTTTCAGTCTTGCCCGTCATTTTTTCATTCTTGCCCGAATGAGTACCATCCTTAATGGAGTACCATCCACTCTATCGCTTTTTTGCGTATCCTGGAGCACAAATGAATTCCTGAAGAGCAAAACGTACCAGTTCCTTTGCTGTATGCAGCATTACAGCGAAAATGATTCGATTGCATGACGCTCTTTTCCAATGTGTTCCGTTGTAGGATTTACACTGTCCGAAGGATGTAACAACGTATATATACTTTACGTTAGAAACAGCCAAAAAGTCAGTCATGATTTCGTCTTCGTTCCCCCATCAGAATGCAAAAAATGTCTACTTGGTTCTTTTATTAACACAGAAAGAAGTCTGTGAACAGTGCTTTTTATCAAAAAAGACGGAATGTACTACAAATCGTTCTTTGTTCGAAAAAGATTTAACATAACTGTAAGTTTTTGTGAAGCGCACCTTTTTCACTTTTTCTCTCGACGTTTTTGAAGAGTGAAGAACAAAACAAAAAGGAAATAGATCCATTCATTCGCCTCAAATCTTTACATTACACGGAAGAGAGGCTCGTCCACTAGAACTGGAAAATTCTCAGTGGCATACAATTCTGAACCGAACGATCGTTCATTATCATTTTTTACCATCTTGAAAGACATCTTTTCACGAAACATCATGGGAAGCCTTTTCTCCAAACCTCCTCCCCCGGCCACAAAGCCTCGCGATGTAGAACGAGTGCTATCGTCGAGCAAACATATTGACGGACCTGTTCGAGAACAGCTGATGGCCTTGGATAAGGCCATTAAAGGAAAAGTTCTCTTTGCTCCGAAGGACCATCCTCTGGGCGGAACTGATGATTCCGATGCTTATCATCAGCAACGCGAGCGTCCTTTCTATTTCAATGACTGCAATTATCCAAGTGCCATTGTGCTCGTCGAAACCGTAGACGATATCGCCACTACAATGCGCCTCATGTCATCTCTAGCGAGAAATGATACGTTCCATGCCGAGGAGAAAAAAGATGAAACCCAGCATGGACGTCCAACTTATTCTCTTGGGATTGCTGGAGGATGCCACTCGAGCTACTGCATGGTCGAAAAGTCCATTGTCATCGACATGGAAAAGATGATTGATGTTAAAGTTGATACCCAAGCCAAGACGGTGTCGGTACAAGGTGGCGCCAAGATCTATCACGTTCACGACGCATTGAAAGGTACAGGATTTGGATTTATGACTGGTACCAACACTGATACTGGCGTTTCTGGGCTGACATTGGTTGGTGGAGCGGGCTATTTGGGAGGTCAAGCAGGTTTTGCTTGTGACACTGTGTTAGAGGCAGAAGTGGTCTTGCCTTCCGGGCAAATTGTCATCGCCAACGATGACAATGACTATAAAGACTTGCTACGAGGTCTTCGTGGAGGAGGCAGCAACTTTGGTATTGTCACGAAATGGGTCTTCAAGTTGTTTGATGTAACTAATGCAATGGCAGGAATGGTGGTCCATTTTGCTCCTACCAAATATCGTCTAAAGCATGTATTGCAGAACTACACCAAGATAATCGACGAAGAAATTCCAGACGCGGCAGGGACAATCATGGCTTTGCCTCCTGGAGAGCCTGTTTGCATCAATGTAGTTTCCATGGTTGGGGATGAAATCAAGGATGTCGAGAAGTACACGGATGTACCGTTTCTCTCAAAGATTACCAACCTTGGCGCTTGGTTTCGAGCGAGCAATAATTTGGGAAGGAAGGATTATATAACGGAAGTCGCTCCAATGCTGGAGCCTATACAACAACGCAAGTATGGTTCAAGTGTTGGAGTCCTCGTGTATACAATTGATGAAGCATTGTTGGACGCATTGGTCCACTTTTGTCGTGTCGACATCCCGGGGAAGAACTCGAAGCCAGTCATTCTTGTTATATCTATCACCGGGGAAATGCGTCGTAACGACGGTTCCAAGAGCTCTATTCGCCATCGAAAGGCTGTCGCATGGATTGTGATCGAAGCGTCCTACGAACAACATGCTACGAAGGAGCAAATCAAGAACGTTACAGACTGGGCCGATCGCGTGAAAGCGAAGCTTGTAGAGATAGGCGGGGAAGATGGTCCACACAACTTTCGCGATAGCGATGGCCGACGCATCAAATTCTTCACTGACGAACAACGTGTGTTTCTGGAACAGACAAAGAAAAAGTATGATCCACAAAATCTGCTGACATTGAACAAGAACATCGTTACGTCCACCGAGTAGTCTATTGGCGATGAACTTAGAAGATGAACGCACTGGACGAAATGTGAAGCCGAAAGAAAACCGTTTACGACCAATACGGAATTTGAGAATACGACTCACAGTCAGGTTAACAGGAAACCAAAGCTCAAAAGAATTACGTAGTAAAAAATCGCAAGGACAAAGAATAATTGCAACGTACTATTATTATGCGGAGTACCGTAGTAGCACTGCTACGGTATCTATCAGTCACATTTTACTAGGGTACTACGATGTTGTGCGACGTACTGCCGTAGTGACGCGAAAGATACATTATTGCCGGTACCTACATTAGTGGACGTTTTGCGTCTTGCAGTGGAAACACACAACAGTATGGTAATACGGTAGTACTATTAATACGTGCCGTTGTATTAATGAGTACTGCGAACTGCGAACTTCGAAACGATGAAAGGATCTTTTTCTCATCGTCAACGTCAACAGTACTACCGTAATAAAATGTACATAGACTACGGTAGCACTTGGGAGAGATATTGTCGCACCCCATTTTTAAATTAGATCGAAATGTCCCCATCGCTTCATTTAACGAGTGCTCTTCTCTGGACCTCGCTTCTGATCTCTCTTGACATTGCCCTGCCCCTACCGATTTGTCGGTCACCACCACGGTTAGGCATGCATTGGTTTGGGCGACGTCCCGATCCTCGAGGGTTGACTGCCATTGTCCAGGCAAATAATCCGACCAATGTACCAGTGGCTGGAAGTATGCCACTTGGTTGGGCATTGCGGTTACGATCAACGTCAAGCGAAACTTTTTCCACCACCACCACCAACACCACATTCGACGACGAAGCTTCTTCCTCCAAATTTGTCAAATCGTATCGTCTCGACGGTGTCGGGAATGGATCGAGGGTTGATATTTCCACAAACACTGGACACAGCTTGACTACGGACGTTCCTCTGAAAATGGGAGGCCAAGATAGCGCTCCGCAACCAGTCGAGACTCTTTTGGCAGCATGGATGGGATGTACTCAAGCTACTGCGTTGTTTGTTGGACGGCAAATGAAGCCGACTCGAGTTTTGATTGACCGATTGGAATTCCACAATATACAAGGCTTTAGGGACGAGCGAGGAGCATTGCAGTTGCCAATCGACAGTACACCTGACGTACCATCACGACTACAGAGAATCACTGGAACGATCCGAATTTTTCTCAAGAAGGGCAAGGCTGCGAGCAGCACATTGTCTCCGACGGAACTTCAACTATTGAAGGAACAAACAGAAGCTAGATGTCCAGTGGCTAATATGATTGCCGCTAGTGGCTGTGCCATTGATGTTAGCTGGACGCTGGCATGCGAAAGTATGTAAATGCGGGAGTGCCACAAGTACAAATCATTTTTGAGGTTACGTGTTGGTCGAAGCATCGTAGGATGTATTGACAGTATGGTGGGTGCAATAAATGTTACTCCGTAAAAACATTTTTCATGCTACTTTTGCACGACTGTTACCGACGTAATCGGCAATTCGCAGAAATGAGATTAGGTGGTATCAAACTTGTGCGATGTATCGGTCTGCCGTCTTCTCTCGAACGACATATCAAGCGTGCATCGTATTTCAATCAATATTGTCTTTTGCCGTGAGACATGTTGTGGCCGATCCAAGGCTGGGCACTTATGGTGCACTGTCGTACAAGATTTTTGTACTACATTTTTCCCGCAACAGACGGAAGGAAGTGATGATGACTACCTTCAGTTTCCTAGACTAGTATCGTATGTGAAAACAAAGTGCTAATGATGCATGTCTAATAATAAGATGTACAACAATTAAAATAATTGTGACAATTATGAGGCATTCACGACGCAGCAATCGTATACTGTCAGAGGCGTCCTGAACGAGAAAAAAATGTGCGAAAATACAGAAGGGTCCACCATCTTCCCTTCCGGATATGCTTTGCTGCTTCCCATCTTGCAAAAAGAATCAATGAAAAGAAAAGATCATGGCGTGTACTACCATTATCGGCAACAGGTTCATGCCACCAATTTGGTAACATACCACCCTTCTGGGTCGTCGTGATCGGCATTGGCATGCCGAGCCTCCCGTTGCTTCAGAAGTGACTTCATCAAGTGACGACTCAGCAAGTATCTGAGACTGCGATCCAATTCTGGTCTACGTGCCAGTTGTTCCTGCAATTCCTCCTTATCCCATACCAGCATTTTTGCTTCACCATTAGTAATCACCGTGCCATAAGCTCCACGGGTTTCTTCGGGATCACGATCAGCTTTCTTCTTGGACTTGGCCTGATGCTCTCGCTGTCGTTGAAAGGCAATGTCGTTGACAAAGCCACCTTGATCAACGTATGCGGCAAAGGTTTTTCGATGGTAAACCTTGGCTTGTCCCTCCAACAAAAAGTATAAGTTGGGCGATACTTGTCCTTCTGCGGTTAGCACAGTGCCACTGGGGAATGTTTCTTGGTGCGCCAGTTGTAGCAGATGATAGAATTGTCCCCGTGTCAAGTAATCTTGAAAGTGCGTTTCAAACAACGCTTCCTCCTCTGGCGTCAATGTGGCTCCAAACTGATCCAAGACCAAAAAGGCAGCGGCACCGGCGTTGATCATGACAAAGACAAACGACCATCGCAACGGAATTTTGAGAGGTTTGGCATGCAACGAGTGAAAAAGGACCAATCCGCTATATCCTCCCACGAGCAGAAGACGAAGTTGTAACATGTCGGTCATGAGAAAGCCAGAACAAATGGCCAAATACGCGCCATTTCCAATGTAGGGCAAGGCTTCGCGTGCTTGTGCGAGGAGGGGATTTGTAGTAGTAGCAGTAGTAGTCGATTTGAAAAAGTTGAAGAGAGTGGATGAATTGTTGGTGCCAATAGTCTGTTGGGCTTCATGTTTGCCGAGAAACGAGGCGGATGGAGGCGTAGGAGTGAGAGCCGATGTGGATCTGGCCTTGGATCTACAAAAAGAGGACGATACGGTTTCACGCTTCTGTGCTTGTTGAACGATGGAATTCGCGTTCCATTTTCGTCGACTTAGTGACACAATTGAAGAGTAGGACCTTCGCAGCATCGTGTACGATGTGCTGTGCTATCTAGTTGTTTTACCAGTTGTTCTCTGTCGCACCTAACTACCGTAGCAGGTGCTTGGAGGAAGAGTGTTTGAGATTTGTTTTGTATGACAGGGACAGGAGGCTATGGACTTGAGGAGGATGGAGGACAAAAGAAATTGATAGTAGGAGTTGATAGATAATACTACACCGGTACACTAATTTACATAATAATATTATTACCGTATCGTCTTTCTTTCAGTAGTCTACTACTCTACTACTCCGGTAGTAGTACCACCGTAATTTACACGACGTGGTGTATGTAACTGTAAGTACCGTAATTCGACTACGGTACCGTACCCCGTGCAAGTACGAAGTATGATACCGGTAGGTAGCATGAATGCGAAGAGCCGCCTCAAGAAAAGAACTTTCGTCACACACAGTTCATCAGGCATCCGTTTCCTCGTCGGGCATATCCCCATCATCATCCCATGGGTCGTGTCTGTCGAAATTTCAAGGAAAGAACCGTATCTTCCAACTTCCAATGAACCAAGAGAAGAACACGGCGATACTATGACGTGGTGCTTTCACCACATCAGGGGATTCCGTGACTGAAACCTCGTTGTTTGAATCCCTAGTAAGGTGATCAAATGTTGGTCACTTTTTCCATTACAAAAACTGCATGGACCGTAGGTAACCTCATTTATTGCATCTGCGGCGCATCGTCATCTGCCCGCCGTCAAAAATAATCCGTCCACAGCTCTCTTTGCGACTCCGAGCGTTGTTTCCGACTGTTTTGAAGGCTTCTTCAATCATCATCATCGTCTCGTCTTTCCGGTCTTGATGAACTTTTTATACGTTAACAGTAAATTACGTATTCCACTTTGCACATGTTTCATAAATTTTGATTGCAACGTCTCTCGAATCTGGACTGTCGGAGACATCCGGCAAATAATAGCAGCAACTAAAGTCATGTTTGGGAGAAGTAGTAATACCGCAATGGCGGCGGTGACCGTGCTTGTGGTGCTATCGCTGGCATCTACTACACTTAACGTCCAGGCCTTTGCTGAGCTTCGCCATTCTGCTGCCATCCATTCTTACACCATCAATCTCCTTCCGAAACAATTCTCCTCCACTCGATTGTACTTGGGGTTCATGGAAAAGAAAGCAGGCTCGATCAATACCCCTGTCTTACAGTCTTCCATTACCTCGGATCTACCATCTACACGACAAAGCCCCGCCACGCTCCAACTCTACTCCAACGCCACAGCAACAGCAAGGATGGACTATAACTTGGATTCACCTTCTGCACCAGCCATAGAAACAGCATCGGCCTCTTCTTCTCTTATCTCTCCTTTCTGGTCGTACCGTCTCCTGTTGGCCGCCGTGGCGTGTGTATACGGAACCAATTTTCCTTTGGGCAGCATTCTCGATCAATCCTTGCCACCATCGGCTGCGTCGGCCTCGCGGTTCTTTGTTGCGGCACTGGCATTGTCACCCTTTGTGCCTAAACTCGACAAAGAGCTCGTTCCGATGGCCTTATTTGGTGGTAGTTTTACCGGAATGGGCTATATTGCCCAGAGTTTGGCTTTGGCCGATACGTCCCCAGCGACAGTGTCCTTTTTGGGAGCGGCCACTGTCATCTGGTGTCCGTTGCTCGAATTTCTTATTCACAAGCAGAGCATGGCATGGAAGGACCGACCGCAAGTTTGGATTGCTGGCCTGTTGTGTTTGACAGGAGTAGGACTGCTAGAGCTGTTTGACGGTAGCGGTGTGCCAGTGACTACTGCAGTCTCGGGAGGCAAGGAATGGATGGGGGACGGATTGGCATTGTTGCAAGCGGTAGGGTTTGGAACGGGCATCTTCATGAGCGAACAAATGATGAAGAAACAACCGCAACAAGCACTCTCCATTACATCTGTCATGGTCGCTGTCACGGCCTTTTGGTCTTTGATATGGGCACTGTCGGATGGTTGGATGGGAAGTGCACCAGCTTGGGAGTCCATGCTGCTCCCCAACATTCTTATGGGGCACACAGATGGTCTCAATGCTGTTAGCATGGATGATCCATTCTTGCTTGGAAAGGCAGTCTTGTGGACAGGATTGATCTCCACCAGTCTCAATTTCTTCTTAGAAATCTTTGCATTGGGTCAAGTTCCACCCGGTGAAGCAAGTGTCATTCTGGCAACAGAACCGTTGTGGGCGGCAGCTTTTGCCTCGATCATACTGGGAGAAACGATGGGATGGAACGACTATGCTGGGGGATTTCTCATTGTCGCAGCATGTCTCATTAGTGGAGCACAAGCTGCCGATATCCATAAGTTTTTGAGTGGTGGAAAGGACGATACAAAATGAATCGGCTCTATCGGATTGCTACATCCCCAAGAAAAGCACAATTCGAAACAACGAAACAGATAGACCATTGATAGAATCAGACAGAAACGGACAACAGACGCACATGTTGGTGAAAAAAAAATCGACAACAATAGATACAAAGCAATACAGTACGCTAGATGATAACATGTTGCATAGACGAAATGAACAATCTGATTGCAAATCTTGACGCTTCAATCACCATAGTGCTGCTATAGCTCTGGCTCAAGCGAACTTGTACTTTTGAATGTTCATGTTCGGTTTGTACTCGACAATCATGTCATACGTCCAGTTGTCGTACGGCAATCCCTCCTGGCGCAACACCTCTTCAGCAATCCCTCCCCACCAATCCGAACACCGTACGGGATGATTCATTCCCATGGCCAGTGCTCGAAGTCGAATGCTCATTAGCTTGGCCATGGTAAAGTTATCGGGGACCTCCTCCCAAGGATCATCCTTTTTGAGGTCGTCAATAAATTGCTGGATGTTCTTGTCTCCCGTCACATCCTTACCCCAACTGTCATAGCCAAACTGAAATAGCTTGTACACGACTCGACTTTTGCCATATTTGCTCTTGTATCCTCCCACCTTGCACAAATCATACAGGCGTGCTTCGTCTCGTCGAGCCAATGCCGCATAAATCAAGCAGACGGTCAATCGTTCGTTGCGACTGAACCGTTTCACCGCACCGTAGTCAATCAGAGCTATGCGGCCGTCGGGCATGAGCAAAAAGTTTCCACCGTTTGGGTCGGCATTGAAGACTCCATCGACCAACAGTTGTGTCCCATGCACTCTCATGAGTGTGTCGATAATTCGTGGTGCATTGGAAGGGAGTGTAGAGTTATGATAGGACATTGGAGGGGTAAACCATCCCAAGGTACCATTGTAGGTGGCAGTGACGACATTGAGCGCCGTGTCTTTCAGTCTCAAATAGCCTCGATACAGGCTGATCTGCCATGCGGACGGTCCATTGTATTTGCTGGGAATACCGTCGGTTTCGATTCGTTCACGGGCCGCCACTTCCAAGTCGTGAAGTGTGGTGCCATGATCTTGCGCCCATTGGCTGGCATAGTTGCGCATGCCATCCACCAGTTTTGGTCCTGGCAACAAGTCCATCACCAACATACGTGCCGTGGACAATTCTTTCAACGCTTGTGGTACCACCACTTCTCGGGGATGAAAACCGTGTTGTCGCATGTTTTGACGTATCTCTTGTAGATTGTTGGCCTCGTTGCGATAATCTAGCTCTGCGGCGTTTTGCTTTTCAATGGCTTCCAGAAGGACGATATGTTCTGGTGCCAACTTTTCACAAATGGACCGAATAGTGTGAATGTCGTGTTGGAACAATTCTTGGGCTTCGGCATACTGTACCTTGACAGCCACCTCTCTCCCGTCCAGCAGTGTCGCACGATGGACTTGGCCAATCGAGGCACTTCCTAGTGGTATTGGGTCGAAACTGGCAAAGGTTTCGTGTACGGGCTTGCCCGTTTCCTCCTCGACGGTCTGGTAGACAGCTTTTATGTCTCTTGGCGGGACTTCATTCTCCAACTTTCGAAACTCACGGATC